>BSYQ01000005.1:6027500-6627500 GCA_030272585.1 Bryopsis sp. KO-2023
GGGAAGCTGTCGGGGACAAGTGCCGTCGCGCGCGGGAACGAGGTTGCGCCAAAACTTCGGGAGGGTGTTCGTTCGTGGTTAGGACTCGTTTCGAGTTTTTTCATCGTTGCGATTTTTCCGGGTGCTCGGATTCGGATATACGAGAGATATCGGCAATGGCCCATTTCGTTCGCTCGAATTATCGCGTAAAAGGAGTTCTTCGTTTTCCATGGGTTTTTGGTGTCTCTTCGAGTTGTGGTGTATTATTATTATTTTTATTTTTTTCTTTCCTCGCAAGAGATCGATTCGTTTCTTTCTATTTTGGTCGTTCTTTTCTTATTTTTGTGCCGTTCGTTCCCTCCTTTCCTTCCAATAATCTTTCTTTTCTTTTCTTCCCTTTTCCGTGCTTTTCTGCTTTTTCCTTTTTCGATTCTTTCTCTTTCGGTCCTTTCGAGAAGATTCCATTTCCTTTGCATTCTTCTTTCGCCGTTTCGAAAGGTTTTTTTCTCCCCCTTCGAAATCAAACCGGTTTCTGTCTATCGTGTTTTCTCTCAAAGTTCATTTTCCTTCTTTCCCTCCCCCTTTTCTTTTCCTTTCTAGCTTTTTCGCTCTTTTCTTCGACCTCTCTCCCGATTTTCTCCCGAGAGGGATCCCGTGGATGATCCCGGATTACCCGATCGGATGATCCAACAAGGGCGCGGTTGAACCCAGAAACGCCACCAACACGCCACCACCTGTGCGTTCCGTCGCCACACACGTCAAAACAGAAACGAACATGCTCCCAAGGCTTTTTCGCTCTACTGCCGCTCACCCACGAGCTGACCCACACACACTCCACCGCCCGCGCGCGCGCTCACAGGCGCACACTCACCCACACACCCACACACGAAAGATCGTGCCACACCTGAAAACGCTCCCACGGGGTCCTTTTCGATTGGATGAAGCCAAAAACACCATTTCACCGCTCTGCCCACCTCACCTCAAAAGAACAAACAAAAAACAATCGGTCCCCCAAACCGTCGGAGGGACACGTCCCTCGCGCACCTGAAAAACGGATACTTCACCTCCCGGCGTCCGCTTCAAAACGTGTTGCCATCAAACCACCGTGAATACATGCGATCCCTTCCGAACTCGCCAATCAAGCACGGTTGGGGCCGATCAGTACCGAGATCAGGGATGTCTCAGGAAATCCGGCGGCGGCAACTCGGTGCACTGTTCTTTTTCCGTGCTTGTTTTTTTTGGGGGCTACGACCGGGAAGAAAAGGCCTTGAGTGCGTTGACCGGGAATCGAACCCGGGTCTCTACCGTGGCAGGGTAGTATGCTACCACTGTACCATCAACGCCTCGACGAAAATACCCGAGCTTGCTCGATCGGGTAACATGCGTGCGGGGGAATCGGGCCGGAACCGGGCAGAGGACTTTGGTCAAAATTCGGGTCCGGGGTTACGGTCGTGTTACCCGTCGCCGTAATGCGGCCGTAATTGTGTTCCGTAACCGAAAGTTGTTTACTCTCCCGTCATTTACGGTAATTTATGGTCGGACAAGTTCTTACTACGGTTACGGTGACCGTGACCGTAAGGTCCTGTCTATGGTCGGAACGGAAGGGCGGACGCCCGAGGAGGGACTCGAACCCTCGGCCACGAGATTAAAAGTCTCGCGCTCTGCCAAACTGAGCTACCCGGGCATATCTCAAGCAGGATCGCGCCGATCTCGTGGATCCCGATTCCGGGAATCTCGATCGCGGGCAGACCTGGGCGCCGACCCGTTGGACCGGACCGGACCGGACCGGCAGTCACTTTCTGGACCGGAAATGACCTTTATTAGACAGGTGTCTGACCGGTCTAGACAGGTCCGACACCTGTCTAATAAAGGTCATTTCCGGTCCAGTAAAGGTATACCTTTACTAGACCGGATTGAGCCTGTCCAGACCGGCTGGCCTCATTTCCGCTCGTGAATTCGTTCCTGTCCTGACCGGTAGGACCTGTCTGGACAGGTGATTTCCTGTCTAATAAAGGCATAGAAGCCGCTAATCGGTAACCTGGACAGGTTCGACCGGTCGGACAGGTCTGGACCGGAACCACCTCCTGTCTAAGCCTGTCCTAGCCTTTACTAGACAGGAACTCAGCCTGTCTAGACAGGCAAGTCTGTTTAGACCGGCTGAACACCGGTCAAGACCGCACAGACTCACTCATCTGGACAGGCACCAGCCTGTCCAGACCGGTGTTTCACCTGTCCAATAAAGGTTAAATCCGGTCCACAAAGAACCGTTTTCCTGTCCAGAACAGGTCAAATCCGGTCAAGTAAAGGTGGAATCCGGTCAAGTAAAGGATCCACCTGCAGTTGCAAGCGAAGTCATAAACAATAATCTTACAACATAAATACCCAACCCAAAACAAATATTATCACCCCACCTGCACAAATGTGTTTGCAACTGGCTGCCTAATCCCCACACACAACATGAACACCTTCCTTTCCCCTTTCCCCTAATTTTTTCGTAACCCCCCCTTCTTGTTTTTTTCTAATCCACCCTCTCCCCTTGTTTTTTTTTAAATCCACCCTACCCCCTTGTTTTTTTTCTAATCCACCCTACCCCCTTGTTGTTTTTTTTAATCCCCCCTCTCCCCTTCCCTTGTTTTTTTTTTTATCCCCCCTTTCCCCTTCCCTTGTTTTTTTTTTAATCCCCCCTCTCCCCTTCCCTTGTTTTTTTTTTTAATCCCCCCTCTCCCCTTCCCTTGTTTTTTTTTTTAATCCCCCCTCTCCCCTTCCCTTGTTTTTTTTTTATCCCCTCCCCCCTTCCCCCCTTCCCCCCTTCCCCCTCCTATTTGTTCATACTAAGAAAAGACATATACCTAACATTTTGGGGCGTAAGGGATGCCCTTCTGGCTCTAACTAAAGCTCCTACCCTTGAGAAAGACCTCTCGCTGTGCGCACTAGACGCTTGCACCGCCAAAAAGTCAGGGGCGATGCTTTTCAGCAGAGGGTAGGACGACCCATCCGTTGCCCAAAAGGACAAAGGACAGGCCGTCCTTCTCCCTTCCCAAATCTGATCGAACCTATCTAATTCTGCTCTGCACATGCTCCTAAGACTACCTAACCTATTTCCGCTTCTGCCCCCCAACCCCCTCCTACCCCTTGCCCCGCTCCCACTCCCACTCCCACTGCCCCCCCCCTGTTCTGTTTCATCACCCCCTGGTGGAGCCGTCAGCAACAATCCCCCAGCTGGGGCATCAGTCTCCGTCCGCACCTCTGCTTGTTCGTCTTCAAATTGCAGGAAATCTGCACGTGGGTCACTCTGTCGAGGTTGGGCTGGGGGTGCCGCCTGCTCACGCTCCTGAACTGCCTCGGCCTTCTGGACCATTAAGGCCACAATTTCATCTCGAACCTGGCAGAATAACAACATCCATCATGGGAATGCTTGATAACATCCCTGCTGGGGATGACCGCTCTGATCTGATTTATATGGATAAGGGAGTTAAGGATCTTTTCTGTTTTCGGATGCTGATTTCGGTTACATGGATCACCCCCTTCCTTCTTTGTGATTTCATGGTTTTCAATCGGTTGGATGATGTATGAAACATAAAAAAAAGACTATTTCAGTTGTAAAGAAAAACCGAGTGAAGCGCCAGAAAATGGAGGGAGATATGAATAAAAACAAACAGGCACGCAAAACAAGAAACACGGAAAGCAACCAACACACAACAGATTGCTCACCTCGCTCCACAATGCCTCTGGGGTGGACCAGTCCCTCGTGACGTTCTGCCACCTGTCATCCCGCCCCCACTTGAAGGCCTCCTGCAAGGACTTAAAGTCCGTCCGTGTTCCTACAACACCACAGAAGTGGATGTCAGTGGATGTCAGTGGATTCTAGTGGATTCTAGTGGAGTTCAAAACAAACAACCAAAGACAATGAACAGAAACTTACTTGTGTCCAAGTACCCCAGCACCAGCCCTGCAAACACCCAGTTGGGGTCGTCCATCCTCGTGTAGACGCATTGGGCCACCACCCTCATCATGTCCTTCTCCAACTGGGGTGCATCTCGTGCCTTGCTGCCTTCTCGCAGGTGTGCCGCCAGCCGCATCATGGTTCGGAACGCCATGCCTCCTGTTGTGTGCTTTGCTGCCTCGAGCGTGTCAGAGACCACCTTGGCGGGCGCAAACACCTTTTCGCACACCCTTAATGCATCCCTAAATCACACAACACAACAACAAACACAGTTGATGAATAATAAACAACATGTTAATTCAATTTTGTTTTCTACCCTCCACAGGTACGCTTGTATTGGTTAAAGAAAATAGTTTACTTGGGATTTACATCGAAACGACTTCATGTGAAGGCCTACCAGTCCGCCCTTTCCAGCGCTCCTTCCGGCAGTTGGGTGTGGTGGGCATCCAGCCATGCACGCACCGGTTTTTCCAGCTTCAGCAGCCTACACACAAGGCACAACAATGTTAAACACAAACACAAAGGAAAAAAAAAACAACAACAAAAGAAATGACCAACAACATGACATACCTCTCCACCATCGCGTAGGTGCTATTCCACCTCGTGGCCTGGGGCACTTTGAGCTTCAGGATGGCTTTGGGGGGGTTTGTATTTCCCTCCACAAGCTCCACCTCCACCTCATCTTCCGAATCTGTGGGCACCTCCTGGCCTCGACCCTCCAGGTCCTCCCTTTGCAGGGTGTCGAGCTGGAACCTGGCTGTGGTAGATCTACACAAAAAACAAAGAAACAAACGTCATATCTGACCTTTAACAGACAGGCAATAGACCTGTCTGGACAGGTCCTTCTCCTGTCCAGACCGGTTCATCACCTGTCAAGGACAGGAAGTTTTGCCTGTCTGGACAGGTGATAAACCGGTCCAGACAGGTCTGTCCTGTCCAGACAGGCAAAACTTCCTGTCCAGACAGGCAAAACGTCCTGTCCTTGACAGGTGATGAACCGGTCTGGACAGGAATCAACCTGTTCTAGACAGACATTAACCTTTTCTGGACAGGACAAAGACCTGTCCAGACAGGTCCTCCACAATGCACACTAACAACTTAGAAAAAAAAAAAATATTCCCTTATAGTATTGTTCACTTCCATAACTTTTTTCATTTCATGTCCTTACCTTGAAAAATACTCCACCAGCCTCGTAGCTTTTTTCAGGCTGTCCTGAATTCCAATGGGAGCGGTGCTGAGGGCAGCCGTCATGCTATTGTGGAGCATGTGGCAGCAGCATCGCATCCAGTCCCAGTTGAGACTGTTTCGGCTGCAATTTGTTACACACATACTCTTAAGTGTTTTTATTTTTCCTTTTGTTTTTCCTTGGGGAGGTGGACATGTTTCCAGGCATCACATTGCATGCTATTTCAACTTGTGGTTGTTTCTTACATTTAATTTCAAACAAGCACCGTATTTTTCTTTTGGTTGGTTCACTTACTTGTCAAATGCGGCTGCTATATTAGCTCCCGCATCGGTGGTGATGGTGGGCCTGTACCCCTCCAACTGGATGCTCGGGAGAACCTGGTCTTCCACCAGCTGCTGGATTGCAGCGGAGGTGGCCCTTTCCACATCCAGGTGGAACACCCCGAGCATCCAGTCCTTCATCTGCCAGGGGTTGGTGGAGACATCCACGGCGTGGGCGGTGACAGTCAAGTACTTGTCACCCGCCCTGCAAAAACACAACACCAAAACACAACAAATCAAATCAAAACACATGACAACAAATCAAAACACAACACAGCAAATCGAATCAAACACATGACAACAAATCAAAACACATCACAACAAATCAAAACACAACAGCATGGTTAACAATTCAGATTACCAATTATCAAAGACACAATGCTCACCGTGATGTCCACAGATCCCCGGTGAAGGCCGGTTGCTGCTGCAAATCTCGGTGGCCTTTGATTTCTTGGGCTACCCGGGCCAGGCGTTCGTGGAACAGCCCCTCCATCTTCCGCCCCACCGACCGTCTGGAAATCCGGGCTGCCCGGCCGTTCAGGGCGCGGGCAAAACCCAGAAATCCTTCTGACTCCCCCAATGAGAGGGGAAGCCCTTCCTCCGCCACCCACCTGAAGCACACATGCACATGAACATTCAAAACCAAAAACAAACACAAAAACAAAAACGAAGACAAAGACAAAGACAAAAACAAACAAACAAACAAACAAACAAACAAACACACTTACTCCGCCAGCTTCTTGCATGCTACCTTCCATGCATGCTCCGTCGGTTTCCAGGCCCTCCCCACCGTGTGGACCACCACCCCCGACGTGCTGTCGGTGTTGCCCCGTGGCCTGCAACACACATAATACCTGTTTCAGTTTCTGTTGGACACCATGCATCAGATTCACATGCACATTCAACAGTGTTTTGGGTTTCTTTTTCAGCACATTCAACAGTGTTTTGGGTCCCTTTTTCAGCACATTCAACAGTGTTTTGGGTCCCTTTTTCAGCACATTCAACAGTGTTTTGGGTTTCTTTTTCAGCACATTCAACAGTGTTTTGGGTTTCTTTTTCAGCACATTCAACAGTGTTTTGGGTCCCTTTTTCTTACCATCCCGCTTCCTCCCTCTTCCGCATATCTTCCTCCGTCCTCAGTTGGTGGCCCTTGGCGTGGTTCTTCGCAGTCGTGAGGGAACTGCGGTGGTAACTCACGGGGAGGTCACACAGCCTGCAAACAAGCTTCTGTGTGACCTCCCCACCCTCCGTAAAATCACTGATTTTATGGAGGGTGCCATCGGGCTTGAGGAAGAGGCGCTTGACCCAGGCGTTTGCCGAGGGTCTCCTCTTCCTGCTTTCCCCCTGGACACAAGAAAACAGAGAATAGTTAGCATGAAGAAGGCATTACATGTGAACAGGTACTTGCCTGTCCGGACAGGTATATGACCTGTCCAGACAGGCAGACAACCTGTCTAGAACAGGTTGATACCTGTCTAGAACAGGTAGATACCTGTCTGGACAGGCAACACATCCTGTCTAGAACCGGTTATTTACCCGGTCTGGACAGGACATACCTGCCTGGACAGGCGCTTTACCTGCCTAGGAAAGGCTGTTGCCTGTCTGGACAGGCATCAACTCCTGTCCAGAACCGGTTGTTTTTCCGGTCTGGACAGGTCAGACCAAGACCAGGGCAAAGATTTTTGGGAAAGGAAAGCAATTTTCAGTTTTTAAATCATCCACTTCCATGCAGTGGTTGGATCATGTTTGCAACCCATCCCGACCTTTAACTTATCATTTCCATGTTTTCCTTTTATCTCACCTGTGATGTCTGTGATGGTTCTGAACCTGAAGGGCCCTTTCCTGCAGAACCTTGACGCGGCTTCGCCACGGGTGGTGGCAGTGTCCCCAGCCTGAATGGGGGCGGGCTGTCATCAAGGAAATCCAGTTCCCCTTCGTAAAACCCTTCTAATGGCTGCAGTCGTCCTGTTGCCCGGGGCGCCTTCATCCTCTGCATGGCCTCGTCCTCCTCCCCCTCCCTCTCATCAGCGACATCCCTCAACCTCTTTCGAAGGTTCCCTGATGAACCTCCAAATATGTCCACCTGGTAACAAAATAAATATTATAAATTCCAGATGTGAAGTTGCAAGGATAAAAAATAAATACTATAAATTGCAGATGTGAAGTTGCAAGGATAAAAAACAAAAAAACATAAATTCCAGAGGTGCAATTGCAAGGATAAAAAACAAATACTATAAATTCCAGATGTGAAATTGAAAGGATACAAAACATATCTTCAAATTGATTTTCTGGAAATTTCATTATTTCATTACATTTTTTTTTTCACCAACAAAAAATTGCAACACCCTTACATCCATGTCCGCCATGTCCACCGTGTCCACCGTGGGTGCTTCCATGGGCGGTGGAGGCGGCGGCAAACTCGCTGCTTCCGCCGCCGGTGCCTTTTCTCCTCCCGCTTTTGACGCTGGTCCCTTGTTTCCTTCCGCTTTCGACGCCGGTCCCTTTTTTCCCTTTCCCTTCGCGGTGTCCACTTTTCCCCCCTCCGTCCCACCTCCCTTTTTCCCACCGGCCGTCTTCTTGTTGCGGAGCGTCATTTTTGGCGACATCTTTCGTTGGCTTTCCTGGTGCGTACGTGCGTGCGTGCGTGCTTGTTTGCTCTTGCTGTAGGCGGAATGATGCTAGGTTTTCCGCGCATGCAGGGTTCTCTTTTATACTGCAGTGACGTTCACACTTTCACACATCGCGCGAGGTTGTTCCTGTTTCGACAGGCGCTTGACCTGTCCAAGACAGGTAAACTTCTGTCTGAAACCGCCGATTTGCACTGTCTGGACCGGTGTTTAACCGGTCTTCGACAGGTTGTGGGCCGGTCTTTGAAAGGTTGTGGGCCTGTCCAAGACCGGTTGTTGTCCTGTCTAAGTCCGGTGAATTTGGCGGTTTGCCTGTCCAAAGCCGGAAATGCCTGTCGAAACCCGTTCCACATTTTCGACAGGCATTTCGGACCGGTGGACCGGACAGGGACAGGCCAGGACCGGTCAAAGCCTGTCCGGTCTTGCAAGGACCGGCGTTTTTTCGCTGGACCGGACAGGACCGGACAGGTTGGCCGGTCCTTAGACAGGTTGGACCGGACCGGACCGGTTTTTCGCTGCCGGTCCGGTCGGGCCCAGGTTTGATCGCGGGGGGGCGACCGAGCCTCCACGCAGCGCGCGATCGACTCGTCGTCGAGCTGAGATGTCCGAGTGGTTAAGGAGGTGGACTCGAAATCCACTGGGTTCATCCCGCGCAGGTTCAAATCCTGCTCTCAGCGAGCGTCGAAGTCGTTTTTCGGAGCGGCAAAAGACAAGGATGCAAGGTGGGCGTGCATGAACCCGGGTCTCCTGCGTGACAGTGACAGGCAAGAATACTCACCGCCGTACTGCAACGACTCGATCACGATGACGAGGCTGACGATGAGGTTGATGACGAGGCGTGCGACGAGGATGGACGACGCGACGCCTCATCACGACGTGAGTTGGGGTGTCCGAGTGGTTAAGGAGGTGGACTAGAAATCCACTGGGTTTGTCCCGCGCAGGTTCGAATCCTGCCCTCAACGAGGCATGTGTGTGCGTGTGTGTTCGCGAACCGAGGGGGTGACGCGGAAAGGCACGTTGTGGTGAGTGGGATTCGAACCCACGCTCGTCTCCGAACTAGAACCTGAATCTAGCGCCTTAGACCAACTCGGCCATCACCACACCATCGTCGCTCGGGAGCCACCCCCACGAGGGCCCCGCCCCGGACGGGAGTCGCAGGCGACGCCCCCCGAGATCGGCGGCACGGAAATCTTTCCGTGGCCTCGGTGGCGCAGTCGGTTAGCGCGTCGGTCTCATAACCTCGTGAGCCATCCGGAGGTCACCAGTTCGATCCTGGTCCGGGGCAACCAACGCTTTTGACGGGACGCCCCACGCCACGTCACAAATTCTGACGTGTGGCGAGTGGGATTTGAACCCACGCCCTTTCGGACTGGAACCTTACTCCAGCGCCTTGGACCAACTCGGCCATCGCCACATACGAGAGGAGGGGTCCGCCGCGCGTCTTCAAGCTGGGGTCTCGGACGTCGGTCCGCTAAAAAAAGAGCACGAGTGCGTTGACCGGGAATCGAACCCGGGTCTCTACCTCGGGAGGGTAGTATGCTACCACTATATCACCAACGCGGCTCGAGGGATTGCGCGTGCGGAGAGCGTGGTAGGTTCGGGAAGCTGTCGGGAAGCTGTCGGGGACAAGTGCCGTCGCGCGCGGGAACGAGGTTGCGCCAAAACTTCGGGAGGGTGTTCGTTCGTGGTTAGGACTCGTTTCGAGTTTTTTCATCGTTGCGATTTTTCCGGGTGCTCGGATTCGGATATACGAGAGATATCGGCAATGGCCCATTTCGTTCGCTCGAATTATCGCGTAAAAGGAGTTCTTCGTTTTCCATGGGTTTTTGGTGTCTCTTCGAGTTGTGGTGTATTATTATTATTTTTATTTTTTTCTTTCCTCGCAAGAGATCGATTCGTTTCTTTCTATTTTGGTCGTTCTTTTCTTATTTTTGTGCCGTTCGTTCCCTCCTTTCCTTCCAATAATCTTTCTTTTCTTTTCTTCCCTTTTCCGTGCTTTTCTGCTTTTTCCTTTTTCGATTCTTTCTCTTTCGGTCCTTTCGAGAAGATTCCATTTCCTTTGCATTCTTCTTTCGCCGTTTCGAAAGGTTTTTTTCTCCCCCTTCGAAATCAAACCGGTTTCTGTCTATCGTGTTTTCTCTCAAAGTTCATTTTCCTTCTTTCCCTCCCCCTTTTCTTTTCCTTTCTAGCTTTTTCGCTCTTTTCTTCGACCTCTCTCCCGATTTTCTCCCGAGAGGGATCCCGTGGATGATCCCGGATTACCCGATCGGATGATCCAACAAGGGCGCGGTTGAACCCAGAAACGCCACCAACACGCCACCACCTGTGCGTTCCGTCGCCACACACGTCAAAACAGAAACGAACATGCTCCCAAGGCTTTTTCGCTCTACTGCCGCTCACCCACGAGCTGACCCACACACACTCCACCGCCCGCGCGCGCGCTCACAGGCGCACACTCACCCACACACCCACACACGAAAGATCGTGCCACACCTGAAAACGCTCCCACGGGGTCCTTTTCGATTGGATGAAGCCAAAAACACCATTTCACCGCTCTGCCCACCTCACCTCAAAAGAACAAACAAAAAACAATCGGTCCCCCAAACCGTCGGAGGGACACGTCCCTCGCGCACCTGAAAAACGGATACTTCACCTCCCGGCGTCCGCTTCAAAACGTGTTGCCATCAAACCACCGTGAATACATGCGATCCCTTCCGAACTCGCCAATCAAGCACGGTTGGGGCCGATCAGTACCGAGATCAGGGATGTCTCAGGAAATCCGGCGGCGGCAACTCGGTGCACTGTTCTTTTTCCGTGCTTGTTTTTTTTGGGGGCTACGACCGGGAAGAAAAGGCCTTGAGTGCGTTGACCGGGAATCGAACCCGGGTCTCTACCGTGGCAGGGTAGTATGCTACCACTGTACCATCAACGCCTCGACGAAAATACCCGAGCTTGCTCGATCGGGTAACATGCGTGCGGGGGAATCGGGCCGGAACCGGGCAGAGGACTTTGGTCAAAATTCGGGTCCGGGGTTACGGTCGTGTTACCCGTCGCCGTAATGCGGCCGTAATTGTGTTCCGTAACCGAAAGTTGTTTACTCTCCCGTCATTTACGGTAATTTATGGTCGGACAAGTTCTTACTACGGTTACGGTGACCGTGACCGTAAGGTCCTGTCTATGGTCGGAACGGAAGGGCGGACGCCCGAGGAGGGACTCGAACCCTCGGCCACGAGATTAAAAGTCTCGCGCTCTGCCAAACTGAGCTACCCGGGCATATCTCAAGCAGGATCGCGCCGATCTCGTGGATCCCGATTCCGGGAATCTCGATCGCGGGGGGGCGACCGAGCCTCCACGCAGCGCGCGATCGACTCGTCGTCGAGCTGAGATGTCCGAGTGGTTAAGGAGGTGGACTCGAAATCCACTGGGTTCATCCCGCGCAGGTTCAAATCCTGCTCTCAGCGAGCGTCGAAGTCGTTTTTCGGAGCGGCAAAAGACAAGGATGCAAGGTGGGCGTGCATGAACCCGGGTCTCCTGCGTGACAGTGACAGGCAAGAATACTCACCGCCGTACTGCAACGACTCGATCACGATGACGAGGCTGACGATGAGGTTGATGACGAGGCGTGCGACGAGGATGGACGACGCGACGCCTCATCACGACGTGAGTTGGGGTGTCCGAGTGGTTAAGGAGGTGGACTAGAAATCCACTGGGTTTGTCCCGCGCAGGTTCGAATCCTGCCCTCAACGAGGCATGTGTGTGCGTGTGTGTTCGCGAACCGAGGGGGTGACGCGGAAAGGCACGTTGTGGTGAGTGGGATTCGAACCCACGCTCGTCTCCGAACTAGAACCTGAATCTAGCGCCTTAGACCAACTCGGCCATCACCACACCATCGTCGCTCGGGAGCCACCCCCACGAGGGCCCCGCCCCGGACGGGAGTCGCAGGCGACGCCCCCCGAGATCGGCGGCACGGAAATCTTTCCGTGGCCTCGGTGGCGCAGTCGGTTAGCGCGTCGGTCTCATAACCTCGTGAGCCATCCGGAGGTCACCAGTTCGATCCTGGTCCGGGGCAACCAACGCTTTTGACGGGACGCCCCACGCCACGTCACAAATTCTGACGTGTGGCGAGTGGGATTTGAACCCACGCCCTTTCGGACTGGAACCTTACTCCAGCGCCTTGGACCAACTCGGCCATCGCCACATACGAGAGGAGGGGTCCGCCGCGCGTCTTCAAGCTGGGGTCTCGGACGTCGGTCCGCTAAAAAAAGAGCACGAGTGCGTTGACCGGGAATCGAACCCGGGTCTCTACCTCGGGAGGGTAGTATGCTACCACTATATCACCAACGCGGCTCGAGGGATTGCGCGTGCGGAGAGCGTGGTAGGTTCGGGAAGCTGTCGGGAAGCTGTCGGGGACAAGTGCCGTCGCGCGCGGGAACGAGGTTGCGCCAAAACTTCGGGAGGGTGTTCGTTCGTGGTTAGGACTCGTTTCGAGTTTTTTCATCGTTGCGATTTTTCCGGGTGCTCGGATTCGGATATACGAGAGATATCGGCAATGGCCCATTTCGTTCGCTCGAATTATCGCGTAAAAGGAGTTCTTCGTTTTCCATGGGTTTTTGGTGTCTCTTCGAGTTGTGGTGTATTATTATTATTTTTATTTTTTTCTTTCCTCGCAAGAGATCGATTCGTTTCTTTCTATTTTTGTCGTTCTTTTCTTATTTTTGTGCCGTTCGTTCCCTCCTTTCCTTCCAATAATCTTTCTTTTCTTTTCTTCCCTTTTCCGTGCTTTTCTGCTTTTTCCTTTTTCGATTCTTTCTCTTTCGGTCCTTTCGAGAAGATTCCATTTCCTTTGCATTCTTCTTTCGCCGTTTCGAAAGGTTTTTTTCTCCCCCTTCGAAATCAAACCGGTTTCTGTCTATCGTGTTTTCTCTCAAAGTTCATTTTCCTTCTTTCCCTCCCCCTTTTCTTTTCCTTTCTAGCTTTTTCGCTCTTTTCTTCGACCTCTCTCCCGATTTTCTCCCGAGAGGGATCCCGTGGATGATCCCGGATTACCCGATCGGATGATCCAACAAGGGCGCGGTTGAACCCAGAAACGCCACCAACACGCCACCACCTGTGCGTTCCGTCGCCACACACGTCAAAACAGAAACGAACATGCTCCCAAGGCTTTTTCGCTCTACTGCCGCTCACCCACGAGCTGACCCACACACACTCCACCGCCCGCGCGCGCGCTCACAGGCGCACACTCACCCACACACCCACACACGAAAGATCGTGCCACACCTGAAAACGCTCCCACGGGGTCCTTTTCGATTGGATGAAGCCAAAAACACCATTTCACCGCTCTGCCCACCTCACCTCAAAAGAACAAACAAAAAACAATCGGTCCCCCAAACCGTCGGAGGGACACGTCCCTCGCGCACCTGAAAAACGGATACTTCACCTCCCGGCGTCCGCTTCAAAACGTGTTGCCATCAAACCACCGTGAATACATGCGATCCCTTCCGAACTCGCCAATCAAGCACGGTTGGGGCCGATCAGTACCGAGATCAGGGATGTCTCAGGAAATCCGGCGGCGGCAACTCGGTGCACTGTTCTTTTTCCGTGCTTGTTTTTTTTGGGGGCTACGACCGGGAAGAAAAGGCCTTGAGTGCGTTGACCGGGAATCGAACCCGGGTCTCTACCGTGGCAGGGTAGTATGCTACCACTGTACCATCAACGCCTCGACGAAAATACCCGAGCTTGCTCGATCGGGTAACATGCGTGCGGGGGAATCGGGCCGGAACCGGGCAGAGGACTTTGGTCAAAATTCGGGTCCGGGGTTACGGTCGTGTTACCCGTCGCCGTAATGCGGCCGTAATTGTGTTCCGTAACCGAAAGTTGTTTACTCTCCCGTCATTTACGGTAATTTATGGTCGGACAAGTTCTTACTACGGTTACGGTGACCGTGACCGTAAGGTCCTGTCTATGGTCGGAACGGAAGGGCGGACGCCCGAGGAGGGACTCGAACCCTCGGCCACGAGATTAAAAGTCTCGCGCTCTGCCAAACTGAGCTACCCGGGCATATCTCAAGCAGGATCGCGCCGATCTCGTGGATCCCGATTCCGGGAATCTCGATCGCGGGGGGGCGACCGAGCCTCCACGCAGCGCGCGATCGACTCGTCGTCGAGCTGAGATGTCCGAGTGGTTAAGGAGGTGGACTCGAAATCCACTGGGTTCATCCCGCGCAGGTTCAAATCCTGCTCTCAGCGAGCGTCGAAGTCGTTTTTCGGAGCGGCAAAAGACAAGGATGCAAGGTGGGCGTGCATGAACCCGGGTCTCCTGCGTGACAGTGACAGGCAAGAATACTCACCGCCGTACTGCAACGACTCGATCACGATGACGAGGCTGACGATGAGGTTGATGACGAGGCGTGCGACGAGGATGGACGACGCGACGCCTCATCACGACGTGAGTTGGGGTGTCCGAGTGGTTAAGGAGGTGGACTAGAAATCCACTGGGTTTGTCCCGCGCAGGTTCGAATCCTGCCCTCAACGAGGCATGTGTGTGCGTGTGTGTTCGCGAACCGAGGGGGTGACGCGGAAAGGCACGTTGTGGTGAGTGGGATTCGAACCCACGCTCGTCTCCGAACTAGAACCTGAATCTAGCGCCTTAGACCAACTCGGCCATCACCACACCATCGTCGCTCGGGAGCCACCCCCACGAGGGCCCCGCCCCGGACGGGAGTCGCAGGCGACGCCCCCCGAGATCGGCGGCACGGAAATCTTTCCGTGGCCTCGGTGGCGCAGTCGGTTAGCGCGTCGGTCTCATAACCTCGTGAGCCATCCGGAGGTCACCAGTTCGATCCTGGTCCGGGGCAACCAACGCTTTTGACGGGACGCCCCACGCCACGTCACAAATTCTGACGTGTGGCGAGTGGGATTTGAACCCACGCCCTTTCGGACTGGAACCTTACTCCAGCGCCTTGGACCAACTCGGCCATCGCCACATACGAGAGGAGGGGTCCGCCGCGCGTCTTCAAGCTGGGGTCTCGGACGTCGGTCCGCTAAAAAAAGAGCACGAGTGCGTTGACCGGGAATCGAACCCGGGTCTCTACCTCGGGAGGGTAGTATGCTACCACTATATCACCAACGCGGCTCGAGGGATGGCGCGTGCGGAGAGCGTGGTAGGTTCGGGAAGCTGTCGGGAAGCTGTCGGGGACAAGTGCCGTCGCGCGCGGGAACGAGGTTGCGCCAAAACTTCGGGAGGGTGTTCGTTCGTGGTTAGGACTCGTTTCGAGTTTTTTCATCGTTGCGATTTTTCCGGGTGCTCGGATTCGGATATACGAGAGATATCGGCAATGGCCCATTTCGTTCGCTCGAATTATCGCGTAAAAGGAGTTCTTCGTTTTCCATGGGTTTTTGGTGTCTCTTCGAGTTGTGGTGTATTATTATTATTTTTATTTTTTTCTTTCCTCGCAAGAGATCGATTCGTTTCTTTCTATTTTCGTCGTTCTTTTCTTATTTTTGTGCCGTTCGTTCCCTCCTTTCCTTCCAATAATCTTTCTTTTCTTTTCTTCCCTTTTCCGTGCTTTTCTGCTTTTTCCTTTTTCGATTCTTTCTCTTTCGGTCCTTTCGAGAAGATTCCATTTCCTTTGCATTCTTCTTTCGCCGTTTCGAAAGGTTTTTTTCTCCCCCTTCGAAATCAAACCGGTTTCTGTCTATCGTGTTTTCTCTCAAAGTTCATTTTCCTTCTTTCCCTCCCCCTTTTCTTTTCCTTTCTAGCTTTTTCGCTCTTTTCTTCGACCTCTCTCCCGATTTTCTCCCGAGAGGGATCCCGTGGATGATCCCGGATTACCCGATCGGATGATCCAACAAGGGCGCGGTTGAACCCAGAAACGCCACCAACACGCCACCACCTGTGCGTTCCGTCGCCACACACGTCAAAACAGAAACGAACATGCTCCCAAGGCTTTTTCGCTCTACTGCCGCTCACCCACGAGCTGACCCACACACACTCCACCGCCCGCGCGCGCGCTCACAGGCGCACACTCACCCACACGCCCACACACGAAAGATCGTGCCACACCTGAAAACGCTCCCACGGGGTCCTTTTCGATTGGATGAAGCCAAAAACACCATTTCACCGCTCTGCCCACCTCACCTCAAAAGAACAAACAAAAAACAATCGGTCCCCCAAACCGTCGGAGGGACACGTCCCTCGCGCACCTGAAAAACGGATACTTCACCTCCCGGCGTCCGCTTCAAAACGTGTTGCCATCAAACCACCGTGAATACATGCGATCCCTTCCGAACTCGCCAATCAAGCACGGTTGGGGCCGATCAGTACCGAGATCAGGGATGTCTCAGGAAATCCGGCGGCGGCAACTCGGTGCACTGTTCTTTTTCCGTGCTTGTTTTTTTTGGGGGCTACGACCGGGAAGAAAAGGCCTTGAGTGCGTTGACCGGGAATCGAACCCGGGTCTCTACCGTGGCAGGGTAGTATGCTACCACTGTACCATCAACGCCTCGACGAAAATACCCGAGCTTGCTCGATCGGGTAACATGCGTGCGGGGGAATCGGGCCGGAACCGGGCAGAGGACTTTGGTCAAAATTCGGGTCCGGGGTTACGGTCGTGTTACCCGTCGCCGTAATGCGGCCGTAATTGTGTTCCGTAACCGAAAGTTGTTTACTCTCCCGTCATTTACGGTAATTTATGGTCGGACAAGTTCTTACTACGGTTACGGTGACCGTGACCGTAAGGTCCTGTCTATGGTCGGAACGGAAGGGCGGACGCCCGAGGAGGGACTCGAACCCTCGGCCACGAGATTAAAAGTCTCGCGCTCTGCCAAACTGAGCTACCCGGGCATATCTCAAGCAGGATCGCGCCGATCTCGTGGATCCCGATTCCGGGAATCTCGATCGCGGGGGGGCGACCGAGCCTCCACGCAGCGCGCGATCGACTCGTCGTCGAGCTGAGATGTCCGAGTGGTTAAGGAGGTGGACTCGAAATCCACTGGGTTCATCCCGCGCAGGTTCAAATCCTGCTCTCAGCGAGCGTCGAAGTCGTTTTTCGGAGCGGCAAAAGACAAGGATGCAAGGTGGGCGTGCATGAACCCGGGTCTCCTGCGTGACAGTGACAGGCAAGAATACTCACCGCCGTACTGCAACGACTCGATCACGATGACGAGGCTGACGATGAGGTTGATGACGAGGCGTGCGACGAGGATGGACGACGCGACGCCTCATCACGACGTGAGTTGGGGTGTCCGAGTGGTTAAGGAGGTGGACTAGAAATCCACTGGGTTTGTCCCGCGCAGGTTCGAATCCTGCCCTCAACGAGGCATGTGTGTGCGTGTGTGTTCGCGAACCGAGGGGGTGACGCGGAAAGGCACGTTGTGGTGAGTGGGATTCGAACCCACGCTCGTCTCCGAACTAGAACCTGAATCTAGCGCCTTAGACCAACTCGGCCATCACCACACCATCGTCGCTCGGGAGCCACCCCCACGAGGGCCCCGCCCCGGACGGGAGTCGCAGGCGACGCCCCCCGAGATCGGCGGCACGGAAATCTTTCCGTGGCCTCGGTGGCGCAGTCGGTTAGCGCGTCGGTCTCATAACCTCGTGAGCCATCCGGAGGTCACCAGTTCGATCCTGGTCCGGGGCAACCAACGCTTTTGACGGGACGCCCCACGCCACGTCACAAATTCTGACGTGTGGCGAGTGGGATTTGAACCCACGCCCTTTCGGACTGGAACCTTACTCCAGCGCCTTGGACCAACTCGGCCATCGCCACATACGAGAGGAGGGGTCCGCCGCGCGTCTTCAAGCTGGGGTCTCGGACGTCGGTCCGCTAAAAAAAGAGCACGAGTGCGTTGACCGGGAATCGAACCCGGGTCTCTACCTCGGGAGGGTAGTATGCTACCACTATATCACCAACGCGGCTCGAGGGATGGCGCGTGCGGAGAGCGTGGTAGGTTCGGGAAGCTGTCGGGAAGCTGTCGGGGACAAGTGCCGTCGCGCGCGGGAACGAGGTTGCGCCAAAACTTCGGGAGGGTGTTCGTTCGTGGTTAGGACTCGTTTCGAGTTTTTTCATCGTTGCGATTTTTCCGGGTGCTCGGATTCGGATATACGAGAGATATCGGCAATGGCCCATTTCGTTCGCTCGAATTATCGCGTAAAAGGAGTTCTTCGTTTTCCATGGGTTTTTGGTGTCTCTTCGAGTTGTGGTGTATTATTATTATTTTTATTTTTTTCTTTCCTCGCAAGAGATCGATTCGTTTCTTTCTATTTTCGTCGTTCTTTTCTTATTTTTGTGCCGTTCGTTCCCTCCTTTCCTTCCAATAATCTTTCTTTTCTTTTCTTCCCTTTTCCGTGCTTTTCTGCTTTTTCCTTTTTCGATTCTTTCTCTTTCGGTCCTTTCGAGAAGATTCCATTTCCTTTGCATTCTTCTTTCGCCGTTTCGAAAGGTTTTTTTCTCCCCCTTCGAAATCAAACCGGTTTCTGTCTATCGTGTTTTCTCTCAAAGTTCATTTTCCTTCTTTCCCTCCCCCTTTTCTTTTCCTTTCTAGCTTTTTCGCTCTTTTCTTCGACCTCTCTCCCGATTTTCTCCCGAGAGGGATCCCGTGGATGATCCCGGATTACCCGATCGGATGATCCAACAAGGGCGCGGTTGAACCCAGAAACGCCACCAACACGCCACCACCTGTGCGTTCCGTCGCCACACACGTCAAAACAGAAACGAACATGCTCCCAAGGCTTTTTCGCTCTACTGCCGCTCACCCACGAGCTGACCCACACACACTCCACCGCCCGCGCGCGCGCTCACAGGCGCACACTCACCCACACGCCCACACACGAAAGATCGTGCCACACCTGAAAACGCTCCCACGGGGTCCTTTTCGATTGGATGAAGCCAAAAACACCATTTCACCGCTCTGCCCACCTCACCTCAAAAGAACAAACAAAAAACAATCGGTCCCCCAAACCGTCGGAGGGACACGTCCCTCGCGCACCTGAAAAACGGATACTTCACCTCCCGGCGTCCGCTTCAAAACGTGTTGCCATCAAACCACCGTGAATACATGCGATCCCTTCCGAACTCGCCAATCAAGCACGGTTGGGGCCGATCAGTACCGAGATCAGGGATGTCTCAGGAAATCCGGCGGCGGCAACTCGGTGCACTGTTCCTTTTCCGTGCTTGTTTTTTTTGGGGGCTACGACCGGGAAGAAAAGGCCTTGAGTGCGTTGACCGGGAATCGAACCCGGGTCTCTACCGTGGCAGGGTAGTATGCTACCACTGTACCATCAACGCCTCGACGAAAATACCCGAGCTTGCTCGATCGGGTAACATGCGTGCGGGGGAATCGGGCCGGAACCGGGCAGAGGACTTTGGTCAAAATTCGGGTCCGGGGTTACGGTCGTGTTACCCGTCGCCGTAATGCGGCCGTAATTGTGTTCCGTAACCGAAAGTTGTTTACTCTCCCGTCATTTACGGTAATTTATGGTCGGACAAGTTCTTACTACGGTTACGGTGACCGTGACCGTAAGGTCCTGTCTATGGTCGGAACGGAAGGGCGGACGCCCGAGGAGGGACTCGAACCCTCGGCCACGAGATTAAAAGTCTCGCGCTCTGCCAAACTGAGCTACCCGGGCATATCTCAAGCAGGATCGCGCCGATCTCGTGGATCCCGATTCCGGGAATCTCGATCGCGGGGGGGCGACCGAGCCTCCACGCAGCGCGCGATCGACTCGTCGTCGAGCTGAGATGTCCGAGTGGTTAAGGAGGTGGACTCGAAATCCACTGGGTTCATCCCGCGCAGGTTCAAATCCTGCTCTCAGCGAGCGTCGAAGTCGTTTTTCGGAGCGGCAAAAGACAAGGATGCAAGGTGGGCGTGCATGAACCCGGGTCTCCTGCGTGACAGTGACAGGCAAGAATACTCACCGCCGTACTGCAACGACTCGATCACGATGACGAGGCTGACGATGAGGTTGATGACGAGGCGTGCGACGAGGATGGACGACGCGACGCCTCATCACGACGTGAGTTGGGGTGTCCGAGTGGTTAAGGGGGTGGACTAGAAATCCACTGGGTTTGTCCCGCGCAGGTTCGAATCCTGCCCTCAACGAGGCACGTGTGTGCGTGTGTGTTCGCGAACCGAGGGGGTGACGCGGAAAGGCACGTTGTGGTGAGTGGGATTCGAACCCACGCTCGTCTCCGAACTAGAACCTGAATCTAGCGCCTTAGACCAACTCGGCCATCACCACACCATCGTCGCTCGGGAGCCACCCCCACGAGGGCCCCGCCCCGGACGGGAGTCGCAGGCGACGCCCCCCGAGATCGGCGGCACGGAAATCTTTCCGTGGCCTCGGTGGCGCAGTCGGTTAGCGCGTCGGTCTCATAACCTCGTGAGCCATCCGGAGGTCACCAGTTCGATCCTGGTCCGGGGCAACCAACGCTTTTGACGGGACGCCCCACGCCACGTCACAAATTCTGACGTGTGGCGAGTGGGATTTGAACCCACGCCCTTTCGGACTGGAACCTTACTCCAGCGCCTTGGACCAACTCGGCCATCGCCACATACGAGAGGAGGGGTCCGCCGCGCGTCTTCAAGCTGGGGTCTCGGACGTCGGTCCGCTAAAAAAAGAGCACGAGTGCGTTGACCGGGAATCGAACCCGGGTCTCTACCTTGGGAGGGTAGTATGCTACCACTATATCACCAACGCGGCTCGAGGGATGGCGCGTGCGGAGAGCGTGGTAGGTTCGGGAAGCTGTCGGGAAGCTGTCGGGGACAAGTGCCGTCGCGCGCGGGAACGAGGTTGCGCCAAAACTTCGGGAGGGTGTTCGTTCGTGGTTAGGACTCGTTTCGAGTTTTTTCATCGTTGCGATTTTTCCGGGTGCTCGGATTCGGATATACGAGAGATATCGGCAATGGCCCATTTCGTTCGCTCGAATTATCGCGTAAAAGGAGTTCTTCGTTTTCCATGGGTTTTTGGTGTCTCTTCGAGTTGTGGTGTATTATTATTATTTTTATTTTTTTCTTTCCTCGCAAGAGATCGATTCGTTTCTTTCTATTTTCGTCGTTCTTTTCTTATTTTTGTGCCGTTCGTTCCCTCCTTTCCTTCCAATAATCTTTCTTTTCTTTTCTTCCCTTTTCCGTGCTTTTCTGCTTTTTCCTTTTTCGATTCTTTCTCTTTCGGTCCTTTCGAGAAGATTCCATTTCCTTTGCATTCTTCTTTCGCCGTTTCGAAAGGTTTTTTTCTCCCCCTTCGAAATCAAACCGGTTTCTGTCTATCGTGTTTTCTCTCAAAGTTCATTTTCCTTCTTTCCCTCCCCCTTTTCTTTTCCTTTCTAGCTTTTTCGCTCTTTTCTTCGACCTCTCTCCCGATTTTCTCCCGAGAGGGATCCCGTGGATGATCCCGGATTACCCGATCGGATGATCCAACAAGGGCGCGGTTGAACCCAGAAACGCCACCAACACGCCACCACCTGTGCGTTCCGTCGCCACACACGTCAAAACAGAAACGAACATGCTCCCAAGGCTTTTTCGCTCTACTGCCGCTCACCCACGAGCTGACCCACACACACTCCACCGCCCGCGCGCGCGCTCACAGGCGCACACTCACCCACACACCCACACACGAAAGATCGTGCCACACCTGAAAACGCTCCCACGGGGTCCTTTTCGATTGGATGAAGCCAAAAACACCATTTCACCGCTCTGCCCACCTCACCTCAAAAGAACAAACAAAAAACAATCGGTCCCCCAAACCGTCGGAGGGACACGTCCCTCGCGCACCTGAAAAACGGATACTTCACCTCCCGGCGTCCGCTTCAAAACGTGTTGCCATCAAACCACCGTGAATACATGCGATCCCTTCCGAACTCGCCAATCAAGCACGGTTGGGGCCGATCAGTACCGAGATCAGGGATGTCTCAGGAAATCCGGCGGCGGCAACTCGGTGCACTGTTCTTTTTCCGTGCTTGTTTTTTTTGGGGGCTACGACCGGGAAGAAAAGGCCTTGAGTGCGTTGACCGGGAATCGAACCCGGGTCTCTACCGTGGCAGGGTAGTATGCTACCACTGTACCATCAACGCCTCGACGAAAATACCCGAGCTTGCTCGATCGGGTAACATGCGTGCGGGGGAATCGGGCCGGAACCGGGCAGAGGACTTTGGTCAAAATTCGGGTCCGGGGTTACGGTCGTGTTACCCGTCGCCGTAATGCGGCCGTAATTGTGTTCCGTAACCGAAAGTTGTTTACTCTCCCGTCATTTACGGTAATTTATGGTCGGACAAGTTCTTACTACGGTTACGGTGACCGTGACCGTAAGGTCCTGTCTATGGTCGGAACGGAAGGGCGGACGCCCGAGGAGGGACTCGAACCCTCGGCCACGAGATTAAAAGTCTCGCGCTCTGCCAAACTGAGCTACCCGGGCATATCTCAAGCAGGATCGCGCCGATCTCGTGGATCCCGATTCCGGGAATCTCGATCGCGGGGGGGCGACCGAGCCTCCACGCAGCGCGCGATCGACTCGTCGTCGAGCTGAGATGTCCGAGTGGTTAAGGAGGTGGACTCGAAATCCACTGGGTTCATCCCGCGCAGGTTCAAATCCTGCTCTCAGCGAGCGTCGAAGTCGTTTTTCGGAGCGGCAAAAGACAAGGATGCAAGGTGGGCGTGCATGAACCCGGGTCTCCTGCGTGACAGTGACAGGCAAGAATACTCACCGCCGTACTGCAACGACTCGATCACGATGACGAGGCTGACGATGAGGTTGATGACGAGGCGTGCGACGAGGATGGACGACGCGACGCCTCATCACGACGTGAGTTGGGGTGTCCGAGTGGTTAAGGAGGTGGACTAGAAATCCACTGGGTTTGTCCCGCGCAGGTTCGAATCCTGCCCTCAACGAGGCATGTGTGTGCGTGTGTGTTCGCGAACCGAGGGGGTGACGCGGAAAGGCACGTTGTGGTGAGTGGGATTCGAACCCACGCTCGTCTCCGAACTAGAACCTGAATCTAGCGCCTTAGACCAACTCGGCCATCACCACACCATCGTCGCTCGGGAGCCACCCCCACGAGGGCCCCGCCCCGGACGGGAGTCGCAGGCGACGCCCCCCGAGATCGGCGGCACGGAAATCTTTCCGTGGCCTCGGTGGCGCAGTCGGTTAGCGCGTCGGTCTCATAACCTCGTGAGCCATCCGGAGGTCACCAGTTCGATCCTGGTCCGGGGCAACCAACGCTTTTGACGGGACGCCCCACGCCACGTCACAAATTCTGACGTGTGGCGAGTGGGATTTGAACCCACGCCCTTTCGGACTGGAACCTTACTCCAGCGCCTTGGACCAACTCGGCCATCGCCACATACGAGAGGAGGGGTCCGCCGCGCGTCTTCAAGCTGGGGTCTCGGACGTCGGTCCGCTAAAAAAAGAGCACGAGTGCGTTGACCGGGAATCGAACCCGGGTCTCTACCTCGGGAGGGTAGTATGCTACCACTATATCACCAACGCGGCTCGAGGGATGGCGCGTGCGGAGAGCGTGGTAGGTTCGGGAAGCTGTCGGGAAGCTGTCGGGGACAAGTGCCGTCGCGCGCGGGAACGAGGTTGCGCCAAAACTTCGGGAGGGTGTTCGTTCGTGGTTAGGACTCGTTTCGAGTTTTTTCATCGTTGCGATTTTTCCGGGTGCTCGGATTCGGATATACGAGAGATATCGGCAATGGCCCATTTCGTTCGCTCGAATTATCGCGTAAAAGGAGTTCTTCGTTTTCCATGGGTTTTTGGTGTCTCTTCGAGTTGTGGTGTATTATTATTATTTTTATTTTTTTCTTTCCTCGCAAGAGATCGATTCGTTTCTTTCTATTTTCGTCGTTCTTTTCTTATTTTTGTGCCGTTCGTTCCCTCCTTTCCTTCCAATAATCTTTCTTTTCTTTTCTTCCCTTTTCCGTGCTTTTCTGCTTTTTCCTTTTTCGATTCTTTCTCTTTCGGTCCTTTCGAGAAGATTCCATTTCCTTTGCATTCTTCTTTCGCCGTTTCGAAAGGTTTTTTTCTCCCCCTTCGAAATCAAACCGGTTTCTGTCTATCGTGTTTTCTCTCAAAGTTCATTTTCCTTCTTTCCCTCCCCCTTTTCTTTTCCTTTCTAGCTTTTTCGCTCTTTTCTTCGACCTCTCTCCCGATTTTCTCCCGAGAGGGATCCCGTGGATGATCCCGGATTACCCGATCGGATGATCCAACAAGGGCGCGGTTGAACCCAGAAACGCCACCAACACGCCACCACCTGTGCGTTCCGTCGCCACACACGTCAAAACAGAAACGAACATGCTCCCAAGGCTTTTTCGCTCTACTGCCGCTCACCCACGAGCTGACCCACACACACTCCACCGCCCGCGCGCGCGCTCACAGGCGCACACTCACCCACACGCCCACACACGAAAGATCGTGCCACACCTGAAAACGCTCCCACGGGGTCCTTTTCGATTGGATGAAGCCAAAAACACCATTTCACCGCTCTGCCCACCTCACCTCAAAAGAACAAACAAAAAACAATCGGTCCCCCAAACCGTCGGAGGGACACGTCCCTCGCGCACCTGAAAAACGGATACTTCACCTCCCGGCGTCCGCTTCAAAACGTGTTGCCATCAAACCACCGTGAATACATGCGATCCCTTCCGAACTCGCCAATCAAGCACGGTTGGGGCCGATCAGTACCGAGATCAGGGATGTCTCAGGAAATCCGGCGGCGGCAACTCGGTGCACTGTTCTTTTTCCGTGCTTGTTTTTTTTGGGGGCTACGACCGGGAAGAAAAGGCCTTGAGTGCGTTGACCGGGAATCGAACCCGGGTCTCTACCGTGGCAGGGTAGTATGCTACCACTGTACCATCAACGCCTCGACGAAAATACCCGAGCTTGCTCGATCGGGTAACATGCGTGCGGGGGAATCGGGCCGGAACCGGGCAGAGGACTTTGGTCAAAATTCGGGTCCGGGGTTACGGTCGTGTTACCCGTCGCCGTAATGCGGCCGTAATTGTGTTCCGTAACCGAAAGTTGTTTACTCTCCCGTCATTTACGGTAATTTATGGTCGGACAAGTTCTTACTACGGTTACGGTGACCGTGACCGTAAGGTCCTGTCTATGGTCGGAACGGAAGGGCGGACGCCCGAGGAGGGACTCGAACCCTCGGCCACGAGATTAAAAGTCTCGCGCTCTGCCAAACTGAGCTACCCGGGCATATCTCAAGCAGGATCGCGCCGATCTCGTGGATCCCGATTCCGGGAATCTCGATCGCGGGGGGGCGACCGAGCCTCCACGCAGCGCGCGATCGACTCGTCGTCGAGCTGAGATGTCCGAGTGGTTAAGGAGGTGGACTCGAAATCCACTGGGTTCATCCCGCGCAGGTTCAAATCCTGCTCTCAGCGAGCGTCGAAGTCGTTTTTCGGAGCGGCAAAAGACAAGGATGCAAGGTGGGCGTGCATGAACCCGGGTCTCCTGCGTGACAGTGACAGGCAAGAATACTCACCGCCGTACTGCAACGACTCGATCACGATGACGAGGCTGACGATGAGGTTGATGACGAGGCGTGCGACGAGGATGGACGACGCGACGCCTCATCACGACGTGAGTTGGGGTGTCCGAGTGGTTAAGGAGGTGGACTAGAAATCCACTGGGTTTGTCCCGCGCAGGTTCGAATCCTGCCCTCAACGAGGCATGTGTGTGCGTGTGTGTTCGCGAACCGAGGGGGTGACGCGGAAAGGCACGTTGTGGTGAGTGGGATTCGAACCCACGCTCGTCTCCGAACTAGAACCTGAATCTAGCGCCTTAGACCAACTCGGCCATCACCACACCATCGTCGCTCGGGAGCCACCCCCACGAGGGCCCCGCCCCGGACGGGAGTCGCAGGCGACGCCCCCCGAGATCGGCGGCACGGAAATCTTTCCGTGGCCTCGGTGGCGCAGTCGGTTAGCGCGTCGGTCTCATAACCTCGTGAGCCATCCGGAGGTCACCAGTTCGATCCTGGTCCGGGGCAACCAACGCTTTTGACGGGACGCCCCACGCCACGTCACAAATTCTGACGTGTGGCGAGTGGGATTTGAACCCACGCCCTTTCGGACTGGAACCTTACTCCAGCGCCTTGGACCAACTCGGCCATCGCCACATACGAGAGGAGGGGTCCGCCGCGCGTCTTCAAGCTGGGGTCTCGGACGTCGGTCCGCTAAAAAAAGAGCACGAGTGCGTTGACCGGGAATCGAACCCGGGTCTCTACCTTGGGAGGGTAGTATGCTACCACTATATCACCAACGCGGCTCGAGGGATTGCGCGTGCGGAGAGCGTGGTAGGTTCGGGAAGCTGTCGGGAAGCTGTCGGGGACAAGTGCCGTCGCGCGCGGGAACGAGGTTGCGCCAAAACTTCGGGAGGGTGTTCGTTCGTGGTTAGGACTCGTTTCGAGTTTTTTCATCGTTGCGATTTTTCCGGGTGCTCGGATTCGGATATACGAGAGATATCGGCAATGGCCCATTTCGTTCGCTCGAATTATCGCGTAAAAGGAGTTCTTCGTTTTCCATGGGTTTTTGGTGTCTCTTCGAGTTGTGGTGTATTATTATTATTTTTATTTTTTTCTTTCCTCGCAAGAGATCGATTCGTTTCTTTCTATTTTCGTCGTTCTTTTCTTATTTTTGTGCCGTTCGTTCCCTCCTTTCCTTCCAATAATCTTTCTTTTCTTTTCTTCCCTTTTCCGTGCTTTTCTGCTTTTTCCTTTTTCGATTCTTTCTCTTTCGGTCCTTTCGAGAAGATTCCATTTCCTTTGCATTCTTCTTTCGCCGTTTCGAAAGGTTTTTTTCTCCCCCTTCGAAATCAAACCGGTTTCTGTCTATCGTGTTTTCTCTCAAAGTTCATTTTCCTTCTTTCCCTCCCCCTTTTCTTTTCCTTTCTAGCTTTTTCGCTCTTTTCTTCGACCTCTCTCCCGATTTTCTCCCGAGAGGGATCCCGTGGATGATCCCGGATTACCCGATCGGATGATCCAACAAGGGCGCGGTTGAACCCAGAAACGCCACCAACACGCCACCACCTGTGCGTTCCGTCGCCACACACGTCAAAACAGAAACGAACATGCTCCCAAGGCTTTTTCGCTCTACTGCCGCTCACCCACGAGCTGACCCACACACACTCCACCGCCCGCGCGCGCGCTCACAGGCGCACACTCACCCACACACCCACACACGAAAGATCGTGCCACACCTGAAAACGCTCCCACGGGGTCCTTTTCGATTGGATGAAGCCAAAAACACCATTTCACCGCTCTGCCCACCTCACCTCAAAAGAACAAACAAAAAACAATCGGTCCCCCAAACCGTCGGAGGGACACGTCCCTCGCGCACCTGAAAAACGGATACTTCACCTCCCGGCGTCCGCTTCAAAACGTGTTGCCATCAAACCACCGTGAATACATGCGATCCCTTCCGAACTCGCCAATCAAGCACGGTTGGGGCCGATCAGTACCGAGATCAGGGATGTCTCAGGAAATCCGGCGGCGGCAACTCGGTGCACTGTTCTTTTTCCGTGCTTGTTTTTTTTGGGGGCTACGACCGGGAAGAAAAGGCCTTGAGTGCGTTGACCGGGAATCGAACCCGGGTCTCTACCGTGGCAGGGTAGTATGCTACCACTGTACCATCAACGCCTCGACGAAAATACCCGAGCTTGCTCGATCGGGTAACATGCGTGCGGGGGAATCGGGCCGGAACCGGGCAGAGGACTTTGGTCAAAATTCGGGTCCGGGGTTACGGTCGTGTTACCCGTCGCCGTAATGCGGCCGTAATTGTGTTCCGTAACCGAAAGTTGTTTACTCTCCCGTCATTTACGGTAATTTATGGTCGGACAAGTTCTTACTACGGTTACGGTGACCGTGACCGTAAGGTCCTGTCTATGGTCGGAACGGAAGGGCGGACGCCCGAGGAGGGACTCGAACCCTCGGCCACGAGATTAAAAGTCTCGCGCTCTGCCAAACTGAGCTACCCGGGCATATCTCAAGCAGGATCGCGCCGATCTCGTGGATCCCGATTCCGGGAATCTCGATCGCGGGGGGGCGACCGAGCCTCCACGCAGCGCGCGATCGACTCGTCGTCGAGCTGAGATGTCCGAGTGGTTAAGGAGGTGGACTCGAAATCCACTGGGTTCATCCCGCGCAGGTTCAAATCCTGCTCTCAGCGAGCGTCGAAGTCGTTTTTCGGAGCGGCAAAAGACAAGGATGCAAGGTGGGCGTGCATGAACCCGGGTCTCCTGCGTGACAGTGACAGGCAAGAATACTCACCGCCGTACTGCAACGACTCGATCACGATGACGAGGCTGACGATGAGGTTGATGACGAGGCGTGCGACGAGGATGGACGACGCGACGCCTCATCACGACGTGAGTTGGGGTGTCCGAGTGGTTAAGGAGGTGGACTAGAAATCCACTGGGTTTGTCCCGCGCAGGTTCGAATCCTGCCCTCAACGAGGCATGTGTGTGCGTGTGTGTTCGCGAACCGAGGGGGTGACGCGGAAAGGCACGTTGTGGTGAGTGGGATTCGAACCCACGCTCGTCTCCGAACTAGAACCTGAATCTAGCGCCTTAGACCAACTCGGCCATCACCACACCATCGTCGCTCGGGAGCCACCCCCACGAGGGCCCCGCCCCGGACGGGAGTCGCAGGCGACGCCCCCCGAGATCGGCGGCACGGAAATCTTTCCGTGGCCTCGGTGGCGCAGTCGGTTAGCGCGTCGGTCTCATAACCTCGTGAGCCATCCGGAGGTCACCAGTTCGATCCTGGTCCGGGGCAACCAACGCTTTTGACGGGACGCCCCACGCCACGTCACAAATTCTGACGTGTGGCGAGTGGGATTTGAACCCACGCCCTTTCGGACTGGAACCTTACTCCAGCGCCTTGGACCAACTCGGCCATCGCCACATACGAGAGGAGGGGTCCGCCGCGCGTCTTCAAGCTGGGGTCTCGGACGTCGGTCCGCTAAAAAAAGAGCACGAGTGCGTTGACCGAGAATCGAACCCGGGTCTCTACCTTGGGAGGGTAGTATGCTACCACTATATCACCAACGCGGCTCGAGGGATTGCGCGTGCGGAGAGCGTGGTAGGTTCGGGAAGCTGTCGGGAAGCTGTCGGGGACAAGTGCCGTCGCGCGCGGGAACGAGGTTGCGCCAAAACTTCGGGAGGGTGTTCGTTCGTGGTTAGGACTCGTTTCGAGTTTTTTCATCGTTGCGATTTTTCCGGGTGCTCGGATTCGGATATACGAGAGATATCGGCAATGGCCCATTTCGTTCGCTCGAATTATCGCGTAAAAGGAGTTCTTCGTTTTCCATGGGTTTTTGGTGTCTCTTCGAGTTGTGGTGTATTATTATTATTTTTATTTTTTTCTTTCCTCGCAAGAGATCGATTCGTTTCTTTCTATTTTTGTCGTTCTTTTCTTATTTTTGTGCCGTTCGTTCCCTCCTTTCCTTCCAATAATCTTTCTTTTCTTTTCTTCCCTTTTCCGTGCTTTTCTGCTTTTTCCTTTTTCGATTCTTTCTCTTTCGGTCCTTTCGAGAAGATTCCATTTCCTTTGCATTCTTCTTTCGCCGTTTCGAAAGGTTTTTTTCTCCCCCTTCGAAATCAAACCGGTTTCTGTCTATCGTGTTTTCTCTCAAAGTTCATTTTCCTTCTTTCCCTCCCCCTTTTCTTTTCCTTTCTAGCTTTTTCGCTCTTTTCTTCGACCTCTCTCCCGATTTTCTCCCGAGAGGGATCCCGTGGATGATCCCGGATTACCCGATCGGATGATCCAACAAGGGCGCGGTTGAACCCAGAAACGCCACCAACACGCCACCACCTGTGCGTTCCGTCGCCACACACGTCAAAACAGAAACGAACATGCTCCCAAGGCTTTTTCGCTCTACTGCCGCTCACCCACGAGCTGACCCACACACACTCCACCGCCCGCGCGCGCGCTCACAGGCGCACACTCACCCACACACCCACACACGAAAGATCGTGCCACACCTGAAAACGCTCCCACGGGGTCCTTTTCGATTGGATGAAGCCAAAAACACCATTTCACCGCTCTGCCCACCTCACCTCAAAAGAACAAACAAAAAACAATCGGTCCCCCAAACCGTCGGAGGGACACGTCCCTCGCGCACCTGAAAAACGGATACTTCACCTCCCGGCGTCCGCTTCAAAACGTGTTGCCATCAAACCACCGTGAATACATGCGATCCCTTCCGAACTCGCCAATCAAGCACGGTTGGGGCCGATCAGTACCGAGATCAGGGATGTCTCAGGAAATCCGGCGGCGGCAACTCGGTGCACTGTTCTTTTTCCGTGCTTGTTTTTTTTGGGGGCTACGACCGGGAAGAAAAGGCCTTGAGTGCGTTGACCGGGAATCGAACCCGGGTCTCTACCGTGGCAGGGTAGTATGCTACCACTGTACCATCAACGCCTCGACGAAAATACCCGAGCTTGCTCGATCGGGTAACATGCGTGCGGGGGAATCGGGCCGGAACCGGGCAGAGGACTTTGGTCAAAATTCGGGTCCGGGGTTACGGTCGTGTTACCCGTCGCCGTAATGCGGCCGTAATTGTGTTCCGTAACCGAAAGTTGTTTACTCTCCCGTCATTTACGGTAATTTATGGTCGGACAAGTTCTTACTACGGTTACGGTGACCGTGACCGTAAGGTCCTGTCTATGGTCGGAACGGAAGGGCGGACGCCCGAGGAGGGACTCGAACCCTCGGCCACGAGATTAAAAGTCTCGCGCTCTGCCAAACTGAGCTACCCGGGCATATCTCAAGCAGGATCGCGCCGATCTCGTGGATCCCGATTCCGGGAATCTCGATCGCGGGGGGGCGACCGAGCCTCCACGCAGCGCGCGATCGACTCGTCGTCGAGCTGAGATGTCCGAGTGGTTAAGGAGGTGGACTCGAAATCCACTGGGTTCATCCCGCGCAGGTTCAAATCCTGCTCTCAGCGAGCGTCGAAGTCGTTTTTCGGAGCGGCAAAAGACAAGGATGCAAGGTGGGCGTGCATGAACCCGGGTCTCCTGCGTGACAGTGACAGGCAAGAATACTCACCGCCGTACTGCAACGACTCGATCACGATGACGAGGCTGACGATGAGGTTGATGACGAGGCGTGCGACGAGGATGGACGACGCGACGCCTCATCACGACGTGAGTTGGGGTGTCCGAGTGGTTAAGGAGGTGGACTAGAAATCCACTGGGTTTGTCCCGCGCAGGTTCGAATCCTGCCCTCAACGAGGCATGTGTGTGCGTGTGTGTTCGCGAACCGAGGGGGTGACGCGGAAAGGCACGTTGTGGTGAGTGGGATTCGAACCCACGCTCGTCTCCGAACTAGAACCTGAATCTAGCGCCTTAGACCAACTCGGCCATCACCACACCATCGTCGCTCGGGAGCCACCCCCACGAGGGCCCCGCCCCGGACGGGAGTCGCAGGCGACGCCCCCCGAGATCGGCGGCACGGAAATCTTTCCGTGGCCTCGGTGGCGCAGTCGGTTAGCGCGTCGGTCTCATAACCTCGTGAGCCATCCGGAGGTCACCAGTTCGATCCTGGTCCGGGGCAACCAACGCTTTTGACGGGACGCCCCACGCCACGTCACAAATTCTGACGTGTGGCGAGTGGGATTTGAACCCACGCCCTTTCGGACTGGAACCTTACTCCAGCGCCTTGGACCAACTCGGCCATCGCCACATACGAGAGGAGGGGTCCGCCGCGCGTCTTCAAGCTGGGGTCTCGGACGTCGGTCCGCTAAAAAAAGAGCACGAGTGCGTTGACCGGGAATCGAACCCGGGTCTCTACCTCGGGAGGGTAGTATGCTACCACTATATCACCAACGCGGCTCGAGGGATGGCGCGTGCGGAGAGCGTGGTAGGTTCGGGAAGCTGTCGGGAAGCTGTCGGGGACAAGTGCCGTCGCGCGCGGGAACGAGGTTGCGCCAAAACTTCGGGAGGGTGTTCGTTCGTGGTTAGGACTCGTTTCGAGTTTTTTCATCGTTGCGATTTTTCCGGGTGCTCGGATTCGGATATACGAGAGATATCGGCAATGGCCCATTTCGTTCGCTCGAATTATCGCGTAAAAGGAGTTCTTCGTTTTCCATGGGTTTTTGGTGTCTCTTCGAGTTGTGGTGTATTATTATTATTTTTATTTTTTTCTTTCCTCGCAAGAGATCGATTCGTTTCTTTCTATTTTCGTCGTTCTTTTCTTATTTTTGTGCCGTTCGTTCCCTCCTTTCCTTCCAATAATCTTTCTTTTCTTTTCTTCCCTTTTCCGTGCTTTTCTGCTTTTTCCTTTTTCGATTCTTTCTCTTTCGGTCCTTTCGAGAAGATTCCATTTCCTTTGCATTCTTCTTTCGCCGTTTCGAAAGGTTTTTTTCTCCCCCTTCGAAATCAAACCGGTTTCTGTCTATCGTGTTTTCTCTCAAAGTTCATTTTCCTTCTTTCCCTCCCCCTTTTCTTTTCCTTTCTAGCTTTTTCGCTCTTTTCTTCGACCTCTCTCCCGATTTTCTCCCGAGAGGGATCCCGTGGATGATCCCGGATTACCCGATCGGATGATCCAACAAGGGCGCGGTTGAACCCAGAAACGCCACCAACACGCCACCACCTGTGCGTTCCGTCGCCACACACGTCAAAACAGAAACGAACATGCTCCCAAGGCTTTTTCGCTCTACTGCCGCTCACCCACGAGCTGACCCACACACACTCCACCGCCCGCGCGCGCGCTCACAGGCGCACACTCACCCACACGCCCACACACGAAAGATCGTGCCACACCTGAAAACGCTCCCACGGGGTCCTTTTCGATTGGATGAAGCCAAAAACACCATTTCACCGCTCTGCCCACCTCACCTCAAAAGAACAAACAAAAAACAATCGGTCCCCCAAACCGTCGGAGGGACACGTCCCTCGCGCACCTGAAAAACGGATACTTCACCTCCCGGCGTCCGCTTCAAAACGTGTTGCCATCAAACCACCGTGAATACATGCGATCCCTTCCGAACTCGCCAATCAAGCACGGTTGGGGCCGATCAGTACCGAGATCAGGGATGTCTCAGGAAATCCGGCGGCGGCAACTCGGTGCACTGTTCTTTTTCCGTGCTTGTTTTTTTTGGGGGCTACGACCGGGAAGAAAAGGCCTTGAGTGCGTTGACCGGGAATCGAACCCGGGTCTCTACCGTGGCAGGGTAGTATGCTACCACTGTACCATCAACGCCTCGACGAAAATACCCGAGCTTGCTCGATCGGGTAACATGCGTGCGGGGGAATCGGGCCGGAACCGGGCAGAGGACTTTGGTCAAAATTCGGGTCCGGGGTTACGGTCGTGTTACCCGTCGCCGTAATGCGGCCGTAATTGTGTTCCGTAACCGAAAGTTGTTTACTCTCCCGTCATTTACGGTAATTTATGGTCGGACAAGTTCTTACTACGGTTACGGTGACCGTGACCGTAAGGTCCTGTCTATGGTCGGAACGGAAGGGCGGACGCCCGAGGAGGGACTCGAACCCTCGGCCACGAGATTAAAAGTCTCGCGCTCTGCCAAACTGAGCTACCCGGGCATATCTCAAGCAGGATCGCGCCGATCTCGTGGATCCCGATTCCGGGAATCTCGATCGCGGGGGGGCGACCGAGCCTCCACGCAGCGCGCGATCGACTCGTCGTCGAGCTGAGATGTCCGAGTGGTTAAGGAGGTGGACTCGAAATCCACTGGGTTCATCCCGCGCAGGTTCAAATCCTGCTCTCAGCGAGCGTCGAAGTCGTTTTTCGGAGCGGCAAAAGACAAGGATGCAAGGTGGGCGTGCATGAACCCGGGTCTCCTGCGTGACAGTGACAGGCAAGAATACTCACCGCCGTACTGCAACGACTCGATCACGATGACGAGGCTGACGATGAGGTTGATGACGAGGCGTGCGACGAGGATGGACGACGCGACGCCTCATCACGACGTGAGTTGGGGTGTCCGAGTGGTTAAGGAGGTGGACTAGAAATCCACTGGGTTTGTCCCGCGCAGGTTCGAATCCTGCCCTCAACGAGGCATGTGTGTGCGTGTGTGTTCGCGAACCGAGGGGGTGACGCGGAAAGGCACGTTGTGGTGAGTGGGATTCGAACCCACGCTCGTCTCCGAACTAGAACCTGAATCTAGCGCCTTAGACCAACTCGGCCATCACCACACCATCGTCGCTCGGGAGCCACCCCCACGAGGGCCCCGCCCCGGACGGGAGTCGCAGGCGACGCCCCCCGAGATCGGCGGCACGGAAATCTTTCCGTGGCCTCGGTGGCGCAGTCGGTTAGCGCGTCGGTCTCATAACCTCGTGAGCCATCCGGAGGTCACCAGTTCGATCCTGGTCCGGGGCAACCAACGCTTTTGACGGGACGCCCCACGCCACGTCACAAATTCTGACGTGTGGCGAGTGGGATTTGAACCCACGCCCTTTCGGACTGGAACCTTACTCCAGCGCCTTGGACCAACTCGGCCATCGCCACATACGAGAGGAGGGGTCCGCCGCGCGTCTTCAAGCTGGGGTCTCGGACGTCGGTCCGCTAAAAAAAGAGCACGAGTGCGTTGACCGGGAATCGAACCCGGGTCTCTACCTTGGGAGGGTAGTATGCTACCACTATATCACCAACGCGGCTCGAGGGATTGCGCGTGCGGAGAGCGTGGTAGGTTCGGGAAGCTGTCGGGAAGCTGTCGGGGACAAGTGCCGTCGCGCGCGGGAACGAGGTTGCGCCAAAACTTCGGGAGGGTGTTCGTTCGTGGTTAGGACTCGTTTCGAGTTTTTTCATCGTTGCGATTTTTCCGGGTGCTCGGATTCGGATATACGAGAGATATCGGCAATGGCCCATTTCGTTCGCTCGAATTATCGCGTAAAAGGAGTTCTTCGTTTTCCATGGGTTTTTGGTGTCTCTTCGAGTTGTGGTGTATTATTATTATTTTTATTTTTTTCTTTCCTCGCAAGAGATCGATTCGTTTCTTTCTATTTTCGTCGTTCTTTTCTTATTTTTGTGCCGTTCGTTCCCTCCTTTCCTTCCAATAATCTTTCTTTTCTTTTCTTCCCTTTTCCGTGCTTTTCTGCTTTTTCCTTTTTCGATTCTTTCTCTTTCGGTCCTTTCGAGAAGATTCCATTTCCTTTGCATTCTTCTTTCGCCGTTTCGAAAGGTTTTTTTCTCCCCCTTCGAAATCAAACCGGTTTCTGTCTATCGTGTTTTCTCTCAAAGTTCATTTTCCTTCTTTCCCTCCCCCTTTTCTTTTCCTTTCTAGCTTTTTCGCTCTTTTCTTCGACCTCTCTCCCGATTTTCTCCCGAGAGGGATCCCGTGGATGATCCCGGATTACCCGATCGGATGATCCAACAAGGGCGCGGTTGAACCCAGAAACGCCACCAACACGCCACCACCTGTGCGTTCCGTCGCCACACACGTCAAAACAGAAACGAACATGCTCCCAAGGCTTTTTCGCTCTACTGCCGCTCACCCACGAGCTGACCCACACACACTCCACCGCCCGCGCGCGCGCTCACAGGCGCACACTCACCCACACGCCCACACACGAAAGATCGTGCCACACCTGAAAACGCTCCCACGGGGTCCTTTTCGATTGGATGAAGCCAAAAACACCATTTCACCGCTCTGCCCACCTCACCTCAAAAGAACAAACAAAAAACAATCGGTCCCCCAAACCGTCGGAGGGACACGTCCCTCGCGCACCTGAAAAACGGATACTTCACCTCCCGGCGTCCGCTTCAAAACGTGTTGCCATCAAACCACCGTGAATACATGCGATCCCTTCCGAACTCGCCAATCAAGCACGGTTGGGGCCGATCAGTACCGAGATCAGGGATGTCTCAGGAAATCCGGCGGCGGCAACTCGGTGCACTGTTCTTTTTCCGTGCTTGTTTTTTTTGGGGGCTACGACCGGGAAGAAAAGGCCTTGAGTGCGTTGACCGGGAATCGAACCCGGGTCTCTACCGTGGCAGGGTAGTATGCTACCACTGTACCATCAACGCCTCGACGAAAATACCCGAGCTTGCTCGATCGGGTAACATGCGTGCGGGGGAATCGGGCCGGAACCGGGCAGAGGACTTTGGTCAAAATTCGGGTCCGGGGTTACGGTCGTGTTACCCGTCGCCGTAATGCGGCCGTAATTGTGTTCCGTAACCGAAAGTTGTTTACTCTCCCGTCATTTACGGTAATTTATGGTCGGACAAGTTCTTACTACGGTTACGGTGACCGTGACCGTAAGGTCCTGTCTATGGTCGGAACGGAAGGGCGGACGCCCGAGGAGGGACTCGAACCCTCGGCCACGAGATTAAAAGTCTCGCGCTCTGCCAAACTGAGCTACCCGGGCATATCTCAAGCAGGATCGCGCCGATCTCGTGGATCCCGATTCCGGGAATCTCGATCGCGGGGGGGCGACCGAGCCTCCACGCAGCGCGCGATCGACTCGTCGTCGAGCTGAGATGTCCGAGTGGTTAAGGAGGTGGACTCGAAATCCACTGGGTTCATCCCGCGCAGGTTCAAATCCTGCTCTCAGCGAGCGTCGAAGTCGTTTTTCGGAGCGGCAAAAGACAAGGATGCAAGGTGGGCGTGCATGAACCCGGGTCTCCTGCGTGACAGTGACAGGCAAGAATACTCACCGCCGTACTGCAACGACTCGATCACGATGACGAGGCTGACGATGAGGTTGATGACGAGGCGTGCGACGAGGATGGACGACGCGACGCCTCATCACGACGTGAGTTGGGGTGTCCGAGTGGTTAAGGAGGTGGACTAGAAATCCACTGGGTTTGTCCCGCGCAGGTTCGAATCCTGCCCTCAACGAGGCATGTGTGTGCGTGTGTGTTCGCGAACCGAGGGGGTGACGCGGAAAGGCACGTTGTGGTGAGTGGGATTCGAACCCACGCTCGTCTCCGAACTAGAACCTGAATCTAGCGCCTTAGACCAACTCGGCCATCACCACACCATCGTCGCTCGGGAGCCACCCCCACGAGGGCCCCGCCCCGGACGGGAGTCGCAGGCGACGCCCCCCGAGATCGGCGGCACGGAAATCTTTCCGTGGCCTCGGTGGCGCAGTCGGTTAGCGCGTCGGTCTCATAACCTCGTGAGCCATCCGGAGGTCACCAGTTCGATCCTGGTCCGGGGCAACCAACGCTTTTGACGGGACGCCCCACGCCACGTCACAAATTCTGACGTGTGGCGAGTGGGATTTGAACCCACGCCCTTTCGGACTGGAACCTTACTCCAGCGCCTTGGACCAACTCGGCCATCGCCACATACGAGAGGAGGGGTCCGCCGCGCGTCTTCAAGCTGGGGTCTCGGACGTCGGTCCGCTAAAAAAAGAGCACGAGTGCGTTGACCGGGAATCGAACCCGGGTCTCTACCTTGGGAGGGTAGTATGCTACCACTATATCACCAACGCGGCTCGAGGGATTGCGCGTGCGGAGAGCGTGGTAGGTTCGGGAAGCTGTCGGGAAGCTGTCGGGGACAAGTGCCGTCGCGCGCGGGAACGAGGTTGCGCCAAAACTTCGGGAGGGTGTTCGTTCGTGGTTAGGACTCGTTTCGAGTTTTTTCATCGTTGCGATTTTTCCGGGTGCTCGGATTCGGATATACGAGAGATATCGGCAATGGCCCATTTCGTTCGCTCGAATTATCGCGTAAAAGGAGTTCTTCGTTTTCCATGGGTTTTTGGTGTCTCTTCGAGTTGTGGTGTATTATTATTATTTTTATTTTTTTCTTTCCTCGCAAGAGATCGATTCGTTTCTTTCTATTTTCGTCGTTCTTTTCTTATTTTTGTGCCGTTCGTTCCCTCCTTTCCTTCCAATAATCTTTCTTTTCTTTTCTTCCCTTTTCCGTGCTTTTCTGCTTTTTCCTTTTTCGATTCTTTCTCTTTCGGTCCTTTCGAGAAGATTCCATTTCCTTTGCATTCTTCTTTCGCCGTTTCGAAAGGTTTTTTTCTCCCCCTTCGAAATCAAACCGGTTTCTGTCTATCGTGTTTTCTCTCAAAGTTCATTTTCCTTCTTTCCCTCCCCCTTTTCTTTTCCTTTCTAGCTTTTTCGCTCTTTTCTTCGACCTCTCTCCCGATTTTCTCCCGAGAGGGATCCCGTGGATGATCCCGGATTACCCGATCGGATGATCCAACAAGGGCGCGGTTGAACCCAGAAACGCCACCAACACGCCACCACCTGTGCGTTCCGTCGCCACACACGTCAAAACAGAAACGAACATGCTCCCAAGGCTTTTTCGCTCTACTGCCGCTCACCCACGAGCTGACCCACACACACTCCACCGCCCGCGCGCGCGCTCACAGGCGCACACTCACCCACACACCCACACACGAAAGATCGTGCCACACCTGATGATACCAGCTGCTGACGTCTAGGGACGTCAGACGTCAAAGGCGTCATGCATCTGACGTCTGTGAAGCGTCAGATGCATCCCTGGTGAATGACAGCATCCTCCCAAGGAGGTACTACTGAACTACAGCGAGGAAACCACCGCAAGAGCACAGAGTCAAGACAATGGTTCGATCAATCAGATTGGGACTTGCGAGACTGAGGTCTTGGGTTCGAGTCTGAGTGGGAACGTGCTTCGGTTTGGGCCTGTGTGTGAGTGTGTGAGTGAGTCAGGAGTAGAACTGGCGGCTGTGAGTCAGGGTAGTGGGAGTGTTACGGGTGGTTAGTCACCCTCGGGAAAGTCGAACTGGGAGTTGAAATGATGGGACGCTTGATGTAACCTTGCTTTTCAGTGATCTGTTTGTGTGACCCCGAGTCTGTGACCCGTGCGATTTTGTGTGACCGTTCCACCGCCGCCTCACTCTTTCCCGAGATAGGAGACGTCGCTCGCGGACGTCAGTCCTCCCGAGCGATAACATTTTTGGTTTCGGAGCCCGAAGGAACCGACTGGACTGGAGCTCTCCGCTGGTTTGACCAGCAGGTTTGTTCGAGGCGCTTAACGCCAGTCGTAAGGTCGTGGGAAAACGGGAAAAAAGGCAAACGCAGTGAACGGGAAAAAAGGAAAACGTGTGGTAGCAACGTTGGAAAAGAATCACACCCATAAAAAGAGAGAAAAGAGGGTGCCAACGTTCAGTCGTGTGACAGGACGTTTGGGAAAAAGGTTACCCTGTAACCTGCGTCGCTGTCAGCGAACTGTAGTACTCAGGTTCGAAGGGTTAGAGTCGGACGTGAAGGGGTATAGTAGTATTACGTATAGTAACTCTCACGGCAAGGGCACGTGGGTTATCCGTTCACAGTTCGGCAAGGACAGGTCGTGGCGCGAAAGTCAACGGTCTACAGTTGACAGTAACCGTTGCCTGGAAAGTCAACTGAAAGTCAAGCGACCAGAATGGCTCTGGTTCCGGTCGTTACGGAAAGCGACATGGTCGCAATAAGCGACGAAGTCATGGAAGGGTCAGAAGTGCAACCAATGGTGCACCAGCAAATTCAGAATATACAGATCAATGGTTCTGATCATACTGAAATGCAAAGACAGATTGAGGTCTGGGGTGGAACAGTAACCAACCACCTCCAGCAATCATTGACCTCCATGCAGAACCAGGTTCAACAAGTCCAGGTTGAACTCTATACACACAGAGAGCAAACAGAGCTACATCAGTCAACTCTAAAGGAAGAGTTGCAGTCAGCCTTAGTGCACAGTTTGGAAGAACAGAGTCGAAAACTACAGCAGACTCAGGAGCTACATGCAAAGGACTTTTATCAAAGCCTCACTGCAAATACAAACACTCAACTGAAGGACCTTGGTGAACAGTTGAGAAGCACAGGAAAAGAACATGCTGTAGGCATGGCTCAGTGGAAAAATAAGAACCAAACAGAGCTGGAACTATTCCAGAAGAAGCAGTTAGCTCTTCAGGAGCAACTGATGTTGGTTCAAAAGAAACAACAGGAAGATATTAATGCCCAATTATATGAAGTGTCTCAGCACATGCAAAGAATGCAAAAACAGCTGATGGAAGAGAGGGAGAGTATGACAAACACAATGACTAGCATACTACAAGGAGAATTGGACTCCTATCCTGCAGTCATTCAGAAAATGGTAGCTACAGCAGTGGATGAAACCACCACAGCTATTGAAGACAAGTATAACAATGCTGAAGGACAGAAAGCAGATCTAGAAGAGACTAGATGGGCTTTAACTGATCCAGACTATCAGAAAGCAGTTGATGGCTGGATGAAGGATGGAATTCTGAGAGCACCTATTCCTCCACAAGTGATGCAAGTGCATATGATGCAAGCAACACAAACAGTACAGAATACAGAGGAAGGAGAAACTGAGGGACAAACTCAGGATATCCCAACATCTGGTCAGCCACCAGTACAGCAAGTTATACCTGCCACAAGTACTGGAGCAGTACCTCCAGGACCCTCTTCTTTAGGTCTGATAGACCTCACTTCAGGACAACAACTGTCCATGGGTTTACCACCCCCTCTACTGCAACCACCAGCAGTAACTATAGCACCTCCAGTTACCTTTACTGTAGGCACTACCCCAGCACCATCAGGAATGGGAATTCGACCACCAAATCCCTTTGAACAGTTAACAAGTCAAAGAGCATCCAGTGGTGGTGCACCTGGAGGAAATCCAGGGGATCCAAATGGATCAAATGGACCAAATGGCCCAGACAGACCAGGCATGCCTAGAGCATCTGGTTCTGGACATCCAGGGCCAGGGAATGGTGGTGATGGTGGTGGAGGTGATGGAGGAGGTCCCCCAGGAGGAGGACCACCTGATAGAGATCCTAGTGGCACATCAGGAGGTTCAGGACAAGGTCCTGATAGACCTTACAGCAAACAGATTAAGCTCACTCCCCCAGAGAAATTCACAGGAGATGAAAGGATGTCTGCAACAGAATGGATACTAGGAATGAAGAGATGGTTGCAGAATCAACACATCTTAGAGAGAGACTGGTTATCCTGTTTTCAGTCACATCTCCAGGGAGATGCACTTAGCTGGTTAAACCTGATGGATATACAGATCATGAATCAGGAAAAAGCAGAGTATGCTAGCTGGCAAGAGTTCACTCAAGAACTAAGGAATGTTTTTGAGCCAGTCTCCCTAATAGAGACTGCCAGAAAACAATTAAGAACTCTAAGGCAGACTGGAACTGCCTTAGGCTACATCAGACTCTTCAGAAAGCTGATGTTTAGACTCCCTAACCTACCTCAAGAAGAAAGGTATGCTGCCTTTGTGGATGGGCTAGCAGATAGGAATATGCAAGCACAGGTTATGACCCTGTGTGATGGGGATCTGGATAAGGCCATCCTCACAGTCCAAAGACTCTCTGCAACTATAGGCAGTAGAGGTGGCACTACTAGTAGCTTTAGAGGCAGAGGTAGAGGGAGGGGAAGATTTGGACAGAGAAATACACAAATGTCAGCAGTGATAGCTGCTGCAACATCACAACTGCCCCCTGCAGCAAATTCAGTTAAGGCTGTGCAGCAGAGAGGTCAGATGGGATCTAGGCCCTCCAGGGGAGGATCCTTCAAGTGTTTTCTATGTGGAAGCACAGAGCATGGGGTGAGACAGTGTCCCAAACTGTCCCAAGCTCAGAAAGCCCTGAAGAAGGGAAACTAAAAGAGGAGGCTAGTGTTGGGTCAGCTAAGCCTCCAGATGATATTGAAATGAAAGAACCCACTACAAAAACACCAGCCTCACTAAATGATGGTGTTCAAGAGACACCTGTGGTTGCAGCCCCTATTGCAACAGAACAGGAAGCAAACACACTGGATGGGGTCACTCCAGAAGTGTTAATTCAAAAGAAAAAGCAGTCTCAAAAGAGAGTGGATAAACAAACAGAGGCCACTGTGAGTTTACCCACTAGAGTGGAAGGAAATGTTGAGGGAAAGGAACCAGTTCAGACTGCAGTAGCTCAGGCTACAGCAGCATATAGAGGATATGAACTGGCAGGATTTATTGGTGCAAAGAAAGCTACAGCATACATTGATACAGGATCCACTGCTAATTATATTAGCCTGGATGCAGTCAAGGAACTGGGACTGCAATACAAACCACAAGAAACTCCTGTTAAGTTTCTAGATGGTACAGAAAGGAAATCAGTGGGGAGATGTTATGGCATCCCATTTGTCTGTGGAAAGATCCAGCTCTCATTTGATGCTGATGTCTTTCCAGACAGTAATCACCCAATCCTGCTGGGATTGCCCTGGCTCATACACTACAATCCCAAAGTGGATTTTAAGTCAGGAATAATCACAGTCAACAAGGGCAAAAAGAGTGTAAAATTACCACTCTCAGTGATGCCTGAATATCAGCTCAAACCCACTGGAGCTACAGAACTTTCCTTTTGTTCTAGTGGCAGAATCAAAAGACAGATAGAAAAAGGGGAAATCAAACACATCATTATGGTGGTGATTAGGCCAGAGGATGAATCAAAGACTGGAGTAGAAACAATCCCAGAACAAAGGGAAGGGGATGATTTACAGAAAATCCTGCAGGAGGATATGGATCCCAGGATTAAAGAAGTACTGACTCAGTACAGAAAAGTGTTTGCAAAGGATTTGCCTAAGGGTGTACCTCCTGTCAGACTGGGTCATGAATTCAGGATTGATCTGGAGGAGGGTACAGAACCCATGTATAGACCCCTATACAAACTGTCTCCTCTTGAGTTAGATGAGGTTAAAAGACAGTTAGATTACCTGTTGGAGATGGATTTCATAGAACCATCACAGTCACCATTTGGGGCACCCATCCTGTTTGTCCCTAAGAAAGATGGAGGGCTCAGGATGTGCCTGGATTACAGATGGCTCAATAAGAAAACCATCAAAAATAGGTACCCTCTGCCCTTACCAGAGGAGATGATTGACAGGGTGCATGGGGCTAAATATTTCACTAAGATTGACCTGAGATCAGGCTACTGGCAGATGCCTCTAAGGGAAGAGGACAGGCCTAAGACTGCCTTTAGAAGCAGATTTGGACACTATCAGTTCAAAGTGCTTTCATTTGGACTTACTAATGCTCCAGCACAATATATGAACATGGTGAATGACATATTCAAGGATATGTTGGATTTATTTGTGCTGATCTTCATTGATGACCTTCTGATCTATTCCAGAAGCATCTCTGAGCATGTAGAACATCTGGCAGCAGTCTTAGCCAGGCTACAGAAGTATAGTCTATTTGCAAAGGCCACCAAAAGTGAAATCTGTGTGAAGGAAACAGATTTCTGTGGATTTTGGTTGAGTGAAAAAGGGATCTCAGCAATGGATGTGAAAGTTAAGGCAATCAGGGATTGGAAGCCCTTAAAGACAGTTACAGATGTCAGGAGTTTTCTGGGGATGGTTTCCTTCTATAGGAGATTCATCCCAGACTTTGCAAAGATAGCAGGCCCTCTGCATGACTTAACTAAGAAGGATGTCATGTGGGAGTGGGGATCTGCTCAGGAACAGGCTTTTCAAACACTTAAAAATGCATTGATGGGGAAACCAGTTCTGATCCATCCTAATCCAGTGAAAGATTACACTGTGATTAGTGATGCATCTGGGGAAGCAACTGGAGGAGTCCTCTGTCAGGATCATGGCTCTGGATTACAGCCCATAGCCTTTTGCAGTAGAAGATTATCAAAGTCAGAACAGAACTACTCAGTCTATGAAAGGGAATTATTAGGGATAGCCTACTGTTTGATGCAGTGGAGACATTATTTAGAAGGCTGCCCAGGACTGGTTACAGTCTTTACTGATCATCAGCCTTTAACTAATTTCATGGATCAAAAGATGATGTCCAGGCCTCAAGCCAGATGGCTGAGAGCAGGACATTTCCTCAGCATCAAACCAAAAATTCAGTACATCCAAGGGAAACTGAATCTGGTTGCTGATGCACTATCAAGAAGTCTTCCAGCAGAGCAGGAACTCAAAGTAGTGAGTTCATTACAGCCTAGCACAGAAGAGATTACACTCTGGGAACAAGCAACACTGGTAGATGTTGAAATCAAAGACATCTATAATCAAATACTGGATGGAGAGAGAATTCCAGGATATGGAATCAATGAATCAGGGTTATTGATTTATCAAACTCAGGATGGACTCATGAAGTTATGGGTACCTCAGGAACTGAGGATGAAAGTCCTTACAGAAGGACATGATAATCAAATCTCTGGACATCTGGGAATAGAGAGAACTCTGGAGCTGATGTCCAGGAAATACTACTGGAATAATATGAAAAAGGATGTCCAGGAATATGTCAGGACATGTGAGGTTTGCCAGCAAATGAAACCTGAGTTAAGAGCTCAGAAGGGATTGCTGCAACCTATTCCAGTGGCTAATAAGAAATGGGATCAGATCACTACTGATCTAGTGACTGATTTACCCCCTGTTGATGGATTTGATTCAATTGCAGTATTTGTTGATAGATTGACTAAGATGGTAAAGTTCATACCCTGCAGTAAAACAATAGATGCACCTGGGTATGCAAGGATATTCTTTGATCACATCTTCAGGAATCATGGGATTCCCAGTGTGATAATCAGTGATAGGGATACTAGATTTGCTAGTAAATTTTGGCAGGAGCTAATGAGATGTGTGGGCACTAAAGTGAGAATGTCCACAGCCTTCCATCCTCAAACAGATGGACAAAGTGAAGTCAGCATCAGAACATTAGAAAACTTTCTAAGACCCTATGTGGAAGAGCATCCAGAGACATGGATGCAGGGATTAGGGATGGCTGAATTTGCAGCCAACAATGCTGTACACACATCTACAGGATACAGCCCCTTCTACTTGATGTATGGGGTGCATCCTCAGCTGCCAGGAGATCTACTGGCTGGAAAAGCTCAAGCAGAAGCAGAGTCAGTTCAGGAAATGATATCACACATGCAGGAAGTCATCAATGATGCCAAAAACAGATATAAGACAGCTCAAGAGAAGATGAGGCAGCAAGCTAATAAGAAAAGGAGGGATGTACAGTTTCAAGTGGGAGAAAAGGTGTTGCTCTCCACAAAGACATTGAATTTAGCAGTCTTGAAACATATTCCAGTGAAAATCAGAAGAAGATATATTGGACCTTTTGTTATTGCTGCTGCAGTGGGATCTGTGGCATATAGATTGGTGTTACCAGATGGATGGAAATTACATCCTGTATTTCATGTATCAAAGTTGAGAAAACTTCAAGAGAGTTCTAAGTTTCCTAGGGAGGTAATGGTACCTCCAGCAGAATTAGATTCTGAGGGAGAAGAAGAATTTGAAGTTGAGGCTGTAGTAAGACATAAGTTTTCAGGAAGAAAAAGGAGATTTTTAGTAGTCTGGAAGGGGTATCCACTTAGTGAAGCAACATGGGAACCCCAAGACAATTTATTGAATGCATCAGAGATCCTGGCTGATTATAAGAGGAGAGCTGGGATCAGGTAGAAGTTAGATGCACTTTGATTCTGTGGCTGAAGGATCAGGAATCCCAGTGACTAGGGGATGGGTTGCATAAGGGCAGTGAAGTGTTTTCTAAACTTCTGTGGGTTAAGGATTTTATGGGGATCTAATTATCCTTTCAGAAGTGCAGGGAGCTTGGGATTTGCAGCACCCTAGTTCAGAGTTACTTTTACAGAATCAGAAGGATGCATTTGATGGATACTTGGTGAGGGCACCAACTGCCCCCAGGGGGGAGGCAATTGATACCAGCTGCTGACGTCTAGGGACGTCAGACGTCAAAGGCGTCATGCATCTGACGTCTGTGAAGCGTCAGATGCATCCCCGGTGAATGACAGCATCCTCCCAAGGAGGTACTACTGAACTACAGCGAGGAAACCACCGCAAGAGCACAGAGTCAAGACAATGGTTCGATCAATCAGATTGGGACTTGCGAGACTGAGGTCTTGGGTTCGAGTCTGAGTGGGAACGTGCTTCGGTTTGGGCCTGTGTGTGAGTGTGTGAGTGAGTCAGGAGTAGAACTGGCGGCTGTGAGTCAGGGTAGTGGGAGTGTTACGGGTGGTTAGTCACCCTCGGGAAAGTCGAACTGGGAGTTGAAATGATGGGACGCTTGATGTAACCTTGCTTTTCAGTGATCTGTTTGTGTGACCCCGAGTCTGTGACCCGTGCGATTTTGTGTGACCGTTCCACCGCCGCCTCACTCTTTCCCGAGATAGGAGACGTCGCTCGCGGACGTCAGTCCTCCCGAGCGATAACACCTGAAAACGCTCCCACGGGGTCCTTTTCGATTGGATGAAGCCAAAAACACCATTTCACCGCTCTGCCCACCTCACCTCAAAAGAACAAACAAAAAACAATCGGTCCCCCAAACCGTCGGAGGGACACGTCCCTCGCGCACCTGAAAAACGGATACTTCACCTCCCGGCGTCCGCTTCAAAACGTGTTGCCATCAAACCACCGTGAATACATGCGATCCCTTCCGAACTCGCCAATCAAGCACGGTTGGGGCCGATCAGTACCGAGATCAGGGATGTCTCAGGAAATCCGGCGGCGGCAACTCGGTGCACTGTTCTTTTTCCGTGCTTGTTTTTTTTGGGGGCTACGACCGGGAAGAAAAGGCCTTGAGTGCGTTGACCGGGAATCGAACCCGGGTCTCTACCGTGGCAGGGTAGTATGCTACCACTGTACCATCAACGCCTCGACGAAAATACCCGAGCTTGCTCGATCGGGTAACATGCGTGCGGGGGAATCGGGCCGGAACCGGGCAGAGGACTTTGGTCAAAATTCGGGTCCGGGGTTACGGTCGTGTTACCCGTCGCCGTAATGCGGCCGTAATTGTGTTCCGTAACCGAAAGTTGTTTACTCTCCCGTCATTTACGGTAATTTATGGTCGGACAAGTTCTTACTACGGTTACGGTGACCGTGACCGTAAGGTCCTGTCTATGGTCGGAACGGAAGGGCGGACGCCCGAGGAGGGACTCGAACCCTCGGCCACGAGATTAAAAGTCTCGCGCTCTGCCAAACTGAGCTACCCGGGCATATCTCAAGCAGGATCGCGCCGATCTCGTGGATCCCGATTCCGGGAATCTCGATCGCGGGGGGGCGACCGAGCCTCCACGCAGCGCGCGATCGACTCGTCGTCGAGCTGAGATGTCCGAGTGGTTAAGGAGGTGGACTCGAAATCCACTGGGTTCATCCCGCGCAGGTTCAAATCCTGCTCTCAGCGAGCGTCGAAGTCGTTTTTCGGAGCGGCAAAAGACAAGGATGCAAGGTGGGCGTGCATGAACCCGGGTCTCCTGCGTGACAGTGACAGGCAAGAATACTCACCGCCGTACTGCAACGACTCGATCACGATGACGAGGCTGACGATGAGGTTGATGACGAGGCGTGCGACGAGGATGGACGACGCGACGCCTCATCACGACGTGAGTTGGGGTGTCCGAGTGGTTAAGGAGGTGGACTAGAAATCCACTGGGTTTGTCCCGCGCAGGTTCGAATCCTGCCCTCAACGAGGCATGTGTGTGCGTGTGTGTTCGCGAACCGAGGGGGTGACGCGGAAAGGCACGTTGTGGTGAGTGGGATTCGAACCCACGCTCGTCTCCGAACTAGAACCTGAATCTAGCGCCTTAGACCAACTCGGCCATCACCACACCATCGTCGCTCGGGAGCCACCCCCACGAGGGCCCCGCCCCGGACGGGAGTCGCAGGCGACGCCCCCCGAGATCGGCGGCACGGAAATCTTTCCGTGGCCTCGGTGGCGCAGTCGGTTAGCGCGTCGGTCTCATAACCTCGTGAGCCATCCGGAGGTCACCAGTTCGATCCTGGTCCGGGGCAACCAACGCTTTTGACGGGACGCCCCACGCCACGTCACAAATTCTGACGTGTGGCGAGTGGGATTTGAACCCACGCCCTTTCGGACTGGAACCTTACTCCAGCGCCTTGGACCAACTCGGCCATCGCCACATACGAGAGGAGGGGTCCGCCGCGCGTCTTCAAGCTGGGGTCTCGGACGTCGGTCCGCTAAAAAAAGAGCACGAGTGCGTTGACCGGGAATCGAACCCGGGTCTCTACCTTGGGAGGGTAGTATGCTACCACTATATCACCAACGCGGCTCGAGGGATTGCGCGTGCGGAGAGCGTGGTAGGTTCGGGAAGCTGTCGGGAAGCTGTCGGGGACAAGTGCCGTCGCGCGCGGGAACGAGGTTGCGCCAAAACTTCGGGAGGGTGTTCGTTCGTGGTTAGGACTCGTTTCGAGTTTTTTCATCGTTGCGATTTTTCCGGGTGCTCGGATTCGGATATACGAGAGATATCGGCAATGGCCCATTTCGTTCGCTCGAATTATCGCGTAAAAGGAGTTCTTCGTTTTCCATGGGTTTTTGGTGTCTCTTCGAGTTGTGGTGTATTATTATTATTATTATTTTTTTCTTTCCTCGCAAGAGATCGATTCGTTTCTTTCTATTTTCGTCGTTCTTTTCTTATTTTTGTGCCGTTCGTTCCCTCCTTTCCTTCCAATAATCTTTCTTTTCTTTTCTTCCCTTTTCCGTGCTTTTCTGCTTTTTCCTTTTTCGATTCTTTCTCTTTCGGTCCTTTCGAGAAGATTCCATTTCCTTTGCATTCTTCTTTCGCCGTTTCGAAAGGTTTTTTTCTCCCCCTTCGAAATCAAACCGGTTTCTGTCTATCGTGTTTTCTCTCAAAGTTCATTTTCCTTCTTTCCCTCCCCCTTTTCTTTTCCTTTCTAGCTTTTTCGCTCGTTTCTTCGACCTCTCTCCCGATTTTCTCCCGAGAGGGATCCCGTGGATGATCCCGGATTACCCGATCGGATGATCCAACAAGGGCGCGGTTGAACCCAGAAACGCCACCAACACGCCACCACCTGTGCGTTCCGTCGCCACACACGTCAAAACAGAAACGAACATGCTCCCAAGGCTTTTTCGCTCTACTGCCGCTCACCCACGAGCTGACCCACACACACTCCACCGCCCGCGCACGCGCTCACAGGCGCACACTCACCCACACACCCACACACGAAAGATCGTGCCACACCTGAAAACGCTCCCACGGGGTCCTTTTCGATTGGATGAAGCCAAAAACACCATTTCACCGCTCTGCCCACCTCACCTCAAAAGAACAAACAAAAAACAATCGGTCCCCCAAACCGTCGGAGGGACACGTCCCTCGCGCACCTGAAAAACGGATACTTCACCTCCCGGCGTCCGCTTCAAAACGTGTTGCCATCAAACCACCGTGAATACATGCGATCCCTTCCGAACTCGCCAATCAAGCACGGTTGGGGCCGATCAGTACCGAGATCAGGGATGTCTCAGGAAATCCGGCGGCGGCAACTCGGTGCACTGTTCTTTTTCCGTGCTTGTTTTTTTTGGGGGCTACGACCGGGAAGAAAAGGCCTTGAGTGCGTTGACCGGGAATCGAACCCGGGTCTCTACCGTGGCAGGGTAGTATGCTACCACTGTACCATCAACGCCTCGACGAAAATACCCGAGCTTGCTCGATCGGGTAACATGCGTGCGGGGGAATCGGGCCGGAACCGGGCAGAGGACTTTGGTCAAAATTCGGGTCCGGGGTTACGGTCGTGTTACCCGTCGCCGTAATGCGGCCGTAATTGTGTTCCGTAACCGAAAGTTGTTTACTCTCCCGTCATTTACGGTAATTTATGGTCGGACAAGTTCTTACTACGGTTACGGTGACCGTGACCGTAAGGTCCTGTCCATGGTCGGAACGGAAGGGCGGACGCCCGAGGAGGGACTCGAACCCTCGGCCACGAGATTAAAAGTCTCGCGCTCTGCCAAACTGAGCTACCCGGGCATATCTCAAGCAGGATCGCGCCGATCTCGTGGATCCCGATTCCGGGAATCTCGATCGCGGGGGGGCGACCGAGCCTCCACGCAGCGCGCGATCGACTCGTCGTCGAGCTGAGATGTCCGAGTGGTTAAGGAGGTGGACTCGAAATCCATTGGGTTCATCCCGCGCAGGTTCAAATCCTGCTCTCAGCGAGCGTCGAAGTCGTTTTTCGGAGCGGCAAAAGACAAGGATGCAAGGTGGGCGTGCATGAACCCGGGTCTCCTGCGTGACAGTGACAGGCAAGAATACTCACCGCCGTACTGCAACGACTCGATCACGATGACGAGGCTGACGATGAGGTTGATGACGAGGCGTGCGACGAGGATGGACGACGCGACGCCTCATCACGACGTGAGTTGGGGTGTCCGAGTGGTTAAGGAGGTGGACTAGAAATCCACTGGGTTTGTCCCGCGCAGGTTCGAATCCTGCCCTCAACGAGGCATGTGTGTGCGTGTGTGTTCGCGAACCGAGGGGGTGACGCGGAAAGGCACGTTGTGGTGAGTGGGATTCGAACCCACGCTCGTCTCCGAACTAGAACCTGAATCTAGCGCCTTAGACCAACTCGGCCATCACCACACCATCGTCGCTCGGGAGCCACCCCCACGAGGGCCCCGCCCCGGACGGGAGTCGCAGGCGACGCCCCCCGAGATCGGCGGCACGGAAATCTTTCCGTGGCCTCGGTGGCGCAGTCGGTTAGCGCGTCGGTCTCATAACCTCGTGAGCCATCCGGAGGTCACCAGTTCGATCCTGGTCCGGGGCAACCAACGCTTTTGACGGGACGCCCCACGCCACGTCACAAATTCTGACGTGTGGCGAGTGGGATTTGAACCCACGCCCTTTCGGACTGGAACCTTACTCCAGCGCCTTGGACCAACTCGGCCATCGCCACATACGAGAGGAGGGGTCCGCCGCGCGTCTTCAAGCTGGGGTCTCGGACGTCGGTCCGCTAAAAAAAGAGCACGAGTGCGTTGACCGGGAATCGAACCCGGGTCTCTACCTTGGGAGGGTAGTATGCTACCACTATATCACCAACGCGGCTCGAGGGATTGCGCGTGCGGAGAGCGTGGTAGGTTCGGGAAGCTGTCGGGAAGCTGTCGGGGACAAGTGCCGTCGCGCGCGGGAACGAGGTTGCGCCAAAACTTCGGGAGGGTGTTCGTTCGTGGTTAGGACTCGTTTCGAGTTTTTTCATCGTTGCGATTTTTCCGGGTGCTCGGATTCGGATATACGAGAGATATCGGCAATGGCCCATTTCGTTCGCTCGAATTATCGCGTAAAAGGAGTTCTTCGTTTTCCATGGGTTTTTGGTGTCTCTTCGAGTTGTGGTGTATTATTATTATTTTTATTTTTTTCTTTCCTCGCAAGAGATCGATTCGTTTCTTTCTATTTTCGTCGTTCTTTTCTTATTTTTGTGCCGTTCGTTCCCTCCTTTCCTTCCAATAATCTTTCTTTTCTTTTCTTCCCTTTTCCGTGCTTTTCTGCTTTTTCCTTTTTCGATTCTTTCTCTTTCGGTCCTTTCGAGAAGATTCCATTTCCTTTGCATTCTTCTTTCGCCGTTTCGAAAGGTTTTTTTCTCCCCCTTCGAAATCAAACCGGTTTCTGTCTATCGTGTTTTCTCTCAAAGTTCATTTTCCTTCTTTCCCTCCCCCTTTTCTTTTCCTTTCTAGCTTTTTCGCTCGTTTCTTCGACCTCTCTCCCGATTTTCTCCCGAGAGGGATCCCGTGGATGATCCCGGATTACCCGATCGGATGATCCAACAAGGGCGCGGTTGAACCCAGAAACGCCACCAACACGCCACCACCTGTGCGTTCCGTCGCCACACACGTCAAAACAGAAACGAACATGCTCCCAAGGCTTTTTCGCTCTACTGCCGCTCACCCACGAGCTGACCCACACACACTCCACCGCCCGCGCGCGCGCTCACAGGCGCACACTCACCCACACACCCACACACGAAAGATCGTGCCACACCTGAAAACGCTCCCACGGGGTCCTTTTCGATTGGATGAAGCCAAAAACACCATTTCACCGCTCTGCCCACCTCACCTCAAAAGAACAAACAAAAAACAATCGGTCCCCCAAACCGTCGGAGGGACACGTCCCTCGCGCACCTGAAAAACGGATACTTCACCTCCCGGCGTCCGCTTCAAAACGTGTTGCCATCAAACCACCGTGAATACATGCGATCCCTTCCGAACTCGCCAATCAAGCACGGTTGGGGCCGATCAGTACCGAGATCAGGGATGTCTCAGGAAATCCGGCGGCGGCAACTCGGTGCACTGTTCTTTTTCCGTGCTTGTTTTTTTTGGGGGCTACGACCGGGAAGAAAAGGCCTTGAGTGCGTTGACCGGGAATCGAACCCGGGTCTCTACCGTGGCAGGGTAGTATGCTACCACTGTACCATCAACGCCTCGACGAAAATACCCGAGCTTGCTCGATCGGGTAACATGCGTGCGGGGGAATCGGGCCGGAACCGGGCAGAGGACTTTGGTCAAAATTCGGGTCCGGGGTTACGGTCGTGTTACCCGTCGCCGTAATGCGGCCGTAATTGTGTTCCGTAACCGAAAGTTGTTTACTCTCCCGTCATTTACGGTAATTTATGGTCGGACAAGTTCTTACTACGGTTACGGTGACCGTGACCGTAAGGTCCTGTCTATGGTCGGAACGGAAGGGCGGACGCCCGAGGAGGGACTCGAACCCTCGGCCACGAGATTAAAAGTCTCGCGCTCTGCCAAACTGAGCTACCCGGGCATATCTCAAGCAGGATCGCGCCGATCTCGTGGATCCCGATTCCGGGAATCTCGATCGCGGGGGGGCGACCGAGCCTCCACGCAGCGCGCGATCGACTCGTCGTCGAGCTGAGATGTCCGAGTGGTTAAGGAGGTGGACTCGAAATCCACTGGGTTCATCCCGCGCAGGTTCAAATCCTGCTCTCAGCGAGCGTCGAAGTCGTTTTTCGGAGCGGCAAAAGACAAGGATGCAAGGTGGGCGTGCATGAACCCGGGTCTCCTGCGTGACAGTGACAGGCAAGAATACTCACCGCCGTACTGCAACGACTCGATCACGATGACGAGGCTGACGATGAGGTTGATGACGAGGCGTGCGACGAGGATGGACGACGCGACGCCTCATCACGACGTGAGTTGGGGTGTCCGAGTGGTTAAGGAGGTGGACTAGAAATCCACTGGGTTTGTCCCGCGCAGGTTCGAATCCTGCCCTCAACGAGGCATGTGTGTGCGTGTGTGTTCGCGAACCGAGGGGGTGACGCGGAAAGGCACGTTGTGGTGAGTGGGATTCGAACCCACGCTCGTCTCCGAACTAGAACCTGAATCTAGCGCCTTAGACCAACTCGGCCATCACCACACCATCGTCGCTCGGGAGCCACCCCCACGAGGGCCCCGCCCCGGACGGGAGTCGCAGGCGACGCCCCCCGAGATCGGCGGCACGGAAATCTTTCCGTGGCCTCGGTGGCGCAGTCGGTTAGCGCGTCGGTCTCATAACCTCGTGAGCCATCCGGAGGTCACCAGTTCGATCCTGGTCCGGGGCAACCAACGCTTTTGACGGGACGCCCCACGCCACGTCACAAATTCTGACGTGTGGCGAGTGGGATTTGAACCCACGCCCTTTCGGACTGGAACCTTACTCCAGCGCCTTGGACCAACTCGGCCATCGCCACATACGAGAGGAGGGGTCCGCCGCGCGTCTTCAAGCTGGGGTCTCGGACGTCGGTCCGCTAAAAAAAGAGCACGAGTGCGTTGACCGGGAATCGAACCCGGGTCTCTACCTTGGGAGGGTAGTATGCTACCACTATATCACCAACGCGGCTCGAGGGATTGCGCGTGCGGAGAGCGTGGTAGGTTCGGGAAGCTGTCGGGAAGCTGTCGGGGACAAGTGCCGTCGCGCGCGGGAACGAGGTTGCGCCAAAACTTCGGGAGGGTGTTCGTTCGTGGTTAGGACTCGTTTCGAGTTTTTTCATCGTTGCGATTTTTCCGGGTGCTCGGATTCGGATATACGAGAGATATCGGCAATGGCCCATTTCGTTCGCTCGAATTATCGCGTAAAAGGAGTTCTTCGTTTTCCATGGGTTTTTGGTGTCTCTTCGAGTTGTGGTGTATTATTATTATTTTTATTTTTTTCTTTCCTCGCAAGAGATCGATTCGTTTCTTTCTATTTTCGTCGTTCTTTTCTTATTTTTGTGCCGTTCGTTCCCTCCTTTCCTTCCAATAATCTTTCTTTTCTTTTCTTCCCTTTTCCGTGCTTTTCTGCTTTTTCCTTTTTCGATTCTTTCTCTTTCGGTCCTTTCGAGAAGATTCCATTTCCTTTGCATTCTTCTTTCGCCGTTTCGAAAGGTTTTTTTCTCCCCCTTCGAAATCAAACCGGTTTCTGTCTATCGTGTTTTCTCTCAAAGTTCATTTTCCTTCTTTCCCTCCCCCTTTTCTTTTCCTTTCTAGCTTTTTCGCTCTTTTCTTCGACCTCTCTCCCGATTTTCTCCCGAGAGGGATCCCGTGGATGATCCCGGATTACCCGATCGGATGATCCAACAAGGGCGCGGTTGAACCCAGAAACGCCACCAACACGCCACCACCTGTGCGTTCCGTCGCCACACACGTCAAAACAGAAACGAACATGCTCCCAAGGCTTTTTCGCTCTACTGCCGCTCACCCACGAGCTGACCCACACACACTCCACCGCCCGCGCGCGCGCTCACAGGCGCACACTCACCCACACACCCACACACGAAAGATCGTGCCACACCTGATGATACCAGCTGCTGACGTCTAGGGACGTCAGACGTCAAAGGCGTCATGCATCTGACGTCTGTGAAGCGTCAGATGCATCCCTGGTGAATGACAGCATCCTCCCAAGGAGGTACTACTGAACTACAGCGAGGAAACCACCGCAAGAGCACAGAGTCAAGACAATGGTTCGATCAATCAGATTGGGACTTGCGAGACTGAGGTCTTGGGTTCGAGTCTGAGTGGGAACGTGCTTCGGTTTGGGCCTGTGTGTGAGTGTGTGAGTGAGTCAGGAGTAGAACTGGCGGCTGTGAGTCAGGGTAGTGGGAGTGTTACGGGTGGTTAGTCACCCTCGGGAAAGTCGAACTGGGAGTTGAAATGATGGGACGCTTGATGTAACCTTGCTTTTCAGTGATCTGTTTGTGTGACCCCGAGTCTGTGACCCGTGCGATTTTGTGTGACCGTTCCACCGCCGCCTCACTCTTTCCCGAGATAGGAGACGTCGCTCGCGGACGTCAGTCCTCCCGAGCGATAACATTTTTGGTTTCGGAGCCCGAAGGAACCGACTGGACTGGAGCTCTCCGCTGGTTTGACCAGCAGGTTTGTTCGAGGCGCTTAACGCCAGTCGTAAGGTCGTGGGAAAACGGGAAAAAAGGCAAACGCAGTGAACGGGAAAAAAGGAAAACGTGTGGTAGCAACGTTGGAAAAGAATCACACCCATAAAAAGAGAGAAAAGAGGGTGCCAACGTTCAGTCGTGTGACAGGACGTTTGGGAAAAAGGTTACCCTGTAACCTGCGTCGCTGTCAGCGAACTGTAGTACTCAGGTTCGAAGGGTTAGAGTCGGACGTGAAGGGGTATAGTAGTATTACGTATAGTAACTCTCACGGCAAGGGCACGTGGGTTATCCGTTCACAGTTCGGCAAGGACAGGTCGTGGCGCGAAAGTCAACGGTCTACAGTTGACAGTAACCGTTGCCTGGAAAGTCAACTGAAAGTCAAGCGACCAGAATGGCTCTGGTTCCGGTCGTTACGGAAAGCGACATGGTCGCAATAAGCGACGAAGTCATGGAAGGGTCAGAAGTGCAACCAATGGTGCACCAGCAAATTCAGAATATACAGATCAATGGTTCTGATCATACTGAAATGCAAAGACAGATTGAGGTCTGGGGTGGAACAGTAACCAACCACCTCCAGCAATCATTGACCTCCATGCAGAACCAGGTTCAACAAGTCCAGGTTGAACTCTATACACACAGAGAGCAAACAGAGCTACATCAGTCAACTCTAAAGGAAGAGTTGCAGTCAGCCTTAGTGCACAGTTTGGAAGAACAGAGTCGAAAACTACAGCAGACTCAGGAGCTACATGCAAAGGACTTTTATCAAAGCCTCACTGCAAATACAAACACTCAACTGAAGGACCTTGGTGAACAGTTGAGAAGCACAGGAAAAGAACATGCTGTAGGCATGGCTCAGTGGAAAAATAAGAACCAAACAGAGCTGGAACTATTCCAGAAGAAGCAGTTAGCTCTTCAGGAGCAACTGATGTTGGTTCAAAAGAAACAACAGGAAGATATTAATGCCCAATTATATGAAGTGTCTCAGCACATGCAAAGAATGCAAAAACAGCTGATGGAAGAGAGGGAGAGTATGACAAACACAATGACTAGCATACTACAAGGAGAATTGGACTCCTATCCTGCAGTCATTCAGAAAATGGTAGCTACAGCAGTGGATGAAACCACCACAGCTATTGAAGACAAGTATAACAATGCTGAAGGACAGAAAGCAGATCTAGAAGAGACTAGATGGGCTTTAACTGATCCAGACTATCAGAAAGCAGTTGATGGCTGGATGAAGGATGGAATTCTGAGAGCACCTATTCCTCCACAAGTGATGCAAGTGCATATGATGCAAGCAACACAAACAGTACAGAATACAGAGGAAGGAGAAACTGAGGGACAAACTCAGGATATCCCAACATCTGGTCAGCCACCAGTACAGCAAGTTATACCTGCCACAAGTACTGGAGCAGTACCTCCAGGACCCTCTTCTTTAGGTCTGATAGACCTCACTTCAGGACAACAACTGTCCATGGGTTTACCACCCCCTCTACTGCAACCACCAGCAGTAACTATAGCACCTCCAGTTACCTTTACTGTAGGCACTACCCCAGCACCATCAGGAATGGGAATTCGACCACCAAATCCCTTTGAACAGTTAACAAGTCAAAGAGCATCCAGTGGTGGTGCACCTGGAGGAAATCCAGGGGATCCAAATGGATCAAATGGACCAAATGGCCCAGACAGACCAGGCATGCCTAGAGCATCTGGTTCTGGACATCCAGGGCCAGGGAATGGTGGTGATGGTGGTGGAGGTGATGGAGGAGGTCCCCCAGGAGGAGGACCACCTGATAGAGATCCTAGTGGCACATCAGGAGGTTCAGGACAAGGTCCTGATAGACCTTACAGCAAACAGATTAAGCTCACTCCCCCAGAGAAATTCACAGGAGATGAAAGGATGTCTGCAACAGAATGGATACTAGGAATGAAGAGATGGTTGCAGAATCAACACATCTTAGAGAGAGACTGGTTATCCTGTTTTCAGTCACATCTCCAGGGAGATGCACTTAGCTGGTTAAACCTGATGGATATACAGATCATGAATCAGGAAAAAGCAGAGTATGCTAGCTGGCAAGAGTTCACTCAAGAACTAAGGAATGTTTTTGAGCCAGTCTCCCTAATAGAGACTGCCAGAAAACAATTAAGAACTCTAAGGCAGACTGGAACTGCCTTAGGCTACATCAGACTCTTCAGAAAGCTGATGTTTAGACTCCCTAACCTACCTCAAGAAGAAAGGTATGCTGCCTTTGTGGATGGGCTAGCAGATAGGAATATGCAAGCACAGGTTATGACCCTGTGTGATGGGGATCTGGATAAGGCCATCCTCACAGTCCAAAGACTCTCTGCAACTATAGGCAGTAGAGGTGGCACTACTAGTAGCTTTAGAGGCAGAGGTAGAGGGAGGGGAAGATTTGGACAGAGAAATACACAAATGTCAGCAGTGATAGCTGCTGCAACATCACAACTGCCCCCTGCAGCAAATTCAGTTAAGGCTGTGCAGCAGAGAGGTCAGATGGGATCTAGGCCCTCCAGGGGAGGATCCTTCAAGTGTTTTCTATGTGGAAGCACAGAGCATGGGGTGAGACAGTGTCCCAAACTGTCCCAAGCTCAGAAAGCCCTGAAGAAGGGAAACTAAAAGAGGAGGCTAGTGTTGGGTCAGCTAAGCCTCCAGATGATATTGAAATGAAAGAACCCACTACAAAAACACCAGCCTCACTAAATGATGGTGTTCAAGAGACACCTGTGGTTGCAGCCCCTATTGCAACAGAACAGGAAGCAAACACACTGGATGGGGTCACTCCAGAAGTGTTAATTCAAAAGAAAAAGCAGTCTCAAAAGAGAGTGGATAAACAAACAGAGGCCACTGTGAGTTTACCCACTAGAGTGGAAGGAAATGTTGAGGGAAAGGAACCAGTTCAGACTGCAGTAGCTCAGGCTACAGCAGCATATAGAGGATATGAACTGGCAGGATTTATTGGTGCAAAGAAAGCTACAGCATACATTGATACAGGATCCACTGCTAATTATATTAGCCTGGATGCAGTCAAGGAACTGGGACTGCAATACAAACCACAAGAAACTCCTGTTAAGTTTCTAGATGGTACAGAAAGGAAATCAGTGGGGAGATGTTATGGCATCCCATTTGTCTGTGGAAAGATCCAGCTCTCATTTGATGCTGATGTCTTTCCAGACAGTAATCACCCAATCCTGCTGGGATTGCCCTGGCTCATACACTACAATCCCAAAGTGGATTTTAAGTCAGGAATAATCACAGTCAACAAGGGCAAAAAGAGTGTAAAATTACCACTCTCAGTGATGCCTGAATATCAGCTCAAACCCACTGGAGCTACAGAACTTTCCTTTTGTTCTAGTGGCAGAATCAAAAGACAGATAGAAAAAGGGGAAATCAAACACATCATTATGGTGGTGATTAGGCCAGAGGATGAATCAAAGACTGGAGTAGAAACAATCCCAGAACAAAGGGAAGGGGATGATTTACAGAAAATCCTGCAGGAGGATATGGATCCCAGGATTAAAGAAGTACTGACTCAGTACAGAAAAGTGTTTGCAAAGGATTTGCCTAAGGGTGTACCTCCTGTCAGACTGGGTCATGAATTCAGGATTGATCTGGAGGAGGGTACAGAACCCATGTATAGACCCCTATACAAACTGTCTCCTCTTGAGTTAGATGAGGTTAAAAGACAGTTAGATTACCTGTTGGAGATGGATTTCATAGAACCATCACAGTCACCATTTGGGGCACCCATCCTGTTTGTCCCTAAGAAAGATGGAGGGCTCAGGATGTGCCTGGATTACAGATGGCTCAATAAGAAAACCATCAAAAATAGGTACCCTCTGCCCTTACCAGAGGAGATGATTGACAGGGTGCATGGGGCTAAATATTTCACTAAGATTGACCTGAGATCAGGCTACTGGCAGATGCCTCTAAGGGAAGAGGACAGGCCTAAGACTGCCTTTAGAAGCAGATTTGGACACTATCAGTTCAAAGTGCTTTCATTTGGACTTACTAATGCTCCAGCACAATATATGAACATGGTGAATGACATATTCAAGGATATGTTGGATTTATTTGTGCTGATCTTCATTGATGACCTTCTGATCTATTCCAGAAGCATCTCTGAGCATGTAGAACATCTGGCAGCAGTCTTAGCCAGGCTACAGAAGTATAGTCTATTTGCAAAGGCCACCAAAAGTGAAATCTGTGTGAAGGAAACAGATTTCTGTGGATTTTGGTTGAGTGAAAAAGGGATCTCAGCAATGGATGTGAAAGTTAAGGCAATCAGGGATTGGAAGCCCTTAAAGACAGTTACAGATGTCAGGAGTTTTCTGGGGATGGTTTCCTTCTATAGGAGATTCATCCCAGACTTTGCAAAGATAGCAGGCCCTCTGCATGACTTAACTAAGAAGGATGTCATGTGGGAGTGGGGATCTGCTCAGGAACAGGCTTTTCAAACACTTAAAAATGCATTGATGGGGAAACCAGTTCTGATCCATCCTAATCCAGTGAAAGATTACACTGTGATTAGTGATGCATCTGGGGAAGCAACTGGAGGAGTCCTCTGTCAGGATCATGGCTCTGGATTACAGCCCATAGCCTTTTGCAGTAGAAGATTATCAAAGTCAGAACAGAACTACTCAGTCTATGAAAGGGAATTATTAGGGATAGCCTACTGTTTGATGCAGTGGAGACATTATTTAGAAGGCTGCCCAGGACTGGTTACAGTCTTTACTGATCATCAGCCTTTAACTAATTTCATGGATCAAAAGATGATGTCCAGGCCTCAAGCCAGATGGCTGAGAGCAGGACATTTCCTCAGCATCAAACCAAAAATTCAGTACATCCAAGGGAAACTGAATCTGGTTGCTGATGCACTATCAAGAAGTCTTCCAGCAGAGCAGGAACTCAAAGTAGTGAGTTCATTACAGCCTAGCACAGAAGAGATTACACTCTGGGAACAAGCAACACTGGTAGATGTTGAAATCAAAGACATCTATAATCAAATACTGGATGGAGAGAGAATTCCAGGATATGGAATCAATGAATCAGGGTTATTGATTTATCAAACTCAGGATGGACTCATGAAGTTATGGGTACCTCAGGAACTGAGGATGAAAGTCCTTACAGAAGGACATGATAATCAAATCTCTGGACATCTGGGAATAGAGAGAACTCTGGAGCTGATGTCCAGGAAATACTACTGGAATAATATGAAAAAGGATGTCCAGGAATATGTCAGGACATGTGAGGTTTGCCAGCAAATGAAACCTGAGTTAAGAGCTCAGAAGGGATTGCTGCAACCTATTCCAGTGGCTAATAAGAAATGGGATCAGATCACTACTGATCTAGTGACTGATTTACCCCCTGTTGATGGATTTGATTCAATTGCAGTATTTGTTGATAGATTGACTAAGATGGTAAAGTTCATACCCTGCAGTAAAACAATAGATGCACCTGGGTATGCAAGGATATTCTTTGATCACATCTTCAGGAATCATGGGATTCCCAGTGTGATAATCAGTGATAGGGATACTAGATTTGCTAGTAAATTTTGGCAGGAGCTAATGAGATGTGTGGGCACTAAAGTGAGAATGTCCACAGCCTTCCATCCTCAAACAGATGGACAAAGTGAAGTCAGCATCAGAACATTAGAAAACTTTCTAAGACCCTATGTGGAAGAGCATCCAGAGACATGGATGCAGGGATTAGGGATGGCTGAATTTGCAGCCAACAATGCTGTACACACATCTACAGGATACAGCCCCTTCTACTTGATGTATGGGGTGCATCCTCAGCTGCCAGGAGATCTACTGGCTGGAAAAGCTCAAGCAGAAGCAGAGTCAGTTCAGGAAATGATATCACACATGCAGGAAGTCATCAATGATGCCAAAAACAGATATAAGACAGCTCAAGAGAAGATGAGGCAGCAAGCTAATAAGAAAAGGAGGGATGTACAGTTTCAAGTGGGAGAAAAGGTGTTGCTCTCCACAAAGACATTGAATTTAGCAGTCTTGAAACATATTCCAGTGAAAATCAGAAGAAGATATATTGGACCTTTTGTTATTGCTGCTGCAGTGGGATCTGTGGCATATAGATTGGTGTTACCAGATGGATGGAAATTACATCCTGTATTTCATGTATCAAAGTTGAGAAAACTTCAAGAGAGTTCTAAGTTTCCTAGGGAGGTAATGGTACCTCCAGCAGAATTAGATTCTGAGGGAGAAGAAGAATTTGAAGTTGAGGCTGTAGTAAGACATAAGTTTTCAGGAAGAAAAAGGAGATTTTTAGTAGTCTGGAAGGGGTATCCACTTAGTGAAGCAACATGGGAACCCCAAGACAATTTATTGAATGCATCAGAGATCCTGGCTGATTATAAGAGGAGAGCTGGGATCAGGTAGAAGTTAGATGCACTTTGATTCTGTGGCTGAAGGATCAGGAATCCCAGTGACTAGGGGATGGGTTGCATAAGGGCAGTGAAGTGTTTTCTAAACTTCTGTGGGTTAAGGATTTTATGGGGATCTAATTATCCTTTCAGAAGTGCAGGGAGCTTGGGATTTGCAGCACCCTAGTTCAGAGTTACTTTTACAGAATCAGAAGGATGCATTTGATGGATACTTGGTGAGGGCACCAACTGCCCCCAGGGGGGAGGCAATTGATACCAGCTGCTGACGTCTAGGGACGTCAGACGTCAAAGGCGTCATGCATCTGACGTCTGTGAAGCGTCAGATGCATCCCCGGTGAATGACAGCATCCTCCCAAGGAGGTACTACTGAACTACAGCGAGGAAACCACCGCAAGAGCACAGAGTCAAGACAATGGTTCGATCAATCAGATTGGGACTTGCGAGACTGAGGTCTTGGGTTCGAGTCTGAGTGGGAACGTGCTTCGGTTTGGGCCTGTGTGTGAGTGTGTGAGTGAGTCAGGAGTAGAACTGGCGGCTGTGAGTCAGGGTAGTGGGAGTGTTACGGGTGGTTAGTCACCCTCGGGAAAGTCGAACTGGGAGTTGAAATGATGGGACGCTTGATGTAACCTTGCTTTTCAGTGATCTGTTTGTGTGACCCCGAGTCTGTGACCCGTGCGATTTTGTGTGACCGTTCCACCGCCGCCTCACTCTTTCCCGAGATAGGAGACGTCGCTCGCGGACGTCAGTCCTCCCGAGCGATAACACCTGAAAACGCTCCCACGGGGTCCTTTTCGATTGGATGAAGCCAAAAACACCATTTCACCGCTCTGCCCACCTCACCTCAAAAGAACAAACAAAAAACAATCGGTCCCCCAAACCGTCGGAGGGACACGTCCCTCGCGCACCTGAAAAACGGATACTTCACCTCCCGGCGTCCGCTTCAAAACGTGTTGCCATCAAACCACCGTGAATACATGCGATCCCTTCCGAACTCGCCAATCAAGCACGGTTGGGGCCGATCAGTACCGAGATCAGGGATGTCTCAGGAAATCCGGCGGCGGCAACTCGGTGCACTGTTCTTTTTCCGTGCTTGTTTTTTTTGGGGGCTACGACCGGGAAGAAAAGGCCTTGAGTGCGTTGACCGGGAATCGAACCCGGGTCTCTACCGTGGCAGGGTAGTATGCTACCACTGTACCATCAACGCCTCGACGAAAATACCCGAGCTTGCTCGATCGGGTAACATGCGTGCGGGGGAATCGGGCCGGAACCGGGCAGAGGACTTTGGTCAAAATTCGGGTCCGGGGTTACGGTCGTGTTACCCGTCGCCGTAATGCGGCCGTAATTGTGTTCCGTAACCGAAAGTTGTTTACTCTCCCGTCATTTACGGTAATTTATGGTCGGACAAGTTCTTACTACGGTTACGGTGACCGTGACCGTAAGGTCCTGTCTATGGTCGGAACGGAAGGGCGGACGCCCGAGGAGGGACTCGAACCCTCGGCCACGAGATTAAAAGTCTCGCGCTCTGCCAAACTGAGCTACCCGGGCATATCTCAAGCAGGATCGCGCCGATCTCGTGGATCCCGATTCCGGGAATCTCGATCGCGGGGGGGCGACCGAGCCTCCACGCAGCGCGCGATCGACTCGTCGTCGAGCTGAGATGTCCGAGTGGTTAAGGAGGTGGACTCGAAATCCACTGGGTTCATCCCGCGCAGGTTCAAATCCTGCTCTCAGCGAGCGTCGAAGTCGTTTTTCGGAGCGGCAAAAGACAAGGATGCAAGGTGGGCGTGCATGAACCCGGGTCTCCTGCGTGACAGTGACAGGCAAGAATACTCACCGCCGTACTGCAACGACTCGATCACGATGACGAGGCTGACGATGAGGTTGATGACGAGGCGTGCGACGAGGATGGACGACGCGACGCCTCATCACGACGTGAGTTGGGGTGTCCGAGTGGTTAAGGAGGTGGACTAGAAATCCACTGGGTTTGTCCCGCGCAGGTTCGAATCCTGCCCTCAACGAGGCATGTGTGTGCGTGTGTGTTCGCGAACCGAGGGGGTGACGCGGAAAGGCACGTTGTGGTGAGTGGGATTCGAACCCACGCTCGTCTCCGAACTAGAACCTGAATCTAGCGCCTTAGACCAACTCGGCCATCACCACACCATCGTCGCTCGGGAGCCACCCCCACGAGGGCCCCGCCCCGGACGGGAGTCGCAGGCGACGCCCCCCGAGATCGGCGGCACGGAAATCTTTCCGTGGCCTCGGTGGCGCAGTCGGTTAGCGCGTCGGTCTCATAACCTCGTGAGCCATCCGGAGGTCACCAGTTCGATCCTGGTCCGGGGCAACCAACGCTTTTGACGGGACGCCCCACGCCACGTCACAAATTCTGACGTGTGGCGAGTGGGATTTGAACCCACGCCCTTTCGGACTGGAACCTTACTCCAGCGCCTTGGACCAACTCGGCCATCGCCACATACGAGAGGAGGGGTCCGCCGCGCGTCTTCAAGCTGGGGTCTCGGACGTCGGTCCGCTAAAAAAAGAGCACGAGTGCGTTGACCGGGAATCGAACCCGGGTCTCTACCTTGGGAGGGTAGTATGCTACCACTATATCACCAACGCGGCTCGAGGGATTGCGCGTGCGGAGAGCGTGGTAGGTTCGGGAAGCTGTCGGGAAGCTGTCGGGGACAAGTGCCGTCGCGCGCGGGAACGAGGTTGCGCCAAAACTTCGGGAGGGTGTTCGTTCGTGGTTAGGACTCGTTTCGAGTTTTTTCATCGTTGCGATTTTTCCGGGTGCTCGGATTCGGATATACGAGAGATATCGGCAATGGCCCATTTCGTTCGCTCGAATTATCGCGTAAAAGGAGTTCTTCGTTTTCCATGGGTTTTTGGTGTCTCTTCGAGTTGTGGTGTATTATTATTATTATTATTTTTTTCTTTCCTCGCAAGAGATCGATTCGTTTCTTTCTATTTTCGTCGTTCTTTTCTTATTTTTGTGCCGTTCGTTCCCTCCTTTCCTTCCAATAATCTTTCTTTTCTTTTCTTCCCTTTTCCGTGCTTTTCTGCTTTTTCCTTTTTCGATTCTTTCTCTTTCGGTCCTTTCGAGAAGATTCCATTTCCTTTGCATTCTTCTTTCGCCGTTTCGAAAGGTTTTTTTCTCCCCCTTCGAAATCAAACCGGTTTCTGTCTATCGTGTTTTCTCTCAAAGTTCATTTTCCTTCTTTCCCTCCCCCTTTTCTTTTCCTTTCTAGCTTTTTCGCTCGTTTCTTCGACCTCTCTCCCGATTTTCTCCCGAGAGGGATCCCGTGGATGATCCCGGATTACCCGATCGGATGATCCAACAAGGGCGCGGTTGAACCCAGAAACGCCACCAACACGCCACCACCTGTGCGTTCCGTCGCCACACACGTCAAAACAGAAACGAACATGCTCCCAAGGCTTTTTCGCTCTACTGCCGCTCACCCACGAGCTGACCCACACACACTCCACCGCCCGCGCGCGCGCTCACAGGCGCACACTCACCCACACACCCACACACGAAAGATCGTGCCACACCTGAAAACGCTCCCACGGGGTCCTTTTCGATTGGATGAAGCCAAAAACACCATTTCACCGCTCTGCCCACCTCACCTCAAAAGAACAAACAAAAAACAATCGGTCCCCCAAACCGTCGGAGGGACACGTCCCTCGCGCACCTGAAAAACGGATACTTCACCTCCCGGCGTCCGCTTCAAAACGTGTTGCCATCAAACCACCGTGAATACATGCGATCCCTTCCGAACTCGCCAATCAAGCACGGTTGGGGCCGATCAGTACCGAGATCAGGGATGTCTCAGGAAATCCGGCGGCGGCAACTCGGTGCACTGTTCTTTTTCCGTGCTTGTTTTTTTTGGGGGCTACGACCGGGAAGAAAAGGCCTTGAGTGCGTTGACCGGGAATCGAACCCGGGTCTCTACCGTGGCAGGGTAGTATGCTACCACTGTACCATCAACGCCTCGACGAAAATACCCGAGCTTGCTCGATCGGGTAACATGCGTGCGGGGGAATCGGGCCGGAACCGGGCAGAGGACTTTGGTCAAAATTCGGGTCCGGGGTTACGGTCGTGTTACCCGTCGCCGTAATGCGGCCGTAATTGTGTTCCGTAACCGAAAGTTGTTTACTCTCCCGTCATTTACGGTAATTTATGGTCGGACAAGTTCTTACTACGGTTACGGTGACCGTGACCGTAAGGTCCTGTCTATGGTCGGAACGGAAGGGCGGACGCCCGAGGAGGGACTCGAACCCTCGGCCACGAGATTAAAAGTCTCGCGCTCTGCCAAACTGAGCTACCCGGGCATATCTCAAGCAGGATCGCGCCGATCTCGTGGATCCCGATTCCGGGAATCTCGATCGCGGGGGGGCGACCGAGCCTCCACGCAGCGCGCGATCGACTCGTCGTCGAGCTGAGATGTCCGAGTGGTTAAGGAGGTGGACTCGAAATCCACTGGGTTCATCCCGCGCAGGTTCAAATCCTGCTCTCAGCGAGCGTCGAAGTCGTTTTTCGGAGCGGCAAAAGACAAGGATGCAAGGTGGGCGTGCATGAACCCGGGTCTCCTGCGTGACAGTGACAGGCAAGAATACTCACCGCCGTACTGCAACGACTCGATCACGATGACGAGGCTGACGATGAGGTTGATGACGAGGCGTGCGACGAGGATGGACGACGCGACGCCTCATCACGACGTGAGTTGGGGTGTCCGAGTGGTTAAGGAGGTGGACTAGAAATCCACTGGGTTTGTCCCGCGCAGGTTCGAATCCTGCCCTCAACGAGGCATGTGTGTGCGTGTGTGTTCGCGAACCGAGGGGGTGACGCGGAAAGGCACGTTGTGGTGAGTGGGATTCGAACCCACGCTCGTCTCCGAACTAGAACCTGAATCTAGCGCCTTAGACCAACTCGGCCATCACCACACCATCGTCGCTCGGGAGCCACCCCCACGAGGGCCCCGCCCCGGACGGGAGTCGCAGGCGACGCCCCCCGAGATCGGCGGCACGGAAATCTTTCCGTGGCCTCGGTGGCGCAGTCGGTTAGCGCGTCGGTCTCATAACCTCGTGAGCCATCCGGAGGTCACCAGTTCGATCCTGGTCCGGGGCAACCAACGCTTTTGACGGGACGCCCCACGCCACGTCACAAATTCTGACGTGTGGCGAGTGGGATTTGAACCCACGCCCTTTCGGACTGGAACCTTACTCCAGCGCCTTGGACCAACTCGGCCATCGCCACATACGAGAGGAGGGGTCCGCCGCGCGTCTTCAAGCTGGGGTCTCGGACGTCGGTCCGCTAAAAAAAGAGCACGAGTGCGTTGACCGGGAATCGAACCCGGGTCTCTACCTTGGGAGGGTAGTATGCTACCACTATATCACCAACGCGGCTCGAGGGATTGCGCGTGCGGAGAGCGTGGTAGGTTCGGGAAGCTGTCGGGAAGCTGTCGGGGACAAGTGCCGTCGCGCGCGGGAACGAGGTTGCGCCAAAACTTCGGGAGGGTGTTCGTTCGTGGTTAGGACTCGTTTCGAGTTTTTTCATCGTTGCGATTTTTCCGGGTGCTCGGATTCGGATATACGAGAGATATCGGCAATGGCCCATTTCGTTCGCTCGAATTATCGCGTAAAAGGAGTTCTTCGTTTTCCATGGGTTTTTGGTGTCTCTTCGAGTTGTGGTGTATTATTATTATTTTTATTTTTTTCTTTCCTCGCAAGAGATCGATTCGTTTCTTTCTATTTTCGTCGTTCTTTTCTTATTTTTGTGCCGTTCGTTCCCTCCTTTCCTTCCAATAATCTTTCTTTTCTTTTCTTCCCTTTTCCGTGCTTTTCTGCTTTTTCCTTTTTCGATTCTTTCTCTTTCGGTCCTTTCGAGAAGATTCCATTTCCTTTGCATTCTTCTTTCGCCGTTTCGAAAGGTTTTTTTCTCCCCCTTCGAAATCAAACCGGTTTCTGTCTATCGTGTTTTCTCTCAAAGTTCATTTTCCTTCTTTCCCTCCCCCTTTTCTTTTCCTTTCTAGCTTTTTCGCTCGTTTCTTCGACCTCTCTCCCGATTTTCTCCCGAGAGGGATCCCGTGGATGATCCCGGATTACCCGATCGGATGATCCAACAAGGGCGCGGTTGAACCCAGAAACGCCACCAACACGCCACCACCTGTGCGTTCCGTCGCCACACACGTCAAAACAGAAACGAACATGCTCCCAAGGCTTTTTCGCTCTACTGCCGCTCACCCACGAGCTGACCCACACACACTCCACCGCCCGCGCGCGCGCTCACAGGCGCACACTCACCCACACACCCACACACGAAAGATCGTGCCACACCTGATGATACCAGCTGCTGACGTCTAGGGACGTCAGACGTCAAAGGCGTCATGCATCTGACGTCTGTGAAGCGTCAGATGCATCCCTGGTGAATGACAGCATCCTCCCAAGGAGGTACTACTGAACTACAGCGAGGAAACCACCGCAAGAGCACAGAGTCAAGACAATGGTTCGATCAATCAGATTGGGACTTGCGAGACTGAGGTCTTGGGTTCGAGTCTGAGTGGGAACGTGCTTCGGTTTGGGCCTGTGTGTGAGTGTGTGAGTGAGTCAGGAGTAGAACTGGCGGCTGTGAGTCAGGGTAGTGGGAGTGTTACGGGTGGTTAGTCACCCTCGGGAAAGTCGAACTGGGAGTTGAAATGATGGGACGCTTGATGTAACCTTGCTTTTCAGTGATCTGTTTGTGTGACCCCGAGTCTGTGACCCGTGCGATTTTGTGTGACCGTTCCACCGCCGCCTCACTCTTTCCCGAGATAGGAGACGTCGCTCGCGGACGTCAGTCCTCCCGAGCGATAACATTTTTGGTTTCGGAGCCCGAAGGAACCGACTGGACTGGAGCTCTCCGCTGGTTTGACCAGCAGGTTTGTTCGAGGCGCTTAACGCCAGTCGTAAGGTCGTGGGAAAACGGGAAAAAAGGCAAACGCAGTGAACGGGAAAAAAGGAAAACGTGTGGTAGCAACGTTGGAAAAGAATCACACCCATAAAAAGAGAGAAAAGAGGGTGCCAACGTTCAGTCGTGTGACAGGACGTTTGGGAAAAAGGTTACCCTGTAACCTGCGTCGCTGTCAGCGAACTGTAGTACTCAGGTTCGAAGGGTTAGAGTCGGACGTGAAGGGGTATAGTAGTATTACGTATAGTAACTCTCACGGCAAGGGCACGTGGGTTATCCGTTCACAGTTCGGCAAGGACAGGTCGTGGCGCGAAAGTCAACGGTCTACAGTTGACAGTAACCGTTGCCTGGAAAGTCAACTGAAAGTCAAGCGACCAGAATGGCTCTGGTTCCGGTCGTTACGGAAAGCGACATGGTCGCAATAAGCGACGAAGTCATGGAAGGGTCAGAAGTGCAACCAATGGTGCACCAGCAAATTCAGAATATACAGATCAATGGTTCTGATCATACTGAAATGCAAAGACAGATTGAGGTCTGGGGTGGAACAGTAACCAACCACCTCCAGCAATCATTGACCTCCATGCAGAACCAGGTTCAACAAGTCCAGGTTGAACTCTATACACACAGAGAGCAAACAGAGCTACATCAGTCAACTCTAAAGGAAGAGTTGCAGTCAGCCTTAGTGCACAGTTTGGAAGAACAGAGTCGAAAACTACAGCAGACTCAGGAGCTACATGCAAAGGACTTTTATCAAAGCCTCACTGCAAATACAAACACTCAACTGAAGGACCTTGGTGAACAGTTGAGAAGCACAGGAAAAGAACATGCTGTAGGCATGGCTCAGTGGAAAAATAAGAACCAAACAGAGCTGGAACTATTCCAGAAGAAGCAGTTAGCTCTTCAGGAGCAACTGATGTTGGTTCAAAAGAAACAACAGGAAGATATTAATGCCCAATTATATGAAGTGTCTCAGCACATGCAAAGAATGCAAAAACAGCTGATGGAAGAGAGGGAGAGTATGACAAACACAATGACTAGCATACTACAAGGAGAATTGGACTCCTATCCTGCAGTCATTCAGAAAATGGTAGCTACAGCAGTGGATGAAACCACCACAGCTATTGAAGACAAGTATAACAATGCTGAAGGACAGAAAGCAGATCTAGAAGAGACTAGATGGGCTTTAACTGATCCAGACTATCAGAAAGCAGTTGATGGCTGGATGAAGGATGGAATTCTGAGAGCACCTATTCCTCCACAAGTGATGCAAGTGCATATGATGCAAGCAACACAAACAGTACAGAATACAGAGGAAGGAGAAACTGAGGGACAAACTCAGGATATCCCAACATCTGGTCAGCCACCAGTACAGCAAGTTATACCTGCCACAAGTACTGGAGCAGTACCTCCAGGACCCTCTTCTTTAGGTCTGATAGACCTCACTTCAGGACAACAACTGTCCATGGGTTTACCACCCCCTCTACTGCAACCACCAGCAGTAACTATAGCACCTCCAGTTACCTTTACTGTAGGCACTACCCCAGCACCATCAGGAATGGGAATTCGACCACCAAATCCCTTTGAACAGTTAACAAGTCAAAGAGCATCCAGTGGTGGTGCACCTGGAGGAAATCCAGGGGATCCAAATGGATCAAATGGACCAAATGGCCCAGACAGACCAGGCATGCCTAGAGCATCTGGTTCTGGACATCCAGGGCCAGGGAATGGTGGTGATGGTGGTGGAGGTGATGGAGGAGGTCCCTCAGGAGGAGGACCACCTGATAGAGATCCTAGTGGCACATCAGGAGGTTCAGGACAAGGTCCTGATAGACCTTACAGCAAACAGATTAAGCTCACTCCCCCAGAGAAATTCACAGGAGATGAAAGGATGTCTGCAACAGAATGGATACTAGGAATGAAGAGATGGTTGCAGAATCAACACATCTTAGAGAGAGACTGGTTATCCTGTTTTCAGTCACATCTCCAGGGAGATGCACTTAGCTGGTTAAACCTGATGGATATACAGATCATGAATCAGGAAAAAGCAGAGTATGCTAGCTGGCAAGAGTTCACTCAAGAACTAAGGAATGTTTTTGAGCCAGTCTCCCTAATAGAGACTGCCAGAAAACAATTAAGAACTCTAAGGCAGACTGGAACTGCCTTAGGCTACATCAGACTCTTCAGAAAGCTGATGTTTAGACTCCCTAACCTACCTCAAGAAGAAAGGTATGCTGCCTTTGTGGATGGGCTAGCAGATAGGAATATGCAAGCACAGGTTATGACCCTGTGTGATGGGGATCTGGATAAGGCCATCCTCACAGTCCAAAGACTCTCTGCAACTATAGGCAGTAGAGGTGGCACTACTAGTAGCTTTAGAGGCAGAGGTAGAGGGAGGGGAAGATTTGGACAGAGAAATACACAAATGTCAGCAGTGATAGCTGCTGCAACATCACAACTGCCCCCTGCAGCAAATTCAGTTAAGGCTGTGCAGCAGAGAGGTCAGATGGGATCTAGGCCCTCCAGGGGAGGATCCTTCAAGTGTTTTCTATGTGGAAGCACAGAGCATGGGGTGAGACAGTGTCCCAAACTGTCCCAAGCTCAGAAAGCCCTGAAGAAGGGAAACTAAAAGAGGAGGCTAGTGTTGGGTCAGCTAAGCCTCCAGATGATATTGAAATGAAAGAACCCACTACAAAAACACCAGCCTCACTAAATGATGGTGTTCAAGAGACACCTGTGGTTGCAGCCCCTATTGCAACAGAACAGGAAGCAAACACACTGGATGGGGTCACTCCAGAAGTGTTAATTCAAAAGAAAAAGCAGTCTCAAAAGAGAGTGGATAAACAAACAGAGGCCACTGTGAGTTTACCCACTAGAGTGGAAGGAAATGTTGAGGGAAAGGAACCAGTTCAGACTGCAGTAGCTCAGGCTACAGCAGCATATAGAGGATATGAACTGGCAGGATTTATTGGTGCAAAGAAAGCTACAGCATACATTGATACAGGATCCACTGCTAATTATATTAGCCTGGATGCAGTCAAGGAACTGGGACTGCAATACAAACCACAAGAAACTCCTGTTAAGTTTCTAGATGGTACAGAAAGGAAATCAGTGGGGAGATGTTATGGCATCCCATTTGTCTGTGGAAAGATCCAGCTCTCATTTGATGCTGATGTCTTTCCAGACAGTAATCACCCAATCCTGCTGGGATTGCCCTGGCTCATACACTACAATCCCAAAGTGGATTTTAAGTCAGGAATAATCACAGTCAACAAGGGCAAAAAGAGTGTAAAATTACCACTCTCAGTGATGCCTGAATATCAGCTCAAACCCACTGGAGCTACAGAACTTTCCTTTTGTTCTAGTGGCAGAATCAAAAGACAGATAGAAAAAGGGGAAATCAAACACATCATTATGGTGGTGATTAGGCCAGAGGATGAATCAAAGACTGGAGTAGAAACAATCCCAGAACAAAGGGAAGGGGATGATTTACAGAAAATCCTGCAGGAGGATATGGATCCCAGGATTAAAGAAGTACTGACTCAGTACAGAAAAGTGTTTGCAAAGGATTTGCCTAAGGGTGTACCTCCTGTCAGACTGGGTCATGAATTCAGGATTGATCTGGAGGAGGGTACAGAACCCATGTATAGACCCCTATACAAACTGTCTCCTCTTGAGTTAGATGAGGTTAAAAGACAGTTAGATTACCTGTTGGAGATGGATTTCATAGAACCATCACAGTCACCATTTGGGGCACCCATCCTGTTTGTCCCTAAGAAAGATGGAGGGCTCAGGATGTGCCTGGATTACAGATGGCTCAATAAGAAAACCATCAAAAATAGGTACCCTCTGCCCTTACCAGAGGAGATGATTGACAGGGTGCATGGGGCTAAATATTTCACTAAGATTGACCTGAGATCAGGCTACTGGCAGATGCCTCTAAGGGAAGAGGACAGGCCTAAGACTGCCTTTAGAAGCAGATTTGGACACTATCAGTTCAAAGTGCTTTCATTTGGACTTACTAATGCTCCAGCACAATATATGAACATGGTGAATGACATATTCAAGGATATGTTGGATTTATTTGTGCTGATCTTCATTGATGACCTTCTGATCTATTCCAGAAGCATCTCTGAGCATGTAGAACATCTGGCAGCAGTCTTAGCCAGGCTACAGAAGTATAGTCTATTTGCAAAGGCCACCAAAAGTGAAATCTGTGTGAAGGAAACAGATTTCTGTGGATTTTGGTTGAGTGAAAAAGGGATCTCAGCAATGGATGTGAAAGTTAAGGCAATCAGGGATTGGAAGCCCTTAAAGACAGTTACAGATGTCAGGAGTTTTCTGGGGATGGTTTCCTTCTATAGGAGATTCATCCCAGACTTTGCAAAGATAGCAGGCCCTCTGCATGACTTAACTAAGAAGGATGTCATGTGGGAGTGGGGATCTGCTCAGGAACAGGCTTTTCAAACACTTAAAAATGCATTGATGGGGAAACCAGTTCTGATCCATCCTAATCCAGTGAAAGATTACACTGTGATTAGTGATGCATCTGGGGAAGCAACTGGAGGAGTCCTCTGTCAGGATCATGGCTCTGGATTACAGCCCATAGCCTTTTGCAGTAGAAGATTATCAAAGTCAGAACAGAACTACTCAGTCTATGAAAGGGAATTATTAGGGATAGCCTACTGTTTGATGCAGTGGAGACATTATTTAGAAGGCTGCCCAGGACTGGTTACAGTCTTTACTGATCATCAGCCTTTAACTAATTTCATGGATCAAAAGATGATGTCCAGGCCTCAAGCCAGATGGCTGAGAGCAGGACATTTCCTCAGCATCAAACCAAAAATTCAGTACATCCAAGGGAAACTGAATCTGGTTGCTGATGCACTATCAAGAAGTCTTCCAGCAGAGCAGGAACTCAAAGTAGTGAGTTCATTACAGCCTAGCACAGAAGAGATTACACTCTGGGAACAAGCAACACTGGTAGATGTTGAAATCAAAGACATCTATAATCAAATACTGGATGGAGAGAGAATTCCAGGATATGGAATCAATGAATCAGGGTTATTGATTTATCAAACTCAGGATGGACTCATGAAGTTATGGGTACCTCAGGAACTGAGGATGAAAGTCCTTACAGAAGGACATGATAATCAAATCTCTGGACATCTGGGAATAGAGAGAACTCTGGAGCTGATGTCCAGGAAATACTACTGGAATAATATGAAAAAGGATGTCCAGGAATATGTCAGGACATGTGAGGTTTGCCAGCAAATGAAACCTGAGTTAAGAGCTCAGAAGGGATTGCTGCAACCTATTCCAGTGGCTAATAAGAAATGGGATCAGATCACTACTGATCTAGTGACTGATTTACCCCCTGTTGATGGATTTGATTCAATTGCAGTATTTGTTGATAGATTGACTAAGATGGTAAAGTTCATACCCTGCAGTAAAACAATAGATGCACCTGGGTATGCAAGGATATTCTTTGATCACATCTTCAGGAATCATGGGATTCCCAGTGTGATAATCAGTGATAGGGATACTAGATTTGCTAGTAAATTTTGGCAGGAGCTAATGAGATGTGTGGGCACTAAAGTGAGAATGTCCACAGCCTTCCATCCTCAAACAGATGGACAAAGTGAAGTCAGCATCAGAACATTAGAAAACTTTCTAAGACCCTATGTGGAAGAGCATCCAGAGACATGGATGCAGGGATTAGGGATGGCTGAATTTGCAGCCAACAATGCTGTACACACATCTACAGGATACAGCCCCTTCTACTTGATGTATGGGGTGCATCCTCAGCTGCCAGGAGATCTACTGGCTGGAAAAGCTCAAGCAGAAGCAGAGTCAGTTCAGGAAATGATATCACACATGCAGGAAGTCATCAATGATGCCAAAAACAGATATAAGACAGCTCAAGAGAAGATGAGGCAGCAAGCTAATAAGAAAAGGAGGGATGTACAGTTTCAAGTGGGAGAAAAGGTGTTGCTCTCCACAAAGACATTGAATTTAGCAGTCTTGAAACATATTCCAGTGAAAATCAGAAGAAGATATATTGGACCTTTTGTTATTGCTGCTGCAGTGGGATCTGTGGCATATAGATTGGTGTTACCAGATGGATGGAAATTACATCCTGTATTTCATGTATCAAAGTTGAGAAAACTTCAAGAGAGTTCTAAGTTTCCTAGGGAGGTAATGGTACCTCCAGCAGAATTAGATTCTGAGGGAGAAGAAGAATTTGAAGTTGAGGCTGTAGTAAGACATAAGTTTTCAGGAAGAAAAAGGAGATTTTTAGTAGTCTGGAAGGGGTATCCACTTAGTGAAGCAACATGGGAACCCCAAGACAATTTATTGAATGCATCAGAGATCCTGGCTGATTATAAGAGGAGAGCTGGGATCAGGTAGAAGTTAGATGCACTTTGATTCTGTGGCTGAAGGATCAGGAATCCCAGTGACTAGGGGATGGGTTGCATAAGGGCAGTGAAGTGTTTTCTAAACTTCTGTGGGTTAAGGATTTTATGGGGATCTAATTATCCTTTCAGAAGTGCAGGGAGCTTGGGATTTGCAGCACCCTAGTTCAGAGTTACTTTTACAGAATCAGAAGGATGCATTTGATGGATACTTGGTGAGGGCACCAACTGCCCCCAGGGGGGAGGCAATTGATACCAGCTGCTGACGTCTAGGGACGTCAGACGTCAAAGGCGTCATGCATCTGACGTCTGTGAAGCGTCAGATGCATCCCCGGTGAATGACAGCATCCTCCCAAGGAGGTACTACTGAACTACAGCGAGGAAACCACCGCAAGAGCACAGAGTCAAGACAATGGTTCGATCAATCAGATTGGGACTTGCGAGACTGAGGTCTTGGGTTCGAGTCTGAGTGGGAACGTGCTTCGGTTTGGGCCTGTGTGTGAGTGTGTGAGTGAGTCAGGAGTAGAACTGGCGGCTGTGAGTCAGGGTAGTGGGAGTGTTACGGGTGGTTAGTCACCCTCGGGAAAGTCGAACTGGGAGTTGAAATGATGGGACGCTTGATGTAACCTTGCTTTTCAGTGATCTGTTTGTGTGACCCCGAGTCTGTGACCCGTGCGATTTTGTGTGACCGTTCCACCGCCGCCTCACTCTTTCCCGAGATAGGAGACGTCGCTCGCGGACGTCAGTCCTCCCGAGCGATAACACCTGAAAACGCTCCCACGGGGTCCTTTTCGATTGGATGAAGCCAAAAACACCATTTCACCGCTCTGCCCACCTCACCTCAAAAGAACAAACAAAAAACAATCGGTCCCCCAAACCGTCGGAGGGACACGTCCCTCGCGCACCTGAAAAACGGATACTTCACCTCCCGGCGTCCGCTTCAAAACGTGTTGCCATCAAACCACCGTGAATACATGCGATCCCTTCCGAACTCGCCAATCAAGCACGGTTGGGGCCGATCAGTACCGAGATCAGGGATGTCTCAGGAAATCCGGCGGCGGCAACTCGGTGCACTGTTCTTTTTCCGTGCTTGTTTTTTTTGGGGGCTACGACCGGGAAGAAAAGGCCTTGAGTGCGTTGACCGGGAATCGAACCCGGGTCTCTACCGTGGCAGGGTAGTATGCTACCACTGTACCATCAACGCCTCGACGAAAATACCCGAGCTTGCTCGATCGGGTAACATGCGTGCGGGGGAATCGGGCCGGAACCGGGCAGAGGACTTTGGTCAAAATTCGGGTCCGGGGTTACGGTCGTGTTACCCGTCGCCGTAATGCGGCCGTAATTGTGTTCCGTAACCGAAAGTTGTTTACTCTCCCGTCATTTACGGTAATTTATGGTCGGACAAGTTCTTACTACGGTTACGGTGACCGTGACCGTAAGGTCCTGTCTATGGTCGGAACGGAAGGGCGGACGCCCGAGGAGGGACTCGAACCCTCGGCCACGAGATTAAAAGTCTCGCGCTCTGCCAAACTGAGCTACCCGGGCATATCTCAAGCAGGATCGCGCCGATCTCGTGGATCCCGATTCCGGGAATCTCGATCGCGGGGGGGCGACCGAGCCTCCACGCAGCGCGCGATCGACTCGTCGTCGAGCTGAGATGTCCGAGTGGTTAAGGAGGTGGACTCGAAATCCACTGGGTTCATCCCGCGCAGGTTCAAATCCTGCTCTCAGCGAGCGTCGAAGTCGTTTTTCGGAGCGGCAAAAGACAAGGATGCAAGGTGGGCGTGCATGAACCCGGGTCTCCTGCGTGACAGTGACAGGCAAGAATACTCACCGCCGTACTGCAACGACTCGATCACGATGACGAGGCTGACGATGAGGTTGATGACGAGGCGTGCGACGAGGATGGACGACGCGACGCCTCATCACGACGTGAGTTGGGGTGTCCGAGTGGTTAAGGAGGTGGACTAGAAATCCACTGGGTTTGTCCCGCGCAGGTTCGAATCCTGCCCTCAACGAGGCATGTGTGTGCGTGTGTGTTCGCGAACCGAGGGGGTGACGCGGAAAGGCACGTTGTGGTGAGTGGGATTCGAACCCACGCTCGTCTCCGAACTAGAACCTGAATCTAGCGCCTTAGACCAACTCGGCCATCACCACACCATCGTCGCTCGGGAGCCACCCCCACGAGGGCCCCGCCCCGGACGGGAGTCGCAGGCGACGCCCCCCGAGATCGGCGGCACGGAAATCTTTCCGTGGCCTCGGTGGCGCAGTCGGTTAGCGCGTCGGTCTCATAACCTCGTGAGCCATCCGGAGGTCACCAGTTCGATCCTGGTCCGGGGCAACCAACGCTTTTGACGGGACGCCCCACGCCACGTCACAAATTCTGACGTGTGGCGAGTGGGATTTGAACCCACGCCCTTTCGGACTGGAACCTTACTCCAGCGCCTTGGACCAACTCGGCCATCGCCACATACGAGAGGAGGGGTCCGCCGCGCGTCTTCAAGCTGGGGTCTCGGACGTCGGTCCGCTAAAAAAAGAGCACGAGTGCGTTGACCGGGAATCGAACCCGGGTCTCTACCTTGGGAGGGTAGTATGCTACCACTATATCACCAACGCGGCTCGAGGGATTGCGCGTGCGGAGAGCGTGGTAGGTTCGGGAAGCTGTCGGGAAGCTGTCGGGGACAAGTGCCGTCGCGCGCGGGAACGAGGTTGCGCCAAAACTTCGGGAGGGTGTTCGTTCGTGGTTAGGACTCGTTTCGAGTTTTTTCATCGTTGCGATTTTTCCGGGTGCTCGGATTCGGATATACGAGAGATATCGGCAATGGCCCATTTCGTTCGCTCGAATTATCGCGTAAAAGGAGTTCTTCGTTTTCCATGGGTTTTTGGTGTCTCTTCGAGTTGTGGTGTATTATTATTATTTTTATTTTTTTCTTTCCTCGCAAGAGATCGATTCGTTTCTTTCTATTTTCGTCGTTCTTTTCTTATTTTTGTGCCGTTCGTTCCCTCCTTTCCTTCCAATAATCTTTCTTTTCTTTTCTTCCCTTTTCCGTGCTTTTCTGCTTTTTCCTTTTTCGATTCTTTCTCTTTCGGTCCTTTCGAGAAGATTCCATTTCCTTTGCATTCTTCTTTCGCCGTTTCGAAAGGTTTTTTTCTCCCCCTTCGAAATCAAACCGGTTTCTGTCTATCGTGTTTTCTCTCAAAGTTCATTTTCCTTCTTTCCCTCCCCCTTTTCTTTTCCTTTCTAGCTTTTTCGCTCGTTTCTTCGACCTCTCTCCCGATTTTCTCCCGAGAGGGATCCCGTGGATGATCCCGGATTACCCGATCGGATGATCCAACAAGGGCGCGGTTGAACCCAGAAACGCCACCAACACGCCACCACCTGTGCGTTCCGTCGCCACACACGTCAAAACAGAAACGAACATGCTCCCAAGGCTTTTTCGCTCTACTGCCGCTCACCCACGAGCTGACCCACACACACTCCACCGCCCGCGCGCGCGCTCACAGGCGCACACTCACCCACACACCCACACACGAAAGATCGTGCCACACCTGAAAACGCTCCCACGGGGTCCTTTTCGATTGGATGAAGCCAAAAACACCATTTCACCGCTCTGCCCACCTCACCTCAAAAGAACAAACAAAAAACAATCGGTCCCCCAAACCGTCGGAGGGACACGTCCCTCGCGCACCTGAAAAACGGATACTTCACCTCCCGGCGTCCGCTTCAAAACGTGTTGCCATCAAACCACCGTGAATACATGCGATCCCTTCCGAACTCGCCAATCAAGCACGGTTGGGGCCGATCAGTACCGAGATCAGGGATGTCTCAGGAAATCCGGCGGCGGCAACTCGGTGCACTGTTCTTTTTCCGTGCTTGTTTTTTTTGGGGGCTACGACCGGGAAGAAAAGGCCTTGAGTGCGTTGACCGGGAATCGAACCCGGGTCTCTACCGTGGCAGGGTAGTATGCTACCACTGTACCATCAACGCCTCGACGAAAATACCCGAGCTTGCTCGATCGGGTAACATGCGTGCGGGGGAATCGGGCCGGAACCGGGCAGAGGACTTTGGTCAAAATTCGGGTCCGGGGTTACGGTCGTGTTACCCGTCGCCGTAATGCGGCCGTAATTGTGTTCCGTAACCGAAAGTTGTTTACTCTCCCGTCATTTACGGTAATTTATGGTCGGACAAGTTCTTACTACGGTTACGGTGACCGTGACCGTAAGGTCCTGTCTATGGTCGGAACGGAAGGGCGGACGCCCGAGGAGGGACTCGAACCCTCGGCCACGAGATTAAAAGTCTCGCGCTCTGCCAAACTGAGCTACCCGGGCATATCTCAAGCAGGATCGCGCCGATCTCGTGGATCCCGATTCCGGGAATCTCGATCGCGGGGGGGCGACCGAGCCTCCACGCAGCGCGCGATCGACTCGTCGTCGAGCTGAGATGTCCGAGTGGTTAAGGAGGTGGACTCGAAATCCACTGGGTTCATCCCGCGCAGGTTCAAATCCTGCTCTCAGCGAGCGTCGAAGTCGTTTTTCGGAGCGGCAAAAGACAAGGATGCAAGGTGGGCGTGCATGAACCCGGGTCTCCTGCGTGACAGTGACAGGCAAGAATACTCACCGCCGTACTGCAACGACTCGATCACGATGACGAGGCTGACGATGAGGTTGATGACGAGGCGTGCGACGAGGATGGACGACGCGACGCCTCATCACGACGTGAGTTGGGGTGTCCGAGTGGTTAAGGAGGTGGACTAGAAATCCACTGGGTTTGTCCCGCGCAGGTTCGAATCCTGCCCTCAACGAGGCATGTGTGTGCGTGTGTGTTCGCGAACCGAGGGGGTGACGCGGAAAGGCACGTTGTGGTGAGTGGGATTCGAACCCACGCTCGTCTCCGAACTAGAACCTGAATCTAGCGCCTTAGACCAACTCGGCCATCACCACACCATCGTCGCTCGGGAGCCACCCCCACGAGGGCCCCGCCCCGGACGGGAGTCGCAGGCGACGCCCCCCGAGATCGGCGGCACGGAAATCTTTCCGTGGCCTCGGTGGCGCAGTCGGTTAGCGCGTCGGTCTCATAACCTCGTGAGCCATCCGGAGGTCACCAGTTCGATCCTGGTCCGGGGCAACCAACGCTTTTGACGGGACGCCCCACGCCACGTCACAAATTCTGACGTGTGGCGAGTGGGATTTGAACCCACGCCCTTTCGGACTGGAACCTTACTCCAGCGCCTTGGACCAACTCGGCCATCGCCACATACGAGAGGAGGGGTCCGCCGCGCGTCTTCAAGCTGGGGTCTCGGACGTCGGTCCGCTAAAAAAAGAGCACGAGTGCGTTGACCGGGAATCGAACCCGGGTCTCTACCTTGGGAGGGTAGTATGCTACCACTATATCACCAACGCGGCTCGAGGGATGGCGCGTGCGGAGAGCGTGGTAGGTTCGGGAAGCTGTCGGGAAGCTGTCGGGGACAAGTGCCGTCGCGCGCGGGAACGAGGTTGCGCCAAAACTTCGGGAGGGTGTTCGTTCGTGGTTAGGACTCGTTTCGAGTTTTTTCATCGTTGCGATTTTTCCGGGTGCTCGGATTCGGATATACGAGAGATATCGGCAATGGCCCATTTCGTTCGCTCGAATTATCGCGTAAAAGGAGTTCTTCGTTTTCCATGGGTTTTTGGTGTCTCTTCGAGTTGTGGTGTATTATTATTATTTTTATTTTTTTCTTTCCTCGCAAGAGATCGATTCGTTTCTTTCTATTTTCGTCGTTCTTTTCTTATTTTTGTGCCGTTCGTTCCCTCCTTTCCTTCCAATAATCTTTCTTTTCTTTTCTTCCCTTTTCCGTGCTTTTCTGCTTTTTCCTTTTTCGATTCTTTCTCTTTCGGTCCTTTCGAGAAGATTCCATTTCCTTTGCATTCTTCTTTCGCCGTTTCGAAAGGTTTTTTTCTCCCCCTTCGAAATCAAACCGGTTTCTGTCTATCGTGTTTTCTCTCAAAGTTCATTTTCCTTCTTTCCCTCCCCCTTTTCTTTTCCTTTCTAGCTTTTTCGCTCTTTTCTTCGACCTCTCTCCCGATTTTCTCCCGAGAGGGATCCCGTGGATGATCCCGGATTACCCGATCGGATGATCCAACAAGGGCGCGGTTGAACCCAGAAACGCCACCAACACGCCACCACCTGTGCGTTCCGTCGCCACACACGTCAAAACAGAAACGAACATGCTCCCAAGGCTTTTTCGCTCTACTGCCGCTCACCCACGAGCTGACCCACACACACTCCACCGCCCGCGCGCGCGCTCACAGGCGCACACTCACCCACACACCCACACACGAAAGATCGTGCCACACCTGAAAACGCTCCCACGGGGTCCTTTTCGATTGGATGAAGCCAAAAACACCATTTCACCGCTCTGCCCACCTCACCTCAAAAGAACAAACAAAAAACAATCGGTCCCCCAAACCGTCGGAGGGACACGTCCCTCGCGCACCTGAAAAACGGATACTTCACCTCCCGGCGTCCGCTTCAAAACGTGTTGCCATCAAACCACCGTGAATACATGCGATCCCTTCCGAACTCGCCAATCAAGCACGGTTGGGGCCGATCAGTACCGAGATCAGGGATGTCTCAGGAAATCCGGCGGCGGCAACTCGGTGCACTGTTCTTTTTCCGTGCTTGTTTTTTTTGGGGGCTACGACCGGGAAGAAAAGGCCTTGAGTGCGTTGACCGGGAATCGAACCCGGGTCTCTACCGTGGCAGGGTAGTATGCTACCACTGTACCATCAACGCCTCGACGAAAATACCCGAGCTTGCTCGATCGGGTAACATGCGTGCGGGGGAATCGGGCCGGAACCGGGCAGAGGACTTTGGTCAAAATTCGGGTCCGGGGTTACGGTCGTGTTACCCGTCGCCGTAATGCGGCCGTAATTGTGTTCCGTAACCGAAAGTTGTTTACTCTCCCGTCATTTACGGTAATTTATGGTCGGACAAGTTCTTACTACGGTTACGGTGACCGTGACCGTAAGGTCCTGTCTATGGTCGGAACGGAAGGGCGGACGCCCGAGGAGGGACTCGAACCCTCGGCCACGAGATTAAAAGTCTCGCGCTCTGCCAAACTGAGCTACCCGGGCATATCTCAAGCAGGATCGCGCCGATCTCGTGGATCCCGATTCCGGGAATCTCGATCGCGGGGGGGCGACCGAGCCTCCACGCAGCGCGCGATCGACTCGTCGTCGAGCTGAGATGTCCGAGTGGTTAAGGAGGTGGACTCGAAATCCACTGGGTTCATCCCGCGCAGGTTCAAATCCTGCTCTCAGCGAGCGTCGAAGTCGTTTTTCGGAGCGGCAAAAGACAAGGATGCAAGGTGGGCGTGCATGAACCCGGGTCTCCTGCGTGACAGTGACAGGCAAGAATACTCACCGCCGTACTGCAACGACTCGATCACGATGACGAGGCTGACGATGAGGTTGATGACGAGGCGTGCGACGAGGATGGACGACGCGACGCCTCATCACGACGTGAGTTGGGGTGTCCGAGTGGTTAAGGAGGTGGACTAGAAATCCACTGGGTTTGTCCCGCGCAGGTTCGAATCCTGCCCTCAACGAGGCATGTGTGTGCGTGTGTGTTCGCGAACCGAGGGGGTGACGCGGAAAGGCACGTTGTGGTGAGTGGGATTCGAACCCACGCTCGTCTCCGAACTAGAACCTGAATCTAGCGCCTTAGACCAACTCGGCCATCACCACACCATCGTCGCTCGGGAGCCACCCCCACGAGGGCCCCGCCCCGGACGGGAGTCGCAGGCGACGCCCCCCGAGATCGGCGGCACGGAAATCTTTCCGTGGCCTCGGTGGCGCAGTCGGTTAGCGCGTCGGTCTCATAACCTCGTGAGCCATCCGGAGGTCACCAGTTCGATCCTGGTCCGGGGCAACCAACGCTTTTGACGGGACGCCCCACGCCACGTCACAAATTCTGACGTGTGGCGAGTGGGATTTGAACCCACGCCCTTTCGGACTGGAACCTTACTCCAGCGCCTTGGACCAACTCGGCCATCGCCACATACGAGAGGAGGGGTCCGCCGCGCGTCTTCAAGCTGGGGTCTCGGACGTCGGTCCGCTAAAAAAAGAGCACGAGTGCGTTGACCGGGAATCGAACCCGGGTCTCTACCTTGGGAGGGTAGTATGCTACCACTATATCACCAACGCGGCTCGAGGGATGGCGCGTGCGGAGAGCGTGGTAGGTTCGGGAAGCTGTCGGGAAGCTGTCGGGGACAAGTGCCGTCGCGCGCGGGAACGAGGTTGCGCCAAAACTTCGGGAGGGTGTTCGTTCGTGGTTAGGACTCGTTTCGAGTTTTTTCATCGTTGCGATTTTTCCGGGTGCTCGGATTCGGATATACGAGAGATATCGGCAATGGCCCATTTCGTTCGCTCGAATTATCGCGTAAAAGGAGTTCTTCGTTTTCCATGGGTTTTTGGTGTCTCTTCGAGTTGTGGTGTATTATTATTATTTTTATTTTTTTCTTTCCTCGCAAGAGATCGATTCGTTTCTTTCTATTTTCGTCGTTCTTTTCTTATTTTTGTGCCGTTCGTTCCCTCCTTTCCTTCCAATAATCTTTCTTTTCTTTTCTTCCCTTTTCCGTGCTTTTCTGCTTTTTCCTTTTTCGATTCTTTCTCTTTCGGTCCTTTCGAGAAGATTCCATTTCCTTTGCATTCTTCTTTCGCCGTTTCGAAAGGTTTTTTTCTCCCCCTTCGAAATCAAACCGGTTTCTGTCTATCGTGTTTTCTCTCAAAGTTCATTTTCCTTCTTTCCCTCCCCCTTTTCTTTTCCTTTCTAGCTTTTTCGCTCTTTTCTTCGACCTCTCTCCCGATTTTCTCCCGAGAGGGATCCCGTGGATGATCCCGGATTACCCGATCGGATGATCCAACAAGGGCGCGGTTGAACCCAGAAACGCCACCAACACGCCACCACCTGTGCGTTCCGTCGCCACACACGTCAAAACAGAAACGAACATGCTCCCAAGGCTTTTTCGCTCTACTGCCGCTCACCCACGAGCTGACCCACACTGTTATGACGTCACACGCGTGTGTCACGGTGTGTCGCCACGTGTACATGTGTGTCGCCACGTGTGTCACCTGTCGTGACACATTTGCATCTGTCCCCACACGGTGGTAGCAGGGTCCAATCACCAAGTATGGTGATTGCTACCATGTGTACTAGCAACGCTCATAAAAGGCGTTGGTACACTCTCTTTCCAGGTTTTGGTTTGAGAAAGACTTTCACTGCCACTGAAAGTCAAGCAGCACAACATTTGGTTTCGGAGCGAAGGGAAAGGAAAAGGAAACGATAAGGAGGACAACAAGGAGGGAGCGCTTCTTGTCGAGTAAGGAAACGCCCTTGGCGAAGGTGTGCGCTTTGGGGCAAAGGTGACTTACTCTTACCTTTGAGATTTTTTTTTTTCTTTGGGATCGTTGGTGGTGAGCGGTCGTCCGCCACGGTATGCTTGAAAGAAGGTCATAGAGGACCTTAAAAAAGTGTTTCGAGTTGGTTGTGAGTGGTCGCCCGTGTCGGCCAAGTTGCGGAAGGGTCTTACAGGGCCTTTGGAATTTCTTGATTTGTTTGTGGGAGGTCGTCCGGTTCGGTTGACGTGAAAAGAGGTCGTAGGGAACCTCAGGGTAGTGGTATAGAGTCGTTTAGAAGCTAGCCCGTGTCGGAACAGGTTTCTGTAGGGTCGCTTGACGTTTGTAGCTTTAGATCCCATTTTCAGAAAGTGTGAGAGTGGAGATCTCGACTTTCTTTGGGGTTTCGACCACTTCTTGCGAGGTCGCCAGCACTCTGGACGTGCTTTGTTAAAGCTAGTCGACTTAGCTCGACGTTTTTCCAGAGGGTGGTTGGGTGGCTCGGTAGTTGGGTCGAAAAAGGCTACAGGGGTCGTCAGTTTTTGCCAGGAATGACAAATTCGAATTCGAATTCTGAAGTGTGAGAAACGACAAGAGTAACGCAGGTCGATTTGTTACGTTGTTGGCGTTGAAATCGATTTTGGTACTTACCTAAAGTGGTCGTCGTTTTGGCGAGGTGACAGTCGTTTTTCGTCGACTGTGGTACTGGCGCCAAACGCGACTTCGTTTTGGTGCGACTATCGGTTTTCTTTTGTCGGCAGTGTGCCTTCTTGGCAACTGCAGGGGCGCGATTGGGCTCTTATTTTGGTGAGAGTACCTTGAAATCGTTAACCTCCACGTCGTTTTAAGTTCGCCTGTGGCTTTCGCGCGACGCCAGTCGTGGCAAAAGTCGACAGAGTGTGTGACAGAATAGGTCGTTTCCAGTTCGACTGTGGTTTGTGCGCGACGTCAGTCGTGGCAAACGTCGAACAGTGTGACACTGAACGCACTTACAGTGTAATTCGAATTTTTCTGGTAGGAGTCTTTGGCCATGGATGGTAATGACAAGAGTAGTCATACCAGTGAAAAGGAGGCAGAGGTGGAACCCCCTCCTAAGACCAAGGATTTAGAAGAAAGGCTTACAGAAATGGAAGGGCTGTTGGCAGATTTGGTAATGAAATTACCTGACCCTGAAAGTTCCAAAGATAAGGATAAAATGGACGAGGATGAGTCGATAGACATTGGGAAATCTGGAAATGATGGTGGGCCGCGTGGTATGACATCTCAAGTAGCTAAGCCAGAAAAATATGATGGAAAGATACCCTGGAAAGAATTCCAGAGTAGTCTTACTGTCTACTTTGTGGCAGCTGGTATCAACCAAGAACGATGGGGAAAGGTTGCTCCCACGTTTTTCGGTAGAGCTGCACAAAAACATTTGGCGGCTAGAGTGTCATCAGAGTCCTTGGAAAAAGGTGAAGTTTCTTGGAAACAAATCTGTGAGACGATGAGTGACGGTAGTTTCGGGGAAATGGCATCGGATTATGCCATTACAAAGAAACTCATTTCATGTCGTGATCACCTTGAGCGCAAAGTGAATAAATTCGTCAGATTCGTAGATGATTTGTTTAAACTTCGTCGTATTCCGATGGATGAAGCGAGTAAATGCTTCTTCTTACTCCATAATTTGCATCCGGCATTGAAGTCGTCGGTCGAGACAGATGTTCATGGGAAACCTTGGACGATCTACAACGATCTTCGAAATCATGTCCTTGCAAAAGGAGTAACCCATGATGAGCGGATCCCTGTGATTAAGAATAAATCCGGGAATGTTCATGGTCGTGGGGAAGACTTGTATGGATACAAGACTTCAAAGAAAGCAAAGACTAGATCATCATTTACCAGTGGGCAAGCGAACCCGAACGCTAGTAAGAAAGCGAAGGGTACGGTTCGCGGCACAAAGCTTTCCCCGGAGGAGCGTGCTAGAAGGATAGCACAAAAGCTTTGCTTCACTTGTGGTGCTCCATGGGATGTGTCACACAAGTGTGGTGGGAAAGGCAAGGTGAGCGATTTGGCGATCAATGTCTTATCTCCTATCGAGAGTCATGTGCATATTGATGAGGTAGTGGAACCCTCAAATGCAATGATCGATGAGGAAATGAAAATTCATGCTTCTACTGACGAAAAGAAATTTTCGTGCAGAAATGAAAAGAAGGTGAATGCTCAGATGGATCATAGTGTTCATCGCAAGATGATCAAGCGAGAACTTGAAAGACTCGAAGAGAGAACGGGACGGAAGTTTACGTTCGATTCTTCTGGAGGTTGTTTTCCGGTTGATGCTTGTAAAAGATCTTGTGAAGATTTTCTTACGTGTGATGTGTCGGGCGAGCATGTGTGGCTCAACCCAGGAAAGGCACAAATGGATGCTTTCCTTAAGCACTATCTCAAGTGTAAGAAAAGAGCACCAATGACAACAAGTGCTTGTGTCTTGGTACCTCATAAGATGCGCAAAGCTTTTCGTGTGTTTGATAGCATGCGCTTGATAGCACAATATCGGAAAGGGGCATTCTTATTTGAGAGAGCTCGTAAGATACCATTTTCCCAACCATTTGATGTGTATTATGATGCTCCTGTGCCTAGAATTGTGGAACCCACAATTGACAAGGAGATCATGACTATGTCTATGGTTTTCGAGGGACGTATCTTTGATACTCCAGCTCATATATTGTTGGATTCGGGTGCGGCTGGTTCAGCCTATATTTCCCAACAATTTTGTGAGGCTTATGGTATCTCATACCAAGCTCAAAGTGATACAACTGTTCAAATGGCTGATGGTACACCATTGACTTGTTCTGGTAAAACCACAGTTCCTCTTCGGATACAAGGTCTTCGTGAAAAGTTAGAGTGCTTGGTGATCAGTGCTCCTCACTTTGATCTTTATCTTGGAGATGTTTGGTTGAAGAACCATTGTGCTCATATGGATTTCCTTCATCACAGTTGTTCCTTGTTGTCAACTCGTGGACGTCGAGTTACAATCTATCATACTGTTTCGGCTCGCAACCGTAGTGATCGTGGTATTCATACGGTTACTCCTTTTCTTTCCATTAAACAAGTGAAACGATGTCTTCGTGATGATCGGATCACTCCATTCCTTGTCTTGGTGCGTGAGGTCACGCCACCTCTTGAGGGGGAGGAACAGTCTCCTAATGCGTTGTTTCGTGAACGTGGATCACTAGAGGATGTGGTAAAATCCGCACACGGTGATCATGTTGAGAAAGAAACGTTGGAGAACATGTTGGCTCCTATATTGGACCAATACGAGGATCGGTTTGCGAATGAATTGGCCTCGTGTCCACCCTCTAGAGAGTTCGATGCTTCTATAGATCTGATACCAGGAGCAAATCCTGTGAGTCGTCCTATATTTCGCTATACGCCTGGAGAGCGTAAGGAAATTGAGGATCAGATATCGGATATGTTGGCTAAGGGACTTATTCAACCGTCGTGTAGTCCATGGGGAGCACCAGTCTTGTTTGTACCCAAACCAGATGGGACAAAAAGAATGTGTGTGGACTACAGGGGTTTGAATAAGTTAACAGTCAAAAATCAATACCCTATCCCACGTATCGATGATCTGTTGGATCAGTTACAAGGTGCGAGGTACTTTTCCGCCCTTGATTTGAAAGCTGGTTACTGGCAGCTTCGTGTCAAAGCTGAGGACCAGGCTAAAACGGCTTTCAAGACGCCCTTTGGATTGTTTGAATATCGTGTCTTACCGATGGGTTTGACGAATGCACCAGCGATATTCCAAACATGGATGAACCGTGTATTTCATGGGATGATAGGGAAGTACGTCCTTATCTATCTTGATGATATACTTGTGTATTCGAGGAATGAGAAAGACCACATCATGCATCTCAAAAAGGTCATGGATCGTTTGAGAGAGCACAAGCTCTTCTTGAAGAGATCAAAGTGTGATTTCTTTAAGGATGCATTGCATTATCTTGGCTTCGTGATAAGCAAAGAAGGGATTGCGGTAGATACTCGCAAGACTCAGAAGGTCATTGATTGGCCAGAGCCACAAAATATATCTGAGTTGAGATCCTTCTTAGGTCTTTCAAATTACTTCCGTCGGTTCATTCAAGGATACAGTAAATTGGTCGGACCACTTACGAACTTACTTAGGAAGAGTAAGGAGTGGGACTGGAATGAGGATTGTCGGAAAGCAATGGTGGCAGTTAAGGAAGCCCTGACCCATGCACCTTGCTTGGCAATGCCAGATTTCAGCAAGCCTTTTGAAGTTATTGCCGATGCCTCGGATTGGGCTATTGGTGCAATATTACTTCAAGAAGGTCGACCAATAGCATTTGAAAGTAAAATGCTACATGGTGCACAATTGAGATGGTCAATATCAGACAAAGAAATGTTTGCTGTTGTCCATGCTTTGAAGTTGTGGAGATGCTACCTGGATGTGATGGAGTTTAAGGTGATCGTGGATCACAAACCCAACACATTTTTCCATTCCCAGGTAACGTTGTCTCGAAGAGCGGTGCGGTGGCTTGAGTGTCTTCAGGGATACCGATTCAAGTGGGAATACCAGCCAGGCAGGACGAATGTAGCAGACCCCTTGTCGCGCTATCCTGTACGGTATTCTCAGCAGATCAGTGTCTTGTTGGAGTCGGTGAGCAAGCGTGGCCGACTCAGTCACCTTGGTGAGGAGGGCCCAGCTCTCTCTCCTTTGCCTAATATCGATCTTCAGCGACGATTATCTGAGGGGTACGCTAAAGACGAGTGGTTCAATACATTGGAATCCGCTGCTTCAATGTGTCGTTTCGACTCGGGTTTTTGGTGGAATGGAACGCGGGTGGTTGTCCCAAACTTTGATGGCCTCAGGTTGGATATTATGAAAGATTTTCATTCAACGGTGTATTCGGGACACTTTGGTGTTAAAAAGACGAAACACAATTTGTTGAAGTGGTTTTGGTGGCCAGGGGTAGAGAAGGATATATTGTCCTTTATCAAAGGTTGTGATAGTTGTCAACGGAACAAGTGGAGACGTGGCAAACCTCCTGGTTCGTTGCAACCTCTACCGATACCAGATGCTCGTTGGGAGAGTGTTTCGATGGATTTGATAGTCGAGCTTCCCAAGTCAGGTGCTGAGCATTATGATGCGATCCTCGTTTTCGTGGACCGACTCACGAAAATGGTGAGATGCGCTGCAACATACACGAAGTGTGATGCTGCAGAAACAGCGAGACTCTTTGTATCACATGTCTTCCGTTCACACGGTCTTCCTAGGACATTGGTGAGTGACAGAGATCCCAGGTGGAGATCACGATTCTTTGCGGAATTGTGTAATACTTGGAAGATCAGTCAGGCTATGTCAACTGCTTTTCATCCCACCACTGATGGGCAGACTGAGGCAATGAACAAAGTCTTAGAAGACACCCTAAGACATTTTGTTGGGATACGCCACAGTGATTGGTCTGAACTGTTGCCAGTTGTCGAGTTTGCTATGAATAACTCCAAGTCGGAAGCGACTGGTGAGACACCATTTTTCCTCAATTACGGTCGTGATCCTTGGACAGCTACGACGGCACAGATGCCTGGATTCGGGCCAGGTGCATCTAGTAGAAAGAGCTCGTCACTGCAGATGGCGGTGCCAGCTGTACAAAGAATGACGACAACGATAAGAGATAGCATTGTGAAGGCGAAAAGGTGTTTAGAGGCAGCACGTCAAAGGATGAAGGCGTATGCTGATCGACATAGACGTCCTGTGGATGTGAAAGTAGGCGATAAAGTGTTGTTGGATGCACGGCATATCCGCCTAAAACATCCAGGATCCCGAAAATTGATGCCGAAGTGGATCGGACCCTTTACTATTTCGGATCAAATCGGTAAGGTAGCTTTTCGGTTGGATTTACCGAACTATCTTAAAATTCATCCGGTTTTTCATGCGAGCTTGTTGAAGCCTTATTGGGCGCATGGAAAGGTTCAGCCTCCTCCGCCGGTGGAACTCGATGATGAGTTGGAATATGAGGTTGAAATGCTTTTAGATCATCGTGTACGGCGAATAGGTCGAAAGCGTAAAACTGAGTATTTGTGCAAATGGATGGGTTATGGACATGAGCATAATACTTGGGAACCCGAAGAGCATATGGAGAATGCTAGGGAATTGGTAGAAGAATACCAAAACAAAATCAAGTCGACGGACTTGTCTCCGCCAATTGTTATCCGTCGAAGTGAACGCCTTCGGTCGAAAGAGCGCAATTGACAGAGTAGGAGATCTCAAGAGAGGGGAAATAAATTGAATGGGCAAAATTTGATTTGAATATCTCCGCACATATGTGTGAATGCCGACGGGTGAGATATTATTTTCCTAAGGCAAGGTAGCCAATGTGGAAAAGCGTTCACCATGAAAAGGGTTTTATCTCGGGTTTGAGAAGGTGTCTTGACCCTTAAGATGGTTTGGTTTTGTGAAAGGGATCACAAACTTTGAGATGTTTCTCCAATCTCAATCTTGACCGGATATGAAACTTTTGGTGTAGTGGCTCGCTGAAAGGCACCTAGAGATTTCAACATTTGGTCAAAGTACCGTGTGTAAACCATTGCTAAGGTTTCTGCACCCTGTAGCATATAAGTGTTTATCCAAGTGGAGTCAGGACCAGGAGGTCTGACACTTTGGGGGGGAGGAATGTTATGACGTCACACGCGTGTGTCACGGTGTGTCGCCACGTGTACATGTGTGTCGCCACGTGTGTCACCTGTCGTGACACATTTGCATCTGTCCCCACACGGTGGTAGCAGGGTCCAATCACCAAGTATGGTGATTGCTACCATGTGTACTAGCAACGCTCATAAAAGGCGTTGGTACACTCTCTTTCCAGGTTTTGGTTTGAGAAAGACTTTCACTGCCACTGAAAGTCAAGCAGCACAACACACACACACTCCACCGCCCGCGCGCGCGCTCACAGGCGCACACTCACCCACACACCCACACACGAAAGATCGTGCCACACCTGAAAACGCTCCCACGGGGTCCTTTTCGATTGGATGAAGCCAAAAACACCATTTCACCGCTCTGCCCACCTCACCTCAAAAGAACAAACAAAAAACAATCGGTCCCCCAAACCGTCGGAGGGACACGTCCCTCGCGCACCTGAAAAACGGATACTTCACCTCCCGGCGTCCGCTTCAAAACGTGTTGCCATCAAACCACCGTGAATACATGCGATCCCTTCCGAACTCGCCAATCAAGCACGGTTGGGGCCGATCAGTACCGAGATCAGGGATGTCTCAGGAAATCCGGCGGCGGCAACTCGGTGCACTGTTCTTTTTCCGTGCTTGTTTTTTTTGGGGGCTACGACCGGGAAGAAAAGGCCTTGAGTGCGTTGACCGGGAATCGAACCCGGGTCTCTACCGTGGCAGGGTAGTATGCTACCACTGTACCATCAACGCCTCGACGAAAATACCCGAGCTTGCTCGATCGGGTAACATGCGTGCGGGGGAATCGGGCCGGAACCGGGCAGAGGACTTTGGTCAAAATTCGGGTCCGGGGTTACGGTCGTGTTACCCGTCGCCGTAATGCGGCCGTAATTGTGTTCCGTAACCGAAAGTTGTTTACTCTCCCGTCATTTACGGTAATTTATGGTCGGACAAGTTCTTACTACGGTTACGGTGACCGTGACCGTAAGGTCCTGTCTATGGTCGGAACGGAAGGGCGGACGCCCGAGGAGGGACTCGAACCCTCGGCCACGAGATTAAAAGTCTCGCGCTCTGCCAAACTGAGCTACCCGGGCATATCTCAAGCAGGATCGCGCCGATCTCGTGGATCCCGATTCCGGGAATCTCGATCGCGGGGGGGCGACCGAGCCTCCACGCAGCGCGCGATCGACTCGTCGTCGAGCTGAGATGTCCGAGTGGTTAAGGAGGTGGACTCGAAATCCACTGGGTTCATCCCGCGCAGGTTCAAATCCTGCTCTCAGCGAGCGTCGAAGTCGTTTTTCGGAGCGGCAAAAGACAAGGATGCAAGGTGGGCGTGCATGAACCCGGGTCTCCTGCGTGACAGTGACAGGCAAGAATACTCACCGCCGTACTGCAACGACTCGATCACGATGACGAGGCTGACGATGAGGTTGATGACGAGGCGTGCGACGAGGATGGACGACGCGACGCCTCATCACGACGTGAGTTGGGGTGTCCGAGTGGTTAAGGAGGTGGACTAGAAATCCACTGGGTTTGTCCCGCGCAGGTTCGAATCCTGCCCTCAACGAGGCATGTGTGTGCGTGTGTGTTCGCGAACCGAGGGGGCGACGCGGAAAGGCACGTTGTGGTGAGTGGGATTCGAACCCACGCTCGTCTCCGAACTAGAACCTGAATCTAGCGCCTTAGACCAACTCGGCCATCACCACACCATCGTCGCTCGGGAGCCACCCCCACGAGGGCCCCGCCCCGGACGGGAGTCGCAGGCGACGCCCCCCGAGATCGGCGGCACGGAAATCTTTCCGTGGCCTCGGTGGCGCAGTCGGTTAGCGCGTCGGTCTCATAACCTCGTGAGCCATCCGGAGGTCACCAGTTCGATCCTGGTCCGGGGCAACCAACGCTTTTGACGGGACGCCCCACGCCACGTCACAAATTCTGACGTGTGGCGAGTGGGATTTGAACCCACGCCCTTTCGGACTGGAACCTTACTCCAGCGCCTTGGACCAACTCGGCCATCGCCACATACGAGAGGAGGGGTCCGCCGCGCGTCTTCAAGCTGGGGTCTCGGACGTCGGTCCGCTAAAAAAAGAGCACGAGTGCGTTGACCGGGAATCGAACCCGGGTCTCTACCTTGGGAGGGTAGTATGCTACCACTATATCACCAACGCGGCTCGAGGGATTGCGCGTGCGGAGAGCGTGGTAGGTTCGGGAAGCTGTCGGGAAGCTGTCGGGGACAAGTGCCGTCGCGCGCGGGAACGAGGTTGCGCCAAAACTTCGGGAGGGTGTTCGTTCGTGGTTAGGACTCGTTTCGAGTTTTTTCATCGTTGCGATTTTTCCGGGTGCTCGGATTCGGATATACGAGAGATATCGGCAATGGCCCATTTCGTTCGCTCGAATTATCGCGTAAAAGGAGTTCTTCGTTTTCCATGGGTTTTTGGTGTCTCTTCGAGTTGTGGTGTATTATTATTATTTTTATTTTTTTCTTTCCTCGCAAGAGATCGATTCGTTTCTTTCTATTTTCGTCGTTCTTTTCTTATTTTTGTGCCGTTCGTTCCCTCCTTTCCTTGCAATAATCTTTCTTTTCTTTTCTTCCCTTTTCCGTGCTTTTCTGCTTTTTCCTTTTTCGATTCTTTCTCTTTCGGTCCTTTCGAGAAGATTCCATTTCCTTTGCATTCTTCTTTCGCCGTTTCGAAAGGTTTTTTTCTCCCCCTTCGAAATCAAACCGGTTTCTGTCTATCGTGTTTTCTCTCAAAGTTCATTTTCCTTCTTTCCCTCCCCCTTTTCTTTTCCTTTCTAGCTTTTTCGCTCTTTTCTTCGACCTCTCTCCCGATTTTCTCCCGAGAGGGATCCCGTGGATGATCCCGGATTACCCGATCGGATGATCCAACAAGGGCGCGGTTGAACCCAGAAACGCCACCAACACGCCACCACCTGTGCGTTCCGTCGCCACACACGTCAAAACAGAAACGAACATGCTCCCAAGGCTTTTTCGCTCTACTGCCGCTCACCCACGAGCTGACCCACACACACTCCACCGCCCGCGCGCGCGCTCACAGGCGCACACTCACCCACACACCCACACACGAAAGATCGTGCCACACCTGAAAACGCTCCCACGGGGTCCTTTTCGATTGGATGAAGCCAAAAACACCATTTCACCGCTCTGCCCACCTCACCTCAAAAGAACAAACAAAAAACAATCGGTCCCCCAAACCGTCGGAGGGACACGTCCCTCGCGCACCTGAAAAACGGATACTTCACCTCCCGGCGTCCGCTTCAAAACGTGTTGCCATCAAACCACCGTGAATACATGCGATCCCTTCCGAACTCGCCAATCAAGCACGGTTGGGGCCGATCAGTACCGAGATCAGGGATGTCTCAGGAAATCCGGCGGCGGCAACTCGGTGCACTGTTCTTTTTCCGTGCTTGTTTTTTTTGGGGGCTACGACCGGGAAGAAAAGGCCTTGAGTGCGTTGACCGGGAATCGAACCCGGGTCTCTACCGTGGCAGGGTAGTATGCTACCACTGTACCATCAACGCCTCGACGAAAATACCCGAGCTTGCTCGATCGGGTAACATGCGTGCGGGGGAATCGGGCCGGAACCGGGCAGAGGACTTTGGTCAAAATTCGGGTCCGGGGTTACGGTCGTGTTACCCGTCGCCGTAATGCGGCCGTAATTGTGTTCCGTAACCGAAAGTTGTTTACTCTCCCGTCATTTACGGTAATTTATGGTCGGACAAGTTCTTACTACGGTTACGGTGACCGTGACCGTAAGGTCCTGTCTATGGTCGGAACGGAAGGGCGGACGCCCGAGGAGGGACTCGAACCCTCGGCCACGAGATTAAAAGTCTCGCGCTCTGCCAAACTGAGCTACCCGGGCATATCTCAAGCAGGATCGCGCCGATCTCGTGGATCCCGATTCCGGGAATCTCGATCGCGGGGGGGCGACCGAGCCTCCACGCAGCGCGCGATCGACTCGTCGTCGAGCTGAGATGTCCGAGTGGTTAAGGAGGTGGACTCGAAATCCACTGGGTTCATCCCGCGCAGGTTCAAATCCTGCTCTCAGCGAGCGTCGAAGTCGTTTTTCGGAGCGGCAAAAGACAAGGATGCAAGGTGGGCGTGCATGAACCCGGGTCTCCTGCGTGACAGTGACAGGCAAGAATACTCACCGCCGTACTGCAACGACTCGATCACGATGACGAGGCTGACGATGAGGTTGATGACGAGGCGTGCGACGAGGATGGACGACGCGACGCCTCATCACGACGTGAGTTGGGGTGTCCGAGTGGTTAAGGAGGTGGACTAGAAATCCACTGGGTTTGTCCCGCGCAGGTTCGAATCCTGCCCTCAACGAGGCATGTGTGTGCGTGTGTGTTCGCGAACCGAGGGGGCGACGCGGAAAGGCACGTTGTGGTGAGTGGGATTCGAACCCACGCTCGTCTCCGAACTAGAACCTGAATCTAGCGCCTTAGACCAACTCGGCCATCACCACACCATCGTCGCTCGGGAGCCACCCCCACGAGGGCCCCGCCCCGGACGGGAGTCGCAGGCGACGCCCCCCGAGATCGGCGGCACGGAAATCTTTCCGTGGCCTCGGTGGCGCAGTCGGTTAGCGCGTCGGTCTCATAACCTCGTGAGCCATCCGGAGGTCACCAGTTCGATCCTGGTCCGGGGCAACCAACGCTTTTGACGGGACGCCCCACGCCACGTCACAAATTCTGACGTGTGGCGAGTGGGATTTGAACCCACGCCCTTTCGGACTGGAACCTTACTCCAGCGCCTTGGACCAACTCGGCCATCGCCACATACGAGAGGAGGGGTCCGCCGCGCGTCTTCAAGCTGGGGTCTCGGACGTCGGTCCGCTAAAAAAAGAGCACGAGTGCGTTGACCGGGAATCGAACCCGGGTCTCTACCTTGGGAGGGTAGTATGCTACCACTATATCACCAACGCGGCTCGAGGGATGGCGCGTGCGGAGAGCGTGGTAGGTTCGGGAAGCTGTCGGGAAGCTGTCGGGGACAAGTGCCGTCGCGCGCGGGAACGAGGTTGCGCCAAAACTTCGGGAGGGTGTTCGTTCGTGGTTAGGACTCGTTTCGAGTTTTTTCATCGTTGCGATTTTTCCGGGTGCTCGGATTCGGATATACGAGAGATATCGGCAATGGCCCATTTCGTTCGCTCGAATTATCGCGTAAAAGGAGTTCTTCGTTTTCCATGGGTTTTTGGTGTCTCTTCGAGTTGTGGTGTATTATTATTATTTTTATTTTTTTCTTTCCTCGCAAGAGATCGATTCGTTTCTTTCTATTTTCGTCGTTCTTTTCTTATTTTTGTGCCGTTCGTTCCCTCCTTTCCTTCCAATAATCTTTCTTTTCTTTTCTTCCCTTTTCCGTGCTTTTCTGCTTTTTCCTTTTTCGATTCTTTCTCTTTCGGTCCTTTCGAGAAGATTCCATTTCCTTTGCATTCTTCTTTCGCCGTTTCGAAAGGTTTTTTTCTCCCCCTTCGAAATCAAACCGGTTTCTGTCTATCGTGTTTTCTCTCAAAGTTCATTTTCCTTCTTTCCCTCCCCCTTTTCTTTTCCTTTCTAGCTTTTTCGCTCTTTTCTTCGACCTCTCTCCCGATTTTCTCCCGAGAGGGATCCCGTGGATGATCCCGGATTACCCGATCGGATGATCCAACAAGGGCGCGGTTGAACCCAGAAACGCCACCAACACGCCACCACCTGTGCGTTCCGTCGCCACACACGTCAAAACAGAAACGAACATGCTCCCAAGGCTTTTTCGCTCTACTGCCGCTCACCCACGAGCTGACCCACACACACTCCACCGCCCGCGCGCGCGCTCACAGGCGCACACTCACCCACACACCCACACACGAAAGATCGTGCCACACCTGAAAACGCTCCCACGGGGTCCTTTTCGATTGGATGAAGCCAAAAACACCATTTCACCGCTCTGCCCACCTCACCTCAAAAGAACAAACAAAAAACAATCGGTCCCCCAAACCGTCGGAGGGACACGTCCCTCGCGCACCTGAAAAACGGATACTTCACCTCCCGGCGTCCGCTTCAAAACGTGTTGCCATCAAACCACCGTGAATACATGCGATCCCTTCCGAACTCGCCAATCAAGCACGGTTGGGGCCGATCAGTACCGAGATCAGGGATGTCTCAGGAAATCCGGCGGCGGCAACTCGGTGCACTGTTCTTTTTCCGTGCTTGTTTTTTTTGGGGGCTGCGACCGGGAAGAAAAGGCCTTGAGTGCGTTGACCGGGAATCGAACCCGGGTCTCTACCGTGGCAGGGTAGTATGCTACCACTGTACCATCAACGCCTCGACGAAAATACCCGAGCTTGCTCGATCGGGTAACATGCGTGCGGGGGAATCGGGCCGGAACCGGGCAGAGGACTTTGGTCAAAATTCGGGTCCGGGGTTACGGTCGTGTTACCCGTCGCCGTAATGCGGCCGTAATTGTGTTCCGTAACCGAAAGTTGTTTACTCTCCCGTCATTTACGGTAATTTATGGTCGGACAAGTTCTTACTACGGTTACGGTGACCGTGACCGTAAGGTCCTGTCTATGGTCGGAACGGAAGGGCGGACGCCCGAGGAGGGACTCGAACCCTCGGCCACGAGATTAAAAGTCTCGCGCTCTGCCAAACTGAGCTACCCGGGCATATCTCAAGCAGGATCGCGCCGATCTCGTGGATCCCGATTCCGGGAATCTCGATCGCGGGGGGGCGACCGAGCCTCCACGCAGCGCGCGATCGACTTGTCGTCGAGCTGAGATGTCCGAGTGGTTAAGGAGGTGGACTCGAAATCCACTGGGTTCATCCCGCGCAGGTTCAAATCCTGCTCTCAGCGAGCGTCGAAGTCGTTTTTCGGAGCGGCAAAAGACAAGGATGCAAGGTGGGCGTGCATGAACCCGGGTCTCCTGCGTGACAGTGACAGGCAAGAATACTCACCGCCGTACTGCAACGACTCGATCACGATGACGAGGCTGACGATGAGGTTGATGACGAGGCGTGCGACGAGGATGGACGACGCGACGCCTCATCACGACGTGAGTTGGGGTGTCCGAGTGGTTAAGGAGGTGGACTAGAAATCCACTGGGTTTGTCCCGCGCAGGTTCGAATCCTGCCCTCAACGAGGCATGTGTGTGCGTGTGTGTTCGCGAACCGAGGGGGTGACGCGGAAAGGCACGTTGTGGTGAGTGGGATTCGAACCCACGCTCGTCTCCGAACTAGAACCTGAATCTAGCGCCTTAGACCAACTCGGCCATCACCACACCATCGTCGCTCGGGAGCCACCCCCACGAGGGCCCCGCCCCGGACGGGAGTCGCAGGCGACGCCCCCCGAGATCGGCGGCACGGAAATCTTTCCGTGGCCTCGGTGGCGCAGTCGGTTAGCGCGTCGGTCTCATAACCTCGTGAGCCATCCGGAGGTCACCAGTTCGATCCTGGTCCGGGGCAACCAACGCTTTTGACGGGACGCCCCACGCCACGTCACAAATTCTGACGTGTGGCGAGTGGGATTTGAACCCACGCCCTTTCGGACTGGAACCTTACTCCAGCGCCTTGGACCAACTCGGCCATCGCCACATACGAGAGGAGGGGTCCGCCGCGCGTCTTCAAGCTGGGGTCTCGGACGTCGGTCCGCTAAAAAAAGAGCACGAGTGCGTTGACCGGGAATCGAACCCGGGTCTCTACCTTGGGAGGGTAGTATGCTACCACTATATCACCAACGCGGCTCGAGGGATGGCGCGTGCGGAGAGCGTGGTAGGTTCGGGAAGCTGTCGGGAAGCTGTCGGGGACAAGTGCCGTCGCGCGCGGGAACGAGGTTGCGCCAAAACTTCGGGAGGGTGTTCGTTCGTGGTTAGGACTCGTTTCGAGTTTTTTCATCGTTGCGATTTTTCCGGGTGCTCGGATTCGGATATACGAGAGATATCGGCAATGGCCCATTTCGTTCGCTCGAATTATCGCGTAAAAGGAGTTCTTCGTTTTCCATGGGTTTTTGGTGTCTCTTCGAGTTGTGGTGTATTATTATTATTTTTATTTTTTTCTTTCCTCGCAAGAGATCGATTCGTTTCTTTCTATTTTCGTCGTTCTTTTCTTATTTTTGTGCCGTTCGTTCCCTCCTTTCCTTCCAATAATCTTTCTTTTCTTTTCTTCCCTTTTCCGTGCTTTTCTGCTTTTTCCTTTTTCGATTCTTTCTCTTTCGGTCCTTTCGAGAAGATTCCATTTCCTTTGCATTCTTCTTTCGCCGTTTCGAAAGGTTTTTTTCTCCCCCTTCGAAATCAAACCGGTTTCTGTCTATCGTGTTTTCTCTCAAAGTTCATTTTCCTTCTTTCCCTCCCCCTTTTCTTTTCCTTTCTAGCTTTTTCGCTCTTTTCTTCGACCTCTCTCCCGATTTTCTCCCGAGAGGGATCCCGTGGATGATCCCGGATTACCCGATCGGATGATCCAACAAGGGCGCGGTTGAACCCAGAAACGCCACCAACACGCCACCACCTGTGCGTTCCGTCGCCACACACGTCAAAACAGAAACGAACATGCTCCCAAGGCTTTTTCGCTCTACTGCCGCTCACCCACGAGCTGACCCACACACACTCCACCGCCCGCGCGCGCGCTCACAGGCGCACACTCACCCACACACCCACACACGAAAGATCGTGCCACACCTGAAAACGCTCCCACGGGGTCCTTTTCGATTGGATGAAGCCAAAAACACCATTTCACCGCTCTGCCCACCTCACCTCAAAAGAACAAACAAAAAACAATCGGTCCCCCAAACCGTCGGAGGGACACGTCCCTCGCGCACCTGAAAAACGGATACTTCACCTCCCGGCGTCCGCTTCAAAACGTGTTGCCATCAAACCACCGTGAATACATGCGATCCCTTCCGAACTCGCCAATCAAGCACGGTTGGGGCCGATCAGTACCGAGATCAGGGATGTCTCAGGAAATCCGGCGGCGGCAACTCGGTGCACTGTTCTTTTTCCGTGCTTGTTTTTTTTGGGGGCTACGACCGGGAAGAAAAGGCCTTGAGTGCGTTGACCGGGAATCGAACCCGGGTCTCTACCGTGGCAGGGTAGTATGCTACCACTGTACCATCAACGCCTCGACGAAAATACCCGAGCTTGCTCGATCGGGTAACATGCGTGCGGGGGAATCGGGCCGGAACCGGGCAGAGGACTTTGGTCAAAATTCGGGTCCGGGGTTACGGTCGTGTTACCCGTCGCCGTAATGCGGCCGTAATTGTGTTCCGTAACCGAAAGTTGTTTACTCTCCCGTCATTTACGGTAATTTATGGTCGGACAAGTTCTTACTACGGTTACGGTGACCGTGACCGTAAGGTCCTGTCTATGGTCGGAACGGAAGGGCGGACGCCCGAGGAGGGACTCGAACCCTCGGCCACGAGATTAAAAGTCTCGCGCTCTGCCAAACTGAGCTACCCGGGCATATCTCAAGCAGGATCGCGCCGATCTCGTGGATCCCGATTCCGGGAATCTCGATCGCGGGGGGGCGACCGAGCCTCCACGCAGCGCGCGATCGACTCGTCGTCGAGCTGAGATGTCCGAGTGGTTAAGGAGGTGGACTCGAAATCCACTGGGTTCATCCCGCGCAGGTTCAAATCCTGCTCTCAGCGAGCGTCGAAGTCGTTTTTCGGAGCGGCAAAAGACAAGGATGCAAGGTGGGCGTGCATGAACCCGGGTCTCCTGCGTGACAGTGACAGGCAAGAATACTCACCGCCGTACTGCAACGACTCGATCACGATGACGAGGCTGACGATGAGGTTGATGACGAGGCGTGCGACGAGGATGGACGACGCGACGCCTCATCACGACGTGAGTTGGGGTGTCCGAGTGGTTAAGGAGGTGGACTAGAAATCCACTGGGTTTGTCCCGCGCAGGTTCGAATCCTGCCCTCAACGAGGCATGTGTGTGCGTGTGTGTTCGCGAACCGAGGGGGTGACGCGGAAAGGCACGTTGTGGTGAGTGGGATTCGAACCCACGCTCGTCTCCGAACTAGAACCTGAATCTAGCGCCTTAGACCAACTCGGCCATCACCACACCATCGTCGCTCGGGAGCCACCCCCACGAGGGCCCCGCCCCGGACGGGAGTCGCAGGCGACGCCCCCCGAGATCGGCGGCACGGAAATCTTTCCGTGGCCTCGGTGGCGCAGTCGGTTAGCGCGTCGGTCTCATAACCTCGTGAGCCATCCGGAGGTCACCAGTTCGATCCTGGTCCGGGGCAACCAACGCTTTTGACGGGACGCCCCACGCCACGTCACAAATTCTGACGTGTGGCGAGTGGGATTTGAACCCACGCCCTTTCGGACTGGAACCTTACTCCAGCGCCTTGGACCAACTCGGCCATCGCCACATACGAGAGGAGGGGTCCGCCGCGCGTCTTCAAGCTGGGGTCTCGGACGTCGGTCCGCTAAAAAAAGAGCACGAGTGCGTTGACCGGGAATCGAACCCGGGTCTCTACCTTGGGAGGGTAGTATGCTACCACTATATCACCAACGCGGCTCGAGGGATGGCGCGTGCGGAGAGCGTGGTAGGTTCGGGAAGCTGTCGGGAAGCTGTCGGGGACAAGTGCCGTCGCGCGCGGGAACGAGGTTGCGCCAAAACTTCGGGAGGGTGTTCGTTCGTGGTTAGGACTCGTTTCGAGTTTTTTCATCGTTGCGATTTTTCCGGGTGCTCGGATTCGGATATACGAGAGATATCGGCAATGGCCCATTTCGTTCGCTCGAATTATCGCGTAAAAGGAGTTCTTCGTTTTCCATGGGTTTTTGGTGTCTCTTCGAGTTGTGGTGTATTATTATTATTTTTATTTTTTTCTTTCCTCGCAAGAGATCGATTCGTTTCTTTCTATTTTCGTCGTTCTTTTCTTATTTTTGTGCCGTTCGTTCCCTCCTTTCCTTCCAATAATCTTTCTTTTCTTTTCTTCCCTTTTCCGTGCTTTTCTGCTTTTTCCTTTTTCGATTCTTTCTCTTTCGGTCCTTTCGAGAAGATTCCATTTCCTTTGCATTCTTCTTTCGCCGTTTCGAAAGGTTTTTTTCTCCCCCTTCGAAATCAAACCGGTTTCTGTCTATCGTGTTTTCTCTCAAAGTTCATTTTCCTTCTTTCCCTCCCCCTTTTCTTTTCCTTTCTAGCTTTTTCGCTCTTTTCTTCGACCTCTCTCCCGATTTTCTCCCGAGAGGGATCCCGTGGATGATCCCGGATTACCCGATCGGATGATCCAACAAGGGCGCGGTTGAACCCAGAAACGCCACCAACACGCCACCACCTGTGCGTTCCGTCGCCACACACGTCAAAACAGAAACGAACATGCTCCCAAGGCTTTTTCGCTCTACTGCCGCTCACCCACGAGCTGACCCACACACACTCCACCGCCCGCGCGCGCGCTCACAGGCGCACACTCACCCACACACCCACACACGAAAGATCGTGCCACACCTGAAAACGCTCCCACGGGGTCCTTTTCGATTGGATGAAGCCAAAAACACCATTTCACCGCTCTGCCCACCTCACCTCAAAAGAACAAACAAAAAACAATCGGTCCCCCAAACCGTCGGAGGGACACGTCCCTCGCGCACCTGAAAAACGGATACTTCACCTCCCGGCGTCCGCTTCAAAACGTGTTGCCATCAAACCACCGTGAATACATGCGATCCCTTCCGAACTCGCCAATCAAGCACGGTTGGGGCCGATCAGTACCGAGATCAGGGATGTCTCAGGAAATCCGGCGGCGGCAACTCGGTGCACTGTTCTTTTTCCGTGCTTGTTTTTTTTGGGGGCTACGACCGGGAAGAAAAGGCCTTGAGTGCGTTGACCGGGAATCGAACCCGGGTCTCTACCGTGGCAGGGTAGTATGCTACCACTGTACCATCAACGCCTCGACGAAAATACCCGAGCTTGCTCGATCGGGTAACATGCGTGCGGGGGAATCGGGCCGGAACCGGGCAGAGGACTTTGGTCAAAATTCGGGTCCGGGGTTACGGTCGTGTTACCCGTCGCCGTAATGCGGCCGTAATTGTGTTCCGTAACCGAAAGTTGTTTACTCTCCCGTCATTTACGGTAATTTATGGTCGGACAAGTTCTTACTACGGTTACGGTGACCGTGACCGTAAGGTCCTGTCTATGGTCGGAACGGAAGGGCGGACGCCCGAGGAGGGACTCGAACCCTCGGCCACGAGATTAAAAGTCTCGCGCTCTGCCAAACTGAGCTACCCGGGCATATCTCAAGCAGGATCGCGCCGATCTCGTGGATCCCGATTCCGGGAATCTCGATCGCGGGGGGGCGACCGAGCCTCCACGCAGCGCGCGATCGACTCGTCGTCGAGCTGAGATGTCCGAGTGGTTAAGGAGGTGGACTCGAAATCCACTGGGTTCATCCCGCGCAGGTTCAAATCCTGCTCTCAGCGAGCGTCGAAGTCGTTTTTCGGAGCGGCAAAAGACAAGGATGCAAGGTGGGCGTGCATGAACCCGGGTCTCCTGCGTGACAGTGACAGGCAAGAATACTCACCGCCGTACTGCAACGACTCGATCACGATGACGAGGCTGACGATGAGGTTGATGACGAGGCGTGCGACGAGGATGGACGACGCGACGCCTCATCACGACGTGAGTTGGGGTGTCCGAGTGGTTAAGTAGGTGGACTAGAAATCCACTGGGTTTGTCCCGCGCAGGTTCGAATCCTGCCCTCAACGAGGCATGTGTGTTCGCGAACCGAGGGGGTGACGCGGAAAGGCACGTTGTGGTGAGTGGGATTCGAACCCACGCTCGTCTCCGAACTAGAACCTGAATCTAGCGCCTTAGACCAACTCGGCCATCACCACACCATCGTCGCTCGGGAGCCACCCCCACGAGGGCCCCGCCCCGGACGGGAGTCGCAGGCGACGCCCCCCGAGATCGGCGGCACGGAAATCTTTCCGTGGCCTCGGTGGCGCAGTCGGTTAGCGCGTCGGTCTCATAACCTCGTGAGCCATCCGGAGGTCACCAGTTCGATCCTGGTCCGGGGCAACCAACGCTTTTGACGGGACGCCCCACGCCACGTCACAAATTCTGACGTGTGGCGAGTGGGATTTGAACCCACGCCCTTTCGGACTGGAACCTTACTCCAGCGCCTTGGACCAACTCGGCCATCGCCACATACGAGAGGAGGGGTCCGCCGCGCGTCTTCAAGCTGGGGTCTCGGACGTCGGTCCGCTAAAAAAAGAGCACGAGTGCGTTGACCGGGAATCGAACCCGGGTCTCTACCTTGGGAGGGTAGTATGCTACCACTATATCACCAACGCGGCTCGAGGGATTGCGCGTGCGGAGAGCGTGGTAGGTTCGGGAAGCTGTCGGGAAGCTGTCGGGGACAAGTGCCGTCGCGCGCGGGAACGAGGTTGCGCCAAAACTTCGGGAGGGTGTTCGTTCGTGGTTAGGACTCGTTTCGAGTTTTTTCATCGTTGCGATTTTTCCGGGTGCTCGGATTCGGATATACGAGAGATATCGGCAATGGCCCATTTCGTTCGCTCGAATTATCGCGTAAAAGGAGTTCTTCGTTTTCCATGGGTTTTTGGTGTCTCTTCGAGTTGTGGTGTATTATTATTATTTTTATTTTTTTCTTTCCTCGCAAGAGATCGATTCGTTTCTTTCTATTTTCGTCGTTCTTTTCTTATTTTTGTGCCGTTCGTTCCCTCCTTTCCTTCCAATAATCTTTCTTTTCTTTTCTTCCCTTTTCCGTGCTTTTCTGCTTTTTCCTTTTTCGATTCTTTCTCTTTCGGTCCTTTCGAGAAGATTCCATTTCCTTTGCATTCTTCTTTCGCCGTTTCGAAAGGTTTTTTTCTCCCCCTTCGAAATCAAACCGGTTTCTGTCTATCGTGTTTTCTCTCAAAGTTCATTTTCCTTCTTTCCCTCCCCCTTTTCTTTTCCTTTCTAGCTTTTTCGCTCTTTTCTTCGACCTCTCTCCCGATTTTCTCCCGAGAGGGATCCCGTGGATGATCCCGGATTACCCGATCGGATGATCCAACAAGGGCGCGGTTGAACCCAGAAACGCCACCAACACGCCACCACCTGTGCGTTCCGTCGCCACACACGTCAAAACAGAAACGAACATGCTCCCAAGGCTTTTTCGCTCTACTGCCGCTCACCCACGAGCTGACCCACACACACTCCACCGCCCGCGCGCGCGCTCACAGGCGCACACTCACCCACACACCCACACACGAAAGATCGTGCCACACCTGAAAACGCTCCCACGGGGTCCTTTTCGATTGGATGAAGCCAAAAACACCATTTCACCGCTCTGCCCACCTCACCTCAAAAGAACAAACAAAAAACAATCGGTCCCCCAAACCGTCGGAGGGACACGTCCCTCGCGCACCTGAAAAACGGATACTTCACCTCCCGGCGTCCGCTTCAAAACGTGTTGCCATCAAACCACCGTGAATACATGCGATCCCTTCCGAACTCGCCAATCAAGCACGGTTGGGGCCGATCAGTACCGAGATCAGGGATGTCTCAGGAAATCCGGCGGCGGCAACTCGGTGCACTGTTCTTTTTCCGTGCTTGTTTTTTTTGGGGGCTACGACCGGGAAGAAAAGGCCTTGAGTGCGTTGACCGGGAATCGAACCCGGGTCTCTACCGTGGCAGGGTAGTATGCTACCACTGTACCATCAACGCCTCGACGAAAATACCCGAGCTTGCTCGATCGGGTAACATGCGTGCGGGGGAATCGGGCCGGAACCGGGCAGAGGACTTTGGTCAAAATTCGGGTCCGGGGTTACGGTCGTGTTACCCGTCGCCGTAATGCGGCCGTAATTGTGTTCCGTAACCGAAAGTTGTTTACTCTCCCGTCATTTACGGTAATTTATGGTCGGACAAGTTCTTACTACGGTTACGGTGACCGTGACCGTAAGGTCCTGTCTATGGTCGGAACGGAAGGGCGGACGCCCGAGGAGGGACTCGAACCCTCGGCCACGAGATTAAAAGTCTCGCGCTCTGCCAAACTGAGCTACCCGGGCATATCTCAAGCAGGATCGCGCCGATCTCGTGGATCCCGATTCCGGGAATCTCGATCGCGGGGGGGCGACCGAGCCTCCACGCAGCGCGCGATCGACTCGTCGTCGAGCTGAGATGTCCGAGTGGTTAAGGAGGTGGACTCGAAATCCACTGGGTTCATCCCGCGCAGGTTCAAATCCTGCTCTCAGCGAGCGTCGAAGTCGTTTTTCGGAGCGGCAAAAGACAAGGATGCAAGGTGGGCGTGCATGAACCCGGGTCTCCTGCGTGACAGTGACAGGCAAGAATACTCACCGCCGTACTGCAACGACTCGATCACGATGACGAGGCTGACGATGAGGTTGATGACGAGGCGTGCGACGAGGATGGACGACGCGACGCCTCATCACGACGTGAGTTGGGGTGTCCGAGTGGTTAAGGAGGTGGACTAGAAATCCACTGGGTTTGTCCCGCGCAGGTTCGAATCCTGCCCTCAACGAGGCATGTGTGTGCGTGTGTGTTCGCGAACCGAGGGGGTGACGCGGAAAGGCACGTTGTGGTGAGTGGGATTCGAACCCACGCTCGTCTCCGAACTAGAACCTGAATCTAGCGCCTTAGACCAACTCGGCCATCACCACACCATCGTCGCTCGGGAGCCACCCCCACGAGGGCCCCGCCCCGGACGGGAGTCGCAGGCGACGCCCCCCGAGATCGGCGGCACGGAAATCTTTCCGTGGCCTCGGTGGCGCAGTCGGTTAGCGCGTCGGTCTCATAACCTCGTGAGCCATCCGGAGGTCACCAGTTCGATCCTGGTCCGGGGCAACCAACGCTTTTGACGGGACGCCCCACGCCACGTCACAAATTCTGACGTGTGGCGAGTGGGATTTGAACCCACGCCCTTTCGGACTGGAACCTTACTCCAGCGCCTTGGACCAACTCGGCCATCGCCACATACGAGAGGAGGGGTCCGCCGCGCGTCTTCAAGCTGGGGTCTCGGACGTCGGTCCGCTAAAAAAAGAGCACGAGTGCGTTGACCGGGAATCGAACCCGGGTCTCTACCTTGGGAGGGTAGTATGCTACCACTATATCACCAACGCGGCTCGAGGGATTGCGCGTGCGGAGAGCGTGGTAGGTTCGGGAAGCTGTCGGGAAGCTGTCGGGGACAAGTGCCGTCGCGCGCGGGAACGAGGTTGCGCCAAAACTTCGGGAGGGTGTTCGTTCGTGGTTAGGACTCGTTTCGAGTTTTTTCATCGTTGCGATTTTTCCGGGTGCTCGGATTCGGATATACGAGAGATATCGGCAATGGCCCATTTCGTTCGCTCGAATTATCGCGTAAAAGGAGTTCTTCGTTTTCCATGGGTTTTTGGTGTCTCTTCGAGTTGTGGTGTATTATTATTATTTTTATTTTTTTCTTTCCTCGCAAGAGATCGATTCGTTTCTTTCTATTTTCGTCGTTCTTTTCTTATTTTTGTGCCGTTCGTTCCCTCCTTTCCTTCCAATAATCTTTCTTTTCTTTTCTTCCCTTTTCCGTGCTTTTCTGCTTTTTCCTTTTTCGATTCTTTCTCTTTCGGTCCTTTCGAGAAGATTCCATTTCCTTTGCATTCTTCTTTCGCCGTTTCGAAAGGTTTTTTTCTCCCCCTTCGAAATCAAACCGGTTTCTGTCTATCGTGTTTTCTCTCAAAGTTCATTTTCCTTCTTTCCCTCCCCCTTTTCTTTTCCTTTCTAGCTTTTTCGCTCTTTTCTTCGACCTCTCTCCCGATTTTCTCCCGAGAGGGATCCCGTGGATGATCCCGGATTACCCGATCGGATGATCCAACAAGGGCGCGGTTGAACCCAGAAACGCCACCAACACGCCACCACCTGTGCGTTCCGTCGCCACACACGTCAAAACAGAAACGAACATGCTCCCAAGGCTTTTTCGCTCTACTGCCGCTCACCCACGAGCTGACCCACACACACTCCACCGCCCGCGCGCGCGCTCACAGGCGCACACTCACCCACACACCCACACACGAAAGATCGTGCCACACCTGAAAACGCTCCCACGGGGTCCTTTTCGATTGGATGAAGCCAAAAACACCATTTCACCGCTCTGCCCACCTCACCTCAAAAGAACAAACAAAAAACAATCGGTCCCCCAAACCGTCGGAGGGACACGTCCCTCGCGCACCTGAAAAACGGATACTTCACCTCCCGGCGTCCGCTTCAAAACGTGTTGCCATCAAACCACCGTGAATACATGCGATCCCTTCCGAACTCGCCAATCAAGCACGGTTGGGGCCGATCAGTACCGAGATCAGGGATGTCTCAGGAAATCCGGCGGCGGCAACTCGGTGCACTGTTCTTTTTCCGTGCTTGTTTTTTTTGGGGGCTACGACCGGGAAGAAAAGGCCTTGAGTGCGTTGACCGGGAATCGAACCCGGGTCTCTACCGTGGCAGGGTAGTATGCTACCACTGTACCATCAACGCCTCGACGAAAATACCCGAGCTTGCTCGATCGGGTAACATGCGTGCGGGGGAATCGGGCCGGAACCGGGCAGAGGACTTTGGTCAAAATTCGGGTCCGGGGTTACGGTCGTGTTACCCGTCGCCGTAATGCGGCCGTAATTGTGTTCCGTAACCGAAAGTTGTTTACTCTCCCGTCATTTACGGTAATTTATGGTCGGACAAGTTCTTACTACGGTTACGGTGACCGTGACCGTAAGGTCCTGTCTATGGTCGGAACGGAAGGGCGGACGCCCGAGGAGGGACTCGAACCCTCGGCCACGAGATTAAAAGTCTCGCGCTCTGCCAAACTGAGCTACCCGGGCATATCTCAAGCAGGATCGCGCCGATCTCGTGGATCCCGATTCCGGGAATCTCGATCGCGGGGGGGCGACCGAGCCTCCACGCAGCGCGCGATCGACTCGTCGTCGAGCTGAGATGTCCGAGTGGTTAAGGAGGTGGACTCGAAATCCACTGGGTTCATCCCGCGCAGGTTCAAATCCTGCTCTCAGCGAGCGTCGAAGTCGTTTTTCGGAGCGGCAAAAGACAAGGATGCAAGGTGGGCGTGCATGAACCCGGGTCTCCTGCGTGACAGTGACAGGCAAGAATACTCACCGCCGTACTGCAACGACTCGATCACGATGACGAGGCTGACGATGAGGTTGATGACGAGGCGTGCGACGAGGATGGACGACGCGACGCCTCATCACGACGTGAGTTGGGGTGTCCGAGTGGTTAAGGAGGTGGACTAGAAATCCACTGGGTTTGTCCCGCGCAGGTTCGAATCCTGCCCTCAACGAGGCATGTGTGTGCGTGTGTGTTCGCGAACCGAGGGGGTGACGCGGAAAGGCACGTTGTGGTGAGTGGGATTCGAACCCACGCTCGTCTCCGAACTAGAACCTGAATCTAGCGCCTTAGACCAACTCGGCCATCACCACACCATCGTCGCTCGGGAGCCACCCCCACGAGGGCCCCGCCCCGGACGGGAGTCGCAGGCGACGCCCCCCGAGATCGGCGGCACGGAAATCTTTCCGTGGCCTCGGTGGCGCAGTCGGTTAGCGCGTCGGTCTCATAACCTCGTGAGCCATCCGGAGGTCACCAGTTCGATCCTGGTCCGGGGCAACCAACGCTTTTGACGGGACGCCCCACGCCACGTCACAAATTCTGACGTGTGGCGAGTGGGATTTGAACCCACGCCCTTTCGGACTGGAACCTTACTCCAGCGCCTTGGACCAACTCGGCCATCGCCACATACGAGAGGAGGGGTCCGCCGCGCGTCTTCAAGCTGGGGTCTCGGACGTCGGTCCGCTAAAAAAAGAGCACGAGTGCGTTGACCGGGAATCGAACCCGGGTCTCTACCTTGGGAGGGTAGTATGCTACCACTATATCACCAACGCGGCTCGAGGGATTGCGCGTGCGGAGAGCGTGGTAGGTTCGGGAAGCTGTCGGGAAGCTGTCGGGGACAAGTGCCGTCGCGCGCGGGAACGAGGTTGCGCCAAAACTTCGGGAGGGTGTTCGTTCGTGGTTAGGACTCGTTTCGAGTTTTTTCATCGTTGCGATTTTTCCGGGTGCTCGGATTCGGATATACGAGAGATATCGGCAATGGCCCATTTCGTTCGCTCGAATTATCGCGTAAAAGGAGTTCTTCGTTTTCCATGGGTTTTTGGTGTCTCTTCGAGTTGTGGTGTATTATTATTATTTTTATTTTTTTCTTTCCTCGCAAGAGATCGATTCGTTTCTTTCTATTTTCGTCGTTCTTTTCTTATTTTTGTGCCGTTCGTTCCCTCCTTTCCTTCCAATAATCTTTCTTTTCTTTTCTTCCCTTTTCCGTGCTTTTCTGCTTTTTCCTTTTTCGATTCTTTCTCTTTCGGTCCTTTCGAGAAGATTCCATTTCCTTTGCATTCTTCTTTCGCCGTTTCGAAAGGTTTTTTTCTCCCCCTTCGAAATCAAACCGGTTTCTGTCTATCGTGTTTTCTCTCAAAGTTCATTTTCCTTCTTTCCCTCCCCCTTTTCTTTTCCTTTCTAGCTTTTTCGCTCTTTTCTTCGACCTCTCTCCCGATTTTCTCCCGAGAGGGATCCCGTGGATGATCCCGGATTACCCGATCGGATGATCCAACAAGGGCGCGGTTGAACCCAGAAACGCCACCAACACGCCACCACCTGTGCGTTCCGTCGCCACACACGTCAAAACAGAAACGAACATGCTCCCAAGGCTTTTTCGCTCTACTGCCGCTCACCCACGAGCTGACCCACACACACTCCACCGCCCGCGCGCGCGCTCACAGGCGCACACTCACCCACACACCCACACACGAAAGATCGTGCCACACCTGAAAACGCTCCCACGGGGTCCTTTTCGATTGGATGAAGCCAAAAACACCATTTCACCGCTCTGCCCACCTCACCTCAAAAGAACAAACAAAAAACAATCGGTCCCCCAAACCGTCGGAGGGACACGTCCCTCGCGCACCTGAAAAACGGATACTTCACCTCCCGGCGTCCGCTTCAAAACGTGTTGCCATCAAACCACCGTGAATACATGCGATCCCTTCCGAACTCGCCAATCAAGCACGGTTGGGGCCGATCAGTACCGAGATCAGGGATGTCTCAGGAAATCCGGCGGCGGCAACTCGGTGCACTGTTCTTTTTCCGTGCTTGTTTTTTTTGGGGGCTACGACCGGGAAGAAAAGGCCTTGAGTGCGTTGACCGGGAATCGAACCCGGGTCTCTACCGTGGCAGGGTAGTATGCTACCACTGTACCATCAACGCCTCGACGAAAATACCCGAGCTTGCTCGATCGGGTAACATGCGTGCGGGGGAATCGGGCCGGAACCGGGCAGAGGACTTTGGTCAAAATTCGGGTCCGGGGTTACGGTCGTGTTACCCGTCGCCGTAATGCGGCCGTAATTGTGTTCCGTAACCGAAAGTTGTTTACTCTCCCGTCATTTACGGTAATTTATGGTCGGACAAGTTCTTACTACGGTTACGGTGACCGTGACCGTAAGGTCCTGTCTATGGTCGGAACGGAAGGGCGGACGCCCGAGGAGGGACTCGAACCCTCGGCCACGAGATTAAAAGTCTCGCGCTCTGCCAAACTGAGCTACCCGGGCATATCTCAAGCAGGATCGCGCCGATCTCGTGGATCCCGATTCCGGGAATCTCGATCGCGGGGGGGCGACCGAGCCTCCACGCAGCGCGCGATCGACTCGTCGTCGAGCTGAGATGTCCGAGTGGTTAAGGAGGTGGACTCGAAATCCACTGGGTTCATCCCGCGCAGGTTCAAATCCTGCTCTCAGCGAGCGTCGAAGTCGTTTTTCGGAGCGGCAAAAGACAAGGATGCAAGGTGGGCGTGCATGAACCCGGGTCTCCTGCGTGACAGTGACAGGCAAGAATACTCACCGCCGTACTGCAACGACTCGATCACGATGACGAGGCTGACGATGAGGTTGATGACGAGGCGTGCGACGAGGATGGACGACGCGACGCCTCATCACGACGTGAGTTGGGGTGTCCGAGTGGTTAAGGAGGTGGACTAGAAATCCACTGGGTTTGTCCCGCGCAGGTTCGAATCCTGCCCTCAACGAGGCATGTGTGTGCGTGTGTGTTCGCGAACCGAGGGGGTGACGCGGAAAGGCACGTTGTGGTGAGTGGGATTCGAACCCACGCTCGTCTCCGAACTAGAACCTGAATCTAGCGCCTTAGACCAACTCGGCCATCACCACACCATCGTCGCTCGGGAGCCACCCCCACGAGGGCCCCGCCCCGGACGGGAGTCGCAGGCGACGCCCCCCGAGATCGGCGGCACGGAAATCTTTCCGTGGCCTCGGTGGCGCAGTCGGTTAGCGCGTCGGTCTCATAACCTCGTGAGCCATCCGGAGGTCACCAGTTCGATCCTGGTCCGGGGCAACCAACGCTTTTGACGGGACGCCCCACGCCACGTCACAAATTCTGACGTGTGGCGAGTGGGATTTGAACCCACGCCCTTTCGGACTGGAACCTTACTCCAGCGCCTTGGACCAACTCGGCCATCGCCACATACGAGAGGAGGGGTCCGCCGCGCGTCTTCAAGCTGGGGTCTCGGACGTCGGTCCGCTAAAAAAAGAGCACGAGTGCGTTGACCGGGAATCGAACCCGGGTCTCTACCTTGGGAGGGTAGTATGCTACCACTATATCACCAACGCGGCTCGAGGGATTGCGCGTGCGGAGAGCGTGGTAGGTTCGGGAAGCTGTCGGGAAGCTGTCGGGGACAAGTGCCGTCGCGCGCGGGAACGAGGTTGCGCCAAAACTTCGGGAGGGTGTTCGTTCGTGGTTAGGACTCGTTTCGAGTTTTTTCATCGTTGCGATTTTTCCGGGTGCTCGGATTCGGATATACGAGAGATATCGGCAATGGCCCATTTCGTTCGCTCGAATTATCGCGTAAAAGGAGTTCTTCGTTTTCCATGGGTTTTTGGTGTCTCTTCGAGTTGTGGTGTATTATTATTATTTTTATTTTTTTCTTTCCTCGCAAGAGATCGATTCGTTTCTTTCTATTTTCGTCGTTCTTTTCTTATTTTTGTGCCGTTCGTTCCCTCCTTTCCTTCCAATAATCTTTCTTTTCTTTTCTTCCCTTTTCCGTGCTTTTCTGCTTTTTCCTTTTTCGATTCTTTCTCTTTCGGTCCTTTCGAGAAGATTCCATTTCCTTTGCATTCTTCTTTCGCCGTTTCGAAAGGTTTTTTTCTCCCCCTTCGAAATCAAACCGGTTTCTGTCTATCGTGTTTTCTCTCAAAGTTCATTTTCCTTCTTTCCCTCCCCCTTTTCTTTTCCTTTCTAGCTTTTTCGCTCTTTTCTTCGACCTCTCTCCCGATTTTCTCCCGAGAGGGATCCCGTGGATGATCCCGGATTACCCGATCGGATGATCCAACAAGGGCGCGGTTGAACCCAGAAACGCCACCAACACGCCACCACCTGTGCGTTCCGTCGCCACACACGTCAAAACAGAAACGAACATGCTCCCAAGGCTTTTTCGCTCTACTGCCGCTCACCCACGAGCTGACCCACACACACTCCACCGCCCGCGCGCGCGCTCACAGGCGCACACTCACCCACACACCCACACACGAAAGATCGTGCCACACCTGAAAACGCTCCCACGGGGTCCTTTTCGATTGGATGAAGCCAAAAACACCATTTCACCGCTCTGCCCACCTCACCTCAAAAGAACAAACAAAAAACAATCGGTCCCCCAAACCGTCGGAGGGACACGTCCCTCGCGCACCTGAAAAACGGATACTTCACCTCCCGGCGTCCGCTTCAAAACGTGTTGCCATCAAACCACCGTGAATACATGCGATCCCTTCCGAACTCGCCAATCAAGCACGGTTGGGGCCGATCAGTACCGAGATCAGGGATGTCTCAGGAAATCCGGCGGCGGCAACTCGGTGCACTGTTCTTTTTCCGTGCTTGTTTTTTTTGGGGGCTACGACCGGGAAGAAAAGGCCTTGAGTGCGTTGACCGGGAATCGAACCCGGGTCTCTACCGTGGCAGGGTAGTATGCTACCACTGTACCATCAACGCCTCGACGAAAATACCCGAGCTTGCTCGATCGGGTAACATGCGTGCGGGGGAATCGGGCCGGAACCGGGCAGAGGACTTTGGTCAAAATTCGGGTCCGGGGTTACGGTCGTGTTACCCGTCGCCGTAATGCGGCCGTAATTGTGTTACGTAACCGAAAGTTGTTTACTCTCCCGTCATTTACGGTAATTTATGGTCGGACAAGTTCTTACTACGGTTACGGTGACCGTGACCGTAAGGTCCTGTCTATGGTCGGAACGGAAGGGCGGACGCCCGAGGAGGGACTCGAACCCTCGGCCACGAGATTAAAAGTCTCGCGCTCTGCCAAACTGAGCTACCCGGGCATATCTCAAGCAGGATCGCGCCGATCTCGTGGATCCCGATTCCGGGAATCTCGATCGCGGGGGGGCGACCGAGCCTCCACGCAGCGCGCGATCGACTCGTCGTCGAGCTGAGATGTCCGAGTGGTTAAGGAGGTGGACTCGAAATCCACTGGGTTCATCCCGCGCAGGTTCAAATCCTGCTCTCAGCGAGCGTCGAAGTCGTTTTTCGGAGCGGCAAAAGACAAGGATGCAAGGTGGGCGTGCATGAACCCGGGTCTCCTGCGTGACAGTGACAGGCAAGAATACTCACCGCCGTACTGCAACGACTCGATCACGATGACGAGGCTGACGATGAGGTTGATGACGAGGCGTGCGACGAGGATGGACGACGCGACGCCTCATCACGACGTGAGTTGGGGTGTCCGAGTGGTTAAGGAGGTGGACTAGAAATCCACTGGGTTTGTCCCGCGCAGGTTCGAATCCTGCCCTCAACGAGGCATGTGTGTGCGTGTGTGTTCGCGAACCGAGGGGGTGACGCGGAAAGGCACGTTGTGGTGAGTGGGATTCGAACCCACGCTCGTCTCCGAACTAGAACCTGAATCTAGCGCCTTAGACCAACTCGGCCATCACCACACCATCGTCGCTCGGGAGCCACCCCCACGAGGGCCCCGCCCCGGACGGGAGTCGCAGGCGACGCCCCCCGAGATCGGCGGCACGGAAATCTTTCCGTGGCCTCGGTGGCGCAGTCGGTTAGCGCGTCGGTCTCATAACCTCGTGAGCCATCCGGAGGTCACCAGTTCGATCCTGGTCCGGGGCAACCAACGCTTTTGACGGGACGCCCCACGCCACGTCACAAATTCTGACGTGTGGCGAGTGGGATTTGAACCCACGCCCTTTCGGACTGGAACCTTACTCCAGCGCCTTGGACCAACTCGGCCATCGCCACATACGAGAGGAGGGGTCCGCCGCGCGTCTTCAAGCTGGGGTCTCGGACGTCGGTCCGCTAAAAAAAGAGCACGAGTGCGTTGACCGGGAATCGAACCCGGGTCTCTACCTTGGGAGGGTAGTATGCTACCACTATATCACCAACGCGGCTCGAGGGATTGCGCGTGCGGAGAGCGTGGTAGGTTCGGGAAGCTGTCGGGAAGCTGTCGGGGACAAGTGCCGTCGCGCGCGGGAACGAGGTTGCGCCAAAACTTCGGGAGGGTGTTCGTTCGTGGTTAGGACTCGTTTCGAGTTTTTTCATCGTTGCGATTTTTCCGGGTGCTCGGATTCGGATATACGAGAGATATCGGCAATGGCCCATTTCGTTCGCTCGAATTATCGCGTAAAAGGAGTTCTTCGTTTTCCATGGGTTTTTGGTGTCTCTTCGAGTTGTGGTGTATTATTATTATTTTTATTTTTTTCTTTCCTCGCAAGAGATCGATTCGTTTCTTTCTATTTTCGTCGTTCTTTTCTTATTTTTGTGCCGTTCGTTCCCTCCTTTCCTTCCAATAATCTTTCTTTTCTTTTCTTCCCTTTTCCGTGCTTTTCTGCTTTTTCCTTTTTCGATTCTTTCTCTTTCGGTCCTTTCGAGAAGATTCCATTTCCTTTGCATTCTTCTTTCGCCGTTTCGAAAGGTTTTTTTCTCCCCCTTCGAAATCAAACCGGTTTCTGTCTATCGTGTTTTCTCTCAAAGTTCATTTTCCTTCTTTCCCTCCCCCTTTTCTTTTCCTTTCTAGCTTTTTCGCTCTTTTCTTCGACCTCTCTCCCGATTTTCTCCCGAGAGGGATCCCGTGGATGATCCCGGATTACCCGATCGGATGATCCAACAAGGGCGCGGTTGAACCCAGAAACGCCACCAACACGCCACCACCTGTGCGTTCCGTCGCCACACACGTCAAAACAGAAACGAACATGCTCCCAAGGCTTTTTCGCTCTACTGCCGCTCACCCACGAGCTGACCCACACACACTCCACCGCCCGCGCGCGCGCTCACAGGCGCACACTCACCCACACACCCACACACGAAAGATCGTGCCACACCTGAAAACGCTCCCACGGGGTCCTTTTCGATTGGATGAAGCCAAAAACACCATTTCACCGCTCTGCCCACCTCACCTCAAAAGAACAAACAAAAAACAATCGGTCCCCCAAACCGTCGGAGGGACACGTCCCTCGCGCACCTGAAAAACGGATACTTCACCTCCCGGCGTCCGCTTCAAAACGTGTTGCCATCAAACCACCGTGAATACATGCGATCCCTTCCGAACTCGCCAATCAAGCACGGTTGGGGCCGATCAGTACCGAGATCAGGGATGTCTCAGGAAATCCGGCGGCGGCAACTCGGTGCACTGTTCTTTTTCCGTGCTTGTTTTTTTTGGGGGCTACGACCGGGAAGAAAAGGCCTTGAGTGCGTTGACCGGGAATCGAACCCGGGTCTCTACCGTGGCAGGGTAGTATGCTACCACTGTACCATCAACGCCTCGACGAAAATACCCGAGCTTGCTCGATCGGGTAACATGCGTGCGGGGGAATCGGGCCGGAACCGGGCAGAGGACTTTGGTCAAAATTCGGGTCCGGGGTTACGGTCGTGTTACCCGTCGCCGTAATGCGGCCGTAATTGTGTTACGTAACCGAAAGTTGTTTACTCTCCCGTCATTTACGGTAATTTATGGTCGGACAAGTTCTTACTACGGTTACGGTGACCGTGACCGTAAGGTCCTGTCTATGGTCGGAACGGAAGGGCGGACGCCCGAGGAGGGACTCGAACCCTCGGCCACGAGATTAAAAGTCTCGCGCTCTGCCAAACTGAGCTACCCGGGCATATCTCAAGCAGGATCGCGCCGATCTCGTGGATCCCGATTCCGGGAATCTCGATCGCGGGGGGGCGACCGAGCCTCCACGCAGCGCGCGATCGACTCGTCGTCGAGCTGAGATGTCCGAGTGGTTAAGGAGGTGGACTCGAAATCCACTGGGTTCATCCCGCGCAGGTTCAAATCCTGCTCTCAGCGAGCGTCGAAGTCGTTTTTCGGAGCGGCAAAAGACAAGGATGCAAGGTGGGCGTGCATGAACCCGGGTCTCCTGCGTGACAGTGACAGGCAAGAATACTCACCGCCGTACTGCAACGACTCGATCACGATGACGAGGCTGACGATGAGGTTGATGACGAGGCGTGCGACGAGGATGGACGACGCGACGCCTCATCACGACGTGAGTTGGGGTGTCCGAGTGGTTAAGGAGGTGGACTAGAAATCCACTGGGTTTGTCCCGCGCAGGTTCGAATCCTGCCCTCAACGAGGCATGTGTGTGCGTGTGTGTTCGCGAACCGAGGGGGTGACGCGGAAAGGCACGTTGTGGTGAGTGGGATTCGAACCCACGCTCGTCTCCGAACTAGAACCTGAATCTAGCGCCTTAGACCAACTCGGCCATCACCACACCATCGTCGCTCGGGAGCCACCCCCACGAGGGCCCCGCCCCGGACGGGAGTCGCAGGCGACGCCCCCCGAGATCGGCGGCACGGAAATCTTTCCGTGGCCTCGGTGGCGCAGTCGGTTAGCGCGTCGGTCTCATAACCTCGTGAGCCATCCGGAGGTCACCAGTTCGATCCTGGTCCGGGGCAACCAACGCTTTTGACGGGACGCCCCACGCCACGTCACAAATTCTGACGTGTGGCGAGTGGGATTTGAACCCACGCCCTTTCGGACTGGAACCTTACTCCAGCGCCTTGGACCAACTCGGCCATCGCCACATACGAGAGGAGGGGTCCGCCGCGCGTCTTCAAGCTGGGGTCTCGGACGTCGGTCCGCTAAAAAAAGAGCACGAGTGCGTTGACCGGGAATCGAACCCGGGTCTCTACCTTGGGAGGGTAGTATGCTACCACTATATCACCAACGCGGCTCGAGGGATTGCGCGTGCGGAGAGCGTGGTAGGTTCGGGAAGCTGTCGGGAAGCTGTCGGGGACAAGTGCCGTCGCGCGCGGGAACGAGGTTGCGCCAAAACTTCGGGAGGGTGTTCGTTCGTGGTTAGGACTCGTTTCGAGTTTTTTCATCGTTGCGATTTTTCCGGGTGCTCGGATTCGGATATACGAGAGATATCGGCAATGGCCCATTTCGTTCGCTCGAATTATCGCGTAAAAGGAGTTCTTCGTTTTCCATGGGTTTTTGGTGTCTCTTCGAGTTGTGGTGTATTATTATTATTATTATTTTTTTCTTTCCTCGCAAGAGATCGATTCGTTTCTTTCTATTTTCGTCGTTCTTTTCTTATTTTTGTGCCGTTCGTTCCCTCCTTTCCTTCCAATAATCTTTCTTTTCTTTTCTTCCCTTTTCCGTGCTTTTCTGCTTTTTCCTTTTTCGATTCTTTCTCTTTCGGTCCTTTCGAGAAGATTCCATTTCCTTTGCATTCTTCTTTCGCCGTTTCGAAAGGTTTTTTTCTCCCCCTTCGAAATCAAACCGGTTTCTGTCTATCGTGTTTTCTCTCAAAGTTCATTTTCCTTCTTTCCCTCCCCCTTTTCTTTTCCTTTCTAGCTTTTTCGCTCTTTTCTTCGACCTCTCTCCCGATTTTCTCCCGAGAGGGATCCCGTGGATGATCCCGGATTACCCGATCGGATGATCCAACAAGGGCGCGGTTGAACCCAGAAACGCCACCAACACGCCACCACCTGTGCGTTCCGTCGCCACACACGTCAAAACAGAAACGAACATGCTCCCAAGGCTTTTTCGCTCTACTGCCGCTCACCCACGAGCTGACCCACACACACTCCACCGCCCGCGCGCGCGCTCACAGGCGCACACTCACCCACACACCCACACACGAAAGATCGTGCCACACCTGAAAACGCTCCCACGGGGTCCTTTTCGATTGGATGAAGCCAAAAACACCATTTCACCGCTCTGCCCACCTCACCTCAAAAGAACAAACAAAAAACAATCGGTCCCCCAAACCGTCGGAGGGACACGTCCCTCGCGCACCTGAAAAACGGATACTTCACCTCCCGGCGTCCGCTTCAAAACGTGTTGCCATCAAACCACCGTGAATACATGCGATCCCTTCCGAACTCGCCAATCAAGCACGGTTGGGGCCGATCAGTACCGAGATCAGGGATGTCTCAGGAAATCCGGCGGCGGCAACTCGGTGCACTGTTCTTTTTCCGTGCTTGTTTTTTTTGGGGGCTACGACCGGGAAGAAAAGGCCGGCCTTGAGTGCGTTGACCGGGAATCGAACCCGGGTCTCTACCGTGGCAGGGTAGTATGCTACCACTGTACCATCAACGCCTCGACGAAAATACCCGAGCTTGCTCGATCGGGTAACATGCGTGCGGGGGAATAGGGCCGGAACCGGGCAGAGGACTTTGGTCAAAATTCGGGTCCGGGGTTACGGTCGTGTTACCCGTCGCCGTAATGCGGCCGTAATTGTGTTCCGTAACCGAAAGTTGTTTACTCTCCCGTCATTTACGGTAATTTATGGTCGGACAAGTTCTTACTACGGTTACGGTGACCGTGACCGTAAGGTCCTGTCTATGGTCGGAACGGAAGGGCGGACGCCCGAGGAGGGACTCGAACCCTCGGCCACGAGATTAAAAGTCTCGCGCTCTGCCAAACTGAGCTACCCGGGCATATCTCAAGCAGGATCGCGCCGATCTCGTGGATCCCGATTCCGGGAATCTCGATCGCGGGGGGGCGACCGAGCCTCCACGCAGCGCGCGATCGACTCGTCGTCGAGCTGAGATGTCCGAGTGGTTAAGGAGGTGGACTCGAAATCCACTGGGTTCATCCCGCGCAGGTTCAAATCCTGCTCTCAGCGAGCGTCGAAGTCGTTTTTCGGAGCGGCAAAAGACAAGGATGCAAGGTGGGCGTGCATGAACCCGGGTCTCCTGCGTGACAGTGACAGGCAAGAATACTCACCGCCGTACTGCAACGACTCGATCACGATGACGAGGCTGACGATGAGGTTGATGACGAGGCGTGCGACGAGGATGGACGACGCGACGCCTCATCACGACGTGAGTTGGGGTGTCCGAGTGGTTAAGGAGGTGGACTAGAAATCCACTGGGTTTGTCCCGCGCAGGTTCGAATCCTGCCCTCAACGAGGCATGTGTGTGCGTGTGTGTTCGCGAACCGAGGGGGTGACGCGGAAAGGCACGTTGTGGTGAGTGGGATTCGAACCCACGCTCGTCTCCGAACTAGAACCTGAATCTAGCGCCTTAGACCAACTCGGCCATCACCACACCATCGTCGCTCGGGAGCCACCCCCACGAGGGCCCCGCCCCGGACGGGAGTCGCAGGCGACGCCCCCCGAGATCGGCGGCACGGAAATCTTTCCGTGGCCTCGGTGGCGCAGTCGGTTAGCGCGTCGGTCTCATAACCTCGTGAGCCATCCGGAGGTCACCAGTTCGATCCTGGTCCGGGGCAACCAACGCTTTTGACGGGACGCCCCACGCCACGTCACAAATTCTGACGTGTGGCGAGTGGGATTTGAACCCACGCCCTTTCGGACTGGAACCTTACTCCAGCGCCTTGGACCAACTCGGCCATCGCCACATACGAGAGGAGGGGTCCGCCGCGCGTCTTCAAGCTGGGGTCTCGGACGTCGGTCCGCTAAAAAAAGAGCACGAGTGCGTTGACCGGGAATCGAACCCGGGTCTCTACCTTGGGAGGGTAGTATGCTACCACTATATCACCAACGCGGCTCGAGGGATTGCGCGTGCGGAGAGCGTGGTAGGTTCGGGAAGCTGTCGGGAAGCTGTCGGGGACAAGTGCCGTCGCGCGCGGGAACGAGGTTGCGCCAAAACTTCGGGAGGGTGTTCGTTCGTGGTTAGGACTCGTTTCGAGTTTTTTCATCGTTGCGATTTTTCCGGGTGCTCGGATTCGGATATACGAGAGATATCGGCAATGGCCCATTTCGTTCGCTCGAATTATCGCGTAAAAGGAGTTCTTCGTTTTCCATGGGTTTTTGGTGTCTCTTCGAGTTGTGGTGTATTATTATTATTTTTATTTTTTTCTTTCCTCGCAAGAGATCGATTCGTTTCTTTCTATTTTCGTCGTTCTTTTCTTATTTTTGTGCCGTTCGTTCCCTCCTTTCCTTCCAATAATCTTTCTTTTCTTTTCTTCCCTTTTCCGTGCTTTTCTGCTTTTTCCTTTTTCGATTCTTTCTCTTTCGGTCCTTTCGAGAAGATTCCATTTCCTTTGCATTCTTCTTTCGCCGTTTCGAAAGGTTTTTTTCTCCCCCTTCGAAATCAAACCGGTTTCTGTCTATCGTGTTTTCTCTCAAAGTTCATTTTCCTTCTTTCCCTCCCCCTTTTCTTTTCCTTTCTAGCTTTTTCGCTCTTTTCTTCGACCTCTCTCCCGATTTTCTCCCGAGAGGGATCCCGTGGATGATCCCGGATTACCCGATCGGATGATCCAACAAGGGCGCGGTTGAACCCAGAAACGCCACCAACACGCCACCACCTGTGCGTTCCGTCGCCACACACGTCAAAACAGAAACGAACATGCTCCCAAGGCTTTTTCGCTCTACTGCCGCTCACCCACGAGCTGACCCACACACACTCCACCGCCCGCGCGCGCGCTCACAGGCGCACACTCACCCACACACCCACACACGAAAGATCGTGCCACACCTGAAAACGCTCCCACGGGGTCCTTTTCGATTGGATGAAGCCAAAAACACCATTTCACCGCTCTGCCCACCTCACCTCAAAAGAACAAACAAAAAACAATCGGTCCCCCAAACCGTCGGAGGGACACGTCCCTCGCGCACCTGAAAAACGGATACTTCACCTCCCGGCGTCCGCTTCAAAACGTGTTGCCATCAAACCACCGTGAATACATGCGATCCCTTCCGAACTCGCCAATCAAGCACGGTTGGGGCCGATCAGTACCGAGATCAGGGATGTCTCAGGAAATCCGGCGGCGGCAACTCGGTGCACTGTTCTTTTTCCGTGCTTGTTTTTTTTGGGGGCTACGACCGGGAAGAAAAGGCCTTGAGTGCGTTGACCGGGAATCGAACCCGGGTCTCTACCGTGGCAGGGTAGTATGCTACCACTGTACCATCAACGCCTCGACGAAAATACCCGAGCTTGCTCGATCGGGTAACATGCGTGCGGGGGAATAGGGCCGGAACCGGGCAGAGGACTTTGGTCAAAATTCGGGTCCGGGGTTACGGTCGTGTTACCCGTCGCCGTAATGCGGCCGTAATTGTGTTCCGTAACCGAAAGTTGTTTACTCTCCCGTCATTTACGGTAATTTATGGTCGGACAAGTTCTTACTACGGTTACGGTGACCGTGACCGTAAGGTCCTGTCTATGGTCGGAACGGAAGGGCGGACGCCCGAGGAGGGACTCGAACCCTCGGCCACGAGATTAAAAGTCTCGCGCTCTGCCAAACTGAGCTACCCGGGCATATCTCAAGCAGGATCGCGCCGATCTCGTGGATCCCGATTCCGGGAATCTCGATCGCGGGGGGGCGACCGAGCCTCCACGCAGCGCGCGATCGACTCGTCGTCGAGCTGAGATGTCCGAGTGGTTAAGGAGGTGGACTCGAAATCCACTGGGTTCATCCCGCGCAGGTTCAAATCCTGCTCTCAGCGAGCGTCGAAGTCGTTTTTCGGAGCGGCAAAAGACAAGGATGCAAGGTGGGCGTGCATGAACCCGGGTCTCCTGCGTGACAGTGACAGGCAAGAATACTCACCGCCGTACTGCAACGACTCGATCACGATGACGAGGCTGACGATGAGGTTGATGACGAGGCGTGCGACGAGGATGGACGACGCGACGCCTCATCACGACGTGAGTTGGGGTGTCCGAGTGGTTAAGGAGGTGGACTAGAAATCCACTGGGTTTGTCCCGCGCAGGTTCGAATCCTGCCCTCAACGAGGCATGTGTGTGCGTGTGTGTTCGCGAACCGAGGGGGTGACGCGGAAAGGCACGTTGTGGTGAGTGGGATTCGAACCCACGCTCGTCTCCGAACTAGAACCTGAATCTAGCGCCTTAGACCAACTCGGCCATCACCACACCATCGTCGCTCGGGAGCCACCCCCACGAGGGCCCCGCCCCGGACGGGAGTCGCAGGCGACGCCCCCCGAGATCGGCGGCACGGAAATCTTTCCGTGGCCTCGGTGGCGCAGTCGGTTAGCGCGTCGGTCTCATAACCTCGTGAGCCATCCGGAGGTCACCAGTTCGATCCTGGTCCGGGGCAACCAACGCTTTTGACGGGACGCCCCACGCCACGTCACAAATTCTGACGTGTGGCGAGTGGGATTTGAACCCACGCCCTTTCGGACTGGAACCTTACTCCAGCGCCTTGGACCAACTCGGCCATCGCCACATACGAGAGGAGGGGTCCGCCGCGCGTCTTCAAGCTGGGGTCTCGGACGTCGGTCCGCTAAAAAAAGAGCACGAGTGCGTTGACCGGGAATCGAACCCGGGTCTCTACCTTGGGAGGGTAGTATGCTACCACTATATCACCAACGCGGCTCGAGGGATTGCGCGTGCGGAGAGCGTGGTAGGTTCGGGAAGCTGTCGGGAAGCTGTCGGGGACAAGTGCCGTCGCGCGCGGGAACGAGGTTGCGCCAAAACTTCGGGAGGGTGTTCGTTCGTGGTTAGGACTCGTTTCGAGTTTTTTCATCGTTGCGATTTTTCCGGGTGCTCGGATTCGGATATACGAGAGATATCGGCAATGGCCCATTTCGTTCGCTCGAATTATCGCGTAAAAGGAGTTCTTCGTTTTCCATGGGTTTTTGGTGTCTCTTCGAGTTGTGGTGTATTATTATTATTATTATTTTTTTCTTTCCTCGCAAGAGATCGATTCGTTTCTTTCTATTTTCGTCGTTCTTTTCTTATTTTTGTGCCGTTCGTTCCCTCCTTTCCTTCCAATAATCTTTCTTTTCTTTTCTTCCCTTTTCCGTGCTTTTCTGCTTTTTCCTTTTTCGATTCTTTCTCTTTCGGTCCTTTCGAGAAGATTCCATTTCCTTTGCATTCTTCTTTCGCCGTTTCGAAAGGTTTTTTTCTCCCCCTTCGAAATCAAACCGGTTTCTGTCTATCGTGTTTTCTCTCAAAGTTCATTTTCCTTCTTTCCCTCCCCCTTTTCTTTTCCTTTCTAGCTTTTTCGCTCTTTTCTTCGACCTCTCTCCCGATTTTCTCCCGAGAGGGATCCCGTGGATGATCCCGGATTACCCGATCGGATGATCCAACAAGGGCGCGGTTGAACCCAGAAACGCCACCAACACGCCACCACCTGTGCGTTCCGTCGCCACACACGTCAAAACAGAAACGAACATGCTCCCAAGGCTTTTTCGCTCTACTGCCGCTCACCCACGAGCTGACCCACACACACTCCACCGCCCGCGCGCGCGCTCACAGGCGCACACTCACCCACACACCCACACACGAAAGATCGTGCCACACCTGAAAACGCTCCCACGGGGTCCTTTTCGATTGGATGAAGCCAAAAACACCATTTCACCGCTCTGCCCACCTCACCTCAAAAGAACAAACAAAAAACAATCGGTCCCCCAAACCGTCGGAGGGACACGTCCCTCGCGCACCTGAAAAACGGATACTTCACCTCCCGGCGTCCGCTTCAAAACGTGTTGCCATCAAACCACCGTGAATACATGCGATCCCTTCCGAACTCGCCAATCAAGCACGGTTGGGGCCGATCAGTACCGAGATCAGGGATGTCTCAGGAAATCCGGCGGCGGCAACTCGGTGCACTGTTCTTTTTCCGTGCTTGTTTTTTTTGGGGGCTACGACCGGGAAGAAAAGGCCTTGAGTGCGTTGACCGGGAATCGAACCCGGGTCTCTACCGTGGCAGGGTAGTATGCTACCACTGTACCATCAACGCCTCGACGAAAATACCCGAGCTTGCTCGATCGGGTAACATGCGTGCGGGGGAATCGGGCCGGAACCGGGCAGAGGACTTTGGTCAAAATTCGGGTCCGGGGTTACGGTCGTGTTACCCGTCGCCGTAATGCGGCCGTAATTGTGTTCCGTAACCGAAAGTTGTTTACTCTCCCGTCATTTACGGTAATTTATGGTCGGACAAGTTCTTACTACGGTTACGGTGACCGTGACCGTAAGGTCCTGTCTATGGTCGGAACGGAAGGGCGGACGCCCGAGGAGGGACTCGAACCCTCGGCCACGAGATTAAAAGTCTCGCGCTCTGCCAAACTGAGCTACCCGGGCATATCTCAAGCAGGATCGCGCCGATCTCGTGGATCCCGATTCCGGGAATCTCGATCGCGGGGGGGCGACCGAGCCTCCACGCAGCGCGCGATCGACTCGTCGTCGAGCTGAGATGTCCGAGTGGTTAAGGAGGTGGACTCGAAATCCACTGGGTTCATCCCGCGCAGGTTCAAATCCTGCTCTCAGCGAGCGTCGAAGTCGTTTTTCGGAGCGGCAAAAGACAAGGATGCAAGGTGGGCGTGCATGAACCCGGGTCTCCTGCGTGACAGTGACAGGCAAGAATACTCACCGCCGTACTGCAACGACTCGATCACGATGACGAGGCTGACGATGAGGTTGATGACGAGGCGTGCGACGAGGATGGACGACGCGACGCCTCATCACGACGTGAGTTGGGGTGTCCGAGTGGTTAAGGAGGTGGACTAGAAATCCACTGGGTTTGTCCCGCGCAGGTTCGAATCCTGCCCTCAACGAGGCATGTGTGTGCGTGTGTGTTCGCGAACCGAGGGGGTGACGCGGAAAGGCACGTTGTGGTGAGTGGGATTCGAACCCACGCTCGTCTCCGAACTAGAACCTGAATCTAGCGCCTTAGACCAACTCGGCCATCACCACACCATCGTCGCTCGGGAGCCACCCCCACGAGGGCCCCGCCCCGGACGGGAGTCGCAGGCGACGCCCCCCGAGATCGGCGGCACGGAAATCTTTCCGTGGCCTCGGTGGCGCAGTCGGTTAGCGCGTCGGTCTCATAACCTCGTGAGCCATCCGGAGGTCACCAGTTCGATCCTGGTCCGGGGCAACCAACGCTTTTGACGGGACGCCCCACGCCACGTCACAAATTCTGACGTGTGGCGAGTGGGATTTGAACCCACGCCCTTTCGGACTGGAACCTTACTCCAGCGCCTTGGACCAACTCGGCCATCGCCACATACGAGAGGAGGGGTCCGCCGCGCGTCTTCAAGCTGGGGTCTCGGACGTCGGTCCGCTAAAAAAAGAGCACGAGTGCGTTGACCGGGAATCGAACCCGGGTCTCTACCTTGGGAGGGTAGTATGCTACCACTATATCACCAACGCGGCTCGAGGGATTGCGCGTGCGGAGAGCGTGGTAGGTTCGGGAAGCTGTCGGGAAGCTGTCGGGGACAAGTGCCGTCGCGCGCGGGAACGAGGTTGCGCCAAAACTTCGGGAGGGTGTTCGTTCGTGGTTAGGACTCGTTTCGAGTTTTTTCATCGTTGCGATTTTTCCGGGTGCTCGGATTCGGATATACGAGAGATATCGGCAATGGCCCATTTCGTTCGCTCGAATTATCGCGTAAAAGGAGTTCTTCGTTTTCCATGGGTTTTTGGTGTCTCTTCGAGTTGTGGTGTATTATTATTATTTTTATTTTTTTCTTTCCTCGCAAGAGATCGATTCGTTTCTTTCTATTTTCGTCGTTCTTTTCTTATTTTTGTGCCGTTCGTTCCCTCCTTTCCTTCCAATAATCTTTCTTTTCTTTTCTTCCCTTTTCCGTGCTTTTCTGCTTTTTCCTTTTTCGATTCTTTCTCTTTCGGTCCTTTCGAGAAGATTCCATTTCCTTTGCATTCTTCTTTCGCCGTTTCGAAAGGTTTTTTTCTCCCCCTTCGAAATCAAACCGGTTTCTGTCTATCGTGTTTTCTCTCAAAGTTCATTTTCCTTCTTTCCCTCCCCCTTTTCTTTTCCTTTCTAGCTTTTTCGCTCTTTTCTTCGACCTCTCTCCCGATTTTCTCCCGAGAGGGATCCCGTGGATGATCCCGGATTACCCGATCGGATGATCCAACAAGGGCGCGGTTGAACCCAGAAACGCCACCAACACGCCACCACCTGTGCGTTCCGTCGCCACACACGTCAAAACAGAAACGAACATGCTCCCAAGGCTTTTTCGCTCTACTGCCGCTCACCCACGAGCTGACCCACACACACTCCACCGCCCGCGCGCGCGCTCACAGGCGCACACTCACCCACACACCCACACACGAAAGATCGTGCCACACCTGAAAACGCTCCCACGGGGTCCTTTTCGATTGGATGAAGCCAAAAACACCATTTCACCGCTCTGCCCACCTCACCTCAAAAGAACAAACAAAAAACAATCGGTCCCCCAAACCGTCGGAGGGACACGTCCCTCGCGCACCTGAAAAACGGATACTTCACCTCCCGGCGTCCGCTTCAAAACGTGTTGCCATCAAACCACCGTGAATACATGCGATCCCTTCCGAACTCGCCAATCAAGCACGGTTGGGGCCGATCAGTACCGAGATCAGGGATGTCTCAGGAAATCCGGCGGCGGCAACTCGGTGCACTGTTCTTTTTCCGTGCTTGTTTTTTTTGGGGGCTACGACCGGGAAGAAAAGGCCTTGAGTGCGTTGACCGGGAATCGAACCCGGGTCTCTACCGTGGCAGGGTAGTATGCTACCACTGTACCATCAACGCCTCGACGAAAATACCCGAGCTTGCTCGATCGGGTAACATGCGTGCGGGGGAATCGGGCCGGAACCGGGCAGAGGACTTTGGTCAAAATTCGGGTCCGGGGTTACGGTCGTGTTACCCGTCGCCGTAATGCGGCCGTAATTGTGTTCCGTAACCGAAAGTTGTTTACTCTCCCGTCATTTACGGTAATTTATGGTCGGACAAGTTCTTACTACGGTTACGGTGACCGTGACCGTAAGGTCCTGTCTATGGTCGGAACGGAAGGGCGGACGCCCGAGGAGGGACTCGAACCCTCGGCCACGAGATTAAAAGTCTCGCGCTCTGCCAAACTGAGCTACCCGGGCATATCTCAAGCAGGATCGCGCCGATCTCGTGGATCCCGATTCCGGGAATCTCGATCGCGGGGGGGCGACCGAGCCTCCACGCAGCGCGCGATCGACTCGTCGTCGAGCTGAGATGTCCGAGTGGTTAAGGAGGTGGACTCGAAATCCACTGGGTTCATCCCGCGCAGGTTCAAATCCTGCTCTCAGCGAGCGTCGAAGTCGTTTTTCGGAGCGGCAAAAGACAAGGATGCAAGGTGGGCGTGCATGAACCCGGGTCTCCTGCGTGACAGTGACAGGCAAGAATACTCACCGCCGTACTGCAACGACTCGATCACGATGACGAGGCTGACGATGAGGTTGATGACGAGGCGTGCGACGAGGATGGACGACGCGACGCCTCATCACGACGTGAGTTGGGGTGTCCGAGTGGTTAAGGAGGTGGACTAGAAATCCACTGGGTTTGTCCCGCGCAGGTTCGAATCCTGCCCTCAACGAGGCATGTGTGTGCGTGTGTGTTCGCGAACCGAGGGGGTGACGCGGAAAGGCACGTTGTGGTGAGTGGGATTCGAACCCACGCTCGTCTCCGAACTAGAACCTGAATCTAGCGCCTTAGACCAACTCGGCCATCACCACACCATCGTCGCTCGGGAGCCACCCCCACGAGGGCCCCGCCCCGGACGGGAGTCGCAGGCGACGCCCCCCGAGATCGGCGGCACGGAAATCTTTCCGTGGCCTCGGTGGCGCAGTCGGTTAGCGCGTCGGTCTCATAACCTCGTGAGCCATCCGGAGGTCACCAGTTCGATCCTGGTCCGGGGCAACCAACGCTTTTGACGGGACGCCCCACGCCACGTCACAAATTCTGACGTGTGGCGAGTGGGATTTGAACCCACGCCCTTTCGGACTGGAACCTTACTCCAGCGCCTTGGACCAACTCGGCCATCGCCACATACGAGAGGAGGGGTCCGCCGCGCGTCTTCAAGCTGGGGTCTCGGACGTCGGTCCGCTAAAAAAAGAGCACGAGTGCGTTGACCGGGAATCGAACCCGGGTCTCTACCTTGGGAGGGTAGTATGCTACCACTATATCACCAACGCGGCTCGAGGGATTGCGCGTGCGGAGAGCGTGGTAGGTTCGGGAAGCTGTCGGGAAGCTGTCGGGGACAAGTGCCGTCGCGCGCGGGAACGAGGTTGCGCCAAAACTTCGGGAGGGTGTTCGTTCGTGGTTAGGACTCGTTTCGAGTTTTTTCATCGTTGCGATTTTTCCGGGTGCTCGGATTCGGATATACGAGAGATATCGGCAATGGCCCATTTCGTTCGCTCGAATTATCGCGTAAAAGGAGTTCTTCGTTTTCCATGGGTTTTTGGTGTCTCTTCGAGTTGTGGTGTATTATTATTATTATTATTTTTTTCTTTCCTCGCAAGAGATCGATTCGTTTCTTTCTATTTTCGTCGTTCTTTTCTTATTTTTGTGCCGTTCGTTCCCTCCTTTCCTTCCAATAATCTTTCTTTTCTTTTCTTCCCTTTTCCGTGCTTTTCTGCTTTTTCCTTTTTCGATTCTTTCTCTTTCGGTCCTTTCGAGAAGATTCCATTTCCTTTGCATTCTTCTTTCGCCGTTTCGAAAGGTTTTTTTCTCCCCCTTCGAAATCAAACCGGTTTCTGTCTATCGTGTTTTCTCTCAAAGTTCATTTTCCTTCTTTCCCTCCCCCTTTTCTTTTCCTTTCTAGCTTTTTCGCTCTTTTCTTCGACCTCTCTCCCGATTTTCTCCCGAGAGGGATCCCGTGGATGATCCCGGATTACCCGATCGGATGATCCAACAAGGGCGCGGTTGAACCCAGAAACGCCACCAACACGCCACCACCTGTGCGTTCCGTCGCCACACACGTCAAAACAGAAACGAACATGCTCCCAAGGCTTTTTCGCTCTACTGCCGCTCACCCACGAGCTGACCCACACACACTCCACCGCCCGCGCGCGCGCTCACAGGCGCACACTCACCCACACACCCACACACGAAAGATCGTGCCACACCTGAAAACGCTCCCACGGGGTCCTTTTCGATTGGATGAAGCCAAAAACACCATTTCACCGCTCTGCCCACCTCACCTCAAAAGAACAAACAAAAAACAATCGGTCCCCCAAACCGTCGGAGGGACACGTCCCTCGCGCACCTGAAAAACGGATACTTCACCTCCCGGCGTCCGCTTCAAAACGTGTTGCCATCAAACCACCGTGAATACATGCGATCCCTTCCGAACTCGCCAATCAAGCACGGTTGGGGCCGATCAGTACCGAGATCAGGGATGTCTCAGGAAATCCGGCGGCGGCAACTCGGTGCACTGTTCTTTTTCCGTGCTTGTTTTTTTTGGGGGCTACGACCGGGAAGAAAAGGCCTTGAGTGCGTTGACCGGGAATCGAACCCGGGTCTCTACCGTGGCAGGGTAGTATGCTACCACTGTACCATCAACGCCTCGACGAAAATACCCGAGCTTGCTCGATCGGGTAACATGCGTGCGGGGGAATCGGGCCGGAACCGGGCAGAGGACTTTGGTCAAAATTCGGGTCCGGGGTTACGGTCGTGTTACCCGTCGCCGTAATGCGGCCGTAATTGTGTTCCGTAACCGAAAGTTGTTTACTCTCCCGTCATTTACGGTAATTTATGGTCGGACAAGTTCTTACTACGGTTACGGTGACCGTGACCGTAAGGTCCTGTCTATGGTCGGAACGGAAGGGCGGACGCCCGAGGAGGGACTCGAACCCTCGGCCACGAGATTAAAAGTCTCGCGCTCTGCCAAACTGAGCTACCCGGGCATATCTCAAGCAGGATCGCGCCGATCTCGTGGATCCCGATTCCGGGAATCTCGATCGCGGGGGGGCGACCGAGCCTCCACGCAGCGCGCGATCGACTCGTCGTCGAGCTGAGATGTCCGAGTGGTTAAGGAGGTGGACTCGAAATCCACTGGGTTCATCCCGCGCAGGTTCAAATCCTGCTCTCAGCGAGCGTCGAAGTCGTTTTTCGGAGCGGCAAAAGACAAGGATGCAAGGTGGGCGTGCATGAACCCGGGTCTCCTGCGTGACAGTGACAGGCAAGAATACTCACCGCCGTACTGCAACGACTCGATCACGATGACGAGGCTGACGATGAGGTTGATGACGAGGCGTGCGACGAGGATGGACGACGCGACGCCTCATCACGACGTGAGTTGGGGTGTCCGAGTGGTTAAGGAGGTGGACTAGAAATCCACTGGGTTTGTCCCGCGCAGGTTCGAATCCTGCCCTCAACGAGGCATGTGTGTGCGTGTGTGTTCGCGAACCGAGGGGGTGACGCGGAAAGGCACGTTGTGGTGAGTGGGATTCGAACCCACGCTCGTCTCCGAACTAGAACCTGAATCTAGCGCCTTAGACCAACTCGGCCATCACCACACCATCGTCGCTCGGGAGCCACCCCCACGAGGGCCCCGCCCCGGACGGGAGTCGCAGGCGACGCCCCCCGAGATCGGCGGCACGGAAATCTTTCCGTGGCCTCGGTGGCGCAGTCGGTTAGCGCGTCGGTCTCATAACCTCGTGAGCCATCCGGAGGTCACCAGTTCGATCCTGGTCCGGGGCAACCAACGCTTTTGACGGGACGCCCCACGCCACGTCACAAATTCTGACGTGTGGCGAGTGGGATTTGAACCCACGCCCTTTCGGACTGGAACCTTACTCCAGCGCCTTGGACCAACTCGGCCATCGCCACATACGAGAGGAGGGGTCCGCCGCGCGTCTTCAAGCTGGGGTCTCGGACGTCGGTCCGCTAAAAAAAGAGCACGAGTGCGTTGACCGGGAATCGAACCCGGGTCTCTACCTTGGGAGGGTAGTATGCTACCACTATATCACCAACGCGGCTCGAGGGATTGCGCGTGCGGAGAGCGTGGTAGGTTCGGGAAGCTGTCGGGAAGCTGTCGGGGACAAGTGCCGTCGCGCGCGGGAACGAGGTTGCGCCAAAACTTCGGGAGGGTGTTCGTTCGTGGTTAGGACTCGTTTCGAGTTTTTTCATCGTTGCGATTTTTCCGGGTGCTCGGATTCGGATATACGAGAGATATCGGCAATGGCCCATTTCGTTCGCTCGAATTATCGCGTAAAAGGAGTTCTTCGTTTTCCATGGGTTTTTGGTGTCTCTTCGAGTTGTGGTGTATTATTATTATTATTATTTTTTTCTTTCCTCGCAAGAGATCGATTCGTTTCTTTCTATTTTCGTCGTTCTTTTCTTATTTTTGTGCCGTTCGTTCCCTCCTTTCCTTCCAATAATCTTTCTTTTCTTTTCTTCCCTTTTCCGTGCTTTTCTGCTTTTTCCTTTTTCGATTCTTTCTCTTTCGGTCCTTTCGAGAAGATTCCATTTCCTTTGCATTCTTCTTTCGCCGTTTCGAAAGGTTTTTTTCTCCCCCTTCGAAATCAAACCGGTTTCTGTCTATCGTGTTTTCTCTCAAAGTTCATTTTCCTTCTTTCCCTCCCCCTTTTCTTTTCCTTTCTAGCTTTTTCGCTCTTTTCTTCGACCTCTCTCCCGATTTTCTCCCGAGAGGGATCCCGTGGATGATCCCGGATTACCCGATCGGATGATCCAACAAGGGCGCGGTTGAACCCAGAAACGCCACCAACACGCCACCACCTGTGCGTTCCGTCGCCACACACGTCAAAACAGAAACGAACATGCTCCCAAGGCTTTTTCGCTCTACTGCCGCTCACCCACGAGCTGACCCACACACACTCCACCGCCCGCGCGCGCGCTCACAGGCGCACACTCACCCACACACCCACACACGAAAGATCGTGCCACACCTGAAAACGCTCCCACGGGGTCCTTTTCGATTGGATGAAGCCAAAAACACCATTTCACCGCTCTGCCCACCTCACCTCAAAAGAACAAACAAAAAACAATCGGTCCCCCAAACCGTCGGAGGGACACGTCCCTCGCGCACCTGAAAAACGGATACTTCACCTCCCGGCGTCCGCTTCAAAACGTGTTGCCATCAAACCACCGTGAATACATGCGATCCCTTCCGAACTCGCCAATCAAGCACGGTTGGGGCCGATCAGTACCGAGATCAGGGATGTCTCAGGAAATCCGGCGGCGGCAACTCGGTGCACTGTTCTTTTTCCGTGCTTGTTTTTTTTGGGGGCTACGACCGGGAAGAAAAGGCCTTGAGTGCGTTGACCGGGAATCGAACCCGGGTCTCTACCGTGGCAGGGTAGTATGCTACCACTGTACCATCAACGCCTCGACGAAAATACCCGAGCTTGCTCGATCGGGTAACATGCGTGCGGGGGAATCGGGCCGGAACCGGGCAGAGGACTTTGGTCAAAATTCGGGTCCGGGGTTACGGTCGTGTTACCCGTCGCCGTAATGCGGCCGTAATTGTGTTCCGTAACCGAAAGTTGTTTACTCTCCCGTCATTTACGGTAATTTATGGTCGGACAAGTTCTTACTACGGTTACGGTGACCGTGACCGTAAGGTCCTGTCTATGGTCGGAACGGAAGGGCGGACGCCCGAGGAGGGACTCGAACCCTCGGCCACGAGATTAAAAGTCTCGCGCTCTGCCAAACTGAGCTACCCGGGCATATCTCAAGCAGGATCGCGCCGATCTCGTGGATCCCGATTCCGGGAATCTCGATCGCGGGGGGGCGACCGAGCCTCCACGCAGCGCGCGATCGACTCGTCGTCGAGCTGAGATGTCCGAGTGGTTAAGGAGGTGGACTCGAAATCCACTGGGTTCATCCCGCGCAGGTTCAAATCCTGCTCTCAGCGAGCGTCGAAGTCGTTTTTCGGAGCGGCAAAAGACAAGGATGCAAGGTGGGCGTGCATGAACCCGGGTCTCCTGCGTGACAGTGACAGGCAAGAATACTCACCGCCGTACTGCAACGACTCGATCACGATGACGAGGCTGACGATGAGGTTGATGACGAGGCGTGCGACGAGGATGGACGACGCGACGCCTCATCACGACGTGAGTTGGGGTGTCCGAGTGGTTAAGGAGGTGGACTAGAAATCCACTGGGTTTGTCCCGCGCAGGTTCGAATCCTGCCCTCAACGAGGCATGTGTGTGCGTGTGTGTTCGCGAACCGAGGGGGTGACGCGGAAAGGCACGTTGTGGTGAGTGGGATTCGAACCCACGCTCGTCTCCGAACTAGAACCTGAATCTAGCGCCTTAGACCAACTCGGCCATCACCACACCATCGTCGCTCGGGAGCCACCCCCACGAGGGCCCCGCCCCGGACGGGAGTCGCAGGCGACGCCCCCCGAGATCGGCGGCACGGAAATCTTTCCGTGGCCTCGGTGGCGCAGTCGGTTAGCGCGTCGGTCTCATAACCTCGTGAGCCATCCGGAGGTCACCAGTTCGATCCTGGTCCGGGGCAACCAACGCTTTTGACGGGACGCCCCACGCCACGTCACAAATTCTGACGTGTGGCGAGTGGGATTTGAACCCACGCCCTTTCGGACTGGAACCTTACTCCAGCGCCTTGGACCAACTCGGCCATCGCCACATACGAGAGGAGGGGTCCGCCGCGCGTCTTCAAGCTGGGGTCTCGGACGTCGGTCCGCTAAAAAAAGAGCACGAGTGCGTTGACCGGGAATCGAACCCGGGTCTCTACCTTGGGAGGGTAGTATGCTACCACTATATCACCAACGCGGCTCGAGGGATTGCGCGTGCGGAGAGCGTGGTAGGTTCGGGAAGCTGTCGGGAAGCTGTCGGGGACAAGTGCCGTCGCGCGCGGGAACGAGGTTGCGCCAAAACTTCGGGAGGGTGTTCGTTCGTGGTTAGGACTCGTTTCGAGTTTTTTCATCGTTGCGATTTTTCCGGGTGCTCGGATTCGGATATACGAGAGATATCGGCAATGGCCCATTTCGTTCGCTCGAATTATCGCGTAAAAGGAGTTCTTCGTTTTCCATGGGTTTTTGGTGTCTCTTCGAGTTGTGGTGTATTATTATTATTATTATTTTTTTCTTTCCTCGCAAGAGATCGATTCGTTTCTTTCTATTTTCGTCGTTCTTTTCTTATTTTTGTGCCGTTCGTTCCCTCCTTTCCTTCCAATAATCTTTCTTTTCTTTTCTTCCCTTTTCCGTGCTTTTCTGCTTTTTCCTTTTTCGATTCTTTCTCTTTCGGTCCTTTCGAGAAGATTCCATTTCCTTTGCATTCTTCTTTCGCCGTTTCGAAAGGTTTTTTTCTCCCCCTTCGAAATCAAACCGGTTTCTGTCTATCGTGTTTTCTCTCAAAGTTCATTTTCCTTCTTTCCCTCCCCCTTTTCTTTTCCTTTCTAGCTTTTTCGCTCTTTTCTTCGACCTCTCTCCCGATTTTCTCCCGAGAGGGATCCCGTGGATGATCCCGGATTACCCGATCGGATGATCCAACAAGGGCGCGGTTGAACCCAGAAACGCCACCAACACGCCACCACCTGTGCGTTCCGTCGCCACACACGTCAAAACAGAAACGAACATGCTCCCAAGGCTTTTTCGCTCTACTGCCGCTCACCCACGAGCTGACCCACACACACTCCACCGCCCGCGCGCGCGCTCACAGGCGCACACTCACCCACACACCCACACACGAAAGATCGTGCCACACCTGAAAACGCTCCCACGGGGTCCTTTTCGATTGGATGAAGCCAAAAACACCATTTCACCGCTCTGCCCACCTCACCTCAAAAGAACAAACAAAAAACAATCGGTCCCCCAAACCGTCGGAGGGACACGTCCCTCGCGCACCTGAAAAACGGATACTTCACCTCCCGGCGTCCGCTTCAAAACGTGTTGCCATCAAACCACCGTGAATACATGCGATCCCTTCCGAACTCGCCAATCAAGCACGGTTGGGGCCGATCAGTACCGAGATCAGGGATGTCTCAGGAAATCCGGCGGCGGCAACTCGGTGCACTGTTCTTTTTCCGTGCTTGTTTTTTTTGGGGGCTACGACCGGGAAGAAAAGGCCTTGAGTGCGTTGACCGGGAATCGAACCCGGGTCTCTACCGTGGCAGGGTAGTATGCTACCACTGTACCATCAACGCCTCGACGAAAATACCCGAGCTTGCTCGATCGGGTAACATGCGTGCGGGGGAATCGGGCCGGAACCGGGCAGAGGACTTTGGTCAAAATTCGGGTCCGGGGTTACGGTCGTGTTACCCGTCGCCGTAATGCGGCCGTAATTGTGTTCCGTAACCGAAAGTTGTTTACTCTCCCGTCATTTACGGTAATTTATGGTCGGACAAGTTCTTACTACGGTTACGGTGACCGTGACCGTAAGGTCCTGTCTATGGTCGGAACGGAAGGGCGGACGCCCGAGGAGGGACTCGAACCCTCGGCCACGAGATTAAAAGTCTCGCGCTCTGCCAAACTGAGCTACCCGGGCATATCTCAAGCAGGATCGCGCCGATCTCGTGGATCCCGATTCCGGGAATCTCGATCGCGGGGGGGCGACCGAGCCTCCACGCAGCGCGCGATCGACTCGTCGTCGAGCTGAGATGTCCGAGTGGTTAAGGAGGTGGACTCGAAATCCACTGGGTTCATCCCGCGCAGGTTCAAATCCTGCTCTCAGCGAGCGTCGAAGTCGTTTTTCGGAGCGGCAAAAGACAAGGATGCAAGGTGGGCGTGCATGAACCCGGGTCTCCTGCGTGACAGTGACAGGCAAGAATACTCACCGCCGTACTGCAACGACTCGATCACGATGACGAGGCTGACGATGAGGTTGATGACGAGGCGTGCGACGAGGATGGACGACGCGACGCCTCATCACGACGTGAGTTGGGGTGTCCGAGTGGTTAAGGAGGTGGACTAGAAATCCACTGGGTTTGTCCCGCGCAGGTTCGAATCCTGCCCTCAACGAGGCATGTGTGTGCGTGTGTGTTCGCGAACCGAGGGGGTGACGCGGAAAGGCACGTTGTGGTGAGTGGGATTCGAACCCACGCTCGTCTCCGAACTAGAACCTGAATCTAGCGCCTTAGACCAACTCGGCCATCACCACACCATCGTCGCTCGGGAGCCACCCCCACGAGGGCCCCGCCCCGGACGGGAGTCGCAGGCGACGCCCCCCGAGATCGGCGGCACGGAAATCTTTCCGTGGCCTCGGTGGCGCAGTCGGTTAGCGCGTCGGTCTCATAACCTCGTGAGCCATCCGGAGGTCACCAGTTCGATCCTGGTCCGGGGCAACCAACGCTTTTGACGGGACGCCCCACGCCACGTCACAAATTCTGACGTGTGGCGAGTGGGATTTGAACCCACGCCCTTTCGGACTGGAACCTTACTCCAGCGCCTTGGACCAACTCGGCCATCGCCACATACGAGAGGAGGGGTCCGCCGCGCGTCTTCAAGCTGGGGTCTCGGACGTCGGTCCGCTAAAAAAAGAGCACGAGTGCGTTGACCGGGAATCGAACCCGGGTCTCTACCTTGGGAGGGTAGTATGCTACCACTATATCACCAACGCGGCTCGAGGGATTGCGCGTGCGGAGAGCGTGGTAGGTTCGGGAAGCTGTCGGGAAGCTGTCGGGGACAAGTGCCGTCGCGCGCGGGAACGAGGTTGCGCCAAAACTTCGGGAGGGTGTTCGTTCGTGGTTAGGACTCGTTTCGAGTTTTTTCATCGTTGCGATTTTTCCGGGTGCTCGGATTCGGATATACGAGAGATATCGGCAATGGCCCATTTCGTTCGCTCGAATTATCGCGTAAAAGGAGTTCTTCGTTTTCCATGGGTTTTTGGTGTCTCTTCGAGTTGTGGTGTATTATTATTATTTTTATTTTTTTCTTTCCTCGCAAGAGATCGATTCGTTTCTTTCTATTTTCGTCGTTCTTTTCTTATTTTTGTGCCGTTCGTTCCCTCCTTTCCTTCCAATAATCTTTCTTTTCTTTTCTTCCCTTTTCCGTGCTTTTCTGCTTTTTCCTTTTTCGATTCTTTCTCTTTCGGTCCTTTCGAGAAGATTCCATTTCCTTTGCATTCTTCTTTCGCCGTTTCGAAAGGTTTTTTTCTCCCCCTTCGAAATCAAACCGGTTTCTGTCTATCGTGTTTTCTCTCAAAGTTCATTTTCCTTCTTTCCCTCCCCCTTTTCTTTTCCTTTCTAGCTTTTTCGCTCTTTTCTTCGACCTCTCTCCCGATTTTCTCCCGAGAGGGATCCCGTGGATGATCCCGGATTACCCGATCGGATGATCCAACAAGGGCGCGGTTGAACCCAGAAACGCCACCAACACGCCACCACCTGTGCGTTCCGTCGCCACACACGTCAAAACAGAAACGAACATGCTCCCAAGGCTTTTTCGCTCTACTGCCGCTCACCCACGAGCTGACCCACACACACTCCACCGCCCGCGCGCGCGCTCACAGGCGCACACTCACCCACACACCCACACACGAAAGATCGTGCCACACCTGAAAACGCTCCCACGGGGTCCTTTTCGATTGGATGAAGCCAAAAACACCATTTCACCGCTCTGCCCACCTCACCTCAAAAGAACAAACAAAAAACAATCGGTCCCCCAAACCGTCGGAGGGACACGTCCCTCGCGCACCTGAAAAACGGATACTTCACCTCCCGGCGTCCGCTTCAAAACGTGTTGCCATCAAACCACCGTGAATACATGCGATCCCTTCCGAACTCGCCAATCAAGCACGGTTGGGGCCGATCAGTACCGAGATCAGGGATGTCTCAGGAAATCCGGCGGCGGCAACTCGGTGCACTGTTCTTTTTCCGTGCTTGTTTTTTTTGGGGGCTGCGACCGGGAAGAAAAGGCCTTGAGTGCGTTGACCGGGAATCGAACCCGGGTCTCTACCGTGGCAGGGTAGTATGCTACCACTGTACCATCAACGCCTCGACGAAAATACCCGAGCTTGCTCGATCGGGTAACATGCGTGCGGGGGAATCGGGCCGGAACCGGGCAGAGGACTTTGGTCAAAATTCGGGTCCGGGGTTACGGTCGTGTTACCCGTCGCCGTAATGCGGCCGTAATTGTGTTCCGTAACCGAAAGTTGTTTACTCTCCCGTCATTTACGGTAATTTATGGTCGGACAAGTTCTTACTACGGTTACGGTGACCGTGACCGTAAGGTCCTGTCTATGGTCGGAACGGAAGGGCGGACGCCCGAGGAGGGACTCGAACCCTCGGCCACGAGATTAAAAGTCTCGCGCTCTGCCAAACTGAGCTACCCGGGCATATCTCAAGCAGGATCGCGCCGATCTCGTGGATCCCGATTCCGGGAATCTCGATCGCGGGGGGGCGACCGAGCCTCCACGCAGCGCGCGATCGACTCGTCGTCGAGCTGAGATGTCCGAGTGGTTAAGGAGGTGGACTCGAAATCCACTGGGTTCATCCCGCGCAGGTTCAAATCCTGCTCTCAGCGAGCGTCGAAGTCGTTTTTCGGAGCGGCAAAAGACAAGGATGCAAGGTGGGCGTGCATGAACCCGGGTCTCCTGCGTGACAGTGACAGGCAAGAATACTCACCGCCGTACTGCAACGACTCGATCACGATGACGAGGCTGACGATGAGGTTGATGACGAGGCGTGCGACGAGGATGGACGACGCGACGCCTCATCACGACGTGAGTTGGGGTGTCCGAGTGGTTAAGGAGGTGGACTAGAAATCCACTGGGTTTGTCCCGCGCAGGTTCGAATCCTGCCCTCAACGAGGCATGTGTGTGCGTGTGTGTTCGCGAACCGAGGGGGTGACGCGGAAAGGCACGTTGTGGTGAGTGGGATTCGAACCCACGCTCGTCTCCGAACTAGAACCTGAATCTAGCGCCTTAGACCAACTCGGCCATCACCACACCATCGTCGCTCGGGAGCCACCCCCACGAGGGCCCCGCCCCGGACGGGAGTCGCAGGCGACGCCCCCCGAGATCGGCGGCACGGAAATCTTTCCGTGGCCTCGGTGGCGCAGTCGGTTAGCGCGTCGGTCTCATAACCTCGTGAGCCATCCGGAGGTCACCAGTTCGATCCTGGTCCTGGTCCGGGGCAACCAACGCTTTTGACGGGACGCCCCACGCCACGTCACAAATTCTGACGTGTGGCGAGTGGGATTTGAACCCACGCCCTTTCGGACTGGAACCTTACTCCAGCGCCTTGGACCAACTCGGCCATCGCCACATACGAGAGGAGGGGTCCGCCGCGCGTCTTCAAGCTGGGGTCTCGGACGTCGGTCCGCTAAAAAAAGAGCACGAGTGCGTTGACCGGGAATCGAACCCGGGTCTCTACCTTGGGAGGGTAGTATGCTACCACTATATCACCAACGCGGCTCGAGGGATTGCGCGTGCGGAGAGCGTGGTAGGTTCGGGAAGCTGTCGGGAAGCTGTCGGGGACAAGTGCCGTCGCGCGCGGGAACGAGGTTGCGCCAAAACTTCGGGAGGGTGTTCGTTCGTGGTTAGGACTCGTTTCGAGTTTTTTCATCGTTGCGATTTTTCCGGGTGCTCGGATTCGGATATACGAGAGATATCGGCAATGGCCCATTTCGTTCGCTCGAATTATCGCGTAAAAGGAGTTCTTCGTTTTCCATGGGTTTTTGGTGTCTCTTCGAGTTGTGGTGTATTATTATTATTTTTATTTTTTTCTTTCCTCGCAAGAGATCGATTCGTTTCTTTCTATTTTCGTCGTTCTTTTCTTATTTTTGTGCCGTTCGTTCCCTCCTTTCCTTCCAATAATCTTTCTTTTCTTTTCTTCCCTTTTCCGTGCTTTTCTGCTTTTTCCTTTTTCGATTCTTTCTCTTTCGGTCCTTTCGAGAAGATTCCATTTCCTTTGCATTCTTCTTTCGCCGTTTCGAAAGGTTTTTTTCTCCCCCTTCGAAATCAAACCGGTTTCTGTCTATCGTGTTTTCTCTCAAAGTTCATTTTCCTTCTTTCCCTCCCCCTTTTCTTTTCCTTTCTAGCTTTTTCGCTCTTTTCTTCGACCTCTCTCCCGATTTTCTCCCGAGAGGGATCCCGTGGATGATCCCGGATTACCCGATCGGATGATCCAACAAGGGCGCGGTTGAACCCAGAAACGCCACCAACACGCCACCACCTGTGCGTTCCGTCGCCACACACGTCAAAACAGAAACGAACATGCTCCCAAGGCTTTTTCGCTCTACTGCCGCTCACCCACGAGCTGACCCACACACACTCCACCGCCCGCGCGCGCGCTCACAGGCGCACACTCACCCACACACCCACACACGAAAGATCGTGCCACACCTGAAAACGCTCCCACGGGGTCCTTTTCGATTGGATGAAGCCAAAAACACCATTTCACCGCTCTGCCCACCTCACCTCAAAAGAACAAACAAAAAACAATCGGTCCCCCAAACCGTCGGAGGGACACGTCCCTCGCGCACCTGAAAAACGGATACTTCACCTCCCGGCGTCCGCTTCAAAACGTGTTGCCATCAAACCACCGTGAATACATGCGATCCCTTCCGAACTCGCCAATCAAGCACGGTTGGGGCCGATCAGTACCGAGATCAGGGATGTCTCAGGAAATCCGGCGGCGGCAACTCGGTGCACTGTTCTTTTTCCGTGCTTGTTTTTTTTGGGGGCTACGACCGGGAAGAAAAGGCCTTGAGTGCGTTGACCGGGAATCGAACCCGGGTCTCTACCGTGGCAGGGTAGTATGCTACCACTGTACCATCAACGCCTCGACGAAAATACCCGAGCTTGCTCGATCGGGTAACATGCGTGCGGGGGAATCGGGCCGGAACCGGGCAGAGGACTTTGGTCAAAATTCGGGTCCGGGGTTACGGTCGTGTTACCCGTCGCCGTAATGCGGCCGTAATTGTGTTCCGTAACCGAAAGTTGTTTACTCTCCCGTCATTTACGGTAATTTATGGTCGGACAAGTTCTTACTACGGTTACGGTGACCGTGACCGTAAGGTCCTGTCTATGGTCGGAACGGAAGGGCGGACGCCCGAGGAGGGACTCGAACCCTCGGCCACGAGATTAAAAGTCTCGCGCTCTGCCAAACTGAGCTACCCGGGCATATCTCAAGCAGGATCGCGCCGATCTCGTGGATCCCGATTCCGGGAATCTCGATCGCGGGGGGGCGACCGAGCCTCCACGCAGCGCGCGATCGACTCGTCGTCGAGCTGAGATGTCCGAGTGGTTAAGGAGGTGGACTCGAAATCCACTGGGTTCATCCCGCGCAGGTTCAAATCCTGCTCTCAGCGAGCGTCGAAGTCGTTTTTCGGAGCGGCAAAAGACAAGGATGCAAGGTGGGCGTGCATGAACCCGGGTCTCCTGCGTGACAGTGACAGGCAAGAATACTCACCGCCGTACTGCAACGACTCGATCACGATGACGAGGCTGACGATGAGGTTGATGACGAGGCGTGCGACGAGGATGGACGACGCGACGCCTCATCACGACGTGAGTTGGGGTGTCCGAGTGGTTAAGGAGGTGGACTAGAAATCCACTGGGTTTGTCCCGCGCAGGTTCGAATCCTGCCCTCAACGAGGCATGTGTGTGCGTGTGTGTTCGCGAACCGAGGGGGTGACGCGGAAAGGCACGTTGTGGTGAGTGGGATTCGAACCCACGCTCGTCTCCGAACTAGAACCTGAATCTAGCGCCTTAGACCAACTCGGCCATCACCACACCATCGTCGCTCGGGAGCCACCCCCACGAGGGCCCCGCCCCGGACGGGAGTCGCAGGCGACGCCCCCCGAGATCGGCGGCACGGAAATCTTTCCGTGGCCTCGGTGGCGCAGTCGGTTAGCGCGTCGGTCTCATAACCTCGTGAGCCATCCGGAGGTCACCAGTTCGATCCTGGTCCTGGTCCGGGGCAACCAACGCTTTTGACGGGACGCCCCACGCCACGTCACAAATTCTGACGTGTGGCGAGTGGGATTTGAACCCACGCCCTTTCGGACTGGAACCTTACTCCAGCGCCTTGGACCAACTCGGCCATCGCCACATACGAGAGGAGGGGTCCGCCGCGCGTCTTCAAGCTGGGGTCTCGGACGTCGGTCCGCTAAAAAAAGAGCACGAGTGCGTTGACCGGGAATCGAACCCGGGTCTCTACCTTGGGAGGGTAGTATGCTACCACTATATCACCAACGCGGCTCGAGGGATTGCGCGTGCGGAGAGCGTGGTAGGTTCGGGAAGCTGTCGGGAAGCTGTCGGGGACAAGTGCCGTCGCGCGCGGGAACGAGGTTGCGCCAAAACTTCGGGAGGGTGTTCGTTCGTGGTTAGGACTCGTTTCGAGTTTTTTCATCGTTGCGATTTTTCCGGGTGCTCGGATTCGGATATACGAGAGATATCGGCAATGGCCCATTTCGTTCGCTCGAATTATCGCGTAAAAGGAGTTCTTCGTTTTCCATGGGTTTTTGGTGTCTCTTCGAGTTGTGGTGTATTATTATTATTTTTATTTTTTTCTTTCCTCGCAAGAGATCGATTCGTTTCTTTCTATTTTCGTCGTTCTTTTCTTATTTTTGTGCCGTTCGTTCCCTCCTTTCCTTCCAATAATCTTTCTTTTCTTTTCTTCCCTTTTCCGTGCTTTTCTGCTTTTTCCTTTTTCGATTCTTTCTCTTTCGGTCCTTTCGAGAAGATTCCATTTCCTTTGCATTCTTCTTTCGCCGTTTCGAAAGGTTTTTTTCTCCCCCTTCGAAATCAAACCGGTTTCTGTCTATCGTGTTTTCTCTCAAAGTTCATTTTCCTTCTTTCCCTCCCCCTTTTCTTTTCCTTTCTAGCTTTTTCGCTCTTTTCTTCGACCTCTCTCCCGATTTTCTCCCGAGAGGGATCCCGTGGATGATCCCGGATTACCCGATCGGATGATCCAACAAGGGCGCGGTTGAACCCAGAAACGCCACCAACACGCCACCACCTGTGCGTTCCGTCGCCACACACGTCAAAACAGAAACGAACATGCTCCCAAGGCTTTTTCGCTCTACTGCCGCTCACCCACGAGCTGACCCACACACACTCCACCGCCCGCGCGCGCGCTCACAGGCGCACACTCACCCACACACCCACACACGAAAGATCGTGCCACACCTGAAAACGCTCCCACGGGGTCCTTTTCGATTGGATGAAGCCAAAAACACCATTTCACCGCTCTGCCCACCTCACCTCAAAAGAACAAACAAAAAACAATCGGTCCCCCAAACCGTCGGAGGGACACGTCCCTCGCGCACCTGAAAAACGGATACTTCACCTCCCGGCGTCCGCTTCAAAACGTGTTGCCATCAAACCACCGTGAATACATGCGATCCCTTCCGAACTCGCCAATCAAGCACGGTTGGGGCCGATCAGTACCGAGATCAGGGATGTCTCAGGAAATCCGGCGGCGGCAACTCGGTGCACTGTTCTTTTTCCGTGCTTGTTTTTTTTGGGGGCTACGACCGGGAAGAAAAGGCCTTGAGTGCGTTGACCGGGAATCGAACCCGGGTCTCTACCGTGGCAGGGTAGTATGCTACCACTGTACCATCAACGCCTCGACGAAAATACCCGAGCTTGCTCGATCGGGTAACATGCGTGCGGGGGAATCGGGCCGGAACCGGGCAGAGGACTTTGGTCAAAATTCGGGTCCGGGGTTACGGTCGTGTTACCCGTCGCCGTAATGCGGCCGTAATTGTGTTCCGTAACCGAAAGTTGTTTACTCTCCCGTCATTTACGGTAATTTATGGTCGGACAAGTTCTTACTACGGTTACGGTGACCGTGACCGTAAGGTCCTGTCTATGGTCGGAACGGAAGGGCGGACGCCCGAGGAGGGACTCGAACCCTCGGCCACGAGATTAAAAGTCTCGCGCTCTGCCAAACTGAGCTACCCGGGCATATCTCAAGCAGGATCGCGCCGATCTCGTGGATCCCGATTCCGGGAATCTCGATCGCGGGGGGGCGACCGAGCCTCCACGCAGCGCGCGATCGACTCGTCGTCGAGCTGAGATGTCCGAGTGGTTAAGGAGGTGGACTCGAAATCCACTGGGTTCATCCCGCGCAGGTTCAAATCCTGCTCTCAGCGAGCGTCGAAGTCGTTTTTCGGAGCGGCAAAAGACAAGGATGCAAGGTGGGCGTGCATGAACCCGGGTCTCCTGCGTGACAGTGACAGGCAAGAATACTCACCGCCGTACTGCAACGACTCGATCACGATGACGAGGCTGACGATGAGGTTGATGACGAGGCGTGCGACGAGGATGGACGACGCGACGCCTCATCACGACGTGAGTTGGGGTGTCCGAGTGGTTAAGGAGGTGGACTAGAAATCCACTGGGTTTGTCCCGCGCAGGTTCGAATCCTGCCCTCAACGAGGCATGTGTGTGCGTGTGTGTTCGCGAACCGAGGGGGTGACGCGGAAAGGCACGTTGTGGTGAGTGGGATTCGAACCCACGCTCGTCTCCGAACTAGAACCTGAATCTAGCGCCTTAGACCAACTCGGCCATCACCACACCATCGTCGCTCGGGAGCCACCCCCACGAGGGCCCCGCCCCGGACGGGAGTCGCAGGCGACGCCCCCCGAGATCGGCGGCACGGAAATCTTTCCGTGGCCTCGGTGGCGCAGTCGGTTAGCGCGTCGGTCTCATAACCTCGTGAGCCATCCGGAGGTCACCAGTTCGATCCTGGTCCTGGTCCGGGGCAACCAACGCTTTTGACGGGACGCCCCACGCCACGTCACAAATTCTGACGTGTGGCGAGTGGGATTTGAACCCACGCCCTTTCGGACTGGAACCTTACTCCAGCGCCTTGGACCAACTCGGCCATCGCCACATACGAGAGGAGGGGTCCGCCGCGCGTCTTCAAGCTGGGGTCTCGGACGTCGGTCCGCTAAAAAAAGAGCACGAGTGCGTTGACCGGGAATCGAACCCGGGTCTCTACCTTGGGAGGGTAGTATGCTACCACTATATCACCAACGCGGCTCGAGGGATTGCGCGTGCGGAGAGCGTGGTAGGTTCGGGAAGCTGTCGGGAAGCTGTCGGGGACAAGTGCCGTCGCGCGCGGGAACGAGGTTGCGCCAAAACTTCGGGAGGGTGTTCGTTCGTGGTTAGGACTCGTTTCGAGTTTTTTCATCGTTGCGATTTTTCCGGGTGCTCGGATTCGGATATACGAGAGATATCGGCAATGGCCCATTTCGTTCGCTCGAATTATCGCGTAAAAGGAGTTCTTCGTTTTCCATGGGTTTTTGGTGTCTCTTCGAGTTGTGGTGTATTATTATTATTTTTATTTTTTTCTTTCCTCGCAAGAGATCGATTCGTTTCTTTCTATTTTCGTCGTTCTTTTCTTATTTTTGTGCCGTTCGTTCCCTCCTTTCCTTCCAATAATCTTTCTTTTCTTTTCTTCCCTTTTCCGTGCTTTTCTGCTTTTTCCTTTTTCGATTCTTTCTCTTTCGGTCCTTTCGAGAAGATTCCATTTCCTTTGCATTCTTCTTTCGCCGTTTCGAAAGGTTTTTTTCTCCCCCTTCGAAATCAAACCGGTTTCTGTCTATCGTGTTTTCTCTCAAAGTTCATTTTCCTTCTTTCCCTCCCCCTTTTCTTTTCCTTTCTAGCTTTTTCGCTCTTTTCTTCGACCTCTCTCCCGATTTTCTCCCGAGAGGGATCCCGTGGATGATCCCGGATTACCCGATCGGATGATCCAACAAGGGCGCGGTTGAACCCAGAAACGCCACCAACACGCCACCACCTGTGCGTTCCGTCGCCACACACGTCAAAACAGAAACGAACATGCTCCCAAGGCTTTTTCGCTCTACTGCCGCTCACCCACGAGCTGACCCACACACACTCCACCGCCCGCGCGCGCGCTCACAGGCGCACACTCACCCACACACCCACACACGAAAGATCGTGCCACACCTGAAAACGCTCCCACGGGGTCCTTTTCGATTGGATGAAGCCAAAAACACCATTTCACCGCTCTGCCCACCTCACCTCAAAAGAACAAACAAAAAACAATCGGTCCCCCAAACCGTCGGAGGGACACGTCCCTCGCGCACCTGAAAAACGGATACTTCACCTCCCGGCGTCCGCTTCAAAACGTGTTGCCATCAAACCACCGTGAATACATGCGATCCCTTCCGAACTCGCCAATCAAGCACGGTTGGGGCCGATCAGTACCGAGATCAGGGATGTCTCAGGAAATCCGGCGGCGGCAACTCGGTGCACTGTTCTTTTTCCGTGCTTGTTTTTTTTGGGGGCTACGACCGGGAAGAAAAGGCCTTGAGTGCGTTGACCGGGAATCGAACCCGGGTCTCTACCGTGGCAGGGTAGTATGCTACCACTGTACCATCAACGCCTCGACGAAAATACCCGAGCTTGCTCGATCGGGTAACATGCGTGCGGGGGAATCGGGCCGGAACCGGGCAGAGGACTTTGGTCAAAATTCGGGTCCGGGGTTACGGTCGTGTTACCCGTCGCCGTAATGCGGCCGTAATTGTGTTCCGTAACCGAAAGTTGTTTACTCTCCCGTCATTTACGGTAATTTATGGTCGGACAAGTTCTTACTACGGTTACGGTGACCGTGACCGTAAGGTCCTGTCTATGGTCGGAACGGAAGGGCGGACGCCCGAGGAGGGACTCGAACCCTCGGCCACGAGATTAAAAGTCTCGCGCTCTGCCAAACTGAGCTACCCGGGCATATCTCAAGCAGGATCGCGCCGATCTCGTGGATCCCGATTCCGGGAATCTCGATCGCGGGGGGGCGACCGAGCCTCCACGCAGCGCGCGATCGACTCGTCGTCGAGCTGAGATGTCCGAGTGGTTAAGGAGGTGGACTCGAAATCCACTGGGTTCATCCCGCGCAGGTTCAAATCCTGCTCTCAGCGAGCGTCGAAGTCGTTTTTCGGAGCGGCAAAAGACAAGGATGCAAGGTGGGCGTGCATGAACCCGGGTCTCCTGCGTGACAGTGACAGGCAAGAATACTCACCGCCGTACTGCAACGACTCGATCACGATGACGAGGCTGACGATGAGGTTGATGACGAGGCGTGCGACGAGGATGGACGACGCGACGCCTCATCACGACGTGAGTTGGGGTGTCCGAGTGGTTAAGGAGGTGGACTAGAAATCCACTGGGTTTGTCCCGCGCAGGTTCGAATCCTGCCCTCAACGAGGCATGTGTGTGCGTGTGTGTTCGCGAACCGAGGGGGTGACGCGGAAAGGCACGTTGTGGTGAGTGGGATTCGAACCCACGCTCGTCTCCGAACTAGAACCTGAATCTAGCGCCTTAGACCAACTCGGCCATCACCACACCATCGTCGCTCGGGAGCCACCCCCACGAGGGCCCCGCCCCGGACGGGAGTCGCAGGCGACGCCCCCCGAGATCGGCGGCACGGAAATCTTTCCGTGGCCTCGGTGGCGCAGTCGGTTAGCGCGTCGGTCTCATAACCTCGTGAGCCATCCGGAGGTCACCAGTTCGATCCTGGTCCGGGGCAACCAACGCTTTTGACGGGACGCCCCACGCCACGTCACAAATTCTGACGTGTGGCGAGTGGGATTTGAACCCACGCCCTTTCGGACTGGAACCTTACTCCAGCGCCTTGGACCAACTCGGCCATCGCCACATACGAGAGGAGGGGTCCGCCGCGCGTCTTCAAGCTGGGGTCTCGGACGTCGGTCCGCTAAAAAAAGAGCACGAGTGCGTTGACCGGGAATCGAACCCGGGTCTCTACCTTGGGAGGGTAGTATGCTACCACTATATCACCAACGCGGCTCGAGGGATTGCGCGTGCGGAGAGCGTGGTAGGTTCGGGAAGCTGTCGGGAAGCTGTCGGGGACAAGTGCCGTCGCGCGCGGGAACGAGGTTGCGCCAAAACTTCGGGAGGGTGTTCGTTCGTGGTTAGGACTCGTTTCGAGTTTTTTCATCGTTGCGATTTTTCCGGGTGCTCGGATTCGGATATACGAGAGATATCGGCAATGGCCCATTTCGTTCGCTCGAATTATCGCGTAAAAGGAGTTCTTCGTTTTCCATGGGTTTTTGGTGTCTCTTCGAGTTGTGGTGTATTATTATTATTTTTATTTTTTTCTTTCCTCGCAAGAGATCGATTCGTTTCTTTCTATTTTCGTCGTTCTTTTCTTATTTTTGTGCCGTTCGTTCCCTCCTTTCCTTCCAATAATCTTTCTTTTCTTTTCTTCCCTTTTCCGTGCTTTTCTGCTTTTTCCTTTTTCGATTCTTTCTCTTTCGGTCCTTTCGAGAAGATTCCATTTCCTTTGCATTCTTCTTTCGCCGTTTCGAAAGGTTTTTTTCTCCCCCTTCGAAATCAAACCGGTTTCTGTCTATCGTGTTTTCTCTCAAAGTTCATTTTCCTTCTTTCCCTCCCCCTTTTCTTTTCCTTTCTAGCTTTTTCGCTCTTTTCTTCGACCTCTCTCCCGATTTTCTCCCGAGAGGGATCCCGTGGATGATCCCGGATTACCCGATCGGATGATCCAACAAGGGCGCGGTTGAACCCAGAAACGCCACCAACACGCCACCACCTGTGCGTTCCGTCGCCACACACGTCAAAACAGAAACGAACATGCTCCCAAGGCTTTTTCGCTCTACTGCCGCTCACCCACGAGCTGACCCACACACACTCCACCGCCCGCGCGCGCGCTCACAGGCGCACACTCACCCACACACCCACACACGAAAGATCGTGCCACACCTGAAAACGCTCCCACGGGGTCCTTTTCGATTGGATGAAGCCAAAAACACCATTTCACCGCTCTGCCCACCTCACCTCAAAAGAACAAACAAAAAACAATCGGTCCCCCAAACCGTCGGAGGGACACGTCCCTCGCGCACCTGAAAAACGGATACTTCACCTCCCGGCGTCCGCTTCAAAACGTGTTGCCATCAAACCACCGTGAATACATGCGATCCCTTCCGAACTCGCCAATCAAGCACGGTTGGGGCCGATCAGTACCGAGATCAGGGATGTCTCAGGAAATCCGGCGGCGGCAACTCGGTGCACTGTTCTTTTTCCGTGCTTGTTTTTTTTGGGGGCTACGACCGGGAAGAAAAGGCCTTGAGTGCGTTGACCGGGAATCGAACCCGGGTCTCTACCGTGGCAGGGTAGTATGCTACCACTGTACCATCAACGCCTCGACGAAAATACCCGAGCTTGCTCGATCGGGTAACATGCGTGCGGGGGAATCGGGCCGGAACCGGGCAGAGGACTTTGGTCAAAATTCGGGTCCGGGGTTACGGTCGTGTTACCCGTCGCCGTAATGCGGCCGTAATTGTGTTCCGTAACCGAAAGTTGTTTACTCTCCCGTCATTTACGGTAATTTATGGTCGGACAAGTTCTTACTACGGTTACGGTGACCGTGACCGTAAGGTCCTGTCTATGGTCGGAACGGAAGGGCGGACGCCCGAGGAGGGACTCGAACCCTCGGCCACGAGATTAAAAGTCTCGCGCTCTGCCAAACTGAGCTACCCGGGCATATCTCAAGCAGGATCGCGCCGATCTCGTGGATCCCGATTCCGGGAATCTCGATCGCGGGGGGGCGACCGAGCCTCCACGCAGCGCGCGATCGACTCGTCGTCGAGCTGAGATGTCCGAGTGGTTAAGGAGGTGGACTCGAAATCCACTGGGTTCATCCCGCGCAGGTTCAAATCCTGCTCTCAGCGAGCGTCGAAGTCGTTTTTCGGAGCGGCAAAAGACAAGGATGCAAGGTGGGCGTGCATGAACCCGGGTCTCCTGCGTGACAGTGACAGGCAAGAATACTCACCGCCGTACTGCAACGACTCGATCACGATGACGAGGCTGACGATGAGGTTGATGACGAGGCGTGCGACGAGGATGGACGACGCGACGCCTCATCACGACGTGAGTTGGGGTGTCCGAGTGGTTAAGGAGGTGGACTAGAAATCCACTGGGTTTGTCCCGCGCAGGTTCGAATCCTGCCCTCAACGAGGCATGTGTGTGCGTGTGTGTTCGCGAACCGAGGGGGTGACGCGGAAAGGCACGTTGTGGTGAGTGGGATTCGAACCCACGCTCGTCTCCGAACTAGAACCTGAATCTAGCGCCTTAGACCAACTCGGCCATCACCACACCATCGTCGCTCGGGAGCCACCCCCACGAGGGCCCCGCCCCGGACGGGAGTCGCAGGCGACGCCCCCCGAGATCGGCGGCACGGAAATCTTTCCGTGGCCTCGGTGGCGCAGTCGGTTAGCGCGTCGGTCTCATAACCTCGTGAGCCATCCGGAGGTCACCAGTTCGATCCTGGTCCGGGGCAACCAACGCTTTTGACGGGACGCCCCACGCCACGTCACAAATTCTGACGTGTGGCGAGTGGGATTTGAACCCACGCCCTTTCGGACTGGAACCTTACTCCAGCGCCTTGGACCAACTCGGCCATCGCCACATACGAGAGGAGGGGTCCGCCGCGCGTCTTCAAGCTGGGGTCTCGGACGTCGGTCCGCTAAAAAAAGAGCACGAGTGCGTTGACCGGGAATCGAACCCGGGTCTCTACCTTGGGAGGGTAGTATGCTACCACTATATCACCAACGCGGCTCGAGGGATTGCGCGTGCGGAGAGCGTGGTAGGTTCGGGAAGCTGTCGGGAAGCTGTCGGGGACAAGTGCCGTCGCGCGCGGGAACGAGGTTGCGCCAAAACTTCGGGAGGGTGTTCGTTCGTGGTTAGGACTCGTTTCGAGTTTTTTCATCGTTGCGATTTTTCCGGGTGCTCGGATTCGGATATACGAGAGATATCGGCAATGGCCCATTTCGTTCGCTCGAATTATCGCGTAAAAGGAGTTCTTCGTTTTCCATGGGTTTTTGGTGTCTCTTCGAGTTGTGGTGTATTATTATTATTTTTATTTTTTTCTTTCCTCGCAAGAGATCGATTCGTTTCTTTCTATTTTCGTCGTTCTTTTCTTATTTTTGTGCCGTTCGTTCCCTCCTTTCCTTCCAATAATCTTTCTTTTCTTTTCTTCCCTTTTCCGTGCTTTTCTGCTTTTTCCTTTTTCGATTCTTTCTCTTTCGGTCCTTTCGAGAAGATTCCATTTCCTTTGCATTCTTCTTTCGCCGTTTCGAAAGGTTTTTTTCTCCCCCTTCGAAATCAAACCGGTTTCTGTCTATCGTGTTTTCTCTCAAAGTTCATTTTCCTTCTTTCCCTCCCCCTTTTCTTTTCCTTTCTAGCTTTTTCGCTCTTTTCTTCGACCTCTCTCCCGATTTTCTCCCGAGAGGGATCCCGTGGATGATCCCGGATTACCCGATCGGATGATCCAACAAGGGCGCGGTTGAACCCAGAAACGCCACCAACACGCCACCACCTGTGCGTTCCGTCGCCACACACGTCAAAACAGAAACGAACATGCTCCCAAGGCTTTTTCGCTCTACTGCCGCTCACCCACGAGCTGACCCACACACACTCCACCGCCCGCGCGCGCGCTCACAGGCGCACACTCACCCACACACCCACACACGAAAGATCGTGCCACACCTGAAAACGCTCCCACGGGGTCCTTTTCGATTGGATGAAGCCAAAAACACCATTTCACCGCTCTGCCCACCTCACCTCAAAAGAACAAACAAAAAACAATCGGTCCCCCAAACCGTCGGAGGGACACGTCCCTCGCGCACCTGAAAAACGGATACTTCACCTCCCGGCGTCCGCTTCAAAACGTGTTGCCATCAAACCACCGTGAATACATGCGATCCCTTCCGAACTCGCCAATCAAGCACGGTTGGGGCCGATCAGTACCGAGATCAGGGATGTCTCAGGAAATCCGGCGGCGGCAACTCGGTGCACTGTTCTTTTTCCGTGCTTGTTTTTTTTGGGGGCTACGACCGGGAAGAAAAGGCCTTGAGTGCGTTGACCGGGAATCGAACCCGGGTCTCTACCGTGGCAGGGTAGTATGCTACCACTGTACCATCAACGCCTCGACGAAAATACCCGAGCTTGCTCGATCGGGTAACATGCGTGCGGGGGAATCGGGCCGGAACCGGGCAGAGGACTTTGGTCAAAATTCGGGTCCGGGGTTACGGTCGTGTTACCCGTCGCCGTAATGCGGCCGTAATTGTGTTCCGTAACCGAAAGTTGTTTACTCTCCCGTCATTTACGGTAATTTATGGTCGGACAAGTTCTTACTACGGTTACGGTGACCGTGACCGTAAGGTCCTGTCTATGGTCGGAACGGAAGGGCGGACGCCCGAGGAGGGACTCGAACCCTCGGCCACGAGATTAAAAGTCTCGCGCTCTGCCAAACTGAGCTACCCGGGCATATCTCAAGCAGGATCGCGCCGATCTCGTGGATCCCGATTCCGGGAATCTCGATCGCGGGGGGGCGACCGAGCCTCCACGCAGCGCGCGATCGACTCGTCGTCGAGCTGAGATGTCCGAGTGGTTAAGGAGGTGGACTCGAAATCCACTGGGTTCATCCCGCGCAGGTTCAAATCCTGCTCTCAGCGAGCGTCGAAGTCGTTTTTCGGAGCGGCAAAAGACAAGGATGCAAGGTGGGCGTGCATGAACCCGGGTCTCCTGCGTGACAGTGACAGGCAAGAATACTCACCGCCGTACTGCAACGACTCGATCACGATGACGAGGCTGACGATGAGGTTGATGACGAGGCGTGCGACGAGGATGGACGACGCGACGCCTCATCACGACGTGAGTTGGGGTGTCCGAGTGGTTAAGGAGGTGGACTAGAAATCCACTGGGTTTGTCCCGCGCAGGTTCGAATCCTGCCCTCAACGAGGCATGTGTGTGCGTGTGTGTTCGCGAACCGAGGGGGTGACGCGGAAAGGCACGTTGTGGTGAGTGGGATTCGAACCCACGCTCGTCTCCGAACTAGAACCTGAATCTAGCGCCTTAGACCAACTCGGCCATCACCACACCATCGTCGCTCGGGAGCCACCCCCACGAGGGCCCCGCCCCGGACGGGAGTCGCAGGCGACGCCCCCCGAGATCGGCGGCACGGAAATCTTTCCGTGGCCTCGGTGGCGCAGTCGGTTAGCGCGTCGGTCTCATAACCTCGTGAGCCATCCGGAGGTCACCAGTTCGATCCTGGTCCGGGGCAACCAACGCTTTTGACGGGACGCCCCACGCCACGTCACAAATTCTGACGTGTGGCGAGTGGGATTTGAACCCACGCCCTTTCGGACTGGAACCTTACTCCAGCGCCTTGGACCAACTCGGCCATCGCCACATACGAGAGGAGGGGTCCGCCGCGCGTCTTCAAGCTGGGGTCTCGGACGTCGGTCCGCTAAAAAAAGAGCACGAGTGCGTTGACCGGGAATCGAACCCGGGTCTCTACCTTGGGAGGGTAGTATGCTACCACTATATCACCAACGCGGCTCGAGGGATTGCGCGTGCGGAGAGCGTGGTAGGTTCGGGAAGCTGTCGGGAAGCTGTCGGGGACAAGTGCCGTCGCGCGCGGGAACGAGGTTGCGCCAAAACTTCGGGAGGGTGTTCGTTCGTGGTTAGGACTCGTTTCGAGTTTTTTCATCGTTGCGATTTTTCCGGGTGCTCGGATTCGGATATACGAGAGATATCGGCAATGGCCCATTTCGTTCGCTCGAATTATCGCGTAAAAGGAGTTCTTCGTTTTCCATGGGTTTTTGGTGTCTCTTCGAGTTGTGGTGTATTATTATTATTTTTATTTTTTTCTTTCCTCGCAAGAGATCGATTCGTTTCTTTCTATTTTCGTCGTTCTTTTCTTATTTTTGTGCCGTTCGTTCCCTCCTTTCCTTCCAATAATCTTTCTTTTCTTTTCTTCCCTTTTCCGTGCTTTTCTGCTTTTTCCTTTTTCGATTCTTTCTCTTTCGGTCCTTTCGAGAAGATTCCATTTCCTTTGCATTCTTCTTTCGCCGTTTCGAAAGGTTTTTTTCTCCCCCTTCGAAATCAAACCGGTTTCTGTCTATCGTGTTTTCTCTCAAAGTTCATTTTCCTTCTTTCCCTCCCCCTTTTCTTTTCCTTTCTAGCTTTTTCGCTCTTTTCTTCGACCTCTCTCCCGATTTTCTCCCGAGAGGGATCCCGTGGATGATCCCGGATTACCCGATCGGATGATCCAACAAGGGCGCGGTTGAACCCAGAAACGCCACCAACACGCCACCACCTGTGCGTTCCGTCGCCACACACGTCAAAACAGAAACGAACATGCTCCCAAGGCTTTTTCGCTCTACTGCCGCTCACCCACGAGCTGACCCACACACACTCCACCGCCCGCGCGCGCGCTCACAGGCGCACACTCACCCACACACCCACACACGAAAGATCGTGCCACACCTGAAAACGCTCCCACGGGGTCCTTTTCGATTGGATGAAGCCAAAAACACCATTTCACCGCTCTGCCCACCTCACCTCAAAAGAACAAACAAAAAACAATCGGTCCCCCAAACCGTCGGAGGGACACGTCCCTCGCGCACCTGAAAAACGGATACTTCACCTCCCGGCGTCCGCTTCAAAACGTGTTGCCATCAAACCACCGTGAATACATGCGATCCCTTCCGAACTCGCCAATCAAGCACGGTTGGGGCCGATCAGTACCGAGATCAGGGATGTCTCAGGAAATCCGGCGGCGGCAACTCGGTGCACTGTTCTTTTTCCGTGCTTGTTTTTTTTGGGGGCTACGACCGGGAAGAAAAGGCCTTGAGTGCGTTGACCGGGAATCGAACCCGGGTCTCTACCGTGGCAGGGTAGTATGCTACCACTGTACCATCAACGCCTCGACGAAAATACCCGAGCTTGCTCGATCGGGTAACATGCGTGCGGGGGAATCGGGCCGGAACCGGGCAGAGGACTTTGGTCAAAATTCGGGTCCGGGGTTACGGTCGTGTTACCCGTCGCCGTAATGCGGCCGTAATTGTGTTCCGTAACCGAAAGTTGTTTACTCTCCCGTCATTTACGGTAATTTATGGTCGGACAAGTTCTTACTACGGTTACGGTGACCGTGACCGTAAGGTCCTGTCTATGGTCGGAACGGAAGGGCGGACGCCCGAGGAGGGACTCGAACCCTCGGCCACGAGATTAAAAGTCTCGCGCTCTGCCAAACTGAGCTACCCGGGCATATCTCAAGCAGGATCGCGCCGATCTCGTGGATCCCGATTCCGGGAATCTCGATCGCGGGGGGGCGACCGAGCCTCCACGCAGCGCGCGATCGACTCGTCGTCGAGCTGAGATGTCCGAGTGGTTAAGGAGGTGGACTCGAAATCCACTGGGTTCATCCCGCGCAGGTTCAAATCCTGCTCTCAGCGAGCGTCGAAGTCGTTTTTCGGAGCGGCAAAAGACAAGGATGCAAGGTGGGCGTGCATGAACCCGGGTCTCCTGCGTGACAGTGACAGGCAAGAATACTCACCGCCGTACTGCAACGACTCGATCACGATGACGAGGCTGACGATGAGGTTGATGACGAGGCGTGCGACGAGGATGGACGACGCGACGCCTCATCACGACGTGAGTTGGGGTGTCCGAGTGGTTAAGGAGGTGGACTAGAAATCCACTGGGTTTGTCCCGCGCAGGTTCGAATCCTGCCCTCAACGAGGCATGTGTGTGCGTGTGTGTTCGCGAACCGAGGGGGTGACGCGGAAAGGCACGTTGTGGTGAGTGGGATTCGAACCCACGCTCGTCTCCGAACTAGAACCTGAATCTAGCGCCTTAGACCAACTCGGCCATCACCACACCATCGTCGCTCGGGAGCCACCCCCACGAGGGCCCCGCCCCGGACGGGAGTCGCAGGCGACGCCCCCCGAGATCGGCGGCACGGAAATCTTTCCGTGGCCTCGGTGGCGCAGTCGGTTAGCGCGTCGGTCTCATAACCTCGTGAGCCATCCGGAGGTCACCAGTTCGATCCTGGTCCGGGGCAACCAACGCTTTTGACGGGACGCCCCACGCCACGTCACAAATTCTGACGTGTGGCGAGTGGGATTTGAACCCACGCCCTTTCGGACTGGAACCTTACTCCAGCGCCTTGGACCAACTCGGCCATCGCCACATACGAGAGGAGGGGTCCGCCGCGCGTCTTCAAGCTGGGGTCTCGGACGTCGGTCCGCTAAAAAAAGAGCACGAGTGCGTTGACCGGGAATCGAACCCGGGTCTCTACCTTGGGAGGGTAGTATGCTACCACTATATCACCAACGCGGCTCGAGGGATTGCGCGTGCGGAGAGCGTGGTAGGTTCGGGAAGCTGTCGGGAAGCTGTCGGGGACAAGTGCCGTCGCGCGCGGGAACGAGGTTGCGCCAAAACTTCGGGAGGGTGTTCGTTCGTGGTTAGGACTCGTTTCGAGTTTTTTCATCGTTGCGATTTTTCCGGGTGCTCGGATTCGGATATACGAGAGATATCGGCAATGGCCCATTTCGTTCGCTCGAATTATCGCGTAAAAGGAGTTCTTCGTTTTCCATGGGTTTTTGGTGTCTCTTCGAGTTGTGGTGTATTATTATTATTATTATTTTTTTCTTTCCTCGCAAGAGATCGATTCGTTTCTTTCTATTTTCGTCGTTCTTTTCTTATTTTTGTGCCGTTCGTTCCCTCCTTTCCTTCCAATAATCTTTCTTTTCTTTTCTTCCCTTTTCCGTGCTTTTCTGCTTTTTCCTTTTTCGATTCTTTCTCTTTCGGTCCTTTCGAGAAGATTCCATTTCCTTTGCATTCTTCTTTCGCCGTTTCGAAAGGTTTTTTTCTCCCCCTTCGAAATCAAACCGGTTTCTGTCTATCGTGTTTTCTCTCAAAGTTCATTTTCCTTCTTTCCCTCCCCCTTTTCTTTTCCTTTCTAGCTTTTTCGCTCTTTTCTTCGACCTCTCTCCCGATTTTCTCCCGAGAGGGATCCCGTGGATGATCCCGGATTACCCGATCGGATGATCCAACAAGGGCGCGGTTGAACCCAGAAACGCCACCAACACGCCACCACCTGTGCGTTCCGTCGCCACACACGTCAAAACAGAAACGAACATGCTCCCAAGGCTTTTTCGCTCTACTGCCGCTCACCCACGAGCTGACCCACACACACTCCACCGCCCGCGCGCGCGCTCACAGGCGCACACTCACCCACACACCCACACACGAAAGATCGTGCCACACCTGAAAACGCTCCCACGGGGTCCTTTTCGATTGGATGAAGCCAAAAACACCATTTCACCGCTCTGCCCACCTCACCTCAAAAGAACAAACAAAAAACAATCGGTCCCCCAAACCGTCGGAGGGACACGTCCCTCGCGCACCTGAAAAACGGATACTTCACCTCCCGGCGTCCGCTTCAAAACGTGTTGCCATCAAACCACCGTGAATACATGCGATCCCTTCCGAACTCGCCAATCAAGCACGGTTGGGGCCGATCAGTACCGAGATCAGGGATGTCTCAGGAAATCCGGCGGCGGCAACTCGGTGCACTGTTCTTTTTCCGTGCTTGTTTTTTTTGGGGGCTACGACCGGGAAGAAAAGGCCTTGAGTGCGTTGACCGGGAATCGAACCCGGGTCTCTACCGTGGCAGGGTAGTATGCTACCACTGTACCATCAACGCCTCGACGAAAATACCCGAGCTTGCTCGATCGGGTAACATGCGTGCGGGGGAATCGGGCCGGAACCGGGCAGAGGACTTTGGTCAAAATTCGGGTCCGGGGTTACGGTCGTGTTACCCGTCGCCGTAATGCGGCCGTAATTGTGTTCCGTAACCGAAAGTTGTTTACTCTCCCGTCATTTACGGTAATTTATGGTCGGACAAGTTCTTACTACGGTTACGGTGACCGTGACCGTAAGGTCCTGTCTATGGTCGGAACGGAAGGGCGGACGCCCGAGGAGGGACTCGAACCCTCGGCCACGAGATTAAAAGTCTCGCGCTCTGCCAAACTGAGCTACCCGGGCATATCTCAAGCAGGATCGCGCCGATCTCGTGGATCCCGATTCCGGGAATCTCGATCGCGGGGGGGCGACCGAGCCTCCACGCAGCGCGCGATCGACTCGTCGTCGAGCTGAGATGTCCGAGTGGTTAAGGAGGTGGACTCGAAATCCACTGGGTTCATCCCGCGCAGGTTCAAATCCTGCTCTCAGCGAGCGTCGAAGTCGTTTTTCGGAGCGGCAAAAGACAAGGATGCAAGGTGGGCGTGCATGAACCCGGGTCTCCTGCGTGACAGTGACAGGCAAGAATACTCACCGCCGTACTGCAACGACTCGATCACGATGACGAGGCTGACGATGAGGTTGATGACGAGGCGTGCGACGAGGATGGACGACGCGACGCCTCATCACGACGTGAGTTGGGGTGTCCGAGTGGTTAAGGAGGTGGACTAGAAATCCACTGGGTTTGTCCCGCGCAGGTTCGAATCCTGCCCTCAACGAGGCATGTGTGTGCGTGTGTGTTCGCGAACCGAGGGGGTGACGCGGAAAGGCACGTTGTGGTGAGTGGGATTCGAACCCACGCTCGTCTCCGAACTAGAACCTGAATCTAGCGCCTTAGACCAACTCGGCCATCACCACACCATCGTCGCTCGGGAGCCACCCCCACGAGGGCCCCGCCCCGGACGGGAGTCGCAGGCGACGCCCCCCGAGATCGGCGGCACGGAAATCTTTCCGTGGCCTCGGTGGCGCAGTCGGTTAGCGCGTCGGTCTCATAACCTCGTGAGCCATCCGGAGGTCACCAGTTCGATCCTGGTCCGGGGCAACCAACGCTTTTGACGGGACGCCCCACGCCACGTCACAAATTCTGACGTGTGGCGAGTGGGATTTGAACCCACGCCCTTTCGGACTGGAACCTTACTCCAGCGCCTTGGACCAACTCGGCCATCGCCACATACGAGAGGAGGGGTCCGCCGCGCGTCTTCAAGCTGGGGTCTCGGACGTCGGTCCGCTAAAAAAAGAGCACGAGTGCGTTGACCGGGAATCGAACCCGGGTCTCTACCTTGGGAGGGTAGTATGCTACCACTATATCACCAACGCGGCTCGAGGGATTGCGCGTGCGGAGAGCGTGGTAGGTTCGGGAAGCTGTCGGGAAGCTGTCGGGGACAAGTGCCGTCGCGCGCGGGAACGAGGTTGCGCCAAAACTTCGGGAGGGTGTTCGTTCGTGGTTAGGACTCGTTTCGAGTTTTTTCATCGTTGCGATTTTTCCGGGTGCTCGGATTCGGATATACGAGAGATATCGGCAATGGCCCATTTCGTTCGCTCGAATTATCGCGTAAAAGGAGTTCTTCGTTTTCCATGGGTTTTTGGTGTCTCTTCGAGTTGTGGTGTATTATTATTATTATTATTTTTTTCTTTCCTCGCAAGAGATCGATTCGTTTCTTTCTATTTTCGTCGTTCTTTTCTTATTTTTGTGCCGTTCGTTCCCTCCTTTCCTTCCAATAATCTTTCTTTTCTTTTCTTCCCTTTTCCGTGCTTTTCTGCTTTTTCCTTTTTCGATTCTTTCTCTTTCGGTCCTTTCGAGAAGATTCCATTTCCTTTGCATTCTTCTTTCGCCGTTTCGAAAGGTTTTTTTCTCCCCCTTCGAAATCAAACCGGTTTCTGTCTATCGTGTTTTCTCTCAAAGTTCATTTTCCTTCTTTCCCTCCCCCTTTTCTTTTCCTTTCTAGCTTTTTCGCTCTTTTCTTCGACCTCTCTCCCGATTTTCTCCCGAGAGGGATCCCGTGGATGATCCCGGATTACCCGATCGGATGATCCAACAAGGGCGCGGTTGAACCCAGAAACGCCACCAACACGCCACCACCTGTGCGTTCCGTCGCCACACACGTCAAAACAGAAACGAACATGCTCCCAAGGCTTTTTCGCTCTACTGCCGCTCACCCACGAGCTGACCCACACACACTCCACCGCCCGCGCGCGCGCTCACAGGCGCACACTCACCCACACACCCACACACGAAAGATCGTGCCACACCTGAAAACGCTCCCACGGGGTCCTTTTCGATTGGATGAAGCCAAAAACACCATTTCACCGCTCTGCCCACCTCACCTCAAAAGAACAAACAAAAAACAATCGGTCCCCCAAACCATCAGGCACCTGAAAAACGGATACTTCACCTCCCGGCGTCCGCTTCGAAACGTGTTGCCATCAAACCACCGTGAATACATGCGATCCCTTTCGAACTCGCCAATCAAGCACGGTTGGGGCCGACCAGTACCGAGATCAGGGATGTCTCAGGAAATCCGGCGGCGGCAACTCGACCCCCTTCGTTTTCGAGCCGTGTTTTTCGAGGGAAGGATCCCTCTCAAAATTTTCCGGAATTTTAAACACAGTAGGGTCTTCGGCATCAAACCATCATGAAGGGCGGGGAGGCGGCAAGAGACATGGGGTGGCTCCGTTGGGCTTTAATGGGGGGATGGAGACCGGGGGTCACCAGGGGGATTGAAAAGATGGGAGAGTGATGGGGGGCCTTGGGAATATGTTACTGGGATGAGGCCTCAGCTAGCGAAATCATGGAAGTGTCCTCATTTCGGTCTCAAGTCATCTTACGAAAAGGCCGGCCAACGGTAGCTTGCACTGAAGGGGAGGATCTTGGGTTTCTGTGAACAATGCTTTGAAGCTGTGGCACGGATTTTTCGAAAAGTGTCTCGTTGAGGATGCAGATGGGCATTTTTGACGGGCTCAGGAAGTCTTGGTGAACCGTGGTCGCTGAGGAGATGAAGTCGGAATCAAAATCTGTTTCCATGTTTGCATGGCTGCGGGGCCCGAAGAGTTTCCCTTTCTTCTCGTTTTCTTACAGGTCATTAGGTGTGGGACACGTTCTTCGAAACGTAGCCACTAGTGCACTGAGGATCGACTGAGCAGTGATGGGGAAAGGTCCTCCAAAAAGGAGTGGAGCTGGAGTCAAAATCTAGTGGGTTTATTTCGTGTAGGTTCAAGCGCTTTCATTTTCTTCGTGTGTGGGCGCCGCCGGCACTGGGCGGGCGTTTTACACAAATGGAATTGTCTTTTTTTTCCATTTTTATTTCGGGGGCAATCAACTTTTATTGCTGTTCAAAGCCTACCAAGTGTCCCTCCACTCAGTCGGTTGCATTTCCCACAGTTCCAGTTTCCACATCAAAAGTTAGTTCGTACTTGGCAACCCAATAGATACCATACCGTTCTGACGGTTAGGTGGTCGCTGGAGGTCCAAGGGGAACTTTGACTGGTTGTAATCACCTTCTCCTTGTGTCGCCACTTGTCGAGTCGACCATTTCCACTCTCGGTTGTGCTATATCGACAGAGAGCCCTTCAACACTGTCGTTGGGACACGATGTCTGTGTTCTTTTATTTGTACAACGATGGCCTTCGACGTTCTCCTTCTCTGTTTTGGGGGCATCTTCGCTATTAATGGTCACTGTTGTTTGGGCGTTGAAAGGGTTTCAGAGATCAGATAGTTTTCTGGGTTTTCTTGTCGTGGACTGTATCTATCCATTATCGGAGCAGCTTTCCCCTCCACAATAAAGAACACAATTCACCGTCGATCCTGAAGGGATTGATGAGTTTTCCGTTTCTCTCGACATCGAAGTGTGTTTTCTCCAGCCTTGCTCTTGTGAAAAGTGGATGGTTTTGCTCTTGTGTATTGTAACATCTCAGTCAAGAACCCTTAATCCAACATCCCAAAGCAACTGTTCAGCGTTTTTCAACATTTTTATAGGGTTGGGTCCACTGTTCATCAACTATTCTTTTAGGTTCGACCGTTCATTCCATTCATTCATTCAACCAGCATTTTTTCAAGATGAAAGACTACAAAAGCTAGCGTCCACGAACAGCAACTCGCCATTCATGAACACAACACATATTTTGTTGTTTTTTTCCCTAGTATCCATCCTCCATCATATCAAAATCCACTTTTCAACACGAATAGTAACATCAAATCCCATCGCCCGGCTGCTAAAAAAACTTCCAACAGCAAACGAACTCGGTGAGAAAAAAACACACAACGAATCCCGAGCCCCCCCCCCCCCCTCACACATTAAATCACCTCGGCACCCCATACTCTTGAAGTCTACGTCATCACCTCAACGGTGGCTCATGGCGTTCAAAACAAACCTGATGACTTTTCCAACTCCTCTCACGTGCAAAAAAAAACAAAGAAAGAAAGAAATAAAAATGATTAAAAAGGGTAAGATAATAAGTGACCACAATCTGGCTGGATGTCTTTTTTCCTTCCTGTACGCGTCCACCCAACTTTTTTCAGGAACGGGTTTTTTCTCCAGTTCAATTTTTTGTTTTTTCGCCTCTTCTTTTCTCTTTTTTTTTGCCAAATCAGGTCAATCGAGCGAGCATTTCTTGACCTCTTATTCATCCCAGCTTTTTTTTTTGTCACTCAGCCTGAGCGTCGTCGGAATCAGATCAAAAACCTCGAAAATCAACTGCGAAATGTCTCAGCATTTACCAGGCCCCCCTTCATCCTTCTGCAGTTCCGTCAATACAAATTAAAATTAAAAATGGCATGGCACCTTCCCAATGTTTTTTTTTGTTTTTTTTCTTTTGTCCAACCCTCATAAAACAAAGGTCTGGCCTGCACAGATGTTGGTCTGTGGGATTTCCTTTTCTGTCGGTCTGACTCATCCCCTGGAACCCCTTCCCCCCTGCCCCCTTTTTCTCTATGCATACCTTCCAACCATATTCATTTCTTTTTTTTTTCAATTTTTTTTTTCGATATCAATCGCTTTTTTTTCTCCCTCTTGGAAGGCCAAAAGTAGCTTCAGTAAGGCGTAAGGAGCAGGAGGGGGGGGAGGTGGGGAAAGAGAGACCTCAGACCCGATAATGTCAGAAAATTTGGCCCCCATTCATTTCCTTTTTCCCTCATCCCTGGCAACCCCAAATCTTCTCTTGTATCAACCTCCCTTATCTACTTTTTCAAAACATATCTGTTAGGCGTCCCCACATCTAAATTCTTAAAAAAACAAACAGACGGGAATTTCAGCCCCTCCCCCCCCACCCCCCAAAGAAACTCCGTCTGTCTCACGTACAACAAGCACTAAGCACTGAAATCTAGATCCGATATAATCAATTCTCCTCTCTTTTTCTTTTTGTTTTCTTTTCTCCCCTTTTTTTTTTTGGTTTTCTTCGGAACAATCCGACTCTCCAAAATGTGAGGTCAGACGTAAAAATATGACCCAGCCAACCCTCCTCTCACTGCCCTTTGGAAAAAAAATCGGCATTTGTATCAGAAGCAACACCCCCGTGTTTCGTCCAACTTCAGAACACCCAAACATAAGAAAAGAAAAAAAAAGAAAAAGCCCCAAAAGTCTTATACAATGCATCATCCCTTCTCACCATTCGCACTGGTGCCGAACAACCCCACACTCAAATCCTTAAATATATGGGTTTCTTGTTCCATTTTTTTAAATTCCCCAAATCTTCCTTCTCACTTTCACCCTTAACCCCCTGTGCTCTTCTCTTCTCTTTTTCTTTTTTTTTTGGTTTTTTCTTCCTCAACCCCCCAAACAGTCGCAAGCAGATTCCAAGAAAAACAACACAAAAAAGCCAACTCCGGCTGCTCCACAACATCTCCAACTCAAATCGTTAAAACCTAGCTACTTTTCCTTTTGTCGTTGCACTATTTCTTTCTTTTTTTTTTCTCTTCATCTTCTTGTTACTCTCCCCCCCACCCCCCTTTCCACACCATATGTTCTTTCTTTCGTTCAACCCCAATCATACTTCTCTTTTACTTTCTTCTTTCTTTTCCCCCCCTTGGATAAAATATTTATGTTGTTGGTTTTATGTCAGCTTTTTGCTATTTGCATTCCAGCCGCACTCTCTCTCTCTCTGTCTTTCACTCACCACCCTGGCTTATTTCTTACGATTCTTGTTGGAAGCATGGACGTCCAGATAGTGATGCCCATCCATGGACCGGGTCCTCCGGGAGAGTGGGGGCCGAGGGATTCTGGAGCCCCTGTTGGGATCCAGCCTTAGCGACAAAGAGTTCATCATGGACTCCGGAGACGGTCTTTCGAAACTGCTTCGAGTGGGAGCTTTTGAGTGAAACGGAGATCTTCGTCCCGATCGATCCGATACGGTTGACCTCGATCTCTGGGAAAAACTTCCAGTCCTGCCATGAACAGCCGGAAAGATCAGGGTCGTAAGTGCGACCGCACCTACAGCTGAAAGTTTCCAGTGGTGTGAAATCTCTAATTTTTGTAAGCTGCCCACTCTACTAGACCTACTCACATCAAGAGGGAGATTGGCTTTTTTTTGCGTTTCCACCAGATGAATGGAAGGTCAGATGTTTAACAGGAAGGAAGGAAGGAGACAGCTGCATGCTAAATTTAGATGATGACCTATTCCATTCTGAGTCAGAAGATCTTGGAAGAATGTGCCACCTGCAAAGGTCGTCCCCCTGCGCGCTGGGGCATCGATTGTTTGCGAACTCCGTGCTGACGTCAGACAGGCCATCGAGTTGATTGTCGTGTTCCACTGACTTTCCTTCGAGCTCAGCAATTAAGGCATCACGTTGGATCACTTGCTCCTTGAGATTGTCAGACAGAAGCTGCAGCTGCCTGAGCTCCAACGCGGAGTTGTCGTTCTCGGTCGCCAAGTCGGAAGCGATCTGGTACACCTGTTTCGGGAACCACCTCGTCTCAGCTCAGGATAACGTCCGCATCCGTGAGCGAGGTCCAACGACTTCTCTGGGCGATGTTGTATGTTTGTACTGTGGGATACCTGCAAAAAGTGCTCGGTTAAGTCGCTCATCGCGGCATCCTTCTCCTCCAACTTGGCAAAGGTCGCTTTCACGAAACGCTTGGCTTCGATTAGCTGCGCCATCAAGTCGATCTCGTCGCCTTCTCTGGGCGTTTTCAAAGAGAAGCCTTCCAGCTCCGGAACTCCATGTTGAGATACCTCTTCGCTGATCTTGGTCGACATGTTTTAGTTTCCTCTCTTCTTTTTCTCCTTTCGACAGTTTGCCTACTAAGATAAACTGGTACTTAGCACAGCAAATAGTGTCACGACCTGTTCTGTATCTATGAGTAGCCGTTTCAGTGGTGAGAATCCACAACAGTGCGCAAACCAGTAGAGCCCAGTCCTTCTTGTACCTTTCTGAACATGGAAATTGTCAAGCACGGAACAGTAATGACATGTGACCTTACTAACACACAGTGCCCAACGAAACGGTCGAAAGGCCCACCAGGCTATTCCCGTTTTGGGGGTGAAAGAACCCATGTGTTGTTTGATGCTCTAAGGCGACTGATGACAGTTCTACGGGGCTGGGCGCGAAGACGCCAACCTCGCTTTGATGTTGTATTACAGCGGACTGGCTTCATGAATGTTCGTGCCAGTGTCGTTCCGATAACAGCAATTGTGGCTCCTCAGGTCAACAGAGGCGGCTGCCAGCAGGCAATGTTGATGTCGGCACTGGCTACTCAAATGATAGGTACCACTGACAGCTTGATCAGCCGTTCTCCTCGTTTTGATAGGCATACTCGCCTGGCTCCCCCGAAGGTGCGAGCTCTTACTGGAAAGGACGTGTGTTTTGAGTGTGCAAGAGAGGTTGACGTATAAGCAGGGGCGGGATGAGAAATACGTCCCTGTGTGGAGCCCGCTATATTCTCCGAGACCCTGTTGTGCATGCGACCAGATGTCCTTCGGACGGTGCGAGTTTGTCGCTTGGTGGAGCTACAAGAGACTTTCTGAAACGAAAGTCATCACGACAAACCAAAGGTTTTTTCCGTTAAACGCTGACGTCCACGTTGATTGACGCTGTAACCAGTTCAACCAATTGGTTGCATTGCAACGCGAAGCAAGCCCGAATACATGCCTCTCCAAGCGAGTTCCCCAAACCCCTCAATCAATGAGACCTCCACCTGAACAGCCATCGATCATCTCTATTGATTATTGCAAAAGGAAGGGATTTCGCAAGGGGGGCGAGCTTATCATCATCTTCCAGAGGACTGAAGTCGATCTTCAGAAGTCTTGGAAACTCGGAGAATTGGGACCTAGTGCAGCCAAGAGATTTTTCAAGTTTGGCAGAAACTTGGTGTCAAAACTCGGCATGGACAAGGAACCCCTGCTCTATCGGAGCATGGAAAATGCTACGGATTCAATCGCACCTTTTGTAGGGCAAGTCTTGGAGTTGGACGTAATCACACTGAAATATCGACAGCCTGCTCAGCCTCGAGGCGCCCTCCAGCAGCTTCGATATTCCTTTGTCTGTGATTCTAGTCGACCAGGCGATACCCACATGGTCCAAGTTTGGCAAGTGCCGGAGGACCCCCAAGCCTTCGTCAGTAACGCCTCCTCCCAATGTGAGCTGCGTTAGAGAAGGCACAGCCGCCAGGCTTTTCAAACCCTCATCCGTTATTTTGTTGCAGCAGTCAAGATACAGACGTCTTAAGTGAATCAATCCTGAAAGAAATATAGATGACGTTAAGGACAGCCCTTGGTGCTCGGTAAAGTAATCAGAATCTGCAGCTTGTGGTTGTGGCACTAACAATTCACAACACCTGACTCTCAACTCAAATAGCTGGGGGTTACTGTGTACCTGACATATTTCCCAGTGCTTCATCTGAAAGCTGGTAGCACCCTGTCAGATCCAGTAACCGCAATTTCCTGGTGCTCTTGAGAAACCCAAAGCCAGACCCTTTCACTCGATGGCAATGAGTGATTCTCAAAGTAGTTAGTCGTGATAGAGAAGACAAACACAGCAGACCGGCGGACGTAATCCAGTGGGCCGCACGAATATCCAGGGCGGTAAGGTTTGTCAGCCCTGCAATTAATCTGAGGCCCTTGTCTTTCAAATTGCGTTTGGAGAATGACAACGACGCATTCAACAAAGACAAGGACACGAGACTTGGGAATGATTCCAACGCCACCAAATCACTATCCATCGAGTCTTCGAGACACCACTCCAAATGCGTCAACTGCTGGAGGGCTGTGAGTGGGCTAAGCCCGTCCCCCGATATGCTTGGGGGCAGATACATCCTCCTTAAGCTCGACATCGTTAGCAAGTGATCGATCGCCACGTCTGTTATTCCCCAGATGCCCCTCCGTTGATGATCAGACATTTCCAGGCAAGTCAGGAGTGTCAAGCACGAAATAAAGGACAACCCTTTGTCGCTCAGGTGCCATACCCCCCTGATTGACAAGTGCTCGAGCCATATCAAATTGCTGATATGCTTCAGACCCATATTCGTCAACTTGTCGCATCTATTCAGATCCAGTTGTCTCAGTCCCAAGAAGCAACTCAGTTGATCCATGCCATCATCAGCTATCTCTTTGTTGTCAGAGATGTCAAGGTGTCGAAGAGCCATCAAGTTCCGAAAGGCTGTCAAAATATTTCCAGTGATAGCTGTGCTTGTCACAGAGAGGTGCGTGAGGTTAGTAATACCAGAAATTTTGGCTATCAGGCTTGCGTCGTATTCCTTCCCCCTGAGGGACAAGCTCCCCAGATTGGGGAGGACTCCGAGGCAACTGATCGTTGGCGGAACACCAAGCTCCAAGCTACAACCGGAAAAATCAACTTTTGTAACGTGGGGGAAGTGCGAAATGGCGGCTTCGATGACGTCTTGAACCAATATGTTATTTCCAGGGATGGGCTGCAAGCAGGTTGTCCTTCTGTTCATCACACTGCACCAATGGCTGTTCACCAGGCGGGAGCATCTGCGTGTGTAGCATCTGAGGGCGCTGTCTTGAATTTTCTGCATGATCCGTGTCAATATGTGACGGTCCAAACCTCCCCAATCTTTGATGGACGACTTGGAATTCTGGAGAAAGGGGAAAAGAACTTGATGAAAACTAGCTGCAAACATTTGTTTTGTTTGCTTGAGACAGATCATACAACAGAATACTAGTGCTCAAAATTGCATGTTAAACTACGTCATTGGTGTTGTGTATTTCAACACAAAGACATATTGCTGCACGAATTTTTTTAAACCATAAATGTTGTTCACAGGCATCTCACAATTCAGTCACTGTTTCCTTGTTTTAAATAAAGTTTGACATTTCTTGCACTGAGTTCCCAATCCCTCCTTCAATATCACTCAACCCGTTTCTACCACCGTAGATAGAATTTTCTCAGGGCAACCGAAAAAGCCCGTTCCACCCAAACTCCGCGTGCCTAGTTAGTCTTACAACGCCTCTGCCCATCTTAAAAATATAAAATCTAGAGCTATCAGACCTCGAAAAAGCTAAATCCATTGAAGGTCGCTTATCTTGCCTTGTGAAGCATTTTGTAGTGATTATCTGCCACCTTACCCCTGCATCCGCCCTAAAATCTTGCAACAACGCTAGCATCGACCCCTCCGCCGTCGAGCGGCGATAGCGCCCCAATTGCATTACAATACTTCCGTGGAACACTTCGTTCGAGCGAGGCGATGCCGACAAGTGTGAGTTTTATATCAACAGGACCCCTCTCTCGAGCCACAAGCTCAAGTGTGTACTGAAGTCACTAAAAACACAAGGTGCATCGAAGTGCCTGAGAACAAGCCGCGCTCACTTCCCTCAATTTGCGAACCGTCTCCCCAACGGTATCCGAAGCAAAGTATCATAATTATCAACACCCTGGCAAACCGCTCAAAGCCAATCCACATGCACGAAATAGGGACCCCACATCCAGGAAAGGCTCCAGCTCGCACATCGCTCTCTGAGAGCAGGTACAAGCCTGAAATTCGTTCCAGTCGTTCCCTGCTCTCTTCTCCTTTAGGAAAGTACAGCAGCCATCGCTGGAGTGGATATAATTCTCGGAGCACGTCGTCAGATACACGTTTCTCACAGCAACGTAGCTACCACAGGAGTCTTGGGCATCCTGTGGAGGTGGGCACATATCTTTGGAGGTCTTCGCCCCCAGTACTCGTTCGAATTCGCTTGGTTCTGGTGCTTGCTCCCAAAAACTTGCGAACAGGTTCTCAAAGGTTCGAGGAGCAAGAAAATCGCTCGCCTCACTGTCGGCTTCGCTTTCTTTCACCCTTTTAACCGAGCTGTTTCGCTTTCGACTGGCACTGGACCCAACACGAGTATCGCGAAAGCCATCATCGTCATCTTTTCTGTTTTTTTCCGCGTCACCGAAGCTGATAGAGGCATCTTCACCATCCAACGAGAACACGAGAATTTTTCGATGGCGCTGACACCCAACGACCCAGTCCCCGCCTCTAGTACAATTTCTATCGCCTTGGAAATCGAAGCCACGAACCCCCCATGCCCCGCATATCAATAGCAAGTGGCAAATGAAGCTCCCCCGCAATCCCACGGGATACATTTTCCCAATCCTGGCGATCTGGCGGCGCTTCCACTCTCACCCAGCTTTGAATCAACAATGTAAACTTTCCACAAAAGAAACCGTTCCGTTCTCAAAAGCGGTGCGAATCCTCGTCGAGGTATGAAAGTTGTGTTTCGTGTCAGTTGGTCCATGGCGTGGGGTTGCCATTGTCTTGGATGAGTTTGTCCGTTGAGGATGGGGAGTTCCATCAGGTATTGTTGAACTCAGCTGGCAAGGAACACAGTGTTCGATCCAGTTTTGGGACTGTCCAAGAAACACCCCAGTGCGGATATCCCCCACCGGTCCCCGAGCCGCACTCACACGAAAAATGTACAACCCTGGTCTTGAACGTGACCTTGTTTCGAGTTTATTTGTTTATCAGTGTTTGTAGATACGGACCGGTGTAATAAAGTTTATTTGACTTGATGCCGCAAGGTCCATCGTTTGGAATCGAATGAGTTGAACCATTTGGTTTGTTTAGAAAAGTGCTGTCGCCCGAGATTTTATGCCCAACTTGGAGGGAGTGGCGATAACGATCCAACTTGTCTTGAATCTTTGTGAAAACTTTCCTTTCCTTGGAGGATGAGTTTCACCAAATTCTGGTTTTTCCTAGCAACCTCTTTGTCGTATCTCTTCATCCTGAACAAGCATGCGACAGTACTGTGACTGGTGTTAAACTAGGGCTCCCTTTCCACGGCCAAACCACCTTTGTCCACATTGAAAAACGCAGTCGCAATAAATATTGTATGTTAGATCTTCGGCCTGATGGCCAAACGGGCTTCTGTGGCCCTTCGTTCCTGCGAACCCACCAACTTCCAATGGAGTCCCCTATTGTACAGATTTTTCTGCTTTCCTGATGCTCGGTCTTATCATTAATATCCGTGGGAGTACGCTTCTGTCCCCCAAAACAAGTGCCGAAATTTCTTCATCTGGATTTTCGCCGCCAGAGCAGAAGGAGGCTTGTTTGAGCATTGTGGACGAGTCTTGACATTCTATTGTGCCATTATCTTGTTACTGTTTTTGGCTCAAATTCAAGAAAGGAATGGAATTAGTTCAGTGTACAACTAATCCAGAAAAGAAAGTAGACTGGGATTTTGGAGCAGAAACAACTTTCAACATTACTCAAGAACAGTGTCAATTGGTTGTGGGGGCCATCATGGTTGGTATCCAATCCTCACATGAGTTCCTATCGGAACAGTCCCTGATTGTTCGATCCTAGAAAGGGTTCTCAAAGAAACACAATACCTCAGCACTACAACTAAACAAAAGCAATAAACAGAAACAACTACTATGCTGAAGCCTCCATCAAAAAATTTAAGGACCTGTGAAAACTGACAAGTGGCCCAAAATTTCGTTTGACAAAGAAAACCAACATTTCGTACAATCATCCAACGAACAGAAACTTTCTTCTCCTTCTTCCCCCCCATCCCCTTCCCCCCCCCCAAAAAAAAAAAATAAGAGAACAAAAAATTCAGTGGTTTTGAAACAAGGACTTCAGGTGCAACGATGTTTTGAGGAAAAAAAAACTGCTGAAACCAGCACAACAAGAAGAAAAACGCATCGCTTGCATAAGAACATCCCAAATCTAATTAATTCAAAGAAGGAGCAAAAAAATGGCTCATGTCTCCGAGAATCGATCCTCCTAAAAAGAGTGAGGACAGATATGACTCACAGGGAATCCATTCTCACCAAAAAGAGTGAGAAAATCAATGGCTCATGCCCCAAAAAGAGTGAGGGCAACAATGGCTCATGTCTTGGAGAAGCGAGGCCTCCCAGCTGTTGCTAGCATATCATTTCCAGCTTCTGTCTAAGATGAGCAACCCTCGACTTTGCTGGCAGCCTGTTCCACTCCGTGCAATCCACCCTCAATATCACCAGTCCCTGAGCTTCCAGAATTCGCATCGCCCAAGACCTCGGCCCTTTCAGCCGCCCCTTGTTGTTCATAAAATAATGAGTAGGCAAGCTGACCTCGACCGCAACTCTCACCCCCTCCACAGTCACAGCACTGTCCACCACGTATGGAGAATACTCAGACATGTAGCGACATTGGCTGACTAAACCCATCTTCTCTAAAGTCAGAAGCACGGCCAGAGCGATCGGATATACCATTTTCTGTTCTTGCCCTTGTTGATATGCATCTCGACACATTTTCTCCCCCTTGGTAGACATTAAGCTGGCGACATCCCTGGAAGCCAACCCACAAAACACACAGAGGTGCATCAAGCATTGATACATTTGCCGACGCTCCGGACCTCCCATGTTTTCGATCGACAACCTCTGTTTCGACTGAGCAAGCTCCATCGCCCCAGTGAACGTCTCGACGTCCAAATCGTCCAGCGTAGCCAGAGCCCACATCAAATTGCACAGTTCCTGACTGCTGAACGATCGGCCCCGTTGGGCGAAATAAGATTTCGCAGCCGATGTCAAATTCTCGGACGGCTCTCCGAAGATGGCGTACGCATACAGCACATTTGCCACATGCTGGGGTCTGAATAAATGCATTCGGCTGACCACATGCTCCGTGATCATTTGCAGGGCTGAGCTGGACGGTAAGTACCTGAGTTTGGACAGGGCCCATAGCAAATTGGACATCCCTTGCGAAGTCAAGCCATGCAGCCTGCCCTTCATTTCCTCCACAACCAAGTTATAAAATCGCACAGATCCGTTTTCATACCCCAATTTCGCCAAGCCCCACACAAAGTTAGACAGCTGCTGATCGGAGACCTTGCCTTTCCTCAGCCAACCGTAAAACTTTTGCTCGAATCGAATTATCAGGCTCCAATCGGTGCCGAACTTATAACCTATCCTAGCGATGGCCCACACGAAATTCGCCACCTCTTGGGGGTTGAATTTATCCGCTTTCTGCAGAGCGACAGAAACCAGCCGGTCCAGCAAGCACTTGGACGTCTCCAATTTGAACCCTAGATTAACCAGTCCGATAATTACGTTGGAAATTTCTTGTGCCCTCAACCCGCTCGCCTCTCTTTCCGCTTTCTGCATTAAGCCGGACAACACCACAGGAAAACTCGCTCCAGGGCTGCTCACCATCAACAGCCTCCTGCCCAATTTCCCAAAACCCCAAATCACATTAGCAACATGCCTCGGCTCCAGCATCGCTTCCCAGGTTTTGACCCCTCGCACCAAGTTCTCTATCAATCCAGCCCGCTCGGTCAATACGCTCTCAACAATACCAGCTTTCGTGGCGATCACTGCCGTTCGATGGACTAGAGTCGATATATTGACGTGGCTGAGCGTCTCCGGTCGTTTGCTGATAGATTCGAACTCTAACAGCACTTCGTTTACTTTCCATTGGGCTTTTCTGTGCCTTGGTCCGTTTGCTTTAATGGTCTCGAGGGCGTTTCGTGCCAATCCAGTGATTCGATTGTTTCTTTCAATGAAATTGACCGCTGGGAGGGCTGAGGTGGAAGTGGACGGCTCGCATGAGGCTTCCCTGTAGGGCACCCTCAATTCGGCTGCATCTTCCACCAATGTCTGAAAAAAAAAAAAAAAAAGATTCAACACATCTCTTGTGAGGTTGACCGAAAATCATTCCACGATAAAAAAAAACACAGAACTGCCAGTGGAATTTGAATGATACGTTCTTTTTGTAAGGCTTTTAGGTGAGCAATCACACCTCGAAGATCCTCTGGGCCTTTTTTTCTGTTTGTTCTTCTGGTGGGTGGCTGCCGGATGCTCGATTGATATCATCCCTCACATCTGCCCCACATTTCATTCTCGTTCTCCTGAGTGAACAAAAAATCCAATTCAATCCAAGGAAGACATAAAGATCATTCTTTGTGTGAGAAAAAAAAATACACCTCATGCAGCATATCATTGTAAAATTTCCACCAGGCGATCTGTTTGCTGGGTGGGCATTTTCACCCCAAGAATAAATGTCTTTCTTATTCTCTGCCCAATTTGTTACTATTTTTTATGTTTAATCTATCCTTTTCTTCTTATTTTTCTTATATAATTTTCGTTTTTTTTTTTGGGGGGGGGGGGGGGGGGCGCAAAACACACACAGGGTCTACTAAAGTGGAGCCATGTTTTTCCTTTTTTTCCTGTGGCCGAAAGCCGTCGAAAGTGGAATACATGATATTGCATAGACTGGAACAAGCGAGAAAAGTGATGGAAACTTCCCCCTTTTTTTCCACGATTATTTTTCACCTCCTGCGAGCTCGCGTCTGGTGGCTCAACGAGCCTACTTGTAGGACCAGAGGCACCAGCATCTTTTTTTCCTTCCAAAAGACCCAGCGATCAAATTCCTACGGTGGAAAAATAAAAAAGAAATATTTTCCTCCACCCAGCCCACAAGCGGTCCAACGATTTCAGGTACGAAAAAGGCCAAAAACACGTGTTACTAAGATTTCATTTTTGTTACGCATTTGGCCGAGTCACCGCCAACGGGGATAGCGTAACACATTGGTGGCTTTTTCTTCCAGACCCGCCCACGTTTAACAAACTGCGCTCTTTGGGTTTTCCGTCCAGTTTGTCGCGTCTGAGAACAGGAGTTGAAACGAGCATCCATATATTGCGTTTTCTCGATATTTCCTGGCTTCGTGCTTTTTGATTTATCAGCTCGCCATGGAGGGAACCGGTTTGATGAACAGATTCGTCGCGCCTGTGCGCCCAACCCCGCTGACGTCAAACAGGCTGGCATTTCGAAGTCCTTGTGCTCGCCGCTCCGAGAGAATCAACAGCGTTGCTGTGAACGCGTCCGTTGTGGTAGGCATTCTTCTCATTCCCGGAAAAAGAGCCATTCTTAACAAATCACGCGAGCTAAGCAACAGGGCGTGTGAACGCGCGCGTGGAAATGGCAAGCTCTGATGAAAAAGAATGCTGTCTGTGTGTTTTGTCGAATTCAAACTTCTCCGGTGCGAGTTTTTTTTTTCAGGTCGTGTTTTGTTTTTCCTTGAAATCTCCTAGGCGCCAGGTTCATCCGTTTTGGTTGCCGGAGCTGCAGGCGGCGTCGGGCAGTTGGTGACGGCCAGACTTCTTGAGGTGCGGTCAAGGATTTTGGCACTTTTCTGGGGCACTTTTTTCGGTGGATTCGATTGCGCTTTTGTTTTTTTCTATGGGATTACGAACTTGGATTAAAAAAAATAAAGGCATTCACAGTCGCATTACAAGCGCGCCCCACGTTCGGCTAGCGTGTGCAATCGCGACTTCTCTTGAACACATATCCAACAGCTCCCACATTCAGCTGCGTTCTGTACAAGTCTGCAAGCATTTGTTGGGGAATTTGCTGTGTGGGTTGTTGCTTCTTTTCTGTTGTTGGCAAGGTGGAAGTTGTTTTTGTTTGGCTGAATTTGTTCCCTGTTTTCAGAGTGGATATCATGTCAAGGCGTTGACCCGAGATCTTGAAAAGGCTGAGCGATTTTTTGGAAAGGACACGGAAAATTTGGAGGTGAGTACATGCACACACATGAAAGCTCCACATGCATGCTGAATTAGTCACCACCAACAAGGTTGGCGGTTGGCTTAGTATGTGGCGAAATATTCGTATTCAACCAACAGCATTAATCAAATCCTATTATTTACAGTTAATGAAACAAGGCGGGAATGACTGTTCTCCAGAAATGGAGAATCCGTTGGATTGCTGTCAAAAGAAAGTGAAGTGCGATGTTGTATTTGAGGAATATTGGATAACATTTTGCTGTGTTGGTGGTTCTTTTTCTTTTTTTCAGATTGTGATTGGGGATTTGAGGGATGCTGATAAAATTAAAGATTTCACTGAGGGAGTGGATGCTGTTTGCTGCGTCGTGGGCACCACAGCTTTCCCAAGCAAAAGGTAGGGAGTTCGATCCATTGTTCGAAACCCCATCAAGAAGTCTCAGAGAGCAACACAATCTGTTGTTCGTTTTTTTTTCCTAATATGACACTCCCACTTTAGAAAAAGTTCATGTTGCATTCTGTTGAAAGAAAATTTGACAGCTGGAAGTTGTGTTTTCATTTTTTCCCTTGTTCTCTTCTTGGTGTGCGCGTTTCCCTTCATGAAACTAACTTCTCATTTGCTTTTCTGGGGGTGGTTGAAATGTGCTGAGATGGTTTGTTTTGGTGCTCGTTGTGTTTTTTTGGTTGAAGGTGGGATGGAAACAACTCCTGTGAGCAGACGGACAAAATTGCGGTGGGAAATTTGATCAAAGGCACCCCAAAGGACGTCAAAAGATTTGTTCTCACAACTTCGGCAGGAGTCACCAGAAGTGACAAATTTCCATTCGTCTTGATGGATGTATTCAGTGAGTTTGAGTTTGTATTTTCTTTTTTTTGAGCCCCTCCCCCAAAAAAAGTAGAAATAAAACTAGAAACTCAGTTTTAAAAAGAAATAATAATATTGAAAAAGTCTTCCAGTTGCAGTTTTTCGTTTCCTTTCCGTTCATCTCTTTTTCAGCCATTTCTGATATTTTTTTTTCCTTAGTGTTTTTGGGTTTTTCAATTTTGTTTCAATCTCATGTTCATCGGTTTCTGATTTTAATTTTTTTTTGCAGATGTGCTGACATACAAAAGGATGGCGGAAAAAATGCTGATGTCTTCCGGGTTGCCTTACACCATTTTCCGACCCAGTCGATTGACCGATGGGCCTTACACCTCTTTCGATCTCAACACTGTGCTCCAAGCAACTCGTGGCAGCAGAAGGGATGTCCATCTTTCCTTGGAAGACAATTTCTCCGGGGAGGCTTCACGAATTTCCATCGCTGGTGGGTAAAAATGATCTTCAACTTCTTATGCTGCTGACAATCCCTGCATGCAATTTTCAAAAATTCGCTGTCATTCGCTCGATTTCTTTTTTTTCTTTTCGTCTTCTTTTGAAAGATAGCGATGCTTGTTTTTTCCTCTATCTGTTGTTTGTTTCTTGTTTCCTCCTAAAATGACACTCCCATTTTGAAGAAAAAGTTGCATTCTGTTGAAAGAAAATTGATAGCTGGCCCCTGTTTTCTTTTTCTTTCTGTTTCAATTGTTGTTTTTCGAAAGGTCGTGATCGTTTGACTTTTTGTTTTTTTTTCGCAGAGGCAATTGTTCAATCCCTGAATCTGCCAATTGTCGAGAATCAGGCTTTCGCCATTGAGAGTGTTGAGGGGCAAGGTCCAGAGCAAGACTCCGAAAAATGGGAAGAGGTTTTCTCTGCTGTAACTTGCTGAAGGGGGTGCTTGTTTTTGCTTTCGTTTTTTCTCACTCCCCCAAACCCTCCCTTGTCTGACCCACAGCCCTTCTTTTTTCTTGTTGGCATTCATATTATCATTTTTCCGAAAAAAAAAATCAAATCTTCAGAAGGGGGGGCGGTGGGGTAAGGAGGGGGGGGGGGGGGTTGTGCGCGAAAACAAATTAAAGCAGATCTCGGTGTGGGAAATATATCAAAAAAAAAACACCACCAAAAAAAAAAGGTATGATTTCGACTTTATGTCAACGAACGAAGTCCAACGATGTTTTGTTGGAAGTTTTTGAGGAAGAAGATAAGCAGTCGTATTTTTATTTTCTGAGTGTTTCTTTTCATGCACATATATTCTTCTTCTTCTGCTACTTCTTTTTCTTTTCCTTTAGTAAATCTTTATCTCTGCTGTCGATTTGAGAGTTTTATTCAAAAGGGAGTTTTATTTGAGGGATGTTAGAAGCACATTTTTCTGATTGCAAACATTTCTGTTTGCAAAACATACTGGAAAGATGTGCTTTTTTTGTCATGTGCTTTTTTTTTCTTGTCTTTTTTTGGAGGGGGGGCTTTCTCTCCGCCCCCCACTTGACCAGAATTTCAAAGTGGACGTCTTTGGAGGAGCAAGAAGTGCTGCTCTTTCTATTTATATGTTATTTTTGTATTGTTGTGAGGGGACGTGTGCGGGTGCATACACACACATATATGTGCTAAAATCCTCGAGAGAGGCCGGTGAAAAATTTTTGTTTGGTGTTTTTTTTGGGGTGATTGGGGAGGGACATCTACTGAGTGCTTATGTACGTGTGGGTTTGATTGCACAGACAATTGAATGGACATCGAATCCCAACTTTGGTATGGATCGTTTTTCCTTTACTGTTGGGTTGATTTTTCGTGGATTTGTGTTGGCTTTTATTGTAAGAAAACATGCATGGGATTCGATGCTGTGGGAGATTCCTGTTGCATTGATTGTTGTGTTGATTGTGGGTGGCCTGTGATAGGATCTTCTCTGAAAGTCGTTCATTGGGGTGGTCGTTGCCTGGTTTGAACTGAGAATAAATAATCAAGCACGCACACCACCACCATGAAGAAACGACAAAAAAAATGCATGGAAACAACAACAATCATCAAAAGATGATCGAAGGAACTGTACGTTTCGCCAAGATTTTGATGAGAAGAACACCTCCCGACACCATCCGTGATTCGCTTTTCTTTCCTTCAGGGATCCCCACCCTAAACAGTGCGGTAGAAGACAACACAAAGCCCCAGAAACGCCCCCAACTCCCCTTACCCAACCAAACGGCACCACCCCTGAAACGACGCCCGTGCGAGAAATCGAAACGAAAAGCGGCGAATCGATCGCGCGATGCCAGAAACCAAAAGGAGACCAGGGTCCCGGAGGTCGTCCGCTCGGTCGTCAAAGAAATCGTCGATCGCGTCGATCTCCTTGTCGGCCAAACAGGCGTCTTTGGCGTCCGCAATGGCTAAGAAGATGTATCCTCCACCTCGACAGCTCGTGGAGCCCGAAATCCAAGAGGCACGGAAAACATGCGATCGATTCTATCTCGATTCTTGATGTTGAACTGGACGTCGCCAGTGGGTAGGGGACTGATATTCGCGGCGTTTTGTTTTGCTGAATGTTCAATAGCCAGACCACTTTATTTCGGGCACACGCCCGAAATACCAGAAATAGCTTGTTTTGGGCCTCAGCCCAAACCTTATTTTGGGGAATCTTTTTCTTTATCAAATTACGTCGATAGGATTAGCTCAGCACAACATATATTGTATCTAGTGTAATTTTTTGTGCGTATTAAGTGTTGCGTGGGTTTATTTTTTCCCTGGACTAACTTTTGCAATCTGATTGGATGGCAAAAATTAGTCCAGGGAAAAAATTAGGCATTCGCAGAAAAAAAGCAATGCACAAATAATGCACAAAAAAATGTGTTTCTCTCAAATCAGCAACTGTTGTCGACACAAAAAATCTGATAGCACGTGTAAGCTTATCGTGTCTGTAAGCTTGCAGACACCATTGGATCGATGGATAGAAACACCAAAGCCCGTTTATTGTCCCTGAAAACCAATCCCAGTCAGCCGCCGATATGTGACGCATTTGACTAAGACTACCCGTTCTCTGAAAACCGATTGAAGGCAAACAACCAAGAACAGCAAAAGGGGTTCTCCACCCCACCCCTTGTGCCGGACTACAACCCCAACTCTTCGAACTCGCCAAAACATTGTGAATCCTCCCTGTGCTAATTTCACAACACAATAGGGAGCTTCTTTGCTTTCGTTGGGAATTCTACGCATTCTACGCATATAATCATATTCTTGTGTGTGTGTGCATTGGTGAAATTTTAGCGTGCGCTCATCGTTTTTGCAGTGCATTAGTTTTTCCAGCACGAACTTTTACAAATTTTTCCAACAAAAATTAGTTTAAGGCAAGAATTACCTTATCTAAGGTACTAACAAAGAATGCACACTGAGATGGCCGCATCCAACTCAGATGTGACAGTTTTGATCCTTATATTAGATTACATCTCCAAAAAAATTGAAGTTAATTTTGGGCACGGCCGCAAACCTTATTTTGGGCGCATGCGCCCAAAAAATCGTAAAAAGCCCGAAATAAAGTGGCCTGTCAATAGCTGAAAAAGAAAGAAAAGAGAAAGAGAAAGAGAGGAAAAGAGGACACATGCAAGCCTGTGGGCATGGAAAGATATGATTGATGTTCCAACCATTGATGTTTCTCTACGGTTTACAGAATTCTTTTTCCACAAAAAAATATAATAATGTAACGAAGGCTGTTTTGCTCGAGCTAAACACGTTGACCAAACCTTTGGCTTATCACAAAGACCTCCGATTGCTTCAGTCCACAGAGTGACGTGTTTTTTCTTTTTCCACCCCTTTTTTGTTGTAGATAGTGGTGTCTGAATACGATGGAGAAAGATCCAGTTGTGGTTTGTACGATGGACGCGGCCGAGCGATTCTTTCCAGTGGACACATGTACAATGGAGATTGGGCGGCCGGGCAAATGCATGGACAAGGAACCTACACTTTCAATGATGGGATTTCGTACGAAGGGGAATTCTTCGAAAACACGATAACAGGAACCGGGGTAAGCAGATTTACAGCATTCACAGTTGATTCTTTTCCTCTCTATATATATTTTTTTTTTGGGGGGGGGGGGGCAAGGGGGGGTCATGGTTCCAGGTTTGAATCAAAGGCAGTTCACCCAAATGGCATTAATCCAAAAATTTATGTCAAGAAATGAGATAGATCGCCACTTGGTTGCATAATCGTGCCATCATTTTTTTTTTCTCCGATAGAAAAACAAATGCAAACAAATGATTCGAAATCGAGTAAGGGTTTTGAAGTTTTCTTCCTCTTTTTTTAAGACAGAAATTTGACTGCATGTGCAAAAATATGAAAAAAAATATCAGGTCTACAGATGGACGAACGCAGTGTACGAAGGGGAGGTGGAAAAGGGTATGAGACACGGAACTGGAAAATTATCATTACCAGGCCGTCGCATTGAATACAACGGAGAATGGTGGAGGGGGAAGCGACACGGAAAAGGAACACTCAGATTTTGGTTTCCCGATGGATCCGAAATGATTTTCGAAGGTAGGTCAGAAACCCCACAGAATTTCCTTCCCTTTTGTTTTTTATTTTCCTTTAAATCTAATGTAATTGCAAATAATTAATGAGAATTGATTATTAATAATCATTTGCTCTGATGTAATGTAATACGTATTCTCAACAAATGGAAGAATTTCTGATTCCATATGATAAAGTTTCTGTGGAATAACTACCCTTCAAAAAAGCAATAGTACTTCAAAGTTAGAGAAAAAGACCACCGCGTACAGAAACACATTCATTCAAGGTTCAATCTGGAGTTCTTTCCTCCACTTGAAATTTGCTCTGAATACAGGTGATTGGGAGGATGATCGAAAGCGTGGACGCGGTCAACTGAAGTATTGCAGCGGAAATGTGTACGATGGGGAATTCGTGGATGATCGAAAAGCGGGCTATGGGGTCATGCATTGGAAAGATAGAGGGGAGCGTTACTCAGGCAACTGGAAAAACGACAAGCCGAATGGCCTGGGAGTCCATGTTTGGCTGGACAACGGAAATCAAAAGGAAAAGAAGGAAAATCATCATGGAGTGTACATCATGTACAACAGGTGAGAGGTTTGTACGTCAGGGGCCAAATTTCTGAACCCCTGGTGTTTTTATTTTTTTTTTAAATTCTAAATCTTCAATTCTTAGATTTTCAATAGATACTCACTCTCCGAAGAATCAGTGTTTATTTCTCTGTTTAAAAAAAAAATACCAAAAAGAGCTGAGAAGCTGCTGGGTGGCGGATTTCCCCCCCCCCCCCCCCCCGCGCCAACCAGTCGATTAGAATCTGATAGGAACACAGAAAATGATGTCAGTCAATTCAAAGCCATGTGAGCAAAAAAATGTTTCACAAATCTTGATTTCTGTTTTGGTGTTTTTTTTTTCTCTTCGCCATTCCAGATATGAGGGGATGTTCAGAGATGGACGCAGACATGGGGAGGGCGTTTTGTATTATGCAACCGGAGCTCGCTACGAGGGGGAATGGGAAAACGACTCCAAAGAGGGCGATGGAATATTCATTTTCGAGGATGGCTCCGAATTCCACGGAACTTTTCATAACAACAAGCCGGTGTTGATGGATCAGGAGAAATTTGGACCCAAGAACAACGGCAGCATTCATATTCACATCGACGATGTTTTGAGGGAGGAGCAAAGTCCAGAAAAGGCTGGAAGAGGGGTGAATAATGTGCTGATGTGCCACAATACGGAGTTGCGAAACCTGTATGAAAAATACTGGTGAGTATGGAGTGTTGGCGTTTTGACAGCCAGGGGGGGGGGGCAAGGGAAAAGAGCCTGAGTTTTAAAAAAGAACAGTAACCATACATTATGCATGTAACTTTTTTGTTTATTTTTTCAAGTTAGAAAAAATGTTGGATGAGACTTTTTACACTGGTGATCGATCGGAGGATATCCACAGCAAAAGTCATTTTGAAAACAATGAAAAAAAAAGAGATTAGCAATAGTCAAAAGAATCTATACTTTTGAGAGGAAGAGAACTTTTGAATGTTTATTTTTTATTTTATTTTTTTTTGGGGGGGGGGATAAGGGAGAGGCCATTCACCGGGAATTTCGAATATGTTTACCTGAATGGGTGTCACGTGGATTTCTGTTTCGTTTTCTGTTTGCAGTCAATCAGCCCAAGCCAATTCAAAAGTTTCGGATCGAACGAGCTTCACTCTTTTGCTGTCTCAGTTTTGGGAGCTCTGCAGGCATGCAAGATTGCCCTCCACCCAGATGCCCCTCGTCAGAATTAACCAAGTCATCAGAAAAGCAATGCAGCCCTCTCCACTGGTCACCAGGAGGCGCGAAAAAGTAAAGCTTTTTCTATTTCAAAAAACGGCCTCAAGAATATGAGTGAATGAAACATAAAGCTTGCGGTAGAACTTTCATTTTCAAGAAACAGAAACAACGGATGCCCAATTGAACCCCACCCGAATGAAAACGAAAAATGTCACTTGTGTGTGTGGTATACTATCAACACTTGGACAGAAAAGCGAAAGTTATCCTTTTTTTCAACGCGTGCAAGAAGTACAGTGAAAATTGGTCAGGGAAAAGCAGCCATTACACACAAATCCTGTTTTTTGTTTGTTTTAATGCACAGGTTCTCAACTCAGTCAATGCCAATGGAGTTCCGAATGACAGCTACAGCGTGCACGACCCCAACAACGAAATTCTTTACACCGAATTCTGCGAATCTCTGGTGAGAATTGCACAGATCAGATACCTGCACCTGGACAAAATCGAGGAACGCGTGCATGCACTCGTCAACAAGGACATCCTTCCATTGCTAGCCAGAAAAAAATCCCAAAATCAAGAGGGAACCCTCCAAATCAATCAAGAAACTCAAGCGTAAGGGCTGCTCCTGACCGTTGTTCTTGATGCAACTCTCTTGCAAGGTTACTCACTGCCACTGCTCGTTTTCATGAATTGAAACCCTTCTCTGAAAAATATATGGTGCTTGTGTGTTTTTTTGCCATGAACTCTCTCAGATACCTGGCCTCAATCGACCACGTGATACGGAGTTTGTTTTTCATTTTGGCCGGAGTGGATTTGGAGGATCGGGGCCCTGAGTCTGACTGGAGAATCGTGTACGAGTACCACATCACTCACAGGGACGTGTTGAAACTTTTCCATGACTGTGAATTGATAAGCGACAGCTTGACGTCGGCTGACGTGATGCGAGGATGTAGAGAAGCCTGCTTTGCAGAGCTCAGAGGGTATGATATATTCACACAACCCCTCTTTATTGCCTAATTTCCCTAATTTTTCTGCAGGATTTTGCACACATGCACCCTTCCCCCACAGAAAAATAAATACATAAGAAAGTCATACTAAAAAACAGAAGGACAAAAGGCCTGAAATCTTCAAACATCATATTTTTATGTGCGATTTTTTACTTCTGATACATTCTGATATAGAAACACCAATGTTCTTATCTTACAAAAAATGATGCAAAAAGAAAAAAGTGGTGAATTGACTCGTTTTTTCTTTCCTTTTCCCATGCCAGCCCTCCTGACTCCACCCCCAACGAAAACAGCGCACTGAACTCCAGTCCACAAGGCGTCGATTTGCTGTGTGCAGACACAGAACTCACGTACCCAGAATTTTCTGATGCCATCGTGCTGATTTCCAAGAGAGCCTACGAAAAGAAAAACCGAAATGCTGGCAGCGGAAACGGGATCAGGTCATTCTTGACCAGAAAGAACGGCTTCCTCACCAAAATCTCAAAACTGTATGGAATCGTCATTCCACCGGCACCTGCTTTAGGGGGGGATGGTGGAGCAACGGATGCAAACAGCGTTGCACCTCAAACAGATGTCGGAGAGTGATGAGGACGAAAAAGAAAAAAACTAAAAAAGGCTGACAGGATTCTGCCAGTCAGTCTGAACATTTTCAAAATATAATGTTTAAAAAAGGAAAAAGAACTCGCATGATTTTATCAATGGATTGCTTCTCGATTTAAGTTGGGTTGGTTTTTGGACCAACTCCTTTAACACCTAGGGCCAACTTTCCAAGACTTGAGTTTAAACTTATTTTGAAACTGGAACGAAGTTATGACCTCCCACCCACCCCACCCCCAAAACCCTGCCCACGATTCAAGCATCCAATTTTGACATTTGGTCATTGCAAATTTACACACTTCCCGATACAAACCCCCCCTCTCCCACGAAATAAAGCACTCCTCCGTCCTGCCTACCACGAATAAAATTGCTTTTTTTTTTCCTCTTTATTCTCGGATGTTTTTTGTTTTCTTTTCTGGTTCAAATTAAAGCAGGGGAATTTTTACCCCCCCTTTCTCTTCTTTCCCTTCTTCTTTTTCGGTGGAGCTAAATCCTCTTCATCGTTTTCCTCCGATCGCCGCTTTTTTTCCTCCAGCCTTTCTCTAGCTGCCAGGAAATCTTCTTCACTGATTTCGAGATCCTGAAATCAGCAAAAAAAGCAAAAAGAAACTCACACACTGTCACTACAAAAATCAGTGTCAGCAAAAAAAAACAACAAAAAAACAGAAATCGCACAGGAGAAGTAGCACAAAAAACATGCAATAGGAGCGTGCCTGCCTATTGTTGTGATATCAACCAGCACGTGATTGATTGGATTTTTTTTTATTGCTGCTTATGAAACAAAAAAAAACTAAAATTCCAATCAATCAACCACAGCATTCTCAGTCCAACGGATCACATAAAATAATCAGTCCAGTTCAATGGTTTGCTCGCCTTTTCTTTTTTCTTTCTTGATCTCCCCTTTCGTTTTTCACCTCCTGCATACTTTTCTGCGAGTCGATCTATGCAATTGTCTAGAGCATTGGGCTGTGGAAACCACACACACACACACGTAAAAACAGTAACTGCAAAACTCAAACAAGCTTTCTTCTTATATATTTTTTCAATCTTGACAATTTGCTTTGCTTTCCATGCTTCTTTTCTCCCATCGGCGTTTGCATTTTGAGAAAAAAATAAAAAACAGCGAAAAAAAGTGGGGGGAAAGGAGAAAAAAGGGGGGGAAAGGGGAAAAAAACCCATTATTGATACATGCCTCATCTTTTCGAGTGTTTCTTTTTTTTACTACACACCTTTCTTCGTTTTTGCATCATGGCAATCAATGAATTCATATCATTCGGGTCCGAATCCCGTCCCCGTTCTTCCAAAGGATTTTCCGGCCTGGGCAATTTCTTTATCTTTTCTGCCCATTTCGTATAACGTTTGTACTCCTTCAACGCACCTGATTAAGAAATTCAAGACACTACAAGAAATGAGGGGAGAAAAACTAAATTGTGGGATGTTGATATGTTAGCTCCGCTTGGCCAATAATTTAGAACAAGCAAAACTCCCGAGAAAAAAACAATGCTCCTATTCAACCTTTCCCCAGCAAGCAAAAAAAGTTGAGTTAAAACAAGCTGGCGGGTTAACAGCAATACAGTCAGTTCCTTCCTATTTCTACTTCAACTTTTTTTGGGAGAAACAAACAACATTCCACACAAACCATATTCCCAGAACAGAAAAAAAAGTGGCTACCATGGAGGGCAAGCATAATTAAAAAATAAATAATTTAAATGCATTGAAAACACAAAAACTACTAAAGAAAATTCTTGGTTTCCTCGTTTTTCGTGAATTGTCGTACCAGCTTCGATCTCGCCATCCAGAATATCCATGAATCGATGTGAATCAATTTCATCACTGCTGCAAAGCATGAATTCGAAAGCCTGTCGTTTTTTTAACAAAAAAGAACAAGCGAAAAAACATCCCCACGTCAGCAGTGAATAAATGAGCCTGACACAACACCCGGTTCTTGAATTTTTTCACACTTTTGATCTTTTTTTTATCCTTTTAGGGAAAAAGACACACATGGGGCCTTTTGGTATTCCCGACTGCAAGTTCATCAAATAAGTAGATAAGTAAACATGTAAACAAATAAATAAATGAATAAATAAAAATCACCTTCAAATGGGTATGCATCGAAACTTTGCCAGGGGAAAAAACCCACACCCATCTTCCATAATTGTAAACAAAGGAAATAGATTATCATCTTCGATCTTCACGGATCCAAACAAGAGGGCTCTGCATTCTTTCACGAAACTCCTCCATGTCATGCATAAAATGCAAAAAAACATCTCACCAGTTTCATATCCCCCTTGTACTGTTTGTACAGCCTGAGCAGCTCTGCTTTTTCTTCTGACGATCCAAGATAACCCTTTTCGAAGTTTATGACATCCTCGACGGTCAACTTTCCGAAATACTTTTTCAAGTCATCCCTGTCGCTCACCAGCTCCTCGGAATCTTCCAAACTCCCAGTTTCATCGTACATTGTCCTCCTGTCATTGGGTTTCCATCAACCCCAAGAAATCAAATCAGCCCAGTCAACAAAAATTTCCCTGAGAAATTAACCTAAGGAATCTGCCTTTCACTATTCAGCAGATTAAAAGAGAAACAAAAAGCCCCTGTTGATCGAGGCATGACAGTTTTCCGCACTAAAGTAGTTTTACCCAATCGCTTCCTGCCTTATATCGTTTTCTTCTTTTTCAACACTTCCAATTTTTCGACATCATTTTAATCACAGATTCCACATTGAATTAACCAAACGTATCCACCACTTTTTGCCTTTTTTAATTTTTATCGAATTGTCCTGATATGTACCTTTCTGGGTTGCTCAACACCGCGTACAATCTTTGGAGATCTTGAAACTTTTCCTTTGTATCCTGTTAAAATAAACATATTAAAAAAATAATAAAAATCTTTCATGCATGCCTTTTCTTGTACACATTTAAAACGACTTCTTTGAATCCAGCGAATTTACACTGATCTCTCCGTAGCATTCCAACAAAAATTTCCATTCACAATGTTGAACATCTCAGACCCAGCCACCAGCAATTTGCTTTGAATTCATTACATTTCGTTCAAAAAATATTTTTTGTCAACACACGGACATAAACCAGGAATTCTGTTGGAACATATTGCATGGCCCCACCTCATCGGGATTCTTGTCTGGATGCAACTTCAAAGCAAGCACTCGATAGGCTTTTTTTATGTCTGCCTAGTAGAAACAAAATAACTTCCCTCTTGACACTCTGCCATAGCATATTTCTTTAAGGAAAAAAAGAATACAGCAGAAGAAGCTCGGAGGATTGACGCAAGGTTTGCTTTTCTCAAACACTGCCCAGTATTTCCAACCTGCGAAGCATCAGGCTCGACGCCTAAAACCTGAAAGAAAAGAAAAAAACCAACACATGACGTTTATAAGCGTCACTCACGGACGTACATACATAATCCTGCACAACTGAAATCTTTTCCTTATTTCATCAAACAGTCTGATATACACAATCCTCCATCGGGCGGGCCCCCCCCCCCCCCCCCCCCTTTCCAAGAGAACCCGCAGTAAACTGAACCTGGTCTCGCGCCATCGAAAAGAAGAAAGTCGTCACCCAGCGCACTCAAGAACGTTAACCAGAAAGAAAGAGCACCGAAGTGAAATTCGGAATGCGAACATTGTTTTCGAGACCTGGCGGACGAGATATTGGTTCTTTCCGAAAGGGATGCGCAGGGAGTTGTTACAATAACGCAGTCGAACACTCCAGTTACCTCATAGAGCGAGGGTTGGGCCATATCGCACTCGATATAAAACACGTGCTCGTGCGGAATCGGCAACTGGGAAAAAAAAAACGCGAAAGAAGTCTATGAACCACTCAGGTGGTGTCTTTGGGCGGAAGTTTCAACCCACAGTTTCTGGAAACCATGACAAACCAATATGTATCATCGATCGATATATATCGCACAATTACCATAAAATTCACGCTAATAATGTGATGGCAATGCGATTGTACTGGAGCGGTGCTGGGTAGTTGATTCTGGACATAATCTCCTCTGAACTTGAACATCTGGCTGCCATAGATGTCCATGGATCCAACAACATTGTATTTTGTGGGTGCATCTCTGTTGTGTTTTTTGTTTTTGTTTTTTTTAAACCAATAGTTGGTCTCACCATGGGAACCATTTCCCATCGTTTTTGCACAGTGTTGTTTTCCTTCTATTCACAATGTCGATTCCTGACCCCACTGTTGTCACTGCTTTAACTTGCAATCTTACATCACCTAATCATTTGTACGCTCCATCAACCGACAAGGGAGGAAACTACCATTTCAAACAGAAGAGACATAAATATGGATAGCATTGGACCTTGGTTGTTCTGATGGTCTAATTGTCTCTACTTGTCTTGCAGCAACACCATGTATGCTTCTTTTTTATTGTCTGGGATGATGTCAGAAATTCCGAGGTATTTGAAGGTAGGGTTCGGCACCTCCAGAAATTCCTGCAAAGAAACATTTCAACATTTAAATGCTCATCCGCCATTCATCCCTTTCCCCCCCCCTCAGTTTGATCAGCCTTTGGAATCGAAAAGGTCACGACACTCACCTTCAGGATAGCTTCATCGATTATTGGCTTTTGAAAGGTTGCGGTAAATTCCTGCAAATTATGAAAAGACCTATGTCACTTGAAACATCCAATATGGACACAGGAGGTTAAGAGAGGAGTGGTGGGCGTTGAATCAGGAAAATCAACTTCGAGATTCGAGGTGGGTTTGAAAAGAGATCGAACGTTCTTGGATCAAAGGGCTTGTATGTCTGACAGGAGGGGACCCGTGTTCAAGAACAAAATAGAAGAAAAAAAATCCAATTGGAAGATTTGTCAAACCCATTACTGGTCTTTTTTCTTTTCAAACCTTAGGTTGAGCAATCAGGGAATTAAATAGAATAAAGAAGAAAAAGGAAACTGTGCTTTGGCCTCGATGCTGGCAATCTTTCAGGGACCTGACTGTTTATCTGTGGATGTTGGATGGCATGATCCAGGGCAGTCAGTACCTTGTTAGCATCGACAGCAGCTTCCGGGGGCCCCCTGGCAACAGAAACCCAATGACCACCCCTCAGCTCCTCCAAATGGAATCGCCACCTGGAGCATATTTAACAACTGTAGGTAAGAATAGGAACCTATCGATCGATTTGCCATAGGTCTTGTGAAACTTGAAAGGGGAAACAGAAAAAACAAACAAACAGGATGGCAGTGAATCGCGCACCTGGTTTGGAAACTGCCATCAATGTACAGCGTTGCAGTGTTTTGCCAGAGTCCTTTCGGGAAACGAAACTCACAGCTTTGCAGAGGAAATCCGAGGCCATCACCTCTTGCCTTGACAAAAGCCTATCCCCCATATTTAAAAACAAGACAAAAACACACACAAAGTAAGGAAGGTTTCGATGGCACCCGTATCACTCATTTGCATGAGACTTCAACCTCCGTGCCATCGATTTGGCCAGCGAAAACAAGCGGAGCAAGAACATGGGAATTTTTTTCACCAATGGCTTGCAATGTGCAGCGGATAACGATGGGATGCTATTTTCTGAAGGGAAAATCGTCATGGAGGGATGGCCCACCTCCTTCAAGCTCCAATGTCTTTGAAACGTTCGCTCCATATCCTCCTCGGACATCGCGGCTTCCAGGCTGCTCCACTAACAACAAACACCAAAACAAGCGAAAGCCTTTTCTATTGGATCATTTCTTGCTGCGTCGAAAACAAAGTGGATAACCCCTTGTGTCCAACGTCCAATGCTGGGGTCATTTTTTTTGCCCCAACAAGACCTGGAATTTCATTGGGCTGTTGACTATCTACCAATAGATTAAAGGGCAGCACTGAATTACCTCATGAGGTGTCAATTGGCTTCTGAAGGCCTCCAATGCATTTCTGATGGATGTTCCAGGCTTTCTCCTCAATTGGCCTGGGGCGGCCACATCCACCCCACATAAACAAAGAGGCTCCGATATCAAAACAACGAAGTCCCCCTGTGAGCTCAGCAAAACACCATCAATCGTGGGCTGCATGCAGCAAGTTGCATGAGATATCCGTAAGTACATTCCATATATGATCAAAGGTAAAAATTTGTTGCATGGTCTCAACAGTGCTTTATGAGGATATCAGGAAAATGCTGAATTCACAACAAAAACACCTTTTGTTTTTAAGAAGCTTTTGAAGGTCCATGAAGCAACTTCGATGCCTTTCTCATTTGCCGATATTTCCCATCATGAGAGCATGACTGATCAGAAATCGATCGACAATCAACACACGATCCGATGCATCTGTGTGGCGGTTCAAGACGTCGACCACGGCTGAACAAAGCGCAGCACCCACCTCGTGCGATACATTGAAGTTGAAGTTTGGACAACGTGCTTTGTCCGCAGTTCCGGCGAAGAAAGGCTTCTTTCCCTTCGTTCGTTTGATCACCACGTGATCGAATTCTACACCCAACGCCGCCACACATGCACTTCTCTGGAGCAGTCGACTCACGAGGGCTCGTTTCTGATCAGCCCTGAATTTGAACCCCACGCACGCTTGCGCATCCTCACGCGGAATCAGCCCCAACAAGTAGTCGAACTCCGACTCGCTGGGTTCCCAACTCGCGATATCGATCGCCCAGCGCAAAGTGCAGTCCATGTCACTCTTTCCACCCCCAGGAAATATCCTGTTGATTTGAATTCCAGTTGTACGGAGGAGGCTGTTGGTGTGGCCGGAAGCCCTTCATTGGACGGGGGGTGGAAGAGGGGGGAAGCTGGAGGGTTGGGTTCGGCCAAACCCACTTCTTGACCTTGGAAATGAGAAGGATGCGCTGAGATGCATTCCTTTTTTCTGAAAAAGGAATCGATCACACTATGATGACGTGAGTCCCAAAATTTTTGATTTGTTTCGAGGTGGGTGTGCGGGAAAAACTTCCTATGCACGAGTTCGTATTGCCCAGTTAGCCCAGTCCGCGCGCCTGTGCGTGGTTTCCCGCTCGCCGCACGCTCGATTGCTGCTCCGAGCAGATTTGATCGGAACACCTGGGTTTCTGCCCCATCTTGTGCAAGTTGCTGTTGCCTGTGGAGCCCTTCGCTTGTGAGTGCGTTCGCTGTAGAAGAGAATGCGGTCTTGTGGCGTTCGTTCGACGCCAGTCGGGGGATTCCCCTCGACTCGCCGGGGGGTTGTAGCAACGAGGGCGAGCAACAACGCCCAAGCGGCCTCCGTCGCGGAAGCCAGCGACATCAGGAGCCAGGCTCGAAGGAGAGGTAACCTTCACGTAAACGATGTGTCTTTAATGTGAAGGACGTGGGGCTGCTGTTTCTTGGCCAATTTTCGCGAGGGATCCTTTTTAAACTGCGGGCGAAACTTTTCGGGAAAGAAGGGGTTTTGAGCTGAAATGGGATTGCAAAAGTTGGAAAAAAAAGAATAGTACAAACGTAACGCAAAGAGTGAGTTTCTGTGAACCGAGGAAAGGATGGAAGAATAACTATCTGTTGGGGAGGGTTTGAGGCCACAAGTTGCTCCTTTGGGATATTCAAAAAATAAGAGTCGAAAGTGATTTTTTTGGGGGAGAAAAACTGCATGAAGGGAAAAAACACTCCCCAAAGAGCCTAGGAAACCTCTGCCCTTGCCACTTCCATACCTCAACTAACGGAAAGAATCGATGGATAATTGCTGAAAAGGCACGTTCTGATTTTCTGACTTGGCCCTTATTCCATGCAGCCCCACTGGAGAAGGCCTTCCTGTTCAATTCAAAATTCGTGCCTTTCTCGGATGTGCAAGAGGGGGTGGCCTCCACCGAGGTCTACGACCTGGAAGAGGTGGTGTACCGGTCCCAAGATGGAGGGTTGCTGGATGTTCAGCATGACATGGAGTCCCTTGCCATTTATGGCCCTGAATATTGGAAAGCGTTGTTTGATGAGAGGGCTGGGAAGACGACCTGGCCGTACGGCTCAGGGGTGTGGAGCAAGAAGGAATGGGTGCTGCCTGTAAGTGGAGTGACCTGTGAATGCTATTGTTCTGCTTCTTGTCATTTGGGGGAAACAGGAGGGGAAGGGTGTGTAAATGCGAATGTAAACCAAATGGCAAGATTGAGAAGTGCATTTTTCTTCTTTTCTGAGCGATGGGAGAACATCGCTCAAATATATGTTTAGGAACATATATTTGTTTCAAGCTAGAATTCAGAAAGAAAGAAAAGATCCCAACGAACCAAACCAGCTGAGCTAACCCATCATTCTCTCAGCGGGTGCAGCTGCTGAGTCCAATTGTCTTCAGAAATGTGGATGCCCAAATTCTTGAAATCAACACTTTGGAAATGCAAGGCAAGCCTAGAAGAAATGATTGTGGCGGTGGTGATGTCGTTCCACAGGAAATCAGTGACCAAGATGTCATCAGTATGTTTGAAGGAAATTCCAACTTATTTTGGGCAGAGAGGTTTGGACGCGAGGTGCTCGAAATGACCGACTTGTGGGTGAAACAATGTGGCAACAGTCACACCGGTTCATTCAAAGATTTGGGGATGACAGTGCTTGTCAGTCAAGTCAACAGCATCAGGTAAGAAATGAAATGGATCCGTGGTGTCAAAAAATCCACTCAGCTGCATTGCCCATAACTCTAAAATGGGCTCGTTTTCTGGAAAGGATTGATGCTTCTTGCAATTGTGTAACATAGCATTTGAATTATGATACCCCCCCCCCCTTTTTCCCCCTTTATGCAGTTTTCAAAATGTGGACAAGAAAGGTGAGAAAGAAGATCCTGTGGAAGGAAAGATACCTCGTCTTTTGCCTGCATTTTTTTCAATGGATTCCGAAGCCTGGTGTAACCTCTCCACAATGAGTAATATGGGACTCGAAAATATAACCGAGCAACTCATTGTTTTCCCTTTCCCTTTTTTTTCAGAAAAAAGAGCCCTGAGAAAATTTCCGCAGTTGGATGTGCATCGACCGGGGACACCTCAGCTGCTCTGTCAGCTTACTGCGCGGCCGCTGGTATACCTTCCATTGTTTTCCTTCCGGCCGACAAGATCTCCCTTGCTCAACTGGTCCAACCCATCGCCAACGGAGCTCTGGTCCTGAGCATCGACACCGATTTCGACGGCTGCATGAAACTCATCCGTGATGTGACTGCGGAGTACCCCATCTACCTGGCCAACTCAATGAACAGCCTGAGATTGGAGGGCCAGAAGACAGCAGCCATCGAAATTTGCCAACAGTTCGACTGGGAAGTCCCTGACTGGGTGATTGTACCTGGTGGAAACTTGGGCAATATCTATGCGTTCTACAAGGGGTTCAAGATGTGCAGGGACCTGGGTCTGACAGACAAATTGCCCAGGCTGGTGTGTGCTCAAGCTGCGAATGCAAACCCGCTGTACGTTTCCTTCAAAGATGACTTCAAGAGCTTTCAACCGGTGAAGGCAAAGCAGACGTTTGCTTCTGCCATTCAGATTGGAGACCCCGTGTCGATCAACAGGTAAGCCAGGGTAACATGGAAAAGCACCGGAAATATAGGTATTTGGGGTTGACCCAGTGCTCTGTTTCTTCAGCCTGGTGGGTGAGAGGGGTCAACGAAATTTAGTCAGTCAGAAAAACTGTTCATCATGGAACGGAGTGAAAGCTATGATGGAGCGTTGCGCAAGCCATTCTGATTTTCTGGTAGTGTTCTGCTGATTGAGATAATTATTACGAGAGGGCGACCCAGCGTATGCTACATGCAGGGCGATCATGGCGTTGGAAGCCACTGATGGGATTGTGGAGGAGGCAACCGAGGAGGAATTGATGGACGCCGCTGCCCTGGCTGATCAGACCGGCATGTTCAATTGCCCTCACACTGGGGTGGCTCTCGCAGCTCTCCAGAAGCTCAGGTCGAAGGGAGTGATCGGAGCAAACGACCGAACGGTCGTGGTTTCGACGGCGCATGGCCTGAAGTTTGCTCAAGCAAAGGTATGGTGGAAATCAGACCTGGTCAATCGGTCACCCCCCCCCCCCCCCAAAAAAAAAAAAAAAAAGAAAGAAAGAGAGGAAATTCGATGGAGGATCCAACAGGGAGGTGCTAGAATTTATGTAATATAAAAGTGACAAGTATTTTTGTTTTTTAGATAAGAATGTTTTGAACGTTTATATCTGGCAAGGGGGATGACAGAAGGAAGGGAGTTTTTAGACTTCATCATGGTGTTGTGGTTGCAGGTTGCATATCATTCAAAGGAGATCGATATGTCTTGTGCATATGCCAACCCTCCAGTCCAGGTCAAGGAAAACCTCGGGTCTGTCATCGATGTCATCCGCCAAAAGTACAACATGTGAGGAAGGAAATGAAAAGCGAAAGAATACAAAACGGGGAACTTTTGGATGATTCTTAGGTTTGCTATAAGCCATAGACTTATTCCGTGTTTTTTTCGGGGGGTGGGGGGGGTTAAAACCAAAAAAAAGAAAGAGAAAATTAACATGGGTACCAGAATTCGTTGTTTTGGGTAAGGAAGGTGGCATCCTTTCTATTGAAGACAAGAAGTGGGACGGTGGAAGTGGGTGTTTCGAGGGACTGATGGTGGATACGTTGGTTCTGTTGATTTTGAATGATTGGTTGGTTGTTTGCGATATGTCCGGGTCCTTGATGTAGGATGAAATTCCTTTGTTTGCTTCTGGCTTAGCACTAGCCGATAGTTTTTGTAACGCCCTGAAATCCCAAAAGTGAACCAGTATCTATTATGATCGAGAATCTTATGATCCGGCTCTTTTGACACTGAAAATCACACCATCTATCGTTCTGCAGAAAAAGTTTCAGCGAATCCTCTCAACACTCTTGCATTTGGATATCGACCCGAACTACCAAAAAAACCGAACTGGTGTTTACAATGGATCCCCCCCCCTTGTCCACTGCCCACCAACCATCAGCAACACTCCAACAGTCCTTCAACAGCCCCCTATGTCATGGTTCGATGTGACAGATCTCGCTGTGTGGGGGCTTTTTCGCGTGTGTGTGTGGTGTGCAGTAGGAAAGTGAGCCTCTGATGTACCCAATCTGCTCGTGGAGGTATTTTCTTGCTCCCCTAGCGTTTTCCGTTTCCACTTTAATCACAGCCATATCCCTCGACACCTCGATCGCTTTTTCCTCGATGCTTGACATTCGCGAGGTTACTGCATCCAGTTTTCTTTCTATGCGAGCCAACGCCACGAGAACTTCGTTGACTGTGTCGATATCCATCTCCCGCTTATGGGGCGCCGCCAGTTTCAGGTGGTCGAACATTGTGGAGGCTCGGGGGCTGTGGACACTTTTGAATTTCTGGTCTCTTGCGAGAAAGAAACACATGCGGATTCTACGCTCAGGGCAATTTGGCAGGTCGCTGAAGTTTGCTGGTGGCCAACTGGTATAACTAAACCCAACATATTTCCTCTGTGTGGCTTGGCATTTGTGCTCAAAAAGCAGCGAACTTTTGTTTCGTTTATTTTCTTGTGTCCACCTGTGTACACTGAAACCTGCCTGCTGGCTGTAGCGACAGCAATTGGTTGTTTAATTGTGGGGTACTCCGAGATAGAGAGCAGGAGTATGGATGTTCTTTGTGCCACGAAAACGCTGAAGGGCACGCTGTGTGTCCTGGAAACAAAGCTGAGCGACCTATGCAATCGCGCCGAACAGTTGGAGGAGAGTCTTGACAGCCTATTGGAGGAGATTGCCGCAAGGAAAAGAGAGGCTGAATTCTCATGTGGAGAGAGGATAGGGATGCTAAAAGAGCTCAATGAGTTGAAAGCAACCGTGAAAACTCTGGAGGAGCTTTAAGATTTATGAGCGAACTCTCGCCAAGCTGATAATTCTGAAGTATTTTGGGCAATCTGCAAGTCCCAGCCCTACTTGTGTCGGGGATTGCGTTAAGGCAGTCTGCATGTTCATTTGTGGAGTTAAATCGATGGGATTTGTGAGTTTGGAGGAATGCCAGGAGCGGTCGAAAGACTGGATTTTTTTGAAGAGAAAAGAGACTGTTATTTTGTCCCGACTTTTTGAGCAGGAGGATTTTGTAAAGTAGTTGGAAATGAGTTTCTTGTCCTTGGTTTCTGAATGGCGCACATACCCGTGTGCGCCTGATTTGAGAACACGAACAACCTCAAGTTCTGAGCAATTGCGCAGTTATTACAGTTTCAGTCGCAGCAAATACTGAATTTATCGGAACCTGGGCCAAAATGGCAACAAGTTTGTGTAGGCGTGGTTCCTCAATTGTGCCGAGGGTCAAGGGAGCGTCGAAGCCCCACAGTGGCCGACGCTTTTGTACATTTGAAACATGACAACGCGGGGTGCAAAGTCCAGACACGGATTGGTGATAGAAGCAGGAAAGAAGGGCAAAGCTCAAAATGTGGCGAAGAGCAAGGCGAGTGGCGACGCCGACGTTCGAGCCATAAAAAAATCAAGGTGGGAAGCCCTGTCACAAATGCTGCTAAATTCTGGTTTCCCCTACTTGGTCTGGCACAGACCATTTTGCGCAACGCGGACAGCTGCGTAGAATTCGACTTTTCTTATTGCATCGAAAGACACGCCTTCACAGACACCGCTTGTCATCCATTCACAAGTATTTGGCTTAAATTGAGAATTGATTGTAACGAACGAAGGGCCGCAGCGATAGGGGCTGCTGTCACTGAGATATCCAGGTCGGCCAGTAGCGCAGCCCGACAGCGGGTCTTTCCACCAACGAAAGACACGCCGCATGGTGGTTTCTCACCATCTCCATCGTCGCATGTACTTCGATCTGCCCTTGCATCTCATGTGTCCAGAGCTGGACAGCTCCGGCCTGCTCCCAGCTGGAAATTGAAGTGCAAAACAGACTCGGGGAAGGATGTAGCACAAAAGAAGGTGCAGTTGATGGGTGTTGCGCTGGACGCTCTATTGCAAGAGGCAGTTGCCTCTTTCATATACCAACCAAGCGAAAACCTTGCCACTGGAGCATCGCTTGACCGACTTCTATGGCTCCTGTTGTTGAAATATATTGAAATTTCTTTCAGATTGAAGGAAAGCATCAGCCAACAGTGTGGACTTCAAGCCCAAGGTACAGTTTCAGCGGACTCTTTGTACGGTGGCCCTAAGTCATTCGAACGCATGAATTCATTCCTGAGTTTGAAGCTTTTTTGGTTCATGTCCAGGCGCCTGGTGTTCCTAAGGGAAAAGTTCGACCTTCCAGCGAAACAAGATGCTGCTTCTGTCATCCAGCGGCACTACAGACGTCACCTTGCACGTGCACTTCGGAAAAGAATGCTACAGGTTTGGATCTTTTTTCTTTGCCATTCAGCTTGGAAGAAATTTCCAAATTTTCACTTGTCGAAACCACTGATTTTTTTTTCTATTTTATCACCGATGGCAGGATCAAACAAAGGCGGCAGTGGCAATCCAGGCGACAATCCGTGGATTTCTTGCTCGTAGCGCTTTGAACCACGCGTCAGAATGCGCCAAACTTGTACAGTCTGCTTGGCGTGGATATCAAGCGAGGAAAAAAACCAGGTGCGGATTGGTTCAAAGGTTAATGACGGAAGGGCAATATCTCCCAGAAAACAACCTTATGCGTGTTGTTACAGGGAGCTCAGAGAAGCAAAGAGTAAAGTAGCCGCAGCAAAAGCCATTGAAGAGCAGCGGAAGCAAAGTGAGGCAGTTGCCACTATATCGAAGCACTACCAAGCATACAGGTCATACTTCTATACCGTGTCTCCTTGTGTATCATTTTTGGTGGGAACACGTCTGAAAAAAAAATGACGACAGGGCGGGGAAAAACGAAACATTCCGATGCAAAAGCGGACCTCCAGAGAACAAGTGCGCTCCAACAACGCCGCAAACATCCGTTCCGGAAGGAGGTAGTTCAGTTTCAAGGGTGGATTCCGATGCATCTATGGAGGCAGACTTGGCTCCAACAGATAGTGCACCAACACAAGACCCAGACGCACAGTTGTCTGATTCTATCGGGACTTGGTCTACCAAACGAGCTTCACATGAAAGTCAGAGTCAGGACACGGAAAAGACGGTGGCCACCTCCGAGTCGATAGGTCTACTGGAACAGCCGGCGTGGGATCACAACGATGCAGTCATTACCACGGTCATCTCCGAGACGGCCGTATCCGTATGCGACGAATCGTCACATACGGCAGGTGTTGAGCTGATAGAAGCATGCAAACTGAACAGCGATGGAAATGCAAACGAAGATTGGGAGGCCGACACCACCAAGTGTGAGCCCGAATCCGTATCGAGCGGAACGATACAAGATCTCACTGCTGATGAGGTGGAACAGGGGGCCTCTCTAGCAAGTGATGGGGTAGCAACAGATATTGCCACAGAGTTGGAGGTGTGTTCAATTGAAAAGTCGGTGGACGGCGGTGAACGACGAGCTGAGGAGCCGCAAGTTGATGAAGAATGCACAGGACAGGGACACGTTTATGTTCCTGATGCCTCGAGTAATGAGGATGAGGACGCAGTGTTTGAAGAGTACGCATCTTTATTCATCCTACACCTCAACCCTTTCTCACCTGTTTCTAGACGGAGATACTGAAATTGTTGACGTCCTGGCAGGTATATTGAGGGAGAACGAAATGATTCTAATCCCGTTCGTACCTACGGAATTAGCTATACTGTTGTGACTTCCACCACGCTGCCTGCCAAAGAGAGCACTTCAGACGATGAAAGTGGCGTCTCATCGGTGGATGCTGTCAGAGAGGCGCGCATTGAGGCAGCCACAAGGGCACAAGCGGCAATGGCTTTCAAAGGTCCAGGAATGGACGGAGCGAGCAATGTTGATGTTTGTGAAAATGATCCAACGAGGTAAGTTCGTTGATATCTTTTTGTGTGCTGACCCTCTCGATCGCATGAAAACTCATCGCCCACAAGCCATCGCGGAGAGAACTGTTTTTACAAGATGTATATTCGGCAGCTTGCCCAGTTTGTCTTGGTTTGATACAGCACTTCAACGGAGTTCCCCTTGCCCAAGTACATGTCTCCAAGGATGCAGAAACGGCAAATGCGACAGATGCAGACTCAAGAACACTTCGTAGCCGCTCGTCAGGACGAACCTCATCGAACTTCCATTTCACCAGTCGGTCAGCCACTGTCAGTGAGCAGAAAGTCAACCGAGGTATGTGGTTTGTGGATCATCGCTAGAAAACACTTTCGTCCTGGACACGCAGATGCTTGCGATTTCTGACTTCCACACGCTCTGGTAAACGCTCCCCCAAGTGAATACCTGTGATTTTGTGCATGTAACGTTTGCAGAAGCCTAGAGTGACCTTGAACGAAGAGCAACAAGCACACTTCTCGGTCGAATCTGGTGCTTCCCCAACAAACGAAGGGGCTCTGATGCAGCCTTCCCGCATTCGCAGATAATGAACAGTGATGCGAATGTTTTTCTTGTCACATCAAGGGAGGGGGATGGAGTTGAGGCAGGGATGCACTTTGAGCAAAAAAAAAGAAAAGAAAGAAGATTGGGCAGTGATGTATTTTTGTATTTTTACTCCTACTTATGGCTGTGGTTTGGGCTCATTCAATTTGAGAGTTTCTAACACACAGATGCCACATCGAACCTAAGTATGTTTCCTCCTGGGACAGCAGATATTCCCAATTCAAAGAAGCCTGCATACCCTTAAACATGAGGCCAGCGGCCAAGACTGACATCTCTGGAAGGTCATTCCAGAAGGCCCGTCCCAGTCCTAACCCCCAAGAACACACACAATTGATTTACCACTCGATTCAATGTCCCCCCAGCTCCTGGAAGTTACAGATCCCGGCGTAACGCCGCCAATCCCTCAACCACAACTCATCTTTCCACGATTCTCCTCTCACACGTCCAGGCTCCTGTGTTCCAAGGCCCCCCACCAGCCCTCTCGAGCGCCGTCGATCGTCCCATCAGCTGGGATGGACCTGCTGAATTGGTTTGTTCTTTGTCAGGTGTGTTGGACGAGTGCAGAGACAGCCAGCCCCCTCAACACAATGATCCACGTGCCCTAAATCTGTCGCAAAGCTGATGTCTCCCTCACTGGAAATCATACTTTGTATTTGGTTTTCTCAGTTGGACTGGCAAAAGTTTCGCTTTTCTTTCCTCCACCGGCTCTTTCTCCACCGGCGCATGGCTGCAAGTTGAAGCTTAGCGGTCTTTATTTTCTTGGGGCGGGTGTTGTTGTCGTAAGCACGTCGTCGGAGAAGAGCGCTAGTTCTTGCATTCCCGATCGAACCTGCTCTCCACGCGCTGGGGGTAAGAAAACAGGAACGAAAAAAACCAGTTTTTCACGCTTGGATACGAAAATAGGAAGGACGGTGGTTTTCGTGAGGGCGTGAGCGCGGGACGCAGGAGTGGAATGAAAATCTGTTATGGAAAGGCCCCGAACTCGCGCTTCAGTCCGTGACAAACGACCACAGTCGGAAATCTCACTCGTGAGGAAAAGAGCTAGGGTGAACAGCTCGGAAATCGTAGACGTGGTGATGACGGAAAACGGAGGGATATCTAATGGGAGCGCTTCGGCGCACAGCGTTGGGAAACTCGGTCGGAAGGGGTGGATAGACAGGGTGGAGTTCATCAGACTCATGGAACAGGGGCTGTATTCGCTGGGATATCGCGACGTGGCAGGGCAACTGGAGGTCGCGTCTGGAATTCCGCACGAAGAGGAGCACGTTGTTAGTTTCAGGGAGGCAGTGCACCAGGGGAGTTGGGAAAAGGCTCTGGAACTTCTGGAGAGGTTGGGTATCGACGGGGAGGATAAGCTCAAGCAAGCGAAATTCTTGGTGTTGGAGCAGAAGTTTTTGGAGGTGGGGAGGGAAACCTAAAAATAATTATTGACCCTTAGGAGATGTTTTTCTTTTTTTCCCAATGTTTTGCATGATGCATCCATGTCGTATGGGGTTGCCTGTCTTTTCCTCTTTTTTGTTTTTTTTGGGGGGGGAGAGGGGAAATTGAATGCTGTGCCCCAGCAAGGTGCAGCAGGAGGTTCAATTCTGAACGTACTTCGTACATGGAAAGAAAACCACCATATTCTTTTGTTTTTCGGTCATATATTTTTTCATTCAATGGGATTTTAGAGCTGTCAGGAGTAAGCTGGACTTTACATTCAAGCCAACAACTCAAAAATTGTTGAATCGGTAAAAGTATCGATTATTCTCAATTTGCAGGCAGTGGAGAGGAAACAATGGAAAATTGCCCTGCAGCACTTAAGACTGGAGCTTGCACCACTAGAAGTGAATTTGACAAGGTACTGTGACCACTTCAGGCTCTTTCACAGCACTATGAACATCAAAGTGTTCACCTAGTCTATTCCTGAAGTCATTTGATGCCTTCGCTGCCAATGTATGTTTAAGAAATGTTCTCCCTTCAATTCGGAGCTTGAATGGTAGTTCACTGTCCGTTTCCTCAAAACACAGAAGAATCACAGTTCTCTCCTGGGTGTTGTTTTCCTTTAGTTATACCATGCTTCAACCCGATCGATAATTCGTTTTTTTTTGTTTTTGGGCACATTGCCACGTGTGTTGACTGTGTTCTATCTCCCTTGGATGAGTTGTGAGTTTTTCTTTCTTCCATTTCCGGAAGGTTACACGAACTGGCTTCGTGTTTGATGTGTCAAGACTTGGATGATTTGAAGGAAACAGCTCGATGGGATGGAATTGGTGGACATTCAAGGGGCAAAGTCTTGCTCGCTTTACAGGTAAGGCTCCATCACTTTGACAGAACAGTGACAGAGATGGCTGTGGTATTTTACCGGAAAATAGCACCATGATTAATGACAAAATGCTAGGATTTCTGTGGAGGACATGAAGCCACATGTAAATGATTTGCACAGCAGTTGGGCGACATGAAGCTTTCAGCATCGATGTAGTTCAATTGAAAAAATTGGCAGTGAAAGGTTGATGATGGGGCACCCATTCTTCTCCAGGATATAATCCCTCCCGAGGTCATGCTCCCTGATGATCGGTTGCTGGGGCTGTTGGAGCAAGCGCTCGAATCTCAGCTCAACAAGTGCGTTTATCACAACTCCAGGACCGCGGTGCCCTCCCTGCTGTCGGATTACACCGTGGGGGAGGAGCAAATCCCTTCCCAGAAACTCCACGAGCTCTGTGCACATTCTGACGAAGTCTGGCACTTGCAGTTCAGTCACGATGGGCGAAGGCTGGCTTCGTGTTCGAAAGATGGAGTGACTATAATATGGGTGGTGAGTTTTCTGTGATGGATTTTTACCAAGCTGGGGATGGGCTGGGTCACTGAAAAAAAGCAACATTGGTAGTTAATCGCAGCTTCATTTCCTGCAAACCACTGGCAGAAAAACATGGAAGACATGGCTGTGCTTTCGTTCACGCACTGGCATAACGGAGATGCACTACCTTGACCAGTGCTTTTTGTGGATTGATCACAGATTCATAGCAGGGAGAATGTAGAGAAACAACATGAATTAAGGGGGCACAGCGAAGCTGTGGTTTACCTTGCATGGAGCCCCGATGATCGGTACCTAGCCACTGCTAGTGAGTGTCGCATCCATAAATGCACCCCCTGAAAATCGCATGTCGTTTGCCTGAGTTGTGGATTTGTTGTGTTGAGATGAGTCGATGTCTGAGTTGGCTTTTGTGGGTTTGCCACCAAGGTTAGGTCAGGATAGGACTGTGCGAGTGTGGAACACGATCACCGGGAAAGTTCACTCCAAAATAGAGGAGCACAAAGATGTTTGTACGTCGGTGGGTTGGCTCCCAGATAGCAAGAGGTTGGTCAGCGGCGCGAATGACTCCCTCATGGTGAGTCATGCAACCGATATATTTCTGCACCCGCTTTTTTTTTTGTTCTGCTAATCTGTACGTTAACGTCCCTGCTCTCTGGTTTCGTTAAAGAATAGTGTTTTTTTTGCGGATCCTTTTGTGGTTTTTCTGAATCATTGTCCCTTTTTATCAGTACATGTGGAACTTGGAAGGGAAGAAGCTTCGCACCTGGGATTCCAGTCGAGTTCAAGATTTGGCCATTTCTAAGAACGGGGATCGGCTTATTGCTCTGGGCAGCGACAAGAAAATTCGAATCTATGATCTGGAAGGGGACGGTTCTGAGTTTGGGATGATTGAGTATGAGATTAACGTCAGTGCGGTCACTCTCTCTGACGATGGCTCCATGCTCCTGGTAAAGTGGTGTTCGTCGCCCAGCCAGTCTGAAAAGAACCATCATCCTTTCATCAAAAAAGCCCCAGTTTCAGAAACATAGCCCTGCTATGTGTTTGCAGAATCGAAAGCAAATCACGGAAGAAATCCCATCAACATTATGGTCCATTGTGCCTTTGTTGCAAATCTCATGATGAAGTCTTGAGAATTCATCCCTGTTTTGTTTTTTTTCTTTAGGTGAGCACTCAGAAGCATAAGATCGATCTTTGGGAGTTGAATAACTCGATTGGCCCACAGCCAAGCGGTCCCTCCATCGTCTACAAGACAGACGATGCCAACTCCCAACAGAAATACATCATTCGCACATGCTTTGGTGGAATTGACGAAGCTTTTGTGCTCAGCGGATCAGAGGAGTGCAAAGTGAGTTGATGGATAAGGAAATCAGTCCAGGCAACCTGCCTTTTTTTACCATCTGTTTGTATTGGACGAGCTACACAACTATGCTTTTTCCTCTTCCTCTCTAACTGGACCATTTTCAGGTGTATGTCTGGCACCGTCGCACTGGGGAGCTGTTGACGGAATTGGAAGGTCATTCCGGAACGGTGAATTCTGTCAGCTGGAATCCTATGGATCCGTATATGTTCGCTTCGGCCAGCGACGACAAAACCATTCACATCTGGGGGGTCTCAGAAACAGTTGCCAAGCAAGCTGGGATCTGGTGACATGCAGATGGATATCCAGTCAGACATATGCAGGCAGGCAACTCCGTGACTAAAGAGAGAGTGAAAAAAAAGCACACGTATGCTCACGTTTTCAAATGCAGGGCTTCGATAGGGTGAAAAAAGAAGAGTTTGGGGGGGGAGGGGAAAATGCATTTTGGTCGACTGACGAGAGTATCTACGTCAACGGATACCCAGGGTTATCCTCTTTGTGTTGTTTTCTTTTCCTTGAAGAGATGGTGGGGGGGTGGTTTGCTGTGTGTGTGTCTGGGTTTGCGTCTGATTTCACTTCATATATTGTTGAATATATGTTGCAGTTTGACGAGGCAATGAGAAAGAGATGAGACTCAGGGGTGGGGGGTGGGGGGGTGTAGAGTCTTCGGGAAACATTTGTGAGAATGTGTCTGGTGTAACAGTAACAGCCAGATTTGTAATTTGATGGGGACTGGTGAAATTGGCTTCACCACCCCCAGAATGAACTCATCATCGAAAAGGGTATTGAACTGGAGAATGGTGTTTGAGCAGATATGCAAATGGCCTTTTCGTTGGTTTCTGAGAGTTCTTTGTGACAAGCAATGATACCTGTTCCACAGTGCACCTGATGTAAATCTTCTTGCTCCAAACAGAACACCAGTCGCTGCGGCAAAGTTAAGAATGGCGAAGGTGTATCGTGAAAACTTGGCAGGATAGTGGAGGTGGGGTGGCCTCCTGAACGGCATGAGCCAACGAGGTTTTGCGGGGGGGGGAGGTGTTGTTAAACCAGGTTGAGATTGGGGGAGTTGTGATTTAGATTGGTGGTATGGGACAGCAGTCTTTAGGATCAACAGGATTAGAGTTAGATCGAATGGCGTTTTCGAGAGGAAGTGGCGTTTCGTCTGACGACAGAAACTCAGCCCGCGTTTTTCTGGCAAGTGGCGTTTCGCCTGAACAGTTAGGATATTAAGGGGAGAAACGGAAAGGAAAAGTTAGAGTGTTTGTAAAAGACTATATTACAAGGATCGGGTTGGAAAGTCCCCGATCAGGTCTCGCCTACACACAACACGTTCGCGTCCCCCCTGCGAACGAGGCAATCTCCAAGCACAACTTCAAACTCTATCAACATGGTTTCGGAGCTCCGTAAGATTCTGATGAAGCACAAGCACGTAACGACGCTGGTCGCGTTCCTGGTACTCACTGTTTTGGAAGCAACACCGCTTACTGATAAGGAGGTAGTTGCGCAGCTGAGTGACCACCAGGAGATCACCAAAGAACACGAAAAAATACAAAAACAGGTGGAACTATTACGGGCAGAGTGGACGGATCTAGCAGCTGCTAAGAACAACAACCTCCGGCCACCCAAGCCTACGCCACCTCTGGAAGAAACACCGAAGAAGGAGATAACTATTCAAAGGTCGACGGAGAGCGGATTTTTCACCTGGCTACGACCCCGCGAAAAAATTTATGTGATCGAAGGGTGTTCGTCCGTCTTTTGCTGCGTGCGAATGGTGATCGGCGTAGGCTCTCACCTGCTCGAGAAAGCTTTTCAAGCAACCGTCGCTTTTTTCGTCGATCCAGTGACGACCATACATGACGTCTGGGATCGTCTGCAGGAGATCACGCAGGATGGTGCGATTTGGATTTCGCAGGCGCTGGGTATACTGCTTTTTGTCGGTCTGTTGAACCTATTTGCATATTGCTACCTCTACATTCAACACGTTTTGGGATTCCTAAAGAAAGGTTTTACGCTGTTGGAGCGCATCCCTCTTTGCCGTTTGGTAGTGATGATAGGAAGCAAAGTTTGGCGTCTACTGAAAGTCACACTTCAGGAACCTCGGGTGGATACTTCGAGGGACCAGGAGTTCAAGGAAATGAAAGCAACACTGGCGGATTTACTTAAACGAAATCAAGCCGACAACGACAAAAGGTGCACAAAGTGCGGAAAGTTTGGTCATGTCGCCAGGCACTGTCATTCACAACGTCCACTGAGAGCGGACCCACCCTCCGATTGGAGAACATCCCAGCCGAAAGTTCATGCAGTCGGAAATGGTGAACTGATCGCGCCTAAGCAGACACACCTTCACACCCCGATTACACTGAATGGTGTGACAATCACGAAGTGTCTCATCGACACTGGTGCAGAGGCTAACATTATCCCACTGGCTGATTGTATTCGCCATGGCTTTGCTTATGAAAAAAGTTCTAAAGAGGACACCCTCATTGGATTCAATGGTTCCAAATCACCGATTGCAGGAAGTGTTACTATGGAGACGTCTGTTGGGCCTATGACTCAGCCAGCCCAGATTCCTTTCAAGATATCTGCAAACGTTGGGCAGGTGATTCTGGGCTACCCAGGATTGCAACAAGTGGGATTAACGATCAACTGTCAGTCTGGAGAACTGGTGAATAATCAAACAGGCAAATGTGTCAGGTGTACAGTTGTCAGAAGATCACCTCCAAAAAACTACTAAAGCCCCCGGAAGGGGGCACACTGACCCTGACTCAGCTGTGGCCACTAGAATCCGGCCCAGGGATGATATCCAGGACCAATGACACACTCACCGTACTGGCAGGCAAGTCACATTTCATACCTCCTCTCACCTGGAAAATGCTCTATTTACCATTCAGCATGTCGGTCATTGGAGGAGTCACCATCACCTCGGCCATCCATCGTACGGGAATCACCTCTGGAATCAGCACCACCGCAACAGGACACCTGCGTGTTGAGGTGTACAACAGTACCACGGAAGTACTTCATTTCACTCCCAGGTCGCAGATGATCCATCTGGCTGGCCTGTCAGACTGGCAAGTACGGAAACTGGAGTCGCCACCAGAGGATTACACTGTCGCCACCCTGACATCATACCCAGAAACTGCGATCGACGCTGAGACTATTCAAAGGGAGGTGTGCGAGCGCTTCCCTGATGTCGGCGACCTCAGCGAACACCCCATCATTCCACCTATGGCCCAGCTGCAAGTCGAACTGAGGGATCTTCCTCATGTCACACCTACTGAAAACGGAAGTCGGACACAGTATAGCATGGACTCAGTGGCGGACAGACGAGTCGTCCAAGCACTTCTGGATGAATACGAGCACAAAGGCTACATCCAGTCGGTAACACCTTCGGATTCTGTCTACCTAAATCCCCTGCTGCCTGTGCGTAAGCCTAACAACACATACAGGCTGACAAACGACTTCAGAAAGCTCAACGCTTATTTCAGACACGGATCACCTCCCAACACAGAGACTAACGATACCTGGCGCGCCATGTATGACATAGACCCCGAATGGAAATATTTCTGTCGCATCGATCTCAAAGATGCATTTTTTTCAATCCCAATCTCCGAGGATCTGTCTAAGTTCTGTGGCTTCACGTGGGGTCCTCGACGCTATATTTGGAAGCGATTACCACAAGGCTTTTTGTGGTCGTCCGTGCTATTTGCGGAGAGAACTGCACATGTGTTGAGAGGACTTCCATGTATACAATATGCGGATGACATCCTGGTGGGCGCCTCCAATCGACAGGACCTACTGGAAACCGTCCTCCAAATATATGATCGACTCAATGAGTACGGCATGAAGGTTAACAACAGCAAAGTAGTGTGGTTAACCGAGGAAATCACATTCCTCGGCTACCGCATCAGAGATGGGCGATGGGATTTGGGGCCTTATTTGGAAGAAAAATGTGAACAGCTGGGGCAGATCCAATCGGTGAAAGATCTCCAGCGGATCATCGGAATTATATCTTACTGCAGGAGAGCGATTCAGAATGTCGAAGTGTTACTAGCGCCGTTGCGCGCGCATCTGCGCACAGCACTGGAACGGGGCAAGGTCAACTGGCAAGTAATCACTGAAGAATCGCATCAGATTGTTCGTGCAACTATGAAAAGTCAGCGTCAGTTACTGACTACAGGCGTTACGCCTAAATCTTTTACTCTGGAAAGCGATTGGTCGTCGGGGTTCGCAGGATACATGCTGTTCATGTACCCGACCAACACCCAACAATTCGAAGCTAACGTTGTGGACATGGGGAGTGCGGTAATGGCTTTACCCACCTCCAGTTATTTAGGCGAGCTCAAGGCGCTCATTTGGGCGTGTAAGAAAACCCGCGCAATGCGTGGCGACACACACACTGACATCAGGACAGACAATTGTGCATTGGCCACCAAACTACAAGCTGGCGCAATAACGACGACAGACGTCAGGGAAGCTCGTCTACTGGGTTGGTTTTTTCAAAACGAAGCACACTCAACTGTCACCTTTGTGCCTGGCACTGATAACGTTGGTGCGGATTTACTTTCTCGCCCCCACAAAGCCACCTCCAGCCACACAATCCAGGCTCTGCAACCTACTACTGATTCCATCCCTGAGGACATCTGGACAGTCATTCACCAAGGTCACACAAGCACCGATGGAACATGGCGACGAGCGAAGCTCCTGGGGTTCGACTATACACGATCAACCATAGCCAGTAAGATCTGCACCTGTGGGCCATGCCAACAATTCGAAACTCTCAATCTCACCACACCCTATGGTAGCTCGCCCACCCCAATGCGACCTAACCATATCATCTCCATCGACCATATTGGACCACTGCCTCCCATCGACGGCTATCGATATGTGGCCCTCATCATTGACCACCTCACTCGGTATATTCAGGTCACACCTACAAAAAGTACAGGAGCCACTGAGGTAGTCTCTGCTCTGCAACACTGGAAAGACACTCGAGGACGTTTTCACACCATTATGTGTGATAATGCTGCATCTTTTCGCGGCAGAATTTTCAACTTATGGCTGGCTGACAACAATATCGCTTTGATTATGACACCTCCACACCTCCACCGAGCACACGGAATATGTGAACGCGCCAACAGAAATTTCCTGGAGCGCACAAGGCGAATTCTCGCTGATGAAAAACATGGACGCTGGCCTGATGTGATGCCACAGGCTGCTGCAGCCTGCAATGACATGGTGCATCGCATCACAGGCGACACCCCCCGACGTTTCTGGACTGCAAGCGAAGCAGCCTGGGCAGCCGCCCACACTAACATGGCGCATTCTCGTGCTCTTGTCAACAGAACTCGCACTGGCTCCCCTAAACGCTGGCGACTGGGTGCAAAGGTCTGGGTGTATGACATGCGTCACACAGGCGCACTTCGAGGGAAGTTCCGCCCTCGCTGGATCGGACCAGGACGGATAGCCCACCAACTCTCTGAAACGAGGTGGGAGGTCAACATGCATGATGGCCGCCGTGTCACCATGCATGCTGACTACATCAAAGACTACGCGCTCTGAGGTTGAGTAGGTAGAAAAAAAAAAAAAAAAACTGTGGGGTGCTGTGCCATAGCCATTTATCACTTTCATAATCATAATCATAATCATAATTACAACCCACAGCAAAAGAGAGCCATCACCCTCTATGATGCTGGAACAAAGACAAAAAGGAAAGAAAAGAAAGAGAAAAACAAAAAAAAAAAACAAAAACATTTATCACTTTCGAACTGGCTTTGGGCTTTCTTTCTTTCCCAATTATGAAGTAACTTATTTCTTTATTTTTTTGGAACTGGATTAAGCCTGGGATTTTTCGATTTTTGATACCGCTTTTTTCGGCTTCGCACTGAGGTTAAGGTGTCGGTTTGGGCATCGACTGTTATTGGGTTTTTTATTTTTCCTATTTTCGCCCTAGTCTGGCTCTCTCTCTTTTTTCGAACTGGCTTTAGCCATTTTTTTCCGCACTGGGTGTGCGTTTCTTTTAAGTTCGAACTCAATTGGGGCTGCTGTGCATTTTGCTGGGTTTTGGGTTTTTCTTTTAGAACTGCCATAGCAATTTATCCCTTTCGCACTGACTTTGGGCTTTCTTTCTGTCCCAATTATGAAGTAACTTATTTCTTTATTTTTTTGGAACTGGATTAAGCCTGGGGCTTTTCGATTTGTTGATACCGCTTTTTTCGGCTTCGCACTAAGGTTGGGGTGTCGGTTTGGGCATAGACTGTGATTGGGTTTTTTATTTAGCCTTCTGGGTCTCTTTTTTTTTTCGAACTGGCTTTAGCCCTCTTAGTTATCCGCACTGGGTGTGCGTTTCTTTTTAGTTCGAACTCAATTGGGACTGCTGGGGTTTATTTTTTCTTTCCTTTTTCGGCGAACTGCCACAGCAAAATTTCAATTTCGAACTGGATTTGGGCTTTTTTCCTTTTTCCCAAATATGAAGTAACTTATTTCTTTATTTTTTCGAACGGGATTAGGCCTGGGATTTTTCTCTTTTTCCGTTTGACTTTTTTTTCTTTTCTTTTTCTTTTCTATTTTTCCTTTTCTTTCTTCGGAGTTCTACAGCTCCAGGTGGGTGGGCCCATGTTGTTAAACCAGGTTGAGATTGGGGGAGTTGTGATTTAGATTGGTGGTATGGGACAGCAGTCTTTAGGATCAACAGGATTAGAGTTAGATCGAATGGCGTTTTCGAGAGGAAGTGGCGTTTCGTCTGACGACAGAAACTCAGCCCGCGTTTTTCTGGCAAGTGGCGTTTCGCCTGAACAGTTAGGATATTAAGGGGAGAAACGGAAAGGAAAAGTTAGAGTGTTTGTAAAAGACTATATTACAAGGATCGGGTTGGAAAGTCCCCGATCAGGTCTCGCCTACACACAACACGTTCGCGTCCCCCCTGCGAACGAGGCAATCTCCAAGCACAACTTCAAACTCTATCAACAGGAGGTGCTGGTTCACCCCTGCTGCTTCGACAGATACCCAAAGACAACCATGTCAGTCAGGTAGACCCCATGTCTGACGGAGCAAGATTCGGTTACTGTTTGTTTTCAGCGAACACGAAACCACGCCAGCGCCAACGTCTTTCAGTTCACAACACCTGCGAGACGGGTTCGGGAAATGTTTGGTGGGGTTCGAGAGACATAGACTCCCGGGAAACATGAACTTTCAGGGATTGACGGGCAATCGAGCCCCGTGTTTCAACTCCCGAACGGTACACGCTGCCCGTGGGCGTCGGGCGGAAACCTGGAGCTCTTCCAAATGGAGAGTGGAGAATCGTTGCTATGGTCGTCGCACGATATCGAATGGGGGAAACGCCACGCGACAATGTGGACAAGTCAGTGCGTTGCGACTTGCGATATTGATCGAACGTAGGCGTCGGGAAAAACTCACAGGGATGGTGTATTCTTCGTCCGTTGAGACGTATCCTGGCTCCACGGACGAAGTCTCAGAAGGGGCCCCCGACGATGCTGAGGAGGTGCCTGAGGGTGGGGATACCAACGGGGACTTCTATAAGTGGATGAAGCAAGTTCCGTTTCAGAGGGTGGCAGCTTGGACTCTCGTGGGCGTCGTTGCTTATCAGCTGAAGGACTTCTTTGGGGTAAGTCCTAAACCAGGGTTGCTGGGGGCAGCATCAAGAATAAGTTTTGTCCTGGACATGATGCAATTCTAGACGAAATGACATCTGAATGGGGTTTCCAAAAGAATGTTGGGCAATGCAATCGATGGGGGTTCAACAAAGTGATAGGATGTGCAAACGGAAGAGGGGGTTGTTTTCAGGAGTTTTTTTTATTTTGTTTGTTTTGAGCTTTGATACTTTCAAAGTGAAGGCCACCATCGAGGTCTTTGATTTCAAATTAGGGAAAGAATGAAAAAATACTAAGGGTGTTTAAAAAAAGCGAAGCAAAGTCTGTGTGTTGTTGAACACATACTAGATTCACCCGAAAAAAAAGAAAAGAAAAAACAACTGGAAATGGATAAGTATAGCATACTTATATGTACATAAAAGCCAAAATCCCTGCTGGAGAAAGCGAAATGAATAGGAGCTTCTCTCGATCTGCTTGGTTTTGGGGTTGATGATCAAATGATGATATTTTCGAATGCTTCTGTCCAGATATTCATGGGGTCCTTCATAATGTCCTCGATTGGTAATAGTTTCGTCGAAATGGCAGGCTCCACTCCGGTGCTGGCCCCCATCCCTCCCAACGCAAGGCGGCGGCTCTTGGTCGTGTTTTACTTTGCATCCATCATTGCTTTATTCACTTTGTTCGGGGCCACCACGATTCCTGACATCGCAAGAGAAGGGGTCGATTTTGTGCAAAGATTGCAAAACGACAACATTTGGGTGGTGGTGTTGGAGAAAATGCGATCAGGGCTCGGGTAAGAAAGTCAAACCTTGCAACAGCTGAAGGGTTTTTTCCTGCGGGGGGGAGCCTTTGTTAAGAGTGAGGATTGTTTTGACAATTGGGAGATCACTGAGTAAAACTAAAAGGTAAAAATTGGAGATTTGCATTATCAAGGACCGAGCTGAACATTCATTAGCTAAACTAGCTCTAGAAATACGGAAATAGGGTGGGAAATAAAACTGGGATGTTTCTTGCTGGAGGTAATGATGAAAAACAAAGCCTTGTGTTTTGCCCAGGGACAACATCATGGAGCAATTTGAAAGATTGCTGTTACTGGCCAGCTCAGAAAACATCATGGAGGCATCGTCCAGTTTGGGACAGGTAAGAAAAGGGGCATAATTCTTGCCTGTATTAACACAGTCAGTCATCCGTGTGCAAAGGAATTTTTGCCTTGCCTATGATAGGATGTTTTGATGGGAAATGGCAAGCACATAAAGAGAGATGGATTTTCAGTCCAAAGCTTACGTTGCATTGAAGAAAACATCCGGACATTATTTATTATCATTGTTTTTTTTATTTATTTCTGCACGTTTTACAGCGTCAGATTTGAATGCAGGCATGGACAGCCGATCGCACCTACCAATTGGGGATGGTCATGCAAAAACTGTTGAGGGGGTACACAGAGGCTGCCGTTTTATTCACATCGGTCCTGCTCAGCTTTGTGACGAGGTTTACCCTGCAACTGCTGGTCAGCATGATTTTGAGCTTCATGTTGGTGTGGGACTTCACCGCCATCAAGGAAGGGATCCAAAGCCTGAGAAACTCGAGGCTGTCGGCAGTTTATTATGAGGTGGCCCCCAGTCTCCAAGTCTTTGGGAAGCTTTTTGGAAAAGCGCTGCAAGCTCAGGTGTGCGTTTGTGCCTGGTCACATGCATAAAATAGGAAATCGAATTCGATGAAGAAATTTGTGCACACTCGTAGTTTCTTTCATTTTCAGAAATTTGCAGGAATGAGGGAAACAGATTTATGTGCCGAAAGTGAGACCATTCAAGTGAAATATATGCTTCAGGCTGACTGACTTGGCATCAAATTCATGAAATCATGGGCTGATTCAACCTGGACAACACAAGTATATGCAGAAAGGATTTCAGTTCAATGGGTCCAGTGCATGATTTCGCCCCAGTTTAAATTTTGATGTGTGCTGTGGTTTTGCAGGCTAGAATCGCCTGTGTGAACACATTGCTGACAGCCATCGGGTTATGCGTACTCCGGATCCCGAACTTAGGGCTGCTTTCGCTGTTCGTTTTCATCTGTGGGTTCATCCCGGTGGCTGGGGTGTTCATGTCCACCTCGCCCATGGCTTTCATTGCATTGACGGAGTACGGATTTATGAAACTGGCTGCAGTGATGTTGCTAGTCACAGGGATTCATTTCGTGGAGGCGTATGCGCTGAATCCCCTCATATACTCGGCCCACCTCAAACTGCATCCCCTCCTGGTGCTGTCTGCTCTTGTGGTTGCGGAGCATTCTTTGGGAGTCTGGGGTTTGATGCTGGCAGTTCCTCTGTCGGTGTTCGCGTTGGATTACGTCATCAGGTGCGGGGGATAAAACTGTTTTACATGCACAGCAATGTATGGACAGTTAGTAGCACAGTGAGCAGTTTTTTTTCCTTTTTTAAGTTTTTTTTTCCCCTCTCTGATGTGCACAGATCAGGCTTTGGCGTTTCTCGATGGTTGATATGTGGAATTCTTGCCCATTGTGTCCATTTTTTCATTGCTATTGATTGATATTTGGCATGCGAAATTTTGATTTTTTTTAATGCGTTGCTTCGAGACGGAGACCCCTCAAAATCCACTGAAAATGGGAAAAAAATAACAATTTAATATAAAAGCCCCCGGGTTTTTTCACAAATTCTTTTTGTTGCTCCAAGGCTTTGCTGTTCCATAGCCCATCCACTACGCAAATAAGGTATATACTTTTGCGAATGTTAATTGATCTATTTTGCTTGTTTGCATTTGTGTCAGGTTTCCAAAGTGCACTGTTCCGGAGGTTGCAGCCAAGGAACTGCGTTTCGGACAGAAATCTTGACATAAAAGGAGCCCTTTTTTGTTGCAGCAGTCATTTTTTTAAATTGGTGATGGGCAGTATGACGTTAGACAGACGGAGAGGGAGCTATGCACTCCCTGTATTTGAAAAAGAAAAAGAAAGAAGCAAATTTCTTAACTAATATGACGGATTGGGGAAGCATAAAACAAAACAAAACAAAACGTAGGATGGGTTAATTTAAGGAAACACAACGAAAAAAAATTCAAATTGTTGGGGGTTTGGGGTGAGCTCTGTCTAGTGTTGAGTTCAATTTTGAAGAATTCTTCGGTCGGAATTTGGTTTAGTGTTGAAAAAAAAACAAAATCGGGATTCGAGGGTTAGGGGGCGATTTCGGACATGGTGGGTCGCGAAACATTTGTCGAAAACGATGCAGTGTAACATCCCTTTTGTTCACATTCCAATTTTTTGTGGTGGTTAGAGAAAAACAGTTGAAAAAATGGCCTATGGTTTGCTGATGGATTTTTGCTGCTGCCATTCCTTTGTTAAGGAAGGGAGCCCATGTTAAATGCTATTTTGGAAAATTCGAGTATTGTTTTGTGGTGAGAGGATGTGGTGTGCTGGACACCCCACTTAATGTGTGGATTTCTGGAAATGTCGTTTTGCAATTCACAACAAGAAACTCCTTTGAATGTACTGGTTTCGGATCTCTGGAATTGCATGTGTGGTGGTGGCGGTTCCGTCTATTTCTGAGGGGGGGGGTGACTAAGAGGACGGATTTGCGCTTCCGATCGAGAGGGTTTTTCTGTGGGGATTTGTTGAAAACAAAGGAAATACAAGAATTCTACTCGCACAAATTTTTCCAACCAAACACAACCCAACGCCCGAGCATTTTCCCACCTCAAGTCCGCATCAACGCACACATTTTGCATGGATCAAATCGTATATGTGCCCATGTGTCGATGTGCTTTTGAGGATTCAGCCATCAATTTTTATGTTGTGGTTCCTACCGGTGGTTAGTTCTGTTATTTCTTTGTCTTTGGAGGTGATTTTATTTCCCCCCTCTGTGCCCAGAGCGTATATATGAGCTGAGATCCACTTCATTTCATCGTGTGAAAGTCGACAAATATTTCCCACAGAAATGGAGGGTCCAGGTGAGCGTGCCTCCGTTTTTCTTTCTGTTTTTTTTTTCCAGTTTTTCTGTATCCCTATTTTTGAGTGGTCCAAAGTCCGACCGAGCAACTTCCCTCACAAAAAAAAAGAGGACAGCATTGCGCCCTCATTTAATTCCGCACGAACTTGACACGTTCGAGTTGATTGGGACGAACAGTAGGTGCCAAAAAACAATCCACGTTCACTCGTTTGGGTCATTGGGCAGGGGAACTGAAAAATGTTCCCAGCTGAAGACCAGAAAAAATCTCAGGGTTGAATTCTCCATCCTCTTTCTTCAGGCTGCTGAATGAGTCCCAAATTTGAATCACCAACATCAGTTTCGGTCAGATGTGGGATTCAGAGCAGCATTTGTTACTTGTGGTGTTAATCCACCATCTCGACTCCATCTAATACTCCTGATCCCACTCCATTGATTTCCAAAACATGATTTGGGCACATGTATTTCGCTAGCTAGCTTTTCTGCTCGAAAGAATGACCCATTGAGATTTCCGCTGTTGGGGAAGACTTGTTCCAGCGAATCAGCACATTTCGCAGCACATAGAATTTGCATGTCGCCACAGTTCCGAGTCTGATCAATGCTTTTGATTCCTATCCATCATCGTACTGCCAATCTTTCCCGCATTGCACATCCACGCCAAATGGGCTTCTCCCAAACTGAAATTCACCGCAAATTCTTGAACACCAGTTGATTGATCCCAAGAGTTGGCCGATGGAAATTCCCCAATGTGATGTAGGCAGCACGACGGAAGAGGTCCAAAAAAGGCTGGCCAGCTTGGCTGAGCGTCGTAGAAAATTGCACAGAAACGTCCACGGGAATGGAAAGGCTGCTGATGCCAAACGAAAGCCACAAAGGAAGGTTTCCAGCCACTTCGACAATGGTGAGTGTGGGGGCATCTTGTGACACACAATGAGCGAAAACATCGATTCCGGGATCCACACACAAAAACCTTGAAAGTTTTTTGACATGTATAAAAATATACACCCTTGATACCCTTGGTCTTCTTGCAGGGATTAATGCATGCAAATGTTGTGATTGATTTTCCCAACGTGTCATTGATTGGCCCAGGTTTCCTTTGGACGAGCGGTTTTCAAAGCGAATTTCAAGTGTTTCCTTACCAATCAAACATTGAAAAGAAACGGGTCATTGTGGTTGGGGCCGGGGCCTCAGGATTGGCAGCGGCATCTTGTCTGAAGGTAATCCATCACATCCTCCGTAGAAGCCAAAAAACGAACAAGTTCAAATGTTCTGAATTGAGAAAAGTTAGAGGAGATCAAGAAGATCCATCGAATCTTTTCAGGCTCCTTTCGCACCCTGAATATCTGCTGGACTTTTTGTGAGCTTCCTTTTTGTATTTGATTTCTCAGCGAGCAGGGATTGAGGTGCTGGTGTTGGAAGCCCGTGACCGAATAGGTGGTCGAATCCACACGGATGCAGACCATTTTGGGTATCCCACCGATTTTGGAGCTACCATTATCACTGGCATCGGGCCAGCTGGGGATCGTCCTGCAGACGCTTTGGGCCCCATGTGCAAATCGCTAGGGGTGCCTTTGCATGTGTTGGATCACGCTGCTTTGCCCTTGTACGATAGCTCCATTGGGAAGAAAATTCCAAGCCATATAGACAAAGAGAGCGCGATGTGAGTGGAAAAGCTTGCAACAGTGTTCAGATCGTATGAAAATGCTCTAGATTGCTTCTGTTCTTTTGCCCGGGGATGGTGGTGGTGGGGAGGATGGAAAAGTGAATTCCTCTCCCCCCCCCTCCACTTCCATGATATCAGATGGGACTTTATGAGGTTCACGAAAAAGTGTGACTGGATCACACCTCTATTGATGCCTAATGCTTCTCTCAGGCTTTTCGATCGAATATTGGACGAGGCCGCGGAGTACCAAATGGGAGCTATGCCTTCCCGAGTGAAAAACGTAACTCTGGGGGAAATCTTCAATCAGCTTCTCGAAATGCATTTCAAGGATGTTGGGCAAAATGGAGTGACGAGTCCACCTGACACGGGGGGCTCGTACCCAGAATCTCCGGAGGGCTCAGTGAACATCAACAATGGGACGAAAAGCCCTTCAGAAACCATCCAGGCTGCAAGATCGAATTCTACGAGAGGGAAAGGCAGAGGCAGGGGTCGAGGTCGAAGAGGTGGGTTGGTGGTGTTATTGTGTAGTTTTGAACGGAAGAGGTTGAACTTCGCAAACTGTGTGGTAGAATTCACTGAAATTCTGTGGTGTGGGGTATGATGTAGGGAGGGGTCGTGGAAACAAACCAAAATATCTGTTCAAGCCTCAGGCTAGGCCATTAGAAGGGGTAACACTGACACCTCTGCACAAAGAAATGGTTATCTGGCATCAAGCCCATCTGGAGTATGGGTGTGGGGCCGATTTAATGGATGTCAGTCTGGCAACGTGGAATCAAGATGAAGCTTACGGTGGTTTCAGCGGATCGCACGCGGTGGTCAAAGGTGGTGTGGGAAGAGTGATGGAGCATCTGGCGAAAGGGATTGATATACAAATGGAACGAGTGGTGGATGAAGTGGAGTATGGAGATTTCGGCGTCAAAATCACAACTCAGAAAGGCGAGGTTGGGGGGTTTCCTGGGTTTTCCGTTGGAATCGGGGTTCAATTTTTGCTGCAGAGGGCTGAGGCAACTCGCCACCCCGTGGAATGAAAACTGCTTTCCCCTTTTATCCTCCTTCCAAGCCATCGCACATCTAGACATCTGTTTTGATCGTATGTATTTTAGGGGAAGTGTTTCGTGGGGGTATCGCTATATTGACAGTTCCACTGGGCGTGATGAAAGATGCCAAAATGAAATTTCGGCCACCCCTGCCTGGATGGAAATCGGATGCCATCAAAACTCTGGGCTATGGAAACCTAAACAAAGTGATTCTCGAATTCGAGGACGTGTTTTGGGACCCCTCTGTGGATTATTTCGGCATCTCGCCTGGCAGGTCTCCCGAAGAAACTGAAAACAGAGGATTTTGTACCTTGTGGTGGTCTGGTTTCCGGAGCTCCGGTCGAGCTCTACTAACCGGCATCATTTCTGGGTCATTAGCCACCCTGGTAAGTCAAAAAAGCAAAAGCAGTGAATCACCTGTGGGGGCCGAGAATTTTTTCAATTTCAGGGAATTCCTTACTTCATTAGGAGAATTGCCAGAAATATGTTCACTTGTTTCTTCTTCCATATTTCCACATCTGTTTAATTTGTTTGGTTTCGCACCAGGCCGAGCAGATGAGCGATTCCGAAATTATAGAAGGAAGCCTGGACCGACTGAGACGCGTTTTTGGACCTGGCTTGCCCGCCCTGGTGAAACACAAAGTCACTCGATGGGGTGCAGATCCATTTGCTCGAGGATGTTACACTTATGTTCCGCAAGGTGCAACCGGAGAGCATTACGATATTCTGGGGCAGCCGATCTTGGGGCTTGGATACGGTGTGCTGTTTGCAGGTAGGACAGGAAATTCAGTATTGATGATAATCAACTGTAGCACACCATTACACCATTACGAGGGATTCTGTTTGTGTCAATCTCGGTCTTCTAAAGTGGAAAGGTATTCTCTAATTTTTTGGGGGGAGGGGTGGAGCCTGTTTCATATTGGGAAAAAAATATGTATTTGTGTGTGCCAGGTGAACACACCGTCAAAGAGCATCCAGACACTGTTGGTGGTGCTTTGATATCTGGGGTTCGGGAGGGAGAGAGGGTGCTTCATCTGCTGGGAGCCAAACAGAAAATCGAAAAGAAGAGAAATGGGGTCGAGGAGAGGGTGTGCATCAAAGCGAGGGTCAAAGTGGATGGCAAAGTGTCTTTGGATGCTAAACTTTGCATTCCAGAAAAATCAGAGGGAGAAAAACGGTGTCGAGAGGAGGTAAGTGAGGTTTATACTTTTGTGGTGGTGTATGTATGTATTTCGCTTCCGTTTTTTTTCGACATTACGAAGGTTGGGGGATAGGTTCAACTGTTTTCCACAGGAGAGCCACTTCATGAAAATGGGGCTAACCGCAGCCAGATTTTTCTTGTGATTTTCCTAGATCCACCTGTTTGATTCAGATTTTGTGTATTGCATGCAGACTTTGACAGAGGTTCTCGTGCTGGAAGCAGAGAGGGCAAGACGACTAAGAACATTCTGAAAATCCAAAATGTTTCGATGATGGGAAAAGGGGGAGGGGAGGCGTTTTTTTTTATTAAATGGGGGAGGGATAGGCTGATGAAGAAAGTTGTTAGGGGATTTCATAGTCGCAGATGAACTGCGAAAATGTAGGATGGAAAGTTGTAATAATCAAGCAATGTCGATTGAACACTTCTTCTATGAGATGGGTTAGATCGATAACCCATCTAAGATACCCCATCTAAAAACCCTTGGGTTACACCCGCAATTGAATAAGCCATGGAGGCATGATGCAGGCCATATTGACATCGTTTTTTTTGCTTTTCCACTTCTATTTGCATTTTTGTAAGATGGGATGGAAAAGGACCGACATTGTTTTAGTCATATTTATTTTCATACAAAGTTGCCTTGAGCAGATTTGTCTTTAAAGGTATTTCAGAACTGATGAATTTTCTGAACAGAGTCTACTGTTTTCAATTCCATTTGTGCACAGGATAATTTTTTTTACCTTACAAATACCAATGTTCAATCGACATCTCCCTGACCGACTATGTACTTTCCTATGACCATGCTAATAAAAAAAAGGGAAAACCACTGTAAAACGATATTAGAAAAAAAAAGCACTTCAAATGTATGTAGCATAGGATTCTTTCCATCCTTTCAAAAGAATTTTCCATCCCCCTTAATTCCCATTCATAAAAACAAAACAGGAAAAAAAGAAAACGATGTCCGGACAAAAAAAAATGTACAAAATTCCTCTCTGGATACAAGCTCTGCCGCAAAGAAAGCCCCTGAGTAATACTGGATTAGCTATGTTTGTTTTCTGGGCCTTCCTCTACCTCTTGTTTTCTTTGGTTCCCCAGCATTCTCCTCCTTTTTTTTGGCTGCTGCTGTTTCTTGCTTGGTTGGATTCTTTTTCCTGCCCCTTTTTTTGGGTTTGCTTTCCTCCTCTTGATCTCCCTCCTGATCACTGGAGCCCTTCTGACTGTCAGAATCCTCCTCCTCTGCTGCCGCCTGCTTTCTCTTTCTTTTTGGAGAAGCCGCCTTCTTAGCTTTCGCAGATGCTCTCGCCCTTTGGCAAACAATGGAAAAGAAACCATAAATACATATTACATACGAAACCGTGGTATGGTGGCAGCACCAAAAACGCTTCTTGTACGAATGTTTTGGACATATTACATATGCATGCCACCGGGACTTGCGAGGAGCGAAAAAAAAATGTCATTTTTGAGCTCGAGTTTGCCAGCCACCTACTTGTCTAAATCCTCCTTGGAGGCTGCCCAAGAACAGATTGGGCATTCCAACTGGTCGTGCCCCAGTGCAGGGCAATGCTCTCTTCCAAAGTAAATAATTTGAAGGTGCAGGGCCCCCCTGTCAGTTCACAAGAGATTGGTGTTACTAAGATATCAAAGGATTCTTTTCCCACACCAAAAATCAGACATAATTGTGAATACTTTGTTGCATGTGCTTTCTATTTCGTGGAAAGAAAAGCTCACCAGGTGTCATCTGGGTAAATCGCCTTCAAATCCGCCTCCTACATAAACGCACAAATAAAAACGTAAAAGAAAAGCTCCACACATTCGGGCAAAAATATGTCTGGGAGAGGTTAAATTTCAGAACAGGAATCAATATTGGAGCTCCAATCAACAAACTTGAAAAACAAATTCACTGTCTTTCCAAATGCAGGATGGCAAATGCTTCCATAAAGGATCCATTCGAAGAAAAAGGAATTCTATCAGTTCCCTTACAACATCCTCTGCTAAATATATATTTTTATGTTTTGAACTCACTGTTTTTTCAACATTCTTGCCATCCGACAATCCCCAACGTTTCGCCAATCGATGAATGTGAGTGTCGACAGGAAAAGCAGGGGTCCTGAGCACAATGGACCAAATGAACAAAAAAAAAGCAAAATGGAAGAGCAAATACCATTGTTGCAACACTTTCCATACAAAGCAACACCAAAAACAAAACCTGGAAATAATATCTACCAAAACAGCAAACAGATTATTTTTTTTCTTTGCTTTTTTTCCTTTTCAAGAAAAAAAAAAAGAAGCAAAGAAGAACCTGATCTTACCCAAAACCTTGTATCATAACGACTGATGCTGTTTTGTGGCCTATTCCAGGTAGACTTTCTAAATCTTCAAACGTGTCCGGAACAGTGCCATCATATTTATCGACCAGAATCTAGGAAGCAGCAAAAAAAAACCGAAAAAAAGAAGGAAAAAATCGAATCAGTTTTTGAAATCTCTGCAAAATGCCTCACAACAGCAAAAGAAGATATGTTAAATGTCAGTCCTCAAAAAATAAAATATAAGTTTCTTATCGCCGTGTTCAATTTATGCATCTGTTCGCCTCCCTTGAAAATTTCCAAAGTAGATTGAAATCAGGAAGACAAAAACTCGCACCTGACTCAGCGCTTTCAGATTTTTTGCCTTTGTTGGTGCGAGGCCTATTTTTTTAATCAGCTCCAGAATTTCCGAGACCTGGAAACCCATGGAAAAAGTAAACAGCAGAAAAATGCAATGGAACTCGAACAAGAAAACAAAAAAAAACCCTGAACTCACGCCTGGACTGTTCCAGAGAAAAAAAATATAACTATGCTGGAGCACATACAAGAAAAAAACAAACGAAATAAAATAAAATAAAATATAATATTTTTTTTTGCCATTTTTGCCCTCAAGTAAAAAAATACCCTCGGAATGGTTCAAAGGTCCTTCTCTTTTCTCGCAAATAAATTTTATACACACTATTTTCGAAACAAAAAGGTCACCTCCAATTTTGACATCGCAAGAGCATCGGGGGCCACCTCGAAGAGTTTTGGTGAGATTGCATTCACTTGCTTATCGGTGGTCTGCCCGAAAAAAGTAGAAAGAAAAATCGAATCAGCCGATCCGCAAGAAGACAGAATGTCCCGACTGCACCGGAATTCTTCAAATCCAGTTTATGCTTTACTTTTTTTTCTATCAAGCATGGAAAAAAAACAATCCACATGAAAATCAACTGAAAAACATTCATCGAATTTGTAATGGGCCACAACAAGCAACCAAAAGAAAAGTTTGGAGTTTCTTGTTTTAAAGTTAAATCTAGGTTGCACTTACCCTCGCGGACAACATGACTGCGACCAGCAATTGGAAATGGTTTTCATTGTCGAGAGGCACTTCTGGAGCGGGATAGAACTCCGCGAGCTGCTCAGATATTTTGCTCGCTTTCTTGCGCAGCGCGTCATCCACCTCCCTGGGCTCCTGCGCTTTTTTCCCCCGTTTCTTGGTCGTCTTTTGTGTCGCTTTTTTCCCATCTTTTCCTTGCGCATCATCTTTCACTCCAGGCGACACCTCACCACCCTCTCCTGCCTCCGCTTTCTGGCTGCCCTTGCCTACTTTTTTCCCATCCTCAACGACGGCGGGCGACCCGTTTTTCTCGTCATCGCTTTGGGTTCCACCCTCCGCCGCTTTATCTTGCTCCGCAGCGGCTCGCCTGGCAGCGGCTCGAGTTTGGCGCATCATGTGCTGAATACGGGGGAGTCGTCTAACAGAGTTTGATCCGTGGTGTCGGCTGATCCTCCAGGAACGGCTGTGGTTAAGGGACCGGCTGAAAGATGGAGCGCGAAGGATTTGCACGCACCTGACGACTGCCAGCAGCATTCGGGGGTGGTATTTCTGTGGGAGTTAAATTGGGCAGCAAAAAATTGGCAGTCAGTGATGACTGACACAGGAGAAATAAGGCAACAGCCCCACAAGACGTCTGTTTGATCAAGTTTGATTTGAAAAGTAAAATTTATCTTTATTTGATTTGATATTATACAAGAAAACCTCGTATCTTTTTGGAATCAGACTCTGTATGTAATAAATATTTTATTTAAAACACAACAAGCGATGTTTCATTTTCCTGTTAATTTTTTGTGGCTCTTTTTTTCCAGAATCAATTTCTTTTGCTGCCAAGTACAGATGCAATTTTATGGTCACATTCAACAGGGAGCTTGCTTTGGATGGATTATCAACGTGCATGGACACTTGCTCAATTTGACAATTTGGTAGTCCAACAAAACACCACAAAAAAATCTGCAAAGCTCCACCCCACTACCCCAAAAAACAGAGCAGAAAGCTGAAAGGTTTCGAAATTTCAAAACACAGCTCACGAGACAAGGTCTTAAATTACAAGCAATACTGTCAACTGTACACACAACTTATTGATGGAATGTGTGGAATTATTTCTCAAATATCTGGACCGTCGAATGCATCGACAGTTCATCATAACCTTCCAAACTCAAGCCTTGTCATCCACAAGTCTAAATATATCAGCGCTTCAAGTCACATCCACCCCACCCCCCAAAACAAGAAAAACACCGACACACATTGCAAGTCCCCACCCCAACCCCAAACTCTTTTCCATCAACAAAAGGCATCCTCCATGTCCAAAACCGTTTGCAATGACATCATCCAGATACATTGTGCGGGTTGCCGTCTTGGGTGAAAGATTTTTCAGTGCTCTCTTTTCTGGCACATTCACCCCAAGGCTCCTCCCTGGATGTGGGGCATTGCACCACTCCCTCGATTTCAACGCATTCGAAACGGTACTCTCCCTCATATTCGAATGGGATGGAGCACTTTTGACCGTCGACAGTCCACTGCTGAGGAGCACACTCCTCCCATTTACCCAGCATCGTTCGACAAAACTCCCCTTCGCCTGATAAACAACACACCAAGAACAATCAATCAAATAAATCATTAAAACAAAACATTCAGCACTTACAACACTCTGGACATATCCCCTCATCAATCGATGTTTCAAGTTCAAATATCTACAACAGCAACAACCTCCCCCCCATGGAGGGGATATGCTTTTGGGTAGTGGAGACATGAGTATGATTCGCCATGAAAATTGAATCAGCTAACCTTGTTTGACACAATCTGAAACGAGTTTTCCTTGATGCCAGAATGGAAAAGCGCAATTATTGTTGCGGACTGTTGCTCGGGCCGCAACAATTTTGTAGTCCTCTTCCAGGTTTGCCTCCTCCACCAATGGGGCGCACTGGTTGAGTTCTCCATCTACAAGAAACACATTTTCTTGATAACACGCCTCACAAATATATTCCTCTTAAGAAGGCAGAAAAAATAGAAAACATTATGTGAATAGAAACAGAAAAACTGCTTTGGATACGCTTGTGCAGTTTTAAGAATGTCCAAAAATGCTGAAGGACAAAACACAGCAACACTAAGTGCTCGTAATGCTTTTTTCACAGAAATATCACCGGCAGAATCCCTTACAGTAAATTGCAGACACACAAATTATCCATTGCTAATTGTGCCTTATATGGTGATCATAAAACGTACCTGGGGTCATGCAATGCTCCTTGCCATCTACGTCAGTGCAATCGAAATGCTCTTTCCCTTGATGAGTGAACGGCATGGAACAAGGCTGCCCTTGCACCGTCAATCTCAAAGGAGCACAGGGTTTCACTCCATCCCGTCCTGATGGACAGCTCGGCACTCCATCCTTCAAGAAGCAACCTCCAATACTCTCTTGGCCATACCTGAACAACACAATAAAGCCCTTGTCAATACAAATAAATCTTTTATTTTGTTTCGGTATTTCTGACGGATTATGCGAAAAAAAACAAACTGTACACCTTGCCCCCTCAAAAAAACAAGAGAACATAGTTAGCAAGTACTTGGAATATATTTATGGGAGATGCATGATCTCAATTATGGTTTTATTGAAGATCCTATCCAACACCACTGCATTTTATTTCCTTGGAAATCAAATGAAATTCAAAAAGGACTTGAAGTAAACACCAGAAAGGAAAGTATCATTTCTCTCCAAAGTAAATACCAGAAAGGAAAGTAGCATTTCTGTCCATCTGTCGTCACTCTTCCAATCAGGGGAGCGTCTGAATTGATATTATAGTCACTTTGAGGATCCCTGACCACAGCCTTGCTGCTCTCTTCCTCCGACGATTTCTTTTCCTGCGCTTTTCCTTCCTTTCTTTCACTATTCTCGGTCCCCTTTTTTGGTTTGCATTCTTTCCATTCCCCACCCTTAGCGTGGCATTTTGGAGCTCCACCAATGGTAACGCATCCTTCATGTAATTTTCCCTCATAGTAAACTGGGAGCTCACAATCCTCTCCATCGACAGTCACAAAGGGGCCATCTGTGGGAAATTGACAAGGGGAAAAACAAACACAAGCTGAGAAAGCAAGCATATCCAATATATACACGATGCTCTCCCCTTGTCAATTTTTATTTTTTTCCCCAAGTTGAAAAAAAAATTCATAGACATCTTCACAAAATTGATCAGATAATGTATGTACCAAGAAAAAGAGGGGATGTTTCATGCATATCTGTATTGAAAAGTGAGCCCATTCAAAGGGGAAAAAAATTCTGAAGCGCTGAAAATCATACCAGAGTCACTGGTGTTGGTTTCCTTTTCCTTGGAGACCCCATCTTCTTCTGAAGCCTCAGTCTTTTGTGGCTGAAAAAACCAAAAAACACTGTATCAAGTCTTTTTTTTTTCATTCCTTATTTATAACATGGACATGATGAGCTCTACGGGCCTTTCATGTATGCAAAGTAAAAAAGATCTGAAATTTCACATTTTCGACAACAAAAAACGAAACCACACAAGCAATCCTACTGAAAGGAAATTCATATTTTCTGAACCAAATATCCAACTTCTTGCCATAGCTCGCTGACCTCTCCGCTTTTTTCTTCCTTTTCCACAGAGACTTTTTCCCCGTTTTTGGTTCGGCACTCTTTCCATTCCCCACCCTTGGCGTGACATTTTGGGGCTCCATCAATAGTGACACATCCTTCATGGAGTTTTCCCTCGTAATAAACTGGGAGCTCACAATCCTCTCCATCGACGGTCTTGAAATCGGAACCTTGAAAAGACAACGATGTGGAAATACTTATTACATCTTTGAAAATACTGAGGTTTCGTGTTTTTTGTCCAGGATGTAATATAAAGGATCAGTTGCACTGTACCGGAATTGTTTTCTCCTTCAGCTCCCCCATGAGTTTTGTCTTCCAACAGCTTTTCATCCTTTTCAGCATTCGTTGAATCGCACTCTGTCCAGGTTGCAGGAGCAGAAGGGCATTTTTTCACTCCCTCCATGTCGACACATTTATTTGTCCAACCCCCTCTGCAGAGAAAACACCACAATATTATTAGAACAAAAAGTCTTGGAGAGATCTTTCCCCATCCACCCCTTTTTCACAATAACACCGACAGAAAATTTCCTTCCCAATGCATGCGCATGATTCCACTGACCTATATAGTGATGGAAACATGCAAGCTCCTCCCCCCTTTGTCAAGGTGATATCTTCTGTTGGGATTGTGGCATCCACTTGTTTCTTTGTTGCGAAAAAAGTTTGGAAGAGATCTTGGACTTGTTCGCGAGACAATGGGGTGTCGAAAAGGGCCAAGTGTGCAATGCTCCCCTCGAAATAGCGATCCTCAGAATCCACAGCTCGACCACAGAGATGAATTTCACCCGTCAAGTCAATAGGATCACCACCAGTTACCTGGTAAGCATCACAGCAAAAGAAAAAACAATCATCAGCCATACATTGTAGGTGATCGTTCTGGACATGGATTTTAGGAGCAATTTTTTCACCTGGAGATCGACTTGGCGCTTTCCATTCTTTGTCGCCTTGACTGTATTTGGCCTCACTTTGCCAACCATGGCTCCATCCACATACATTTTGAATCCCTTGGGTTTATCCTCGATGGATGTCAATGTGACCATATGCCATTTTCCATCATAGAAATCAACATGATCATCGCCAAAATCACGATCTGAATTATTGCCAACCTGAAATAAAATACATTTAATGCTTCAAGAAGTACGAATATGGGGTCCATGGTTGAGGCGAATGTGGCGTTCTGTATGGATGCATTTAGAAAGCAATCTCACAATGGATCGTGAAACAATTTTTTTCAGTAGGTTGACCACGAAGTCATCACCCAAACTTGAATGGTGGATACATTTTTCAAAACCGGCATCGGTTCTAGTATAAAGCTGGAAAAGGTATTTGGGAAAACAAATATGCAAAACAAGTATTTTATTATTAATAATGGTAAGTATTGTTATTATTATTATTATTAAATGTTTAAGGATTCATCGCAGAAAAAAATGCTTTAAAAAAGGCAAAAGAAGAATTTGGATGACATAATATCGACCCGTAGTTGGTGATGTTTTTAAGAACCGACTTTAAACAAAAAAAATAAATAATAAAATATCGACCCACTTGACCATCGGAATCCAGGAAGGATTCGGAGGCTTCTCCCACATCCAAATCATTGGAATCCTTGACAACAGCTCTGAGAACTCCATGTGCGGGCAGGGGATCACGAGGAAGGTAAAGTTGAATCTTTTGGGAGATTTTTGGTGACACATTGAACAAAAAAAGTCAGAAATCGGGTCGGTGGAAGATTTGTTCACCGACCCGAACAAATATCTTCCATTGGTATTGGAGTGAGGCAGATAAATGGAGCGTTGATCCTTCATATAGAATGTTTAAAATAAAAAAAAAGGAAATTGACACCAAGATATGTTACAGTATGTCGAGGAAAAGCGCAAATGTTTCGGCCCATCGTCAAATAAATACGACACCAAACTTCCAAATCAAATCACTTGATTGCTCCAGTCGAGTGTTTCTGCACATGAGTGCCCTGATGGAAATCAATCTTTATTCTGAACAGGGCAACGGGCCTATCATTGCAGGGATAGAGAAGGTGTTCCTTCAAGAAAATGTACCTGAGAATCTTTTCTGAATCCAGCTGAAGCGCCTTTTTTCATGTGAGAAAAGATGTACTCAAATCCGACACCCTTTCCAGCTTTTTCTCTCTTGATCCACATGTTGATCGCAAATGCTCCAGAGGCAGCATACGAAATGGCAGGCAAGACGACAGCTCCCTGAAGATATCCAAAACCGTCCCATTAATTCTTTTTTTTTCTCAAAACAGTTGGATTCATAAAATCCTCCCTGACAGACATCGGTACTTATGACGGATAACATCATCATCGCGCACTTCGAATTTCAATCATATCCCATACTAAATTGATATTCAGGGTTTGAACTGGGATCAACAGAGTCAGCCAAGTGCACCATAAAACAGAAAAATAAACTGTGGAGGGAAAAGAAAAGATATTTTCTGACCTTTTTGCATTGAATCACAGATCCAAACACTTCATCCTCAACAAATTTCTGCTTTTTCAGCTGTCCCTTGTATGAAGGAAAAGGCCAAGAAGACATGGTCCCCGAAACGAGTGGAAAATATCCCATTGGAATAGGCATAGCTTTGAGCGGATCAAAGATATAAGCAGCTCCCGGAGGCCCGGCAACCTTTTCGTTCGACCCAGGAAAACTGACGCACATTCCTGTGCGTTCCAATCCCTCCAATTCGGGGGTAGCTCCAGGAGTTGCCAAAACAGGAACACAGCTCTGCCAACAACAGAAGCAAAAACAGAAAGATACATTTCTGTGGTGTGAATGCATGTGTCGTGCACTTGCCAAGAAAAGCACAGCAACGCCAAATCGCTATCAAATAATTCAGGAAATTTTTTGCACTGAAGGCAAAGACCAGCGTTTCTCCCAAGCATTCTATTAAACTGCCTGTGAAGTTGATTATTTTTCTGTTTTGAATCTTCTATTTCTCTACAGATTCATGAATTACCAGATCTCCTGTGCAGCCTGGAAGCTCCTCTTTTCCAGCTGCACCTGGGAATGCGGTTTCCATCTGGCAAGCCCCATAAAGCTCCCCATTTCCAGCAGTGAGCTCTCCTATCCAAGATTCCGAAGGGAATTCCTGTCCAAAGAAAAAAGGCAGCGCTGTGGCAACAGCTAAATCAAAGCAATAACCTTTACCAGCCGCAAAGGTTTTTTGGATGCGAAATCCCAATACTTTTGGTTTCTGCTCCTTTTTTTTCTCCCAGTAGATAAATTGCTAGTTTGCATGCTTGGTTGGCTTACAAATCTGTGGGGGGAACAATACCTCTGAGGTCCTGAAGCTGCGATCCTCTGGAAGAGCTCCGGAGTGCTCAACTAAACAACACCACTGATTTCATCTCCGTGAACCAATTTTCCAAACAAGAAACCGAAGAAAAACTTGCAATGGTAGTGGAAGATAGCTGAGAAACATTTTTTCTCCGTGAGCAGATTTATTTACGGTATGCAAATTATATCTATTTCAACGAAATAACCATGTTGCTTGCAGAAACCAGGGCTGGAATTGTTTGGGAGGATCTTTTCCCCCTTTTCTCATTCCCGCTGCAATTTATGTGGACAAGAGAGTGCAAAAGGTGGATTTCTCTTACAATGCCAGCTTTCCCCATGTAAAACTATGAATCTTTGGAAACCCCTGGAGAACCCTGAGCCGCATTGTTGCGACACAACTCCCTTCCTATCCCCTCAATATAGGATTTGAGAAAAAAAATATATATCCTCTGAAAACACTGATACCCTGAATTCAGGCCTTGAAAAAACGAAAAAAGATCCTCTGGCGACACTGGAAATCGCACTTCTTTATCTTTTTAAAATTGCCCTATTTTATCAATCACTAAAATAGCTCACAAGATCACCATGCCCAACTTTCACGAACTTTATAATGAACTAAGATTCATGTCGAAAATTTTCCCAATAGAAGGTTTGATCCGAAAATCCACTGGACCCCACGCTTGGCACCCCATTCATCCCAGAATCTATCCTCAAGAAGAGGAAAACACATCGGGCGGCAGGCAACCCACAGACCCATGTGCATTTCTTGGTTTTTACATGGAATCGAACTACTCTCATTCCAAATATTTCGTGCATTAGAAAAAAAAACATGAAAAATACTTTAAAGAGAAAATTTTCCCTTTAAAAGCTTTTGAAAGCCTGAGCAAATCTGGGGTCTGTGTCTATGTGGCCGTCTAAATTCAACCTCCGGCAGGAAGAGGCGGTTTGCTCGAATCACCTTCGACTAGTTCACTGTCGGCCCCATCGGCAGCTGGATCTCCCTCCACCTCAGTTTCTTCTTCAATAATAATTTCTTCCTCCATATCTTCTTCCAATTCCATCTCGGCTCCGGGTTCTGCCACAGGAACAAAATCGAAATCCCCAAGGCATTCACCCCAGGGCTCCTCAGCGGCGGTGGGGCATTGGAACGTTTTTTCCACTTGGATGCAGTCGTAATGGCTTTCGCCGTCCTCGGTGTTGAAAGGGATGGAGCAATTTCTTCCGTCGGTGGTGAGACGCTGTGGAGCACATTCTTCCCAGGCACCGTGTAGGGTGCGGCAAAACTCAGAGTCTCCTTTTCCCCCGAAATGGAAAAAAAGACCATAATTAGTAACTCTAGGCAACATCATTTTGCTCTGGATCTCAATGCTTAAAAAAATATAACCCGAAACTGAAGAAAATTTACGTTCAATTTTTTCCCCAATTTTTTCCCTTCGACATACCTTCCTGCACACATTCGGATGCCAATTTCCCTTTGTACCAGAATGGGAATTGGCAGTTTCCTCCGTTCACGGAAGGGCGTGCAGTCAATATTCTGAGGTGAGGCGCTCCGGTTGCCGTCGAGTAGATTTCCGATCCATGGGGAGCGCATGTCTTAAACTCTCCATCTTTGTGAAAAAATAAAAAAAAAAAATCAGGAAAAGAAATTTGGAAAAAAATATTGAACCGTGAAATGCTGAGAAACAAAACATAACCCAACTGAAAGTACTCGGTACAGTAATCGGCCCCACAAAATGAAAAGAAATTGAGCCCACCCCACACCAACAGCTTTTCGAAGGAAAACTTAAAAATCAATTGTGAATCATGCAGGATGGGATATGTATCGCAAGACTGATATGCCCCTTTTTTGCGATCGACCTACAGCAGCTCTAGAATTTTGAACACTGACATCCAATCAATAACCTCCTGTTTAAGAAGAAGGGAAAAAGTGGTGCGGGGGGGACTACGAGAATCTTTTTGCAACAGATCAGGGCAGAGAATATTTTTTCTGTTGGAGAATGATTGGCATCTTGAAAACATCTCTTTACTTCTGGTCATGCAGTGCTCCTGCCCCTCAACCTCCACACAATCAGTGTAGGTGCTGAAGTTGTGGAAAAACGGCATCGCACAGGGCTCCCCCTCCATGGTCAATCTCAGAGGAGCACATGGCTGAATTCCATCATCTTCTGTCGGACAACTGGGCACTCCATTATCAGGATAACAATCTGCAATGCTCTCTTCACCGTACCTATATATCGAAAGATAAAAAAAGGGGTGGGGTGGGGATCAAGACGCTCTCCTTAGTTCATTTTGTTGAAGGTAGTTGAAGGTAGGAGTAAGATATCATTTTTGATAATGGTGAGGGATCTTGCACCTAATTGTGGTTAACGAAGCTGGACAAATCCTGACTTTCATATAAGGTGTCGAAAATCAAACGCAACCTGGAACAAAAAATAGGCAAGGAGAATCAATACAGTGATCAATTCAACGCTCACCAATAGGGGAAAAAGCATTTTTTTCCTCCGAGGGTGACTCTACTGATGACAGGAGCATCTGGATTGACCATGTAATCTGTTTCAGGGTTCCTGACAATGGCGCATGGAGCGAACTCCCCAGATTCGATTTGACACGACCAAACTCCCCCAATATGTGTGCATTCGTTAAATGATTCGCCTCTGTATTTGAATGGGAAAACACATGCATCTCCGTAGATCGTCCCTGAAGGGCCCTCCTAAAAATCATACAAACCATATTTTCATTTCCGGAAAACAGGCGCACTAAAATAAAGCAAAAAATCCAGGTTACATGCAAATGCAATGGGTCCAAAGAAGGATAAAACAATGCTTCTTTAACCTTGGCTTCTGAGTCTGATGCGCTCTTCTCAGCTTTTGCTTCTCCTTTTTCCACCCGCTTGCAGTCCTTCCAGATTCCATCTTGTGTGGGGCACTTGGGTTCACCATGGATAGAAATGCATTCACGATGAATTCTTCCAGAGTAAAAGGCTGGAAAAACGCAAGCCTCCCCATCCACAGTAACGAACTCTGGATTCAAAAATTGATGTCAGTCACACGATTAGATTTTCGGGGTTTTTTTGTGTTTTTCATCATCCGAGAAAAAACAAGCAGCAGACGAAGCAGGAATTCTGTTCCAGAATTTGGAAAAAAATTGACCGATTATACATAGAAAAATTGAACAAGTATACATATTTTTTTTAACCGAGCCATTTGGAAAAATGTTGCAGAACTGGGGAGAGCAACAGGATGCATGCATGGCATCAAAAAGTTGCATATGGATAAACATCAATATGACAGCAAATATGATATGTCCCCACCGAAACTGTCATCTTCCTTGCCAATATCTGTGATTTGGAAATCATCGTCATGTTCGGATGCAAAGAAATCGCACTCCTGCCAGACCCCAGCGGCAACTGGACACTCTTGAGTATTGCTCAAAGGTACACATTCAGTAATCCATTTGCCCCTACAATCACAGAGAGCTGTAATTACAAGAAAAATAAAAGAATTCAACATGTGACAGGGATTGGATTCTGTGCAACAGTACTACATAGCCTGATTGATAATGGCATTTGAAGTTTCGCATCACTGCATTGGTGGATCTTGAACTATTTATGGCACCGTTCAGTGCCAAAACACTGTTGCAACAAGAAGGATGCAAGCACTAACGAGCTGAATTGCGTTGATGTCACCTGTGAAGCGTTGGGAAAAGACAGGTGTTGCCCTCCTTCGTCAGTTTGACTTCATCCTCGCCAGATTCGCCATCCACTTGATTCTTTGTTGCGAAAAAAGTTTGGAAGAGATCTTGGACTTGTTCGCGAGACAATGGGGTGTCGAAAAGGGCCAGGTGTGCAATGCTCCCCTCGAAATATCGATCCTCAGAATCCACAGCTCGCCCACAGAGATGAATTTTACCTGTCAAGTCAATTGGATCACCACCAGTTACCTGGCAAACATCACAGCAAAAGAAAAAACAATTATTAGCCATATATTGCAGGTGATCCTTCTGGACATGGAATTGAGGAGCAATTTTTTCACCTGGAGATCGACTTGGCGCTTTCCATTCTTTGTCGCCTTGACTATATTTGGCCTCACTTTGCCAACCATGGCTCCATCCACATACATTTTGAATCCCTTGGGTTTATCCTCGATGGATGTCAATGTGACCATGTGCCATTTTCCATCGTAGAAATCAACATGATCATCGCCAAAATCACGATCTGAATTATTGCCAACCTGAAACAACACACATCAACATTTATCAAAACTAAGTCTCAAAAGTGCACACACTACAAAGGCTACCTGCTTTTCCCCTCACCATCACACAAGTTGAGTTTCTAGTTCACTCGTATATTTGCTCGAGCACAGGTTAGAAATACAGTACAATACAGGTACCCACCTCTCCATCTGAATCCAGGTATGTGTCCGATGCCCGACCCTCATCCTTGTCATTCGAATCTTTCACGGCTGCCCGAAGAATACCATGTGCAGGGAGAGGATCCCGAGGCAAATACACTTGGATCTAAATCCACATCCAAAAACCACAGCATTCCTTGCTTCACTCTGGGCTAACCAGCAAAAGAGGATCCAGTCATCTCTGAATTGAATTTCACCCTGGAAATATCGGATTTCAGGCGGGCGTTCTGAAAGTGATGCACCCATAATTCACCAATTTCGTGGTGTGGAGTTGCACTTGGGTTTCTACAATGCAAAAGAACATAAAAAGAGAGCATCCAAATATAGTTATGCTTCGCTTGTCATGGTACCTGAGAATCCCCCCTGATGCCAGCAGAAGCCCCATCTTTCATGTGTGAGAAAACGTATTCAAAACCAATGCCTTCCCCAGGTTCATCACGTTTCATCCAAAAATTGACTGAAAATGCACCCTTGGCTGCATAATTGATGGAGGGCAGGCGCACAGTGCTCTGAACAGACAGGATAGACCAAATTTAGCAAAATGCAAAAGAATACTGAGAGCAGCAGCGGGCTCTCAATTTTTACAGATAGGGCGAGAAAACATTAATGACAAAAATCGCCTGATGGCGCCTGGAGCTTGGGTTGAGAGGTGGACCCCAGCAGAAAATTATCTTTCCTTTCACCCACCAAACAAAGTACTAATCAAAACCAACAATATGTATAACCACAATTGACTGGATCGAAACGTGTGTGGCACCACCTGTGGACACATTACCTTGTCACATTTGAGTACAGACCCAAACACTTCATCTTCAACAAATTTCTGCCCATCCAACGTTCCTTTGAAAGTGGGAAAAGGCCAGGAATTGACACTATCAAATGTCAGGGGGAAATACCCCAAGGGCACAGGCATTTCAGCTGAAGAATCGAAGACATATGCCGTGCTGGGAGCATCTTCTTTGCCGTGGCCCCCTGGGAAATTGACGCAAACACCGGCACGCTCCAGGCCGAGAGTTCGAACATGAGAAGAAGGGAGGGTAAGGATCGGAATGCAGCTCTGTTTTGTTTCAAGCAAAAAAAAGACAAGATTATGTAATGCCATCTGATGAGTGGACATGAACTATGAAACAGGTGGAATTGCAAGGATGAGGGGTTTCCTCTGCGAAAACAATAGTGTCGGCTTTTCCAAAGACATTTACAGACATCTGAAAATATCAGCAGAAGAACAGGACAATGATACTGACAAAAGTAAAACAAGAATTGAAAAAATTTCTTGAAATTCGGTCAAATTATCAATCGACTGCTCCTTGACAGAACTATCATCAGCCACCATTACCATTTCGCTGTTACAACCATCAGTTTCCTCTGTTTGTGTGGCTGGAGGGAAAGTGGCTTTCACGGAGCATTCCCCAAATTCCTCCCCAGGCTCCCCAGTCACCTCTCCCACCCATGACTCAGATGCTAAGGACAATGCCTGCAAAAAAAAAAAAACACCTTCCAACTATGGTATTTTTTTTTTTGTTGTGGCTTGTAACATATCATAGCACCCACAGCTGGTTCTACACCCAAACAAAATCAATTCCACATTTCCACACCCTATTCCCACACTCTGAGAAAAAAATTTGAATATAGGACTCAGTCAGGGACATCCTAGATCTATCATAGGATAGAGAGGCAGAGAGGCAGTACAGCCCTACGTTGTTTGAAAACACAACGCACCTGCAAGTTACGACGAACAGAGTTGGGAATTCCGCCGTCCTCCCCGCATGCACGCCCAGCTACACACGAGACCGTCACGACATTCAGCCAAGATCGCCAGCACGAATCAAAACACATGGAAACGAAATGCTGCACGTCTTACCGAAACCCAGCGCCGCCAGAATCACAAAAGTGACGAGCGACTCCATATTTCGCCGCTGCCAGCACCAATTTCGATCCTTAACGGGTTGAAAACGTTGCCTCCTGTGCGAACGAAACAAAGCGGTAGATCAGATCTGCTTCACACCCTCCCCCCATGCTTAAGAGTATACACAAAGTACAGCTGGCTCAGCCACCTTTTATGTTTTCTGAAACTGCGGATCCCCCAGACCTCCCTTCTTGCACTGCCTCTCTCGCCTCCGGAGCGTCAGGGGTAAAGGCCTGATCTCGGCTCGTTTGTTGGCACAACTTTGGGATGGAATCGAGACTTCTGTGTGCTGTCATGTCATGTCAGGGAAGGGAAGCGCTCCAGGGGTGCTCTTGGGTCTGAATTGCAGGAAGCGAAATACGTTTGGTCGCAGCCGAGTTGCCACACTCGCGATCGATCGAGTGGACACAACTGGCGGCGCCGCCTCGCGCCAGAGATGGCTTAAAAAAATACAAAAGATCTCTGGCCGACAATCATTTGCGTGCTTTGAAAAGCAACGTGTGCATGCAATGCATATGAAGTATAAAAATTCGTGGCTAATTAGCCCTATAAAGCCCACTTTGGCACTTTGTGCACCAAGCTTTGGCTGGGGAATGCAGCAAGGGAGAACTCGAACCCCAAACAAAAGCACTCCAGAGTGATGGTTAGCCCGCAAAGGAGAGCAAGGCATTCCTTTACTCAAGCAAAGTCTTGATTAATGTCAAAAAAATAAATAATAATAAAGTAAAAGTAAAAGGGTCATCTTGCAGGATCAACATCGCTGTCCCCAGCTCCTAAACTAAGATTTTGTGAGACCCATTTTCTTCCATCTCTCCACTACAAAAAGCATGCTACATATGCGTGATAAAGTATGCTTGCTAAAACCGCTGCAATGAGACTCATTTCATCATAAATTTTGAATCTGCAGAGATGGATTCGCTGTTCCACAAGAAAACCACAACCAGCAAGTTCACCATTTTTCTTTGGAGTGCTGGAAAAGGAAAGCGGTATGGAGAGCCTAGGAGTGTGGGTGAGGGAGGCAACAGATAGGCGATGAAGGATAATTACAATAAGTCCAGGGAATTCACCTTCCAGAACCCTCCCAATTTCCCAACCGTAATATGGCCAATCCAATATGGCCGCAACAGGAGCCTGTGGATTTCCTTTTACATAAATGCAAATTTGGCTGCTGTACATCACGTCCCGCTATCAGCAGTGCCCAAATTCTTTATATCCCAGAAAGTCCATTCTGAGCAACAACAATCTGTGTCGAGGCCCTCACGTGGTCTATGGTTTCCCTAAACTTTCCAGCACTCTAAGCGTCAGCTGCCAGAATAGATCAACTGATGGAATGTGAACTCTTTCATCTGGCGAATGAGCTCCTTTGATTGTGGGGCCATACGACACCATCCCAATGCCTGGAATGCGCTCTCCGAGAATGCCACACTGAACGAACACCACCACCACCATAAACATCAGCACACTGAGACTCTGAGCAACGGATCCAGGGGTCAATCGTGTGACCATGGCAAATTCACACCATTTGTGTCCAAATTTTGGCTGAGAGTTGAAGCTGGATAATCATGTTCTGCGGCTGCGGGAGGCGGATATAACTGAGGGACCAGAAATTTGTCAGAAGGGGCCCTCGAAAACAGTAGAGGTCACCTCGAGACCCGCATGTAGAGCAACTATTTTCGGTTGCGCTCCGTTCATGTCTTCATAACACTTCGAGACCAGTTTGACGATTGGGGCATCGGGCTCCGGATTCCAGCCAGGATAGGCCTGAAAGGACAAACACATATGGCCTTTTTTTCCCTACCCACAATCCAGCTTCACTGAAGCTAGAAATACTCCGAACTGAGCAAGCATGCTCTCAACAAATGTCTCAGCAACAAACTATCAATAAAGACGCCCACCTCATTTGTTGTGCAGGTGGCTCCACAAAGATTCCCCACTGTTTGAATTTGCCGGCGAGTTCTCTCCAGTGCCCCGCTGATGGAAGATCGGATGCTCATCACAATGGTGTATTTCGATTCTTTGGCATCGAGCTTGATGGAGGCCAGATTGCAGGATGTCTCAACGAGCTCAGGCATGGCATGAGAAAATTTTTGGGGACCGTGCGGCAGGCCAACCAGCAAACCCAACAATCTGCTCTGAGATTCGGGTGTCAGACATGAGGTGCTGGTGCCTGAAGCAAGACGTCAACTGTATCAGAACACCTAGCTTCCACCCAGCCAAAAAATGCTGTCGATCACCAGCGATATGCTCATATGTGGAATGAACAGGGCTTCTTCTTGCATTCCATATATTCTCTTATGTATATTGGTCAGACCTTCCGCAGGGTTGAGTGTAGCATCGGCTTGCTTTTCCTTTCTGGAATATTCCTCGCGTAGTACTGCGAAAGAGGCTGCAACTGCTGACTGACAGAGAAAACAAAACAGTAAATTTCGTCAGGATTTCGTCAGGACAGTCACAGCCAAAGAACAACTCTATCGATTCAGTTCGTTCAATGAAGCAGTCTTCAATGTATCAGTTTCCTATGCTCTGTCCAAACAAGGCAATCAACATGGATTTTTCAGGGGAGGTGGGAAATGATCAAAATCGTTGGTCAGATCATTTGATAACTGTGATTCGTCAAAAAGGAACGTGCAATAAATCACCTTTGTAGATTCCACTTCTGATGAAGGAATCGAAACGGTTGCCCATGCCTCTCTGGGAAGAGCGTTTCTTTTGTCACCTCCCTCGAGCTCGACGATTCGACACTCTGGGACACTCCGCAGAATCTCCTCCAAAATTGCTGCAATCCATTTCAGTGCATTCCCCCTGAAAGAAAACACAGCCATTCCATATCCCTACCTATATATAAAAAATATATATGCATGACATTGACCTCAACGGGACACAGGGGTGTGGAAAGGGGGTATTGGTGGAGTTTCACAAAGCTTGAACTAAATTTGTGGTTGTGTCGATCGGAACATACCTGTACTGATTGATTTCCAAGCCGGAGTGTCCGCCAAGAAGGCCAGAAACTCGCAGGGAAAAGGATTCATGGCCTGAGGGGATTTCCTCCGACTCCACCTGTTGTCAGAAAAATTGGGTTAATCGTTTCGTCAACATCTCTGGATCGCAGTCACGGAATTGATAAAATGGGGCACTCAACCCTTCCATGAAATGAAAGAAAGCAACAAACAAGACGGAACGATACGGGAGCAAGGATAAGGACGGTCATCTTGAAAAATGACACCGATGGCTGATAAAGCAAGTGCTGAAAGAAAAGTCTGCTACATAATTATATTCCAGTAAATCAGCGTTCTGTTGGGAAGATTCGAATCTGTTGCAACCCCTGCCATTGCAAGGGCCAAATAAAAGGGGTCACATCGCTCCATGCACACCTTCAACTCCAATCGTGCATCCCCCCCTCCGGAGCACCCAATGCAAACCTCCCCCCACTCTTCCGTGTCTAAATTTAGCATTGTTTTCGATGATAGGCCCAAGGCAGTCGCATCTAAATCCTTGGCTCCAGTCAGGCCACTTTCCTCATCCACAGTGAACAAGAGCTCCAAAGGCGGGCAGCATGTTGGAGGGCTATCGATCATTGCAAGAGCTGGTTTTTCCACAGGCCCAGTCAATCAATAATAATCTCGTAGACACACTTTTCTGATAAATACTGTTTTCCACTCTTGTAATTTTTTTAATTATGTCACTGAGAAAATGAGTGAAAAATTGCCCCTCTCCCCCCTGTTTCGTTTACTTGAAAAAGGAACAGAGGATGTGGAGCGATCGACTTTGCAAATAAGCATATGATCCAATGCCAAACAAAGACAAATGGTAACATGAAAAACTGTCATCGATTTCCATACCTGCAGCTACCCCTATGCCATTGTCAGCACCCAGAGTAGTCCCTTTTGCCTTCAACCAATCCCCGTTGATTTCCAGTTTCAAAGGATCGGAAAAGAAATCATGCTGCACATTTGAAGGAAAACAGAAAAAAAAATCATTCATTCTTTGCAGCACCTGCAACCCTTTTTTAATTTCTGAGTGGGGGAACTCATATCATCATATCAGTTTTTCACATATCTTTTACAACCCCCTCCTTGAAGAAGCATACCACGTTGCCCCACCTCGACATCGTTATTTTTCTCGCACACCACGTCTAGGTGCCCTTGAATCAGCACAGGTGGCGCCGTTACACCTGTTCCCACTCCGGGTGTCCGCACGACAAGGTTTCCTGTCCCGTCCTCCGCCCACTTCAATCCTTTTCCAGCTGCGAGATCTTTCACATACTGGCTCACTTTTTTCTCGTGTCCGCTGGGTCGAGGGATCTGAGTCAGGCTCCAGAAGTGGCGCCACAGTTGAGGTGGTTTTAAAGCGGAAACGGTGGCTTCCATTGTTTTTGGAGCTGAAATCGTCACCCAGGGTCGTCAACACTGAAGCCCGTCTGGCATTCGAAAAAGGGGATGTAACGCATGCGTAACGCACTCCAAGGATTCTGATTTCAGACAGACTGTGTGGTGCAACTCTTGATCTCGCTGAAAACATTTATTCCTTTGTGTTGGATGGCTAGATTTGGTCCATTTTGTTGCATTTTCTGTAAGAAGTTAATTTCAATAATTGCGACTTCTGCTTTGAAATAAATTCAGCAATGAACTATAAATGTTGTCAACTTTGCACATGGCATCCTTCAAAAGAAATCATTTTTTTTGTCAGGATGCTTTGAATAGTCAAGAACATATGATTTAGAAATTACACACCAGCCATCAAAGACCACAACTGTTTTCCAACCCGGAAAAAAAAATCACAAGTACAAATCTTGTATGTCTTTTTATCTCGCCAATCTCTTGGCAGCTAAATATAATCAAAGCCCATTGTCTCCCCACATTCTGTTTTCTTTTTCTTTCTTTTCTTTTTTCTGTGAACCCCCCCTTCATATTTTCTTCTCCCTTTTTCCTAAAACTCTTCGAATTGAACGGTTAGCCCCGCCCCCCCCAAATCCCCCCCCCCCCCCCCCTTTTCCTCTTTTTCGAAACCTATCATTTTCTGTTCGTGGGGTTTTGATTCAGGCCCCTTCCAGACAAAGAAACCAAAAAAATAACAAAAGAAACAGATGCAGTTTTTGATAGAACAAAAAAAAAAAAACCTGAAAAAAAGAACAAAAAAAAACACCACCGAGCAACAATAATAAGACGGAAAAGAATACGTAACACAAGAGTTATCAAATCGAAGCAAAAAAAAAAAAGGATGCCTGCCATACTAAGGACTACACCAAAACGTAGAACTGCAAAACACGGGGTAACCCAGTCTTATGATCCTGTCTCAGTTTCCAATCGAACGCCTTCTTCCCCTCCATGATTATTACTGGCTTTTTCTATGGGCTCCGCAAAAATGCTTCGCAAAAAGGAATCGTCTCTTTGCAAGCTATCCAAGGATTGATTTGCCATCATGAGATCAGTTGAATCAAACCCTCTTATCAACTCATCAATAGGAGGGTTCAAGTAGTTCTCCAGATCCACGCTATTTTCAATCGAATTCCCAGCTTGTGGATCGATGGCATTGTCCATCACAAACGGTGAAAGGATTGGTGGCGTGGTGGGGGAAATCGCTGGCTCTTGCTGGTTGAGATTGTCCAGTTCGTATGGTGGGAATGCCCCCAATGGCTGCGAGGTATGAGGGTGATTAACGAAATTGCCGGTGTTCATGTCAGTCGGGGCGGGGATGCCTAGAGCCACGGGTTTCACACCTGTTTCCACAATGGAGAGCACCATTCAGGTCGGATCTGGGGGTTGGGCCGAAAACAAATTCCAAGTTTTGCGAATACACCAGAAAATTCTGCTCCTGATTAACTAAATGCTGCAAGTAGAGATCCCAAGTTGAACCGGCTACTTTAGAGCATAGAAAACAGCACGTATTATCAAATATTTTTTTTTTTCATATCTGTTTCATTTTTCTATAGACGTTTTTACGTTGTTTAATTCTTTTTTTGGGGGAGAGGATAGAGGGTAGAATGGTAGCAGTGATAATCTGGGGTGGGGTTTATATCAACATTTACAGGTATACCTGAATCTTGGCTGGACGATGACGCATCATTCCTCTCCCTCAAAGGGGATGCAAACTGACCCTGTGTGCACACAGACATATTTTTTTCAAGCGGCGACACATCTCGCACGAAAAAAAATCAACTTTTTCGCAATGCCCTGCAACAGGAAACAGATGCCAAATAATTTCGCTACCTCTCTGATTTCTGGCCCAACTTCGGTGTGATTGTTTCTTGGGCTCCGGACAGCAGCATCGTAAGCAAGATTGCCCAATAGAGGTAGCAAGTCAGCAAACCCAGCGTCTTGATGGGCATGGTACGACACTATTTGATTGTCTTCCGCAGAGTCTGTCATCTCGACGTCCCCGTCACCCTCTCTTGCTCTGCGTTTTCTTTTACCTGGACAAAAAAAAGGGAACCCCAACCCCAAAGGGAGAGACTATCAAAAAACAAACAAAAAAATGTGATAAACACAAGAAAGAAAGGCATTTCAGGCGTTTTGTTTTTTCGATGGAAAAAAAGTGCTAAATGCAGAAGAAAAAAGGAAACAAAGAATTACAGAAAGAAAAAAGCCTGTTTTTCATCCAATACCTGACGCTCCCTCTAATCTCTGTCTGTTTGCCACGCTGAACATCTGCGACAACAATCGTGGATTCTGCAGGAATTTCGTGAAGAGATGCATCATCTCCATCTGACGATTTTCGGCACCCTCCAGACGCTTGTTGAGCTGCTGGATCTGCTGCTCAGACCACTGGGGGGGGGGGGCAAATGGAAAAAAATGTACTTAAAACAAAAATAATTGCCGAAGAAAGTGAGCATTTTAATGAAGGAGAGCAGAACATGCTTTCAGAGGAGTTCAAATGCAGAATTTGAGGGCAATAAATGAGTAGGGATTCTATATCTAGTTATTGAACCCCCAGGGAGGAGCTGTGTTCCCCTAAATCTTCATTTCTGGGACTCTGGATTACTTTTCTAAGAGTGCCTGGACAAACCATCCATTTTTGACAGCGAGCAGGATATGCATGAATGTACAAGCAGTGAATTTAAGTTACTTTCCCTATTTTTCGACAAACCTGTTGCTTTTGTCGAACATAAACCAGTTCTCGTGCCAAATACTCCTTGTCCCTCTTGAGCTCCGCAACTTCATCTTTCAACCCATATTGCCCAATCTGACAATTAAACAATAAAACACCACTGTTTCAGCCACCCCAATCTGTCCATCCATTAGCAAATGTCAGGTTGGAACTGTGAAAAAAGATCAACCTTCGTTGTCAAGTTGAAATTTTTGGGTTAGTTCTTGTTCCAGCAAGGGATTTTGTGGTCAAGTTTGGCCCTTCTAGTTTTTTTGGTACCTCTATAGCCGTCGTGGAACTCAGCAGTGCCGCTCCGTTCGGTGGTTGATTGGTTTGACTCGTAGGTTTCCGCCTGTGTATCAAATTCAGCAACTCCTTTTTCCCTCGCTTAAAGTTTTCGTTGGCGAACTCCCAACGGTCTGGGTGAACCTTTCTGAAGCCCTGCATCACAACCGCATGAAACACGCTCTGAAGGGAAAAACAAATCCACACCAGACGACCAGCACGAAAGCGGACTCTAACACAACTGGTGCCCAACAAAACCTGCAGACCTCTTTGGGGAGGGAGGGGGGGAAGGGAGTTGTGATGGATTTCTTTTTTCTTTTTCGCCGAAACGTACGTATGTGTTTAATTGGCGCACGAAACTTGAGAAGTTGCTGTGTTTGAAATACGTCGGCAGCATCTTCGCGAACTCGTCGGTCTTCTTTACGATAAACCTAATGGCAACCGACAGGCCTCCAGTCAGACTCGACAGAAACCAGTCGACAACCAGCGTCAAGCTGCATCAAAGTGCGACAACAAGCGAACTCACCCGCTGCCATCGTCGTTCCAACACAGTGCGTCGTCTGTCAAGGGATCGTCGACCATCTGATACCTGTAGAAGAATAGAAAACGTGTCGCACACGCTGAACACCAAACACGTGATAGAACCCGGTGGGAAGAGGCAGCGCCGTCTGAAAAAAAGCAGCTAACAGGATTGAGGGCACTGGGGGGTGCACTTACGTTTTCATCAGGAAAGGGGTGGCCTGTTGGACCTGCGACGAACACGAAGGGTTTCCTCCACTGCCCATGTTTGTTTCGCTCGACGCAACGAGCCCGACGCTCCTCTGCCCCTTGATAATCACCACAAATGCTCCCACGAAAAAACTAAACTTTGCTGTGTCGATGAATCCGTGTTGTTTTTTTCTATTCTTTTCCGCTGCAGGTCCCTGTTTCGCTCCTTCGTTGGTTGTCCTTTTCTTTGTTTGTGGGTGCGGAACATAATGAGAAACTGCGTCCGAAAGAAAAAACGCTTATGTACTCGAGTGATGGCATAAAAATAGATTGAGATGGTGGATTGACGTGGCAGCGCAAAGGCACAAAAACGAGCAAAGCCCGAAATCGTTGCATCGGATTTCCCTTCGCTCTATTTTTTATTTCCGCCCGTCGTCACGAAAATGTCCGAAATTCCGAGAACGGACGCCCGCCCTGGGCCAACGTGCAGGTAAGCCCTCACCTGAACGATGAGCAGGTGGAGAGTCTTGCCCGGGACAGCAACTCTACCTGCCAATTCGGCGCATGGGGTTTCGTTTTCTTTTCGTTGCTTCCGGGGGGTTGGGGGATAGTTTTCTAGATGGTCAGCTTTTCGACGGAGTGATTTTACTGAGAGGATATATGTACAGGCCATTTGTGCGACTCCCTGGTCTCCACAGCGCGGGAGGGCTCTGCGGGGCTCGGGCGAAAAGGTCCAGAACGAACACTCCCGCACTCGGGTAAGACGAGCCAAAGATGTTGTCAGTGTAAATCTCTTGTCTAGGACAGATTCTGAAGGGTCCATGGACGCCGCTTTCCTGCGTCCCCGTTTCGTTACACGTGTCTGCTCGGATAGCGTTGTATTGTTGGAAAAATTGTTGAAAGCACCAACTTCCGCACGACATCTTCTAATCCAAGTCTAAAGTTGTTGAAGATCGTGTGGAAGGAAATTTGTCGTTCGATCATGAGGCTTTATGGGGTTGAGTCATGGTTACGTCAATATGAGTCATGTTTAACCAAGAAGTGTCCAACACTGGAAATCATCAACCAAATGTGTGCCGTTTTGATTTTGTAGTGGGATTTTTCACCAAGTCATAATTTGGCAGAAAATGACATAGTAGGGTTGTTTTCTTATCTTGTGGTGCAACTCGAAAAGATCAAGATCTCTTTTTGTTGAAAAGAATTAACACCGGTTGTTTTTTCCAAACAGGAGCAAGGTAGAAGGTGTGCAAGCAGCTGTTGAACAGACCTTTGCGTCTGATCACTTTGGCACTGCTGCCATTAACGATGTGATTTCAAAACTTGGGGCATTGGAGCCTGAGCTGTCCTTCGAAACTATTAAGAAACCATTTGAAGAGCTCTTGGCAAATGGTGAGAGTCATGTGGAGGGTTCTTATTCCCCCCTCCCCTTGTTTTAGACAGTGTACGTATAGTAACAGAAAGAAAAACAAGAATAAGAGAGAGGAATGGATACGCCCATCTACAGTTCAGTAACTGCCATTCATTTAAAAAGGAATGCTCATTTCAGCACAATGGAGTGTTTTTACGGGGCAGTAGTGTTGGCCATCTGCAAGTCCTTTATTTCTTTTTTGGAATTGGGTACGTGATTTTTTGTATGGTGAAGACGGATGATGGGACAGTGTAGGTTTGGGAGTAACTGAGTATTGATGTGACAGCCACCGCTATTCGGGATGGCTTGATTCCGGACCCCTCCACGGCTGCCTTCAAACCTCATTTCGGGACTGAAGCTGTCGTCAATCTGGTTAATGCATTGGGTGATTGGGTACAGGGAGGCATGGACATGGAAACCCTCCAGTCGACACTGGCTGATGTTAAGGTCAGCACCAATTCACACAGAGCCATTAAAACTGGTTTCAAGTGGCGAGGGAGCTGTTCATCTCAGTCTTCTGACAAAAACAACAGGGGCACAGCATTCTTTCTTTTCCATTCCCCTTTTTTTTTTGAGCTGAAAATAAATGCTAATTGCCTGGCATCAGAATATGGACAAATCCATGATGGAGTGCCATTTCGTTTGTCGATTGATTTCTGTGTTGATTCTTTATACAGGCTTCTTTGTCAGCCTTTGTATCACTGTCACCGGGGCATGAATTTGGGGATGTCGCTTCTTCGACGCTGAAATCTATTACTCAGCTCCAGGGAATGTTGGGCAGCGGCGTTGAGGTAGTCAGTCATACCCACTCACTGACATCGCACCCAGGATTTATTCCTTTCTGATGATATTTTGGAAAACAGAAAATTGTTGCACTGATACGACTGGGGATGAAACCATCCCCAATCCCTTTTCATTGAAAGTTGGGTTTTCATGAGCTACCCTCTGATTTCTTTGTGGGGCAAACTTACCCCCAACGTCGAGCCACATGGCAGCCGTAATAGAGCAACAAAAAACTCTGCACGAGATTGTCAGGAGGAACAGAGATGCAATGTTGCTTTGATAAATTTTTGATGTGTTTCAATCAGGCGGGTGGTGTTGCTGGCCCAATCGTCTCTCTTGTGCTGCTGGCGGCGGCTGCTGTTTTGGCTGGCGGCCTGTTGCTCACAGCCGATTTGAGCGACCCTGATGGTGAGCTCTCAGTACCGAAGCGGTACAGTCCTGAGGCCAACGAAGCCTATCTCTCGACCAGGCCTCTCATGGTCTGGCAGCGAATCGCGAAAGTGTCTGCTGGATTCGCCAAATTTTTCGTGGCCCTTCAAATCGACAAGCAGTTGGGGAAAGAGATGGTGCGTCTGTTGAAAGAAAATCCTAATGTTGTAAATTCTCGTTTCTTCCCCCCCCCCTTCTTTTTTTTTGGGGGGGGGAGGGGAAGGGTGTTGAAAAAAAAAACAAGATTCTGTTTTTTCCAGTTTCTGTATGGGGTCGAGGCTCACTCTGCTTGGGTTTTTTCCATTGATTAATAGGAAAACGAAGCAGTTCGTGCAGCTCAACTCAGAAACACCATCGAAGAATTGGGGCCAACTTACGTGAAGGTTGCCCAAGCTCTGTCCACTCGAGTCGACATGCTGACCCCCCAATATTTCAAAGAAATCGAAAGGCTTCAAGACAGGGTTCCTACCTTTGACGATGCCATTGCCTATCAAGCGATCGAACAGGAGCTTGGAAGGCCAGTCAGTGATGTTTTTGAAAGACTCTCTCCTTCACCAGTGGCCTCTGCTTCACTGGGGCAGGTGAGCCTGATTCGATTTGGCATGTGTGGGTTGCCTACCTGTTTTTCTTTTCGGTGGGGAATGTTTGGGCTTGGAAAATATGTGTTCTTATGACGGAGGTGTGGGGTGGTGCAGGTTTATCGTGGAAAATTGAGGGGAGGTGATGAAAGAGAGGTTGCCGTCAAAGTACAGAGGCCAGGGGTGCTTTGCCAGGTCTCATTGGATTTGTATGTCATGAGGATTCTCGCCACCACCGTCATTAAGTCATGGCAAGCAGTAAGTTCCTTCCAAGATGTATTGGGACAATCGTCAGACTGTTTTTAGGTTTTGTGTAATTGGATTTTTCGTTCCAGGGTCTGTCAATGGCTTGCATAACAATCTTTGCTTTTGTGGCTTTCTGGTTCTGGGATTTTGCTAAGGCTTTTATTGGACCAAGACATGCTGGAATTCGTGTTTCGTGAGCATTTGACATATATGAGGGGTTTTTTGTGCAGCGCCATTGATTTCTTAATCGTTCAAGAAACGCCACAGTATTGTATTGCTATTCTTGATTTTCATTCAAGTGGATTGAACTCTTTTCTTCAACTTGTTGCAGTCCCAGACGGACTATGCAGCTTTGATCGACGAATGGGCAGTGAGGTTTTTCCAAGAGATGGATTACGAGCAGGAGGCCAAGAACGCAATCCAGTTCAAAAAAGACATGGCATCGCTGGAGGGCATCGTTGTGCCAGACTTCTACGAGGACCTCTGCACCAGAAAGGTGCTGGTGTCTGAATGGATCGAAGGTAAGCCCCTCTTTTTCGATTTTTGTGAAACTGGTTGGAAGCTGTTCGAAACGTCCCACTCCACCTGTTGAATTGCTCAAGCGAAAACATTATTCGTTGAATGCCACAGTGAAAGCTCCCCATTGCCTCTGTATTGTTCAGGTGAAAAGCTGAGCGAAAGCAGTGCGCCTGATGTGAAAGAGCTGTGCAACACCCTGTTGAACGCTTACCTCATCCAATTGCTGGACACGGGGTTCTTGCATGCCGACCCCCACCCCGGAAATTTGATCAGAACTCCAGAGGGCAAAATCTGCATCATCGACTACGGCCTCATGACGACCATCACCAAGGAGCAAAGGGACAATCTGGTTGACTACATCGCCAAGCTGACCACCCAAGACTGGGAGGGTGTTGCTTATGCTCTCCAAGGGCTTGGCTTCATCCCCAAAGGTGCTCCAGACCCAGTGGAATCGGGTTTGGTCGAGCCTCTCGGTTTCGTATTCTCCCAGCTGGTGAAAGGGGGTGGTGCCAGGGACATGGCAAAACGAATCAGGGCCAATCCAGGCATCACGAAAGTAAGGCAACAGCTGGACGACCTGTCAAACGATTACCCGTTCCAGGTGCCCACCTTCTTCGCATTGATATTGCGAGCCTTCAGCGTGATCGAGGGGATTGCACTGAGAGTGGACCCTGAGTTCTCCATCGTGATGGCTTGCTTTCCATACATGTCGAGGCGGCTGTTGACCGACAACAGCCCTCGGATGAACCAAATCCTGAAAGGAATGCTGTACGGCAAAAAACAGAGGCTGGATGTGGAAAGGCTTCAGACCATGTCTGACGGTTTGAAGTCGTTCACCGTCGATGGTTTGCAGAATCGCTCCAACAAGGTGAGTTGATTGGGATCTGATGTGTAATGGTATGCATTTTAGTACCTGATGTGACTGTCATGAAGTGCCATTAATACTATGGGAATGGCACATCAATTACTAAACGCACGACGTTTCTCGCGATCTATGTTTGTAGGCAGGTCCTATCGTTGATTCTACAGTGAAAGAAGCTCTCCTCGTCCTCTTCTCTGCAAAGGGTTCCTACCTTCAAGATTTGTTGGTGGACGAAATGGTGGCGGCTGTGGATGCCTTATCCAGGGAATCCCTGTCGCGGATTTTCACCTCCTATTTGGGCAGCATCCCAGTGACCGCAGCGCTCAGGACAGCAGATGCATTGGGGCCCCTCAGGCCATTTGCTTTGCCATTCATTACTCCAGCTGAGGTCGTCCAGAGGTGGGTGGTAGGCTTGCTTTTTGCTTTTTTTATATTGGCACCTTTCCATATGCTGATTATGATATTAATAACAATGTAGTATGCATTGAGGGACGAACTCAATCCGTTCTCGAGGGGGTTGGGAGAACGAAAATTGATTTTTCCCATGTTTATTTTTAGATAGGTTTTACACATCGAGGGAAAAATATAATATTTTGCCGGTGAAAGGGTTGGTATCCCTTTCTCTTGACCGAGCAGATGTCTGGAAAAGGAAAAGGTGGTAATGAAACGTTGAAGTAAATGCTTATCACCATCTTTTTTTGTTGCCGAATTGTCAGGCTTGCACCAGCAGTGGCGACAACGGCTGAGGATCAAGAGGCCTTGTCTGTCGTAAGGGGACTCTTCGAGATCTTCCAGCAAATCGATTCTACTACTCAATCGATGCCGGACTCGAGATTTGTGTCGCAGGCCGCCGAGGAGCTCTCACCCATCCTTCCAGAGTTACTGCCAGGTGGGCCATAATATGCCCTTGTATATACATATATGATGGTCAACCTCTATCGCAAATTGTTTGCGGGCTTCATCGGGGGTCCTCGAAATTCTATGCTGCAAACTGAGATCGGCAAGTCAGTGGGAAGGTTTTTTCTTAATTGGAATATATTGGACTGCCTAACTGTGGCTGAAAATTGAAAATATGAAATGCTCATCTCTTGAACAGTACTTTTGGATTCGCTGGACCGAGCTGGCGGCTGCACTCGCCAAATGTTTGTCTTGTGTGTGAAGCAGTTCAACTTCGATAGAGTAAGGATAATGTTCGCATCTGTTTAAATTTTCATTTTTTTTTCACCAGGTGTTGCAAGGACAGGAGAGCTCTTTGCTAGGAGGTTTCTTTCCCGTGTTATTATGCGGGCTGCAAACGTCCTTGACTCCACTGACGAGTTCAACCAATCTATGAATGCACTGGATTAAACCCTGGGGGAAACAGAAAGAAAATTGGAGGAAATCTACGACAGTCGGTTGGAAAAGGGAAAAGCCTTTGAGAGAAATTTGAAAAGGGGAAAAATACGACAAACCCCCCAAAAAACAAATGCATTTCAAAAAAAAAAAAAAAAAGAAACAAAAAAACTAAATGAGATCGCACTGCTTTTCGGTCTGCTCGCATTGTGCAGGTTATTTGTGTTCTTTCATATTTTATTTTTTCGACCTTCTCGTATTTCGAGGGGAGAGAAGAAGAAATCAAAATCGCTTATTCTTTCAGTGTAGGATTTCGTACATTGGCTGTGTATCCACGTTTTTTCCTTTTAAAATCATGACAAAACACGGAGGGGGAAAAAATCAACCCGATGTGGAATGGAAAGAAAAAGGATGCACAACAGTACAAACAGAAAACAAAATTGCCAGATATGGGGGGGGGACATTGTTTTGCCTGTCATTCGATTTTTTTCCTTTTTTGTTGTATGTAAGGTTGCTTATTTGAAAAGTGGGGGAATGATCAGGTATTGGTTAGGTCATTGGTTGTGTGTCTTGAAATGCATTGTTGTACTGCAAAAAAAAAAAAAAAGACTGGGAAAAAACTTTGAGAAAAGAATGGCGGGATGTTTTTTTTCTTTTCTTTCGGAAAGGGGCAACAGGTTTTGCTATCTCGCAGCCTGTTATTTTTCAGTTTTTGTTGATGGAATTCCCTTTTTTTTTAATATTCGTTGGTGTATTGATCAGCTTTCATCAAAATCTCGAGTGTCAAAATCTATTATTCTCCAAGCTCTGTATGCCACCCCTCTTTTGACAATTTTAAAATGTCGGGGAAACTTCAGAAGGTGTCACCTTATGCACACAGAAGACAGCTGCCATAAAAAAGTCAGCAGAATATGAGCGCACTCCACGATGGGACCCGGTCCCGGTCCCGGTCCTGCTCGCCCACGCGATCTCTCATCAAAATGTTAGCCAAAACAACTGATTAAATCACCCTGGTCTTCTGTGTGTTGCGATCCGCAACTTGCGAGTACCCCCCCCCCCTTTCTTGCCCCCACACGAAAGATTGCAACCTCAAGTATGGTATCAGCGGCAGATACCGCGCCCAACCGCAAGCAGGGCCGTCCAGTGGACGAATAGGCAAAACTGGCGGCCGCAAAGACAATTACAAACCTGTGTGTGAAATCGCATGATTCCCTGACACGTTCATTAGTCGTCAAAAAGGTGGCAGCTGCAACGGCAATTTGTTCGCACTTTTGTGAGAACTCGGTGCCCTTTTGAAGCGCCACCTCTCTGCGTCAACGTTATCGACGCCGCAATCACCATATCCCGTTCCTTCCCGTTCGTCACGTTCTCTCCTGTTGCACCTGAAGATGCCGAGCTTGCTCAGTCTCCCCAATCTGTCGAGTTTCAGTCTGCCCAAGCCAGACTGGGTTAAGGGTTTGAAGCGCGTCTTGGTGAAGCCGACGGTCGGTCTGGGTTTCGGCGAAGGGAGTCTGCACTCGCGTTTGCTGGACTCTGATTCGGAGAGCGACGCCGATTCCGTTTTGGGGACGGACGTCGACGTTTGCGAGCACGAGGCGGACGGCTTGTTGGTGGAGGAAGGCGAAGTCCCGTCGTTGGTAGAGATCTGCGGGAGGGTGGTGTTCGATAATGACGAGCTTCGGCCGGTATTGCAACGGCGAGGAACGCTCAGGTAGGTTCCTGACGCAATGGCAAGTGGCCAGGGACTGACGGAAACGTCCACACGTGATGCACCCGCAACTCAACGCCGCAATAGAGATTATTTGCCCAGCATGAGTTTTAGTGACTATTAGAAGCAAATATGGCAAGTGGCTTTGGAAGTGTGCTAATGGAGTATGTAATGGTTCATTTGATGTGCAATGACTCAATTCCCTGATGGTGCTTGTGATTTTCAATTTTTGTTACACATTGCCCTGCCTTTTTTCCATGATCTGTGGGTATGCTTGACAGTTTGAGGTAGCCATTCAGAATCGATTTGGAAAAGAAAATAAGGAAAATGGGTGTTCAGTGTCAGGGATGTCTGGGCGATCCTGAAGGAGAGACGAGACAAAGAAGCAGAGATTATTCGTACGAAACACACCGTTTCTCTCAGGGGCAATCGTGATAAAGCTGCTGACCTCTTGTTGACACTGTCCAAGAGAATTAACAGTTGTGACAGGTAATGGTCTCTGCCAAAACCCCACATCCACTAAAAGAAGAAACAATGAATATTTAATTTAAAAAAATAAAAAAGAAGATGAAGAAGAAGAAGAAATAATTTTTTTTTTTAATCGGATGAACATAAGTGTAATTATTTCAGGTAAATACAGCAAATCCCCAGTTGTAGCTGTGGTTTTTACCCCCGACACAAATGTGCACTTCAATCTACTGGGGAAAAGTACTGAGTGATGCAAGTGGCACTGCAATTTCATACAGTGAAAAAGTAAATAGATATGTGATCTCGATGTTTTTTTAATTAATTCCTTTTTTTTGGTGTTGAAGTGTGAAGTCGCTGGTGCTGGACGATTGTGTGGCGCTCAACGACAGCGCTCTCCTTTGGCTTTGCATCAGAGGCAAACAACCAGCCATCCCACAACTTCAGCATTTGTCGGTGGCCTCCTGTCGTCAAGTGACAGATGCTTCTTTGGTGCAAATAATAAAAACATACAACACACGTTTGAGGACGGTGTGTTTTTCACAGTCTGGGGCAAGTCAGAAAACAATGAAAGCCCTCATAAAATATTGCCCTGAAATTGAGGTGAGGAGCATGAATTCACTTCCCAAATATGGTATGCTTCTAATGCTACCTTGTTTTTGCTTTTTTCCCTGTTTGGTTATGCCCGTACAAATACCACTGATAAAGGCAGTCAACCCTGATTAAACAAGTCACCTCATTTGCAAAAATCTTGAAACAAAAGGGGAATATTTTTCTGGATTGACCTTCTTAAACTTTGATTTCTTACACGTTTGGTTGTCCTCTTCGACAGACGGTGAGCTTTTCCCACCAGTTGACCATCCAAGATCATCATTTGGTGGGTTTGGCACAGAAATGCCGAAAAATCAGAGTGATCGATGCATCCTATTGCAAGTTGATCACAGATACTGGGGTGTCAGCCATAGCCGCCAATTTGTGGCATTTGGAGGTAGGTGGGAATCCCACTGTATTTTCTTGACGCATATGATCAGTGCCCTTTTCTTTCCCTTTTGTTATTTTGAGGGTTTCTTTTCGATTTCGTTTTCTTTCTGTTTGGGGCAGATGCGACGCGGTGGTTTCGCGAATAAAAGGTGTTTTTTTGTTTGCTGAGTGCTGGAACTGTAACAACTGGACGCGTGTGTGTGTGCATTGCATAATTGTGTGCTTTGATTGCTTGCAGGCACTGAATCTGTCCTATTGTGAGAAAGTGGGTAAATCGATTGCTGATCTGAGGGCATGCAAATTCCTGCAGAGACTGCGACTCCAGGTACCCCTGCTTTCAGTCAGAAAAGAAAACTTATTGCTTCGTCACCAGATCCCAGGCCTGTTGACTTCCATTTTTGTCTGTAGTACACAATGTATGTTTTCCCCCCAATTTTGGTAAAGTTGTTTCGAAGTAGATGTGCTTGTTAAGGTCGTGTTTTTGTGTGTGTGAATTTTACAGGATTGTCCTTTGGTGTCAGACAGAGCTCTGTGTCCCTTGTTTGGGGGTTGCACCAATTTGGAGGTGGTGTGCTTGAGAGGCTGCCCACTCGTGAGAATGGAAAGTATGCAAAGGGTGGCCGATTGCTGCACGAAATTGCGAAATCTGGACGTGGCAGGAATCGGAGTGAATGGTAATAAGGTCATGCTGACGTTGGCTCAGAGCCCCTTCATCAGGCAGACGCTCAAGGTAAGACTCAGGACCACATCGATGGAACAGACTGGATTGGCAGCAGTTTTTTTCAATAGATATCATGCCTTCTGTCCCATCCCTTTATTTGTGTGTGTGTGTGTGTGTGTTTTTTTGGGGGGGGCGTTCCGCTGAAAAATTGGTTGGTTCCTGAGATGGTATGTGAGCAGTTTTTCTTTTTCAAATGTACATAACATTTGAAATATTGAAATACCCACAGAAAAGTATGTCAGAATAGATTTGCAACTACGGTGATCTGGGTGTCATTGTTTCATTTTTCCCCACGCAGCTTAGGGTGGTTTAGTTGAGAGCAGTGGGGAAAAACACTCGATACAAGATAATATTTGTGGCAGTGCTATGACTAACGTAATATTTGCTGCTTCTTGTAGGAGTTCAATTCCACTCAAAAAGTGATTTTGCGAATGAGTCCTCACATCTGGAAATTATATGGGGTGGAGGTTTAGGTGTTCTATTAGTTGAAAAAAACATGGTTGGGTATCACACCCAGACCACACCCAGAGGACTACATAAATATGTCTGGGATCTAGGAAGTAGTTTTAGGACTTGCAAGGTCAAGAATCAATCGCCAACTGTTGCATGGGGATTCGAAAGATCAGCTCAAAGGGGGGGGGAGGGGGGGAAGATATGCCGCTTCCCCATCAAAAGAAGAAAAAAAGTATTCAAGTGCGCAGGAGAATCAAGAATTTGGGTTGTCATTCAAAGAGGTGTTTTTCCTCTCAAAAAGAAAGAAGGCTTGAAAAAGCAGCTTTCTTTCGGAGGAACCCGTATTTTTTTTCCCCATCAACTGTTGGGAGGGATCAGAATGAAGGCCCCTGGAGGTTCCAGTTTGAGTTGAGCGAACAGTTCGTCTGTTGCTCAGGCTTTTAATATCATAATTGTTGTTTGGTTGAGCCTAGGGATATCGTTGCGGGATGGGGGTATTTTTTAATGGAGGATTTGGTTGGTCTGGGGGCTGTGACTGACTGGACTTCTGTGGCTGTTTCTGTGACTTGACAGCATCAGGCTTCAGGGGGTTCCCCCATGTATCATGACAATGATTGTAATCTTGGATGGTTTGTAAAAAGAATTGCGGGACCTATGTTGCCATTCATTCATTGAGATTTTGTTTTCTTCTTTCTGTTGTATTGAAATGAGCCGAAAATGGGCTTGTATTCTGTGAAGGTCGCCGTTTCTGCTGATCCGTGGAATGAACGGTCGGATCAGGTCTGTGGACTTGAGACACTGAGCAGAGTCTGTTCTGAAAGAAGCATTTGATGCTTCTGTCTTCTTACACAGAGTGTTTTCCTTCCCGATTCAAAGCCCATATATTGTCCTTGCCAACACCTGGAACAAACTCCAAATATATATATATATTTGCCCCATCCCATCCCATCCCATTCCATTAATCTCAAAGATAAATCTATCTTCTGGTCTAAAAGGTTAATCGTTTCATCACGCACTAATTTTCCCACTGTATATAGAACACTTGGAAGATATGACCTTTCTATCAAACTGTTCCGGGAATTTTATCCCAAGTGTGGAGATTCCAGTGGCTTCAATGCAGCAAAGACCATGAAGCCAAAAACTGGGGTACGGTATATGATGGAGCTTTCAATTTTACTGTGAGTTTAATTTTTTGCCCACTGCGAATTTTATAAGGTCAAGACTAAACTGGCTTAGATCAGTGTTTTTTTCCCCTTTACTCTCCTTTAGAAACGTCAATCCAGAAAGTACCAACAATCAAATAAACGAGGCAAAAGGAACCAATCGCCATATGGCGGATGCATCCGCACCCTGGAGCTAATGATGGGTTACTCGCTCCGACCCCCGCATCGTTGCTTGTGTAGCAGGTTGGATGACCAGTGTGTTGGTTATGGGATCAATTACCGTTAAGGATAATTGGTAGTTGTGTTTAGTTGAGGAAAACAGTTGAGCCGAATGTGGCAAGACTTAAGGGACTGGTCTGAAGCACTTTGTAATTCTCTTGATACCCCTCGCTTCGTAAGTGGTGGCCAAGAAGGGGAGGCCGTGTTTTCTGCAACCGGTCGATTGTGTGGACCTTTTATCTCTTCTGAATTGCAGCCATCTGACTGCTTCCCTACGGTGTTGTGCCAGCGTGCACACGATACACCTAACCGCCACCAAGGACTCCGGCAAACGTGGTCGTGGAAGTGTCTTCAGGCAGCTTTCCGGACTGAGTATTCTGTCACGTGCTTTCTGCCGTGACTTTGTTTGCTTGTGTGACGAGCAACCTCCTGCTTTTCCTTTGTGACGAACGTGCCTGGAAGTGTTATCGTGCCTTCTCATCAGGGAAGTGCGCGGAAAGAGTTTTTACTTTGAGTGGGACAAGACTCCTTTTTGCATTTTTATTCGCGACTCCGCCAGGCAGGGTGGTTTTTGACGTCGCTATTCGAGTAAGACTTACGAGCTGTGTTTCTCGTTTTTGGTAGTGTCCTCTGGCACACCGCTCCTTCTCTCTCTTTCCCAGTCACGCACTTCCTCCTTATGGACGTTCAATTGCTCGCCCAATGCCCAACCCAGTCGTGAGCAAGGACAGCATGGACGAGGCATCAGACATTGGAGCAATTTTATTTGAGGCATTGCGCAAAACCGCTGAACGGTTGGATTGCCCAGTAGAAGAGCTAGTGAATGGATGGGACAAGTTTTTCCACGAGTATATCGATGCTTGTGACGATGATGATGACCGGATTCTAACTGAAGCGGATGCCCTTGCTTATGGGCAAGAACTTGAGGGCCTGTTTGCTCAGTTTATCATGGGCGTGATTGATCGGAAGGCGAGGCAAAAGGTAGTGATGGCTCCACGGGCTATTATATGCCCTATCGCAGAGTCGAATGTTTTTCCTGTGGAGCATGGAAACCTTGTCGAAACCATACCCGCCGAATTGACAGAGCACCAGCACACGGCTGAAAGTGATGGCGTTGGCAACAATATGCTTGAGAGTGGGAAGGAAATGGCCGAGGGTGATAGCATGGTATCGGAGTTTGACGATGAAGATACTGAAGAGAAGACGGGTAATCAAAGTGCAGTGGGACTCTCTGAGCAGCGCGTTGTTTTGGAAGAAAATGGAAGTTCCGTAGTCGAGCTTGTGGACGGCAACAATGACAACAGCGACAGGGAAGAGCTTGGCTGTGTTGTTGAGCTAAAGGAGCATTTGGGAAAGGATGAATCCAAGGACATGATCTCTGATGAGCCAAACGGTGTTCCTGAGGAAAAGTGCAATGCCATACCCTGTTCTGGCGATGCCCACGACAAAAAAAGATACCAGTGCAGCTGAGAGGGTCATTGCTGAGACTGATGATGACCTATCAAAATTGAACCAAAGTCGGAGAGAAGTCCGTTGCGAGCAGTGCAATACTGGAGAGAATGGGTTCCGCGAAATTCCACGGATGTTGCCTATCGTCCATTCTGAAGGGAATCGAGGTGCGTTCGAGGAATCGATTCACAGGAGCAAGGAAGGTGAAGGAATGACAGTGAAGTCAGTCGATGGTACCGTTCCTGAAGGGTGTGGTTCGCGACTTTGGGATCCTGAACTGGGAAATGAGACTTCTCTTCTTCAAATTACAATTGAACTTTTTGACGTCAAATGGGCTGGAAATACGTGCATGCTACGACCAAGGATGAATGAGGATGCGCACAAAGGGCCTCAGCAAAACGACACAAGCAGTGAGCAATTTCGAATCAGTCTGTGGGATCCAGGAGGAGTTTGCTGGATGGTCATGATTGACAAGAGAGAGGAGCGGTCAGTGTCGGAGGTAAGTTGCTGCCACTATGGCAAGTGAAAAAAACTGAGGCATTAATTTTCTTTGCGATTGCTGGGAGGTTATGAAAGTGTGGGTAGTATTGAAGTTGTCTTGATTTTCTTTGAGTTGCTGAACAAATTTTTGAGATTGAGATTCTTATTGGGGTCTTGAAGTTGTATTGATTTGATCAGTGATTCTTTGTGGAAGTAAAGAAAAAGGGAAAGGATAAAGTTTTTTGGGACTGAGTGTTTTGTTGCATGCACTGAGAGGCCCAGAAACAGTGGGTTATTGAGATTGATTTTTTGCATCAGTATTTGACTGATTGCACATTGAGTGGCAAGGGTACAGTTGAAAAAGGAAATAACAATTTTGGGGAGGATAGAACAGAACAGGGGGGTTGAAACAGTGTTTTTGTGACATGATGAATGTTGAGGCAAGACAGGTCAGGATATTGTTTTCTAGTGAGATTGACCAGAAGAGGGAGAGAAAACAAAAAAGAGTGTTGAGATTATTCCAGGTCGATGAGCTGACCAATGTTTTTCTTTTGATCCAATCGTGAGGGCACGATTTCGGTTAGGCGGGGAGGCCTGTAGCAGGTTGGATGACCAGTGTGTTGGTTATGGGATCAATTACCGTTAAGGATAATTGGTAGTTGTGTTTAGTTGAGGAAAACAGTTGAGCCGAATGTGGCAAGACTTAAGGGACTGGTCTGAAGCACTTTGTAATTCTCTTGATACCCCTCACTTCGTAACTTGGCCTTGCATGCCTCAACGGGATGTATCACCAGATGTGCACGTATATAAATATACACGATAGATCGAGTGGCGTGAAATCGATGTTGAAGTGGAACCTTTGTTAGCAAGGGAGAGCGCAAGCAAGCAGGTACGTTTTTTCAATGTTTGGAGCGTTGCACACACCCCTCAATATTTTGAAGAAGGGCCCGATCCAGAAAGCATCAATCAATCGTGTCCCATCCACTTTGTGGTGACGCAGTCGAGCGTCCAAGGGTAAAAACAGTCCCTGATTCAGCATCGGTGGTTTTCCCGTTCTAAGCCCGCCACCGGCTCGCCTGTCAAATCCGTTACCCACGGACGCCGCTCCTCTCAAAAGCGAGTCCCCTGTGTTGGCAGAGGTCGAGATCCCTGCGCGGGTGGAGAAGATTGAAATTCAAGCGGTGGCAGGCGATCGGAGGACGAACTGGACATGGTGGCCAGATCGAGGTTGTTTATCGACCAGGGCAGTGGTAAGTGCATCGTCCACCCCCGCTCTCACCCCCGGCGGCAGCAATTCTGCAACCCAGTAGGTCTCTATCGAAATTTAACGGCGTCCAGAATCCAATCGGCCGGATGCTGTCTAAGCCTGCGCAGATTGGTTGATGATTTGCGCCAACCGCAGCAAAATACCTTTTCGTGGTTTGGCAGCGTTCGCCCACACTTGCTGCCCACCGTTTGATCGATGGAATCATTACTGTAGTGATTTGATCCACACTGTCATTCGCTCAGCTTGCTAAGACATTAGCTCCCAACACACCTCCCCAGGGAAAATCCTTGCTTTCAATCTCCTACTTGTTTTTTGTTTAGCTGTGCACACCTGTTGGATGAGGTCAGTACAGCATCTTCAGCTTAAAAAAAAGACTCGGTTTGCTGTTTGCAGGAGATTACACTTCCTGCTCCAACCTTACCTCATCCAGTAATCTCTCTGGACCTTCTTCTTCTTCGGAAATGATCGACGACCTGGAGGTTGGAGGGGAGCTCCCTCCCTCCCCTTTCTCCGGCCGAAAATCCTGGGGCATCGATTTCAAAGGTTTCGATAACAGGAGTGATTTCCATGGGAATAGAGGCAGCGAATCTAACAGCACCGCATTGGATCCTATCATCCGGATTGTGGCTGATGGTTATGAATTCCTCTCTTCAGGGAAAGACGACGGGTGGGCTAGGAGGGCTGCCAGAATGTGCATTATGTCGACGCTGCTGTTGATCGGACTCTGGGTTTTGTTGGGGGCATGGTCTGAGAAGTGAGTGCTGTTTTCGGGAAAAAAAAAAATGAGGAAAAGAAGAAAAATAGCGTTCGCTTGAAATGAGAATAAGTGTGAAAAAAAAAGGAAAAAAAAAAAAGAAGTCTGTAGAATCTTTGTGGCAATTTCTCGAAACGAAAGAAAGAAAAAAGATATCCATAGAATTTGTGTGGTAATTTCTCTGAACAAGTGAAGAAAAAAGACAGACATGTGTAGAATCTCTATGGCAAAAACTTGCCAAAGGAGGCAGAAAAAAAAATTGCAAGTAGTTCAGAGGGGGGGGGGGGGGGGATTGACATGACTTATATGTTGGGGTCAAAATGAGAGGACGGAAAACGATGCGTTTTCGCAAGTTCAAGACACTTATTGTTAGACTCTTCACCGCCCAAAAAAGCTCCCTTGGGATTAGCAGAATTGATGACATAACCGTGACTAAAACTGTTATCAAAAAAACGACAATGAAATAAATTGTGCTTTTTCTCAACAACTTTGAGTGGCTGCAAAGTTGAATGTGTTGTTTTCTTTCTCAGGGGATGTTTTTTTCCCTTTTTTTTTTTAATATGAAAATCAAGGCAAAGAAAGGAAAGCAATTTCCTGCAAGGGGGTTTAGTCTTACGAGTGATGGGATTCGTTTGTGTGGCATTTTGCGTTGTTTATTTTTCTCTTTTCATGAGTGAGACTTTGAAATCAAATATCTGGGTGGATTGGATATTCGGAGCGATAATGCTTGTCATTACAGCAGCCGAATCATGGCTGTTTTATTTTGAATAGGGTGGGGGGAGTGTATTCCATCTGCTGTTCTTGTAACCAGGATTTATCGTTTTGAATTTGTGTTCAGTTGCCGTCAAGAAATGAAAAACTTTAAAAATGCAGTAAAATTTTTACGAACGGAAATTCGGAAATCCCGTTGATAGGTGCCCACAGGAAAAACAGGAACAAAAAAATCAAGCAGAGTTTGGAATAGGTTTTTATTGCAGCACTGGGTTGCTTTCCCCACTTTTTGACAGCATTGCATTTTTCTTTAACAATTTTTTTTGGGGGGAACGTCTCGATGGAAGGTTTTGTATTATGAATCCTGTTGTTTTCACGAAATAGATCCCTCCCTTTCCAAATACTTAAATTCTTCAAAGATGCTTTTCAGCCAACACTGTAAAATATGCCATTGCAATCAGACAGTAACAATTCCCCCCCCCCCTCCCCTTGACAATCTAGCTTCTGGATGTCTCTTTTTTCTTTTTCTTTTTTCAAGTTCTTTTTTCAAGTTCTTTTTGTGCTTTTTTGCAGTGGTTTTGCATTCTGGCGAGGAGAACCTGTCGTTCCTAATGACTGGACGGCAGCCCCCCACGTCGAGTGGGACCTCGACAAGAAGCCCATCCTTGGGGTTATCACCACCCACCATAGAACTGGGACCGTCCTTTTCCAAAGCATGATGGAAAAGATCTCTGAGCAGTTTCTGATCGACTACGAGAAAGTGGAGGTGCCATTCAGCTTGAGAAATCCAAACACCACGGAAGCGGCAGACTGGTCCACCTACAATTCTTCCCAGGAGGTTTGTTAGAAAAACATAAATCACTGTATGGTTTCGAGTGCTCCTGGAATTTGATTTAATTAATTTATTAAATGTATATGTGAATTTATGGTTCTGTAAATCTATGTAAATGTGACGTTTCCATGATGGAAAATTACAAAGGGGGAAAAGGAACAAGAAGGAGTAGCAATGGAATTTCTTTAGGTTTTTTATATTGGAAAAGTGTGCTGGTGTGACAGAGGTTGGTTGTCGGGATGCATGGATTCAAAGAGGATTGCATTTCGTACAATGTCGACAAACTATGTGGTCTTTTCCATTACGAGTGCTGGATGGATGCTTGCAACCTGCAAGAACCAAAAAAGGTAACATGAAGGGCTTCTTTCGATTTTGGCCATGGAAATCAATGCATACTCATCAATTTAAAATAAGATAAAATAAAAAATTTTGATGAAGGTTTTATCCATGACAACAGCTTACCCAGCAATTCAAAAATCATCTGCAGGCTTTTCTTGTATTTGGTACACAGGTTTTTTTTACGATGCCAGATTTGTGTTGGACATTCTCAATTCCAGTTTTTTCTTGCTGATGGAACCTGAGTAGCAGTTTTTGTATGTATAAAAACAACGTTTTTTTTTTCAATCGTGCATTTCTGTGCCATTTTCTCAGGGGAGTGAAGTTTTCCCAGCCATCCACGTTATTCGTCATCCCACAAACATCGTGATTTCAGCATATCTGTACCATCGCCAGGATCCACCCCCAGAGGATTGGCTTGTTGACCCGAAGCCGGATGCGCTGGTCATTATGCCAAAAGAAATACAGAAAAAGTACAAGAACACGCCATACTATCAGGTGAATTCCCAATTAAGACCCTTCCAACTATCTGTTGATCACATAAACAGCCAGGATGAAATTTCGTTTTGGTTGGGATGCTTTAGGCCTTTCTGTTTTCAACACCACAGGGAAGTTTTTTGATTTTTTTTTTTATTGTTTTTTTATTGTTTTGGGAGTTCAGTTTGCGAATAATTCCTGCAATTGAATATGCTCTAGGTACTCCGAGAATTGCCAACAAAGCTAGGATTGATGGTGGAATTTTTTGTCAATATTGGCGAAATCTACAAAAGCGCACGGTAAGGATTCCTTATCTTTTCTTTTCTGTGGTTTTCCTATGTTTCAGCGCAAAAACGTATGCTGTTGTGTGGAGTTTTGTTTTTCAAGTTGATCATTCGTCTGTTTTCTGTTTTTTTGGCTGGCTTGTAAAGAATCAGGTGGAAAAAGGGTTTAAATTATTGGTGCGTTCTTGACAGAAATGTGCGGGCATTGGAGGAGAAGCCATGGGCTTTTGGCATTCAATTTGAAGAAATTCAAGAAGATTTCGAAGGCTCTATGGTGGAGGTAATGGCCCACCTCGGCTTATCTCAGCGGGTGAATGAAACGGACTTGATCAAGGTGGGCTTTACTTTCAGACTCTTCCGATATTAAGGAAAATTCAACAGCGGAATGAAAAAGAGCCATCAAGAACAACAGTTCTGGTGAAAATGTTTTTGAGCGACCCAGGAAATTACGAGATGAGATCAAGCCCTTTCTGGAATGAAACAGAGTTAAAAATGTAGAGAGATGGTTACATTTATGAAAATATGAATGCATATTTTCAGTTTTTCTATTGTTTTCTTCTTTGCTGCTTGCTGTAGACCTGAGCTTTCCTTAAAGAAAAATGTCCAGAATGAAAAGGGAGAGGGTCGGTTTTTGTTGATTTCTGGTGCAATTAGCTGTGAGGGTGTGTTTGTGCGAAACTTCAGATTGCAAAGCGCTTCGACCTCCATCACATGAACGAAAAAGATAAAAAAAGGTACAACGTCGCGAAGCACGTGACGGCCGGAAAGGAAGATCGAGAAAAGCTCCTGAAAGATTTTGACAAGTCCGATCTGGGGAAGCTTCTCGGGAGAATCGCAAAAAATATGGGTTACCAGAACGCCACACATTAACCATGTGTAATTCGTTTGCATAAAACAGCTGCAATATCATCAACAGTGTATACACGGCTTAATATAAAAATACGAGTTGGGGAAAAGAAGAGGGCTCGACGGTTGCCTTTTGTTACTTTGATTTTGGTAGGATCTGTTGAAAAATAGGATTGTGCGAGTGAGGCTTGTTATTCGCTTTTGTTGGGTGGGCTTGATACGGGGAAAAAACAAGATCCAACAATAAGAATGTGTGTGTGTGTGTGGAATTTCGCAACCAGATGGAAAGGTAGATTGCCTTGTCGAGAGGGGGTGAGTGTCTTTCGAAGCGAAAGAACTCTGTTGATTTTCTTTTTTTGGTTTGGAATGAATAGGCTGGGGCTGTTTTATATATCATCACAATTAGTCAATGGACCTCGGCTCGGTGCAGAGGAATAAAGAAAAGACCGGCAAGAATCCTCGGTGGAGGTTTTGTTTTGTTGACGATCGATTCAATATGGAGCATAAAGGAAGGAAAACAAGATGCTAGTCAGTCGGGCTATGTTATCTCAACGAGGGTTCAACGCTTGCTGTGTTTTTTGTGTGGAATGCTGAGCCACTCCCCAGCAGCTAAGTGGGGTTTTGCTTTGGCTAATTTAATGATGAGATTTGTTTTTTTCTTGTGTTTGCAATATAGGGATTGTGATGTGTTCCATTAAACTATATCTGGTTGGTTTCTATCGACATTTTTGTTTTTTTTTGTTTCTGGCTTACGATTTCTTCTCGTGATCACCCAGTAGTACTCTGCGGGGGTGTTTTTTTTCTTATTTTTCTTTTCTTGTTTCAGAAAGACATTTTAGAGAAAGCTTGAAGAGGGTGCTGGGACTACTTGGTCGCAAATGGCTGAGGGAATGCAATGTATCGAGTGTGAGATTGACAGTGTGGAAAACCAGCAGGGTTGTCAGAAACAACGAAATAAGTGGCACTAGAACAATCGATGTCTTGCCCATGTTGATATGTAGAGGACTTTTCTGTTGATCACATGTTTGGGAAGAGGTGTTGAACTGAGACTCTCGCTTAGACCCTCTGTCTTCACAGGAAGTTCAGCTCAGCCATCATTGGTGACAAATATATTCTGATGTTCATTTTTTACACATTACACCTCCCTTATCCAAGCAAGAGAAGTCCTTGATAAACCCAACAAAACTGGAAAAAATAATGGAAGATGGAAAAAAAAAGCCTTTCCCATCATTTCCCATCTCTTTCCAAATCAGAAAAAAAAAACTGTTTCATACGGAAAAACTGAAAACTGAAGTCAACCCCAATGTGAGGACGAAAACCCAACACAAAACAATAGAATACACCATCCATTTCTGCTAATTCTCTAGTTGATCGAATACAATCTCCGGAAAAATCGTTCACTCCACTGCAGTCCCAGCTTTTTCCTCGCCTCCGCCCCCTCTGAGCATTGCAATTGCTGGGATTCCAATGAAAACCACAATAGCTATGGCCAACCCTTTCCAACCCAGCATCGTCAGCGAAGTGACGATGCCCCCAGCCAAACAAACCCCAAGAAGATTGGCAAATATGGCTTTCAAGAAGGGCATCCCAAGAACGAACGCTCCAATGGCACCGCTCCACGCTCCTGTTCCTGGGAGGGGTAGGCCTACGAAGAGGGTCAAAGCCCAAAATTCATTCTTCTTCCAGGCTGCACCTTGATTACGGGATCTCTCGAAGATCTGATAGGAAAAATCCACACAACAATCAGAACCACTGTTTCTGGGCATATCAATCCACCAATTTGCAAGGAAAGATTTAATGTATTTATGAATTTCACCACCTTAGTGCAACTACACCACAGCACGTAATTAGTAAACACGTCTCAGACAGACAGACAATCAATCAATTATTGGTTTTTTTCCGTTTCGAATCTTTCTCTCTCCCTCAATCTTGAACGCTGTTGATTTGGTTTGCACTCTTTTTTCTTTTTTTGCAACTTCAAAACTACAGTTGTGTTGGCTTTGAAGGAACACATCATCGAGGTTGATTTTTTTCTTGATGGAATGAAGCAGCAGCGCTCATATCGACAAACCACGTACCCTGTCGAAAGCCTTTTTGCAGACCTCGAATCTCGAAAGAGCATTGGAAAGGGGGCCCAAGAAAAGGAGGATGAATGGCACTGGAATCATGTTTCCGAGAATGGCTAGCCCAAGCACTTTGAGGGGCTCCATTCCCAACACAGCAACACTACCAAAGCAAACCACCATATTTCATTTCCATTGCATGACCGACACCACTAATATTTGATGTACATCGAGCAAGCGGAAGTAAAATTCGGGTCAGAGCCCCATTACAGGACTGATTTTCAAATGAAATGTGACATGGGTATTTAGCCAATCATAACTGATTAAACATGCAAAGTAGTGTCGACTGCAGCTTGGAGGCAGCTTCCGAGTTCTCTTTGGTTTGATTCGATTCGATCCGATCTGGATAGGGATTCGATTTCGCTTACCTAACCGGAATGGCTCCCCTGAGTTCCACGATCGGAAAGGAAGATATGCACAAAACTATCAACCAGTCGGGTATTCGTCCCCGGAAGCTGGTCGCCAGTTTTTCCCCTGCACTGGCGAGCGCCGTTCCAGGCAGCAATAAAGACACACCGACCAGACATATCGCGGTCGCCAGAACCGGCCAGAGTTTCCCTGGGTTTCGAGACACCGCGTCTTGGCAGGAAAGTTTGCGATCGGGGTCGATATTGCTAGACTCCGAAACAGCTCCCAGGGAGCCTTGCGCGCGTGGAGTGACGGGGTGGTATTTGATTTGGCTAGGAGGGGGGGTCAATATGCATACTCTGCGAGGCTGTCGCGACGAGAAGCGTCGCAATGACGTGCATGCTTTTGTGGGCGTTCCGTAGCGACTGGATAGGAAGGTGGGCATTGTGTGTTGGGCCGTGGGGGAGCAAGGGCATTGGAAATCCGGGATATGTAGTCAAGATACGAGATCCCATGCCCATGCTGGCGGCTTGTGTCAGACTGACGATGCAGAAGTACAGAAGCACGATTTCTCTGTCAGGTGCAGCCGTTCGTACGATTTGGCGAGGGTGTCGAAACCTTTTTTTGACAAAACACAAAGTCGTCATTGTGGAGTATTTAAAGGAGGAAGACAAGGAGAGGGCTTACGCAAGGAGGAGGAGTTGCGAGATTTCTAGAGGGTGTGAGAAAGGATGCGTCCGCCACCGTCTAAAGTTCCAGGAGCCCCTGGTGGCAAGCTGGATTTCAATGGGATCCCAGCACCTGCGAGTTACGTCCCAGGTTTGGGTCGTGGAGCCACAGGGTTCACGACTCGATCCGATATCGGTCCCGCCAGAATGGCGCCGGAAGTTCCTTCGAACGCAGGGGTGAGAAAAAATCTGCAGCAAGTTGGGAATGAAACTCATTTCTTTCAGGTTTCGAATGCACCTTTGTTGGAGGGGCAAAATGGTGCTCTAGTCTTTCTGCTTGGAAGGATGCAGGTTTTCATTGATTGAGAAAGAAGTCGTTCACAGACAAACACAATGCGGCAATTGGGAATTAAGAATTAAGAATTCTTATCATACTTTTCAGCATTCTGCATTCAATTGTGAAAAGTCCATAAAAGCTTTTTTTGCAAATTCCTCAAGGGCAATCGTGGGGACAACGAAGAGGAGGATGAACTGGATGATTCCAAGTTTGATGAATTCATGGGCAATGACTCTGGGATGTTGGCTGGTACTTTCGGAGAGTATGACGAAGACGACAAGGAGGCCGATGAAATATGGGAAGCTGTGGATCAGCACATGGACATGAGAAGAAGGGTAACACACACACCCTTGCTGAAAAAAAACAAGAAAAACAGAAATGGGCAGAGCATGCTTAGTGAAAAATTGAAATTGTATGTGTGGACATGATGCGCGAAAGTCCAGTTTCCACATTTATGCATTGATGTTGTAATTTAGTACGATCACAAGTTTGTAACTTAAACTTAAAATGCTCCTCTTAGTTTTACTGTTTTGCATTCAAGATAGTATGTGAAGTTAATTTTAGTTGTTCCAGGTTTTCTAGGCTGGATAATGAATGATAGTTGGAATATGGGGTGGCACAAATGAGAAAGAATGGAGTGTCGACTTTCTTTCATTTAATTTTTTTCTCCCCTACCTGATAATCAGGACCGTCGTGAGAAGCGGCTGAAGGATGAAATCGAGAAATTTCGAGCAGAAAACCCCAAGATCACGGAGCAATTTGCCGATTTGAAAAGAAAACTCGGAGAAATGAGCAGTCTTGACTGGGAAAGCATTCCTGATATCGGGGACTACACCGTGAAAAAGCAACGAAAGTAAGGAAATTTGATATATCTTTCTCCTCAATAATTTCCGTGAAAAATCCAATTTCAAGATATTAGCCAATCGCACATGGGTCCCTATTGACTGCCCAATCTCAGCGTCAGCCTATGGCAGATTTCCATGCGCTTGGGCTCTACTGAATTGACTTTTGGCTGTGGCCTCTTAAATATCAGGATCGAACGATATCACCTCCATGCCTAGGATACAGGGTCTAAATGAGGGAACCAATTTCTGGATTTTTTGGCACTTGGTTCAGGTTTCAGAGTTTCGTTCCTGTTCCAGATACTTTGCTTGCTAAAGCGGCGGCTGAAAAAGAGCTCGTCAGCAAGATTGACCCAGGCCTCGATACCCCCCTTTCTGGAACAGCTTCCACCATGACTGACCTCACAGCTGTTGGTAAGTTAGGATTTTGGGAGCTCCTTGTCGAGCCCATGTTCTGTAGCATTCGAGCAGTTTTTAACGAGATTCTGGTTCAGGGGAGGGACGAGGTACAGTCATCAAGCTGAAATTGGACACGATGGCCGACTCAGTTTCTGGTCAGACCGTGGTGGACCCGAAAGGCTACTTGACAGATTTAAAAAGCATGAAGATCACATCAGATGCTGAAATCAGTGACATCAAAAAAGCCAGGCTGTTGTTGAAGTCGGTCATCCAGACAAACCAAAGGCATGCCCCTGGCTGGATTGCAGCTGCGAGGTTAGAAGAAATGGTGCGATAGTCGATGATAAACTTTGGAGCAATTTCCTGATCTAATTTTAAATAGGTTTCAAAAGAGACAAAAAGCTGGAGGCAAAGCTTTACTCATTGTGTTGTAATTGACGTTTTAGTCTGGGGGTTGATTTTTTTTTTGCCACCAAATTGTGCTGAGGAAATGTGTGTGCTATGTGGATGTCAGGCTGGTCGACTGCAGGCTGCTAGGCAAACAATTCAAGAAGGCTGCGAGAAATGCCCAACCAGCGAGGATGTATGGTTGGAAGCAGCCCGGCTGCAACCACCAGACAAAGCTAAGGCGGTTTTGGCCCGTGGGGTGGCCCACAATCCAACATCAGTCAAGTTGTGGATGCAAGCAGCAAGACTGGAAAAGGTAGAGCCATCAAACGAAACCCTCGATAAAACTGCGCACCTTCCTTAATTCCAAGGGGAATTAGGATTGACATGGTTCTGGCTGTTCCTTAGTGCCTGAATTATTTGTGTGGGGGTGTTTTCACAGGAGGATCCAGCCAAAAGTAGAGTTTTGCGCAAAGCGTTGGAAAGAATACCCAATTCAGTTCGATTATGGAAAGCAGCAGTGGAGCTGGCGGACGAGGATGATGCAAGATTGCTGTTATCGAGAGCTGTGGAGTGCTGCCCACAGCATGTCGAGCTGTGGATGGCCTTGACCCGATTGGAAACCTACGAAAACGCCAAGAAAGTTTTGAACAAGGCCAGGCAAGCGATTCCAACGGATCCCTCTATTTGGATCACTGCAGCCAAGCTGGAGGAAGCCCAAGGGAACCTGAGAATGGTCAAGAAGCTGATAACACGTGGAGTGGAGTCCCTCCAAGCAAATGGAGTTGTCATTGACAGGTACAGTTCTGGCTTTCTTCCCATCAAAAAGCAATGGTGGCTGATCATGTTTGTTTTCAGTTTGGATTAGCGGTTTTGACGGTGGTTTCACTATCAGGGAATTCTGGCTGAGGGAAGCTGAGAATGCGGAGCGTGCAAATCCCCCCATGGTGTCGACTTCAGCAGCCATTGTTGAAGAAGTTATTGGATTGGGAGTGGAAGAGGAGGACAGGCAACGGACCTGGATGGCCGATGCAGAAGAGTCAGAGCGGAGGGGCAGCGTCCAAACAGCAAGAGCCATCTACCACCATGCCATCGGTGTTTTCCCCGGTCAATACGAAGTGTGGAGGTGGGTGTGATCGAAATCAAATCCCCAAATTTGGTGGTCGGAGGGGTGCTTTTTCTGGCCCGGTTTTCAAATTGTTGGTGTGTGTGTGTGTTGAACCCAGGGGGGCAGCTCAATTGGAGAGATCGCACGGGACTAGGGAGTCATTGGACGAATTGCTGCTGAGGGCTGTAAAATATTGCCCCCAGGCAGAAGTGCTCTGGTTGATGGCTGCAAAAGAAAAATGGATGGCAGGCAAGATTCTGAGGATCATGAAAAATAGAGCATAAATGAACACACAATGAAGGTTAGCCTGCTTTCATCTTTGGTTTTTATTTTGATTTACATATTTACTTTTTCTGGGATGGTTACAGGGGATGTTCAAGCGGCAAGGCAAATTTTGGCTTCTGCTTTCGAAGCGAATCCGGACAGCGAGGAAATTTATTTGGCAGCTTTCAAACTGGAGTTTGAAAACAGTGAGCCAGAGAGAGCCAGGGCCATTCTGGAAAAGGTGACCTGGATTCATCTCTGCACTCCCACAGAAAAAAAAACAATTTCAACATTTAAAATAATACAGATATACCCATATGAATATTCTTTATTTGTTTTCATTTCCGTTTTTTCCAATTGTTTTTTTAATCAATCGGCACAAGAATAAAAAATTTGAGGTTTCACTCGCAATCTTTTTCTTCTCATCAAATGTTGTTTTTTTCCTCCTTCAAAAATCAAGGCCAGGGACACCACTGCATCCACACCGAGAGTATGGATGAAATCAGCAATGGTGGAGCGTGAACTGGGCAACAGAGAAAGGCAAAGGGAGGTTCTGCTAGAGGGTCTGACGAAGTTCCCTTTCTTTGCCAAGCTTTGGTTGATGTTGGGCCAGCTGGAAGAAACCACGGAGGATGCAAGAGCGGTGTACAGGAAGGGGGTTGGGCGATGCTTGACGAGCGTAGCCCTGTGGAAGTAAGTGCAGTCAGACTGAGGAATTCTGACTGGATTGCAGTAGCTTGGTCTGACACTGTTAAGGCCAGGAGCATATCTCTTTTGTTCAAATTTTGGGTGTGCAGCCTTTTCGGAATCGCTGAATCTCTGGTGGTTTGGCCGTTTGCGGTGTGATATATGTTTGGACAAATATCATATTTTTGGCCTTCTGCCCCAATTAGCAAGGTTGAGAATCAAGCCACATGAAAGTCGGTTTCAGTTTCAGGTAGTGCTTTCCACAGAATCGAACTCACCGAGCATGACCCCTTCCCACAATAAAATATGACTGATATTATTCCCCCATATTTACTCATTTCTCTGTGCATTTGTTTTTTTATCCGTGATTTCAGAGCGGCAGCAAAGTTGGAAGAAGACGATGGAAAAGTAATGATCGCTCGTAACCTGCTAGAACAGGCCCGTAAGAAAAACCCAAAAAATCCAGAGCTGTGGCTAGCAGCCATTCGAACCGAGAGAAGGGCAGGCCACACCAAAGAGGCAGAATCCCTTCTGGCGAAAGCTCTCCAGGTTGAGAAACAACATATCCAAAATACTTTTTTTGCGGGGAAGTTTCTGTATGGATACGTTTCTTCGGCCTTGTGTGTTTCTTTCGAAAAATGTGTCGAAATCAAGTTAAATGGTTTGGTTGGGTAAAGTTGATTGTGTGGTGTTTTTGTAGGATTGCCCCACCAGTGGTATTCTTCTCTCTGAAGCAATCAGGATGTCTCCAAGGGCTCAAAGAAAGGGCAAATGTGCAGATGCGCTGAAGCGATGTGACAATGACCCACATGTTATTGCTGCAGTCGCTGAGCTCTTCTTGTCCGATAGGAAGGTATGAGGAAAATATCTATCTATTTAATCGTAGCGAAAATACACTATGCATCATGCTGTACATCATGGCTTGTGGTGAAAAAAGAGAAAAAAAAGAGGTCACCCACCAAGCAAAGTATTGATATCTCTATATATATATCGAAGAGCATGGATATCTCTGTGGTGAATTTTTTTGATCTTTCCACGATAACTCTTTCGATGTTTTGGCTTTCCCTTTTGCTTGGTTATCACCTATGTCACGTTTCATCTTCTAACCTCCCTCTTCGAAAAGGTGTTCGTTTCTCTTTTTTTAAAAGCTTATGGGATGGCATGCAGATCGACAAAGCGAGGAATTGGCTGACCCGTGCGGTGACGTTGGACCCTGATATTGGAGACCATTGGGCATTGCTCTACAAATTGGAATTCCAACATGGGACCCTTGAGCTGCAGACTGCAATTCTAAAGAGGTATTAGATCGTAGGCCAGAGAAATCAGCATGGAAACCAACATAAAATTGACTGCCTGTTCACAGCAGATGGGGGTTGAGTTTTCATGCACAGTGTCAGTGAGGGTCTCACATGTTGAAAATCATGAAAGGAAATAACTGTTGATTTGTTGCTGCAAATATACAGGGCTGCTGAGGCCCAACCCCATCACGGGGAGCGGTGGTGTATTGTGGCGAAGGACCCCAAGAATGCACATCAGTCGATAGAATATGTTCTCAAAAAAGTTCTTGCCTTCATTGAGAAAACTCCGCTGCCTTGAATGGTTCACAATTTTGAAAACGAAGGGAAGCAGTTGTGGTGTTGGTTTTAGTTGGGGAGGGGTCGAAATTTAGATATGGATTGTCGATCAGTAGGAAGAATGGGGTTTTCTCTGTGGTACATCGAGAGTTGCATTGAAAATTGGGTTGTTGAAATTCTGGGGGTGTGGCATAAGAGCGGGTGGCACTTTTCCGAAGCGATGACCATCTTCCACTAAGGCAAGCAAACCAAGGTTACCAGAATTACTTTTCAAGAGTTGATGGGAATGGGAACCGATTACATGTTTACCATTCAAATAAACAAACAACGAAGACCACTCACGAAAATCGCAAGCTCCACAGCATGTTAAATGTCAAGGAGAACAGAATGAATGGAAGGAAACAATCACACGGCACAACGGGACACGCCCAAAAGCCCAAAAAGAAGCGTTTGTAGTTTACAAGACCTCGAAGATTGAGAGTCTGTCTTCAAAAAGTGGCAAAAATTTAGGAGTTGTCTGTCGATCTGCCTTAACGACTGTTACTTAGCTTGGTAATGTTTGATTCCAGATTTCTGCCATGAAATAGCGAGCTTTTTTTTCCTTTAAAATTTGAGACAACGGCACCGGTACCGGCACAAGAGAAGAATAACTGCAACATGGTACCCTCTCTCTTTCTCTAGTCTTTGTCTTGAACAAGCCTTGCAGATTAAATATTCTTAACTTGTTTCACATCCACAGAATACAAAATGTCCAAAATCACCTTTCGAATCAACCTATCATATCAACTGACAAATAATTCTCCACCATGTGTTGAACAAACGATGGGCTAGCTTCCCATCATCCAAGCTTCAGTTTCTGGTTTATTCTTGGGTCGATCACTCCACTCACATAAACGTTCCAATCTCCTATGACTGGATTCAGGTTTTTGGTGTCCACATTGAAGAGGGTGCACATGAATTTGGGGAAATTTTTTCCTCCTGGTGCGCATTCCTCATGAGGTCCCAACCCTAAAACATCTTTGAAATCCTTACAAGGTTTCCTGTAAATGGCGCACCCCTCCTCCCTGGGGCAAAACCGCCAACCGTTGCAGCCCTTTGTACTTCTGCATTTTGCACAGCACTGAGCCGCCGAAGTCACGTCGGGTGGATTGGCAGCATCGTATGGCTTTTCCATGGAGTTCGTGCTCAACACCAGGACTTCTGCTCCTGACCAAAGATCAAAGCGAGCTGCTCCACACCCACGATCTACACACTGTATGGACTCCGCAAAGTCAGGGCAGTTCTCATCGTAAGCGCAGACTCCGGTCGGATGGCATTTCCAAGGCGACAGAAGTTTCCCACTGTCTCCAGGAATCCCTGAATTCAAACAACACGAAAACGGGTCAAGCAAGGTGGCTTGCTTTTTTTTCAATGTCTTTTTCGTTGGTGTGTTCTGCGCATAGGCGCAACCAGGATTTCGGGGGAGGGGGGGCCGAAATATTTTTTGGGGGGGGCACTTTTAATTTTTGTGCCGTTCAGTAGAAAATCTGCTGAACAGTATTTTTTTTTTCTTTTCTTACTAGCTTTCTTGGGGGGGCCAGAAATTTTTTTAGGGGGGCCAGGCCCCCCCAGGCCCCCCCCTGGTTGCGCCTATGGTTCTGCGCGTTCTTACCTGACACCCATGGTTGACCCTGGCCTACTTGCCAAAAGCTTGGGAGGAAGGGATTCTTCGATTTCTTTAGACGGCATGTGCCTTGTTTCGCTCCGTCACATTGTCCACAAGGGCACCAGCTCCATCCTGTGCAAACCACTTTCCGAGCGCGTATGTTCGCGAACTTGCAGGATCTGCAGCACTCCCCCTAACAAAAAATATATATACATGTCAGAGTAGTTTTACACTACAAAAAGAGACTGGCGCATACATGGAAAAAATTTCATGTTGCATATCTTTTGAGCGCAGAGCTCATTCACAGCTCACCGCTCCAGCGGCGATTGACTCTTGAAAGGTTTCTCCTCGCAAATCGCCGTAAAGCGCATTGCAATCCCCATCACAGCAGCCTTCCAATTTGTATTGGTTATCCGGTTTGCTGGATTCTACGGATGATGAATCTCGCCCTGGGGTACACTTGGGAACAGTCCCTGCCTGCTCGTTGAGTTTCGCAATCTTCCGTCCGTGCTCTGTGACGATTCCCCAGGTTGAGTGGCCACGATTCACACCATGGATACTTGGAGGGGCATTATCGTTAATAAACCACTCCCAAAACATTGCCCCTCGCAAGGCACCTCCGCTAGAGATGCTATCGCTGACCTCATCGAATATAGATTTGAAGACGGGGTCGCGGAGCTTACGTCTCGAGTCGTCTGTGTTTTCGGTCTCTACCCCAAACTCCTCGAGGACAAGAGGCTTCTTGATGTACTTCCTTGCGTCCTAATATCCATAAGCTAATTAGCAACACGGCGGCAGCGTTGCAGATAAGGACTATTTCAGCCACGAGCACTCTCATCGTTCTCACCTCCGCGTGTTGTCGAACCCATTGAAGGGGGAACTTGGGATCATCCGCGATATCCCAGTTGTTCGGCCACAAGTGAATGGCTGCGAAGTCTATTTCAGGAATTCCTGCATCTCGAATAAAGTCCTGACCCGTCGCATGGCTCTCATCGAGAGGGTGTGTGCCCTCCCCAGTAGGGCATCCCCAGCCATAGAAACCTTCCTGGCCAGTAGTCAGCTGGAGATACAAACACATGTGTCTTATTGCGCTCCAACTCTTCTCCTGGTTTGGAGATTCTGATGATATGAAAACAGGAGGACCAGTGTGTGCCTCACCAGATGGTTGTTGTCAATCGACTTGATGAATTTAGCCATCTCCTTGTTCCATTCGAAAGCAGCATCTGCTGTCCTGCAGAATTCGGCGTAGCATCTAACCTCGTTGAAAATGTTCCATGCAAAAATAGTGGGGTCGTCCTTGTATTCTATGCCGTTGAACGTATTTCGACGTGTTAGCACTGCTTGCAGGTGATCCTTGTACATCTGTTTGATGGATTCGTTGATCCAGAAATCATCCTCGAGTCGGGCATCTTTAGCCCAGCTCACAAACTGCTTTTTGCTGTCCACATTGCCCCAGTTTGTAGAGAAGGAAATAATGAGCTGCAAGAAACCGTTTACAGCTTTAGAAATGTCTCGATTTGCAGGCTGGAGTGGAATCAAAAGCTCATAATTCGCATTGCCAAGGTCTGCATACCTTTATCCCCCTCTTGCCCGCCTCCTCCAGAATGTAGTCCATCCCTTTAAACATGTTCTCATCGTAAACCCCTATCAAGCAAAATAATGGTTCTCATCAGAAGGATGTTTTTGCCAACTTTGCAATGCGACCTGAAAGAAAAGTGATGGTGCGATCGATACCAGGGGATATTTGCAGTTTGTAAGGTGGCTCCGCGCCGTGTCCGAAAAGTCTGAGCATGTTGAATCCTGCTTTCACTGCTTCATCCATCATCCAAACTATGGGGTTTTTCCCCTCGACGACATTCGTGGCTGCGGGTGGGAATCTGACGATCCAGCTCGCGGTGTCTACCAAAGCCCATCTGAAAGTACACACCGTCATTTTCTCTGGCTTCCCAATCGCAAGTTGGAGACAGCACACAACTCAATTACACCAACATATGTTACACCACTTGCACCATGCCACTTACGAGTTCCACCCCGTGAAGAAGAACTCCTTGCAGTCTTCATCGACGAAGCGTTCGTTTTGAACACGAATAAACCCTTTCCCTGAACGACGCACGATAGTCAGTGGGATAGAATGCGCTTCTCCAACACAAGTTGACATAAGAGAATGCCACAGTGCTCGTACTCTCGAAGCTGGCTGCAGTGGATTCTTCTTGCGTCGATCCCAGTCCCGCGAGAATCAAGAACACAGCAATACACGACGCAACTTGCTTGGTATTCATCACGAATTGTTGAGAGATCTCGGTGGCGGCACCCCCTTCACCCCTTCACCAACACGCACAGCTGTACTGTACAATACAGTGGGTGACGGGACATGCGGTGCATCCAAGAAACCATCCAATTGGATCAGAACACTGTTCCACAATCGCTCGCTTGTGACCCCGCCGCCAGACAACGACCCAGATGTCGGATCAATTGTCAGTGCACTCACTCCAAGCCCACCTTCTGAAAATCATGTGTCGATGTAAGAAAATGTTTGTTTTGTTTGTTTTTTGTTGGCGTGTATACACGTCCCTACGTAGGGACCACCTTCAATTGCGCAGATGCTAGTCCGTGTTGGATGGTGTTTTTTTTCCCAAGTGTTTTTGTTTCAGTTATTCGTTTTCTCCATAGGAACGGCTGCCAACTAGGTATAGCTTTTTTGTTCTTTGTTGGGTGTCGTTCAACCTTAAGACAATCGTCCATTACAATGGTGGATGTCTGGAGGTGCTTTGCGGAGATGAAAACAGACATAATATCAATTTGGATCTCCACGTTATGTTTTTCCAAACGTTTTTACTGACAAAAACTTCAGTTTCCTATTTGTTGACTGAAAGGATTGATATGTCGAAGAGTCGGCAATTACACGGGGCAATATTTCACCACAATGATATGAAACGTATGAAACAATCCTATCACTCCCCTCCTTTGTCCGAGTTTGAATCCTTGCGGCCAGCCCCTATGGTTTCTTTCGATTTGCCAAGGAAAGTCCCCAGCTGAGCCTCTGGATTCTCCTTCACTTTCAATTCCACTTGGGGCAGAAGATCGGAGAGTGTTGTTCGGTCCGACTCCAGCGCTTTGAGCCGCTCAGCGTCAGAATCCTCTTTTGCGTTCTCTTCTCGAATGGATGAATTCAAGTTTCCAATCTCCCGACGAACAAGCATCAACAAAACCTCGCCATTGACCGACACATCCACTTTCTCATCGCTCTCCCCGTTTTCGGCACCTACAATTCCATTCAATTCCATTCAAAGTGTTGAAAGTAAAGCAGCATGGGCAGGCAGACGATTTCCCAACACAGGTCAATGCTGGATATCCAGATTCACTTGAAGCTGACCAGCTACCATCAGGATTCCCCACTGAACAAAACCTCACTCAGCTGCACCCCATTATTCACCTAAGGAGAGATTTTTTTTTCCCTCACTCGCCATGGTTTCACATTCTGGGCTATCATGCCAGCTAGTTTCATTTACAATTCCCACTCACCATTGCGATTCTCGGAGAGTAACGAAGGGCTTTCTGAATTCGCCCCTGATTCTCCATCCGAGATGCTGGATGCTTCCTCCAGCTCCAAATATCGCTTCACCGCCGTCACGAGAAGACGAACTTTCAAGTCGTTCATTTTCATTTGCAACTCACCCTACACAAACCCACCCAATGCCGTTCATCCCCATATGCCATATCCTATCGATAGCTTTTTCATATAAATTGTGAAACAAATAAATTTCCCTTTGCACACGTTTTCCATAATTAGTCATTTATCGCTGCTCGAGATGCATTACTCCACAACAATACCAGCAATACCAATGGAAAACCATGACATCCCACACCAGCAATAAGCTATGCAAGACTTTCAGTGTTTCACACAATACATTTCAAATAAAAAACACTAATGCTACTGGTGATTATCAACAGCAACAACTTCGAAGCGTAGAGAACTATATTTCACATTGCACATTGATCAGTCCATCTCTACATATATATAGACCGTCGACCGTCAAGCTGACGCCCCCTCCCCAGAAAGTCGACCTCACCAGTTTTTTGGGGTCTTTTACTTCAGCGGCGGCGGCCCCCAGTTCCCGACCTTTCACATCCTCATACAGCCTCTCAATTGATTGCAAAACGGCAAAGACTTCAGACACCAGCAGCGGGGCGAAAGATGCCAGGAGATTTCCTGTGAGAATAAATGCAGACGAAGTCCCGACCTAAAAACAAAATAACACACAGAATCCGCTGCAAAGGATGTTACTGAGTCGCTCGCCAAAAACCTGACTGACGAATGTCCAGCCCCAAGGCCTCGGTGTCAAATGCGACACAGGAGAAAAAGTCAAACGAAGGCGATTCTCACCGCATAGAGGAGCAAATCCAATATGCCGACGACTTTTTGCAACAGGTAGACCTTGACCATTTCGCCTGCTCTGTCTGGAAACGTTTTTGGGTCGATGATCTTGGCCACGTTCTCCATCCCCGACATTTGCTGCACCTCCGTCGCAAAATTGTCCAGGATTCCCTTCAGCTTCTCCCTACGATCCTTGGTGTCCTGCAAACTCGCTCCAAACCTGGCAAGAATCCCCCCAGCGACGATTATCAAGGCACCCCATTTGGCAGCATCCACTGTTGGAAAATTCGTGTCGAAAAATAAATCCTGAGCCCCCGCTTCGTACAGTCGATCTCGAACCCACAGGGACAACGCCGTCAGGCCCACCCCCTTGAGCAGCATTTCCCTACCCAGTGTGGAGATGGTTAAAAACAGCACGAACAAGGGCAGCGATCCAGTCGTTCCCTTGATATCCCTGCTGTTGTCCAGCACCCATTTCATAGCATACGCCCTGGTAGCTTGTTTCAGAATCTCCAACTCCTTTTCAAGTTTGGAGTTTGATTGAGGGGCCTGGTCCGATCCCACTGACACTGGCTCAATGACCATCTTTCCATCCTCGCTGGCGATGCTGATCATTTTCCCACCACTGGGCCTCTGCTGAATCGATCGAGACAAAAACACGAACTGGAAAAAGAACGAAGGCAGCATGCATTCGAACCCGATCAAGAGGTCATGCAAATCGAAGTGCAAATTCCCGAAAGGGTCGATACCGAGCAAATATCCCAGTACGATGGCGGCCGTTCCGGAGACGCCCCCATAAGTCCCGGTGTACATGAGGAATTTTTCAAGATCCTTGTCTTTTTTGGTCCCTTTTCCTTCATTATCGGGATCCCCCTCTCCAGCGCGACATCGGATTCTGTCAGACTTGATGTTTCGGACTGCAGTGGCTATGGCATGGTTGCCTTCACCCTGAAATTAAAAAAAAAAAAAAAGAAAGAGAAAAGGATAAATAAATAAATAAACAGATAAATCAGCATTTTGTGGATGAGTTATTTGTTTGGTGTTGTAAATAATCTGGTGATGTGCATAAAAACAGCTCTATATTTAATATTAAAAATACATTTCCCAAAATTTGGAAAGGCTCCTGAAAATTCTCTTCATTGCTTTTCTTGAAGAAGAATTTGCAGACATGTATCTTGACTTGATAATTTTCAATCATTACTCGATGTGGAAACTCCTAGTCCTAACCTCTAAGATCTTTTTTTGAATGTGTGTTACACATCCACAGCAAGTCTGGGTCCATGCAATGGATCCTAGCCCATCCCCCCAAAAGAAACCATCGCATATTTTTTTCTCTGCTGCTTTTTTTTGTCTTTGCTTCTTTCGTGCCCTAAATGGCTGAACTGAGATGGCTGAACAATACTTACGAGTCTCCAACTTCTAAAAGGCCCCGTTCGTTGTGGAAAAGAGTTGATAACCAAGCTCGTGCCACACTTGACACAGCGGGTCCGGTCGGGCGAGAGCGACTTCGGCGAGCCTGCGCCCTGCAAACGAACTTTGGAGGCCATTAGGGCCGCCCAATGGCTTTACTCAGAAAGCCAGCGTGTTCAGTTGGGGATCGATTGCTGCGTGGGTTTGGTCGATTTCTAAAGCGGAAAAAAACGGTGGTGGTTGGCATGGAAGGGCACGATTTGGGGTGCGCAGCGTCAAGGACTGAGCGACAGAAGGAATCTCACTCATTCTCCAGAACACGCACATATTACGTAATCTTCCGGGATGCAAGGCCGCAGAGTCGGTCCCAATTAAATTTCAGCCAAAAGGAGCAGTTACTGGTTGAGGGAATCAACAGAAAAATCCATGCTTTGGGCCTGCTCCAGGTTATTATCGAAACTCTGGAGCTAACCCCAGCAGTCGACAGAGGAACGATTGGACCCACGCCAACAAAAACCCCCCACCATTTGACCATTAACAATCAATCGGGCAAGTTTGTATTGCACTGGCCTTTTCATTTCTTTGATCTTTCGATATAGCGTCAAGGCACGATGCCTGTGACGGAGCAAGTGATTACAGTGATTGAAAATGGGTAAAACAAAAGAGATGGATTTCATACGAACCTCCCACCCAAAACTACAGACTGGCCAACCGAACAAGCACAAGAAAAAGAAAAAAAAAAGCGCATGCTCGGCCAACAAAATCCCTGCAAGAGAGCAAAGCAGTCCAGCCAAGAAATCAAACAAAATTCGTCAAATGTCAAAATTGCCAATATCTTCTCATATGGAGGCGAAAAAAAAGTCCCCCTCCCCCTCATTCCTCCCTCTGGTGCATTTCTGAATCGAAAATCATCTTTCAAGACGTGAGTTTGCTGGCGATTCGATCAGCAAGCATAATCACAGGTGCTCCAGTCTGACCCCCAGGGATGACAGGAATGACAGAAGCATCCACCACTCTCAAGCCCTCGATCCCATGAACTTTCAGCTCTGGATCCACCACAGATCCATCGCCCTTTTCCACCCCCATGCGGCAAGAACCCACCACAGCATTCGCGCTGTGGAGGGTGTCCCGTACATACTGATCCAAAGCTTCGTCCGATGCCTTGTCGGCCCCAGGGAATCTCTCCTCCTCCAAATACTTTCCCCAAGCTTCACTCGAAGCCATTTTCCTACTCAATTTCAAACCCTCACGCAGGACCCTAGCATCCTCGCCCTCCGGATCGGTCAAGTAGCCGATGTTAATCTTGGGGGAAGCGAAAGGGTCGTCCGAACTGAGGGTCACAGATCCCTTGCTCTTGGGTCTGCACGCAATGTTCTGAAACGTGACACCACCAGGCCACTTCTCCCCCTGCTCGAGCAATTCCCCAAATCTTACGTACGCTGAAACTCCATCAGGGTCCAACGCAAAACCTGCAGTGAACCTCATTTGCAAGTCCGGCTGTCCAGACCCCGTCGTCGAAACGAAAGCCCCTCTATCGCAGCCAGTGGTTGCCAGCGGACCTCTCTTGAAGAGCAGGTAATTCAGGAGAGCACGTTTCCTGATCCCTCCATGGTTGTTGTACACGTGATCGGTCACACACCAAGACTCGTACTGAGGTTTTAACTTGAATGCCGACAAACAAGCGGGATGGTCCTGCAGGTTTTGCCCAACACCCTCCAGATCTGCAACCACAGGGATGTCCAGATTCTCGAGCGTCGATTTGGGGCCGATTCCACTGAGCATCAGGATCGAAGGCGAGTGAATCGCCCCCGCACACATCAAAACCTCCCCACCAGGTGCTAAGCTGGCCGATTCTTTGGCACCATCGATCCCTCCGAGTGCATACTCCACACCCACAGCTTTGGTCCCACCGGCCCCCTCTTCGAACACAACTTTGGTGGTGATTGCACCTCCTTGGACATCCAGATTCGACCGTCCGAGCACAGGTTTCAGCGCATTTGTGAACATGTCGGCACGGACGCCCTTGTCTTGGGTCACTTGGAAATTCCCATATCCTTCCTGAGAATGTCGCCAGTCGTTGAAATCCTTGTTCTCTTTCAATCCGACCTCCTCGGCGGCCCTGATAAATAAACATATATGCTCCAGAATCAACGTGTGTTCCAAATCAATGGCTTACTTGTGGAGATCCAATGCAAAATGTTTGGGAGGGATGAGGACTGTGTTGGGGAGGGGGCTTTCACTTTTCTTTATATTTTTAGCTCTATGCAAATAATAAAACAATTCCCCCCTTCAATTATTGAAAAAGGTTGCAGAAGCAAAACTTCAAATCCAGAAAAGATAGCGCATTTGGGGGTGTAGAACTGTAAAAAATAGATTTCTAAACAATATTTCTTTCATCCATCTGGATGTTTTCCCCAGATGTGGGGAAGACCAAGATGTAATCCACCTGAAGAAATTCTCAAAAAGGCGATTCGAGTAGCGTGGATCCTCGACACTCATGAACCCATTGGCCCCATGAACCTCGGACTCTCCCCTGCTGTTGGCTTCCACCTTCTTAAACCACTCCAACACATCCTTGGAACCCCACCCCTCCACCCCCCAGTTATCATAGTCCTCGGCCGTACCCCTGTGGTACAACGTTGCGTTCGTGCAGGAGCTCCCTCCGATCAGCTTTCCTCTGGCCAAGTAGAGATATCTATCGTCCAGTTGCGTTTGTCGCGTGGTGTAGAGGTTCCAATCAAACGCGCTTTTGAAAAGGCGGACGATTCCTGCGGGGGTCTTGACAGTCATGTCCGACTTTACGGGACCCGCCTCCAAAACGAGCACATTTTTCGACTCGTCAGCGGATAGTCGATTCGCCAGAACGCACCCAGCGGTTCCACCACCAACTACAACGTAATCATACTGTTTCCCGGCGTCGCAGCGAGTCGGGCGCACCGTTCGCGAGCGACTCACGCGGCGCACGGAGCGAGTGCGGAGAGGACTGCGTGGCTGGGGTCTCAAACCATGACGTCCGCTGGAACAAATTTCTTTCATTGTCCTGTCTTCGTCGGGGAGTCCAAAGGGAGCGAAAAGGGGTGAAACGCGCGCAAGACGATTATTGGGCCATCGGTGGAAAGGGGAAACTGGCGGGAGGAAGTGAATCTGGCGTGACGGATGTCCGCCCAATGCTCTCTCGCGCCGGTTGAAGGAAAATCTGGAATCTCAACGTGACAACTCACACACTACACTTCCAGATTGTTAATTGGGAAAAGTCGTCCTTGACGAGTATTTCTCCTCTCAACTCACCACCCCCACGAGGGAAACCTGAACATGCCTGAGGGGGGGTGGATGCGGGAGAGAGATTGGAGTGTGTTGGTTGCCTTAGAACCGGAAAAATCCAAAGAAAAGAAGCTTTTGGACCATAAACCAACCAATGTTTTCCATGGATGACTAAGAGGAGTGTGTAAAACTCGCACAACAACTCACGAAATCTGAGCAAAATGGTGATTAATCGTTTAATCCTGTGCCTTCAAGCGTGAAACACAAACACAAACGTCGAACGGCTGATGATCTCGAACCAGGCGTTTCGTAGTTATGAGCAGCAATTGGAACGAAGTGCTTTCGTTGGCAAAAGAGGAACTGTCGAAAGCCAACGCGGACATACACGGCGAAAATGGAGCCCAAGCGAGATTCGCGAAAGCGACCAAAGCAATGCTGAAAGAAGTGCAGGTGAGTTCATCAGACATCGCCCTCTTCTGTCTCGTTTTCCTCTGCGTTATCGCCAACTGTAATTATACATGCAACGAGTCGAATTCAACGGGTTACACGCACCATGATTTGAACTCAGGGCATCCTTTCTCAACATGTTATGATCATACTGCCCTCTTTCTGGTTCACCAGACATCCCATTGGGGCCAGATGTCCAATTTCCAATGCATTCAATGCATTGGATGCATGCATTTGGTGCCCATGATGATTTGATCTGTCATAGGAGCTGACGGGAGAATCGACGGAAAGCATCGATGACAGACCCATCGTGGCCAGTCTTCTCAGGAGTTTGCACTCATTGTTCCAGCCGGACATTCCAGATGGCATTTCTCTGCGCTCCGCCTCACCGACGCCCTCTGTGGATCATCCACAGAAATCAGGCAAAAGCCGAAGAATGTTCCTCCTCGACGAAGCACAGGGTAGATCAGCCATCGGAGCAAAGACACTGGTTGGTTGGGGTTGAATATGCTATAGAAAGCGTTGGCAGAATGTAGTTTTGGCCTTCTGCAAGCAAATCGTTCTGTTCGAAATGTAGTTATGTGTTGTTTTTCCCCTCAATGCCGAATCAGAAGAAGATGAAAAGTACGGGGGTGTGCCGGAATGGCAGATGCAGCTCTCTGCTTCCTTGAGGATTCTGTGAATGCAATTTTCGGTGGTTTCTCAGGGAGCCTGCCCTCAATCGGGTTTCAACCTTCTTTCTCGGCACGGACGGCGATCGCCAAATTGAGAATCGTGAACCAATTGGTGGAGGAGGGCCGGATCGATCCAGCGACCAAACTCTTTCTGTCATTCTACGTTCCCTCCTTTTCCTGGAGCGGGGCACCGGATGAAAGCACCTGTGGGAGAACTTCCCCGAATGATGATGTGAACAGGGGCTCCTTGGCACTCGATATGGATAACCTGCTGGCCCCTCAGAATGCAGCAGTGGAGGTAGGGTCAGTAATTAGTCATCATGGATGCAAACATATGAACATCCCCAATCAATTGGATTGTGAACTGACATCAATGCACCAGGCTTCTGCTCGTTCCTTGAAGTCCAAAACCCTTCGATTCTTGCTCAGTTTGGCCAAGTTTCAATTTCCGCTTCCCCCGATATCCCCACATTGAAGTGTGTGCATGCTCCCTGCCTGTTTGAAATCAGAGCGTCAGGGAGAAACTCCACGAGCAAGCTGTGGAGTTGCTGCAAAAGCTGCTGTTTTCTTCGATCAATTCCCCCCGCCCACCTGAGACCACCACCACCAGCACCACGTTCGAAGTCACGTCAGACATGCTCTGGTATCGAAAACGAATTTCAGGGGTTTGCCCTGAAACGAGGGACGCTTTGTCAATGGTTTGGCATCTGAGCGGTCGACGGGATGAGGCTTGGGATAGCATTGTGGAGTGTTTCCGGTGGGTGCAGTTTTAGTTTCACTTCCTGGATTTTACTTCTTAGAAATAAAATTTCTTTAATTTCTTTAAATTTTTTATTTTAATTTGTTAAGGATGAAAGAGATGGGCAGAATCTCTTTCTTACTCCCATTTCGTTCACAATTTTTTTTTGTTTTCTGGGGGGATTGAGAGCAGCGATGAGAAGATAAAAGCCATAATGCCGAAAGACTACGTATCCTGGACCAGAGACCGAGAGGGGGACCGAAAAAATCTCAAGCAAAGGAAATTTGTTTGCCTTCATCGGGAGCTGGTCAATGGTCTTGTGGAGGGCATCAGTGGGCCTCAGCCACAGACCTTCCTTCAGCTGATCGGTCACATCATCTTGAAGAGCCTTACTCATCAGCTGCCCCTGATTCTGTCGCTACCAGAGAGTGCACCACCCTCTGTGTTGATGAGACTCTATGTGGAGCCTTTCACTCGAGCACTAGAAAAGGTGCAATTACATACTTTCAAATTTTTGGGGGTAGAAAAAAAAAGATGGGAAATTTCCCAGCGACGAAGAAAGAATCCATTTTCGTAGTGCTCGCTCTTCTTTTCACTGTTTTTATAACTGGCGCAAAACCGAAGCATTTTCCGTTTCCTGGTTGTGGAAAATATGCACTGCTGTGTCTTGCTTTTTCTTTCACGATTTTTCTTTCAACTACATTTTCTTATTTTTCTATCGCAAAACGAAGTGAAAACATCAAAACTTCATTGTGTAGGTTTCATCCAGCCTTTTCCTTTCATCTTTTTAGTGTTTTTCCTGAAGGGTTGGATATCGTTTTTGGGGGTGCAGGCAATAAACACCGTGTTGACAGACACCCGAGTCCATCCATCTGCTTTCATCACTCATGTTCAATCCAGGGCAGAGGACAGAATTTTTCAACCAATTTACATGGCCACTGGGACGCCAGTGGAAGTGGCGCCAAGAATGGGAACAAATAAGGGTGCATCTGGAAGATCCATTGTCGGCGTGGTAAAATCCAAAAACCCTGATTTTTCTTTCTTTTTTCATTTTGTGTTTGTTTAATTCCCTTTCTTGTGGTGTCAACACAGTTAATCAAGGAAAAAAGGAAAGATTATAATCAGGGTTTTTTTTGTGGGTTTGTTCAGATCAGCAATCTCTACAGCGATTCTTTGGAATTGCTGCAAGGGGTCCATTTGATTTTCAATCAATGTCACATGTCGAGGCCCAAAACTTTTGTTGAGGTTTTCGAGAAGGAAATGACTGATGTGTGGGAATCGGTGCGGGAAAAAGGAGGCAACAGCATTCATGCATATGTCGTGGATTCTGCTCAAGTAAGGAGACAGAGAGCAAAAAACAATGTCAAAAAATAACACTTGTGCAAAATAAGTTAAATTACATGGGCTTTCAGCCTCGATGTAATGCCCTTGGAGAAAAAAATATATAAAAATAAAGAAGAAGATATAAAATAAATAAATACCAACGGAACGATATCACTCCCTTCTTTCGCTTTTGCGTTGGAAAGGATAATGAATACAAAAATAGACCCTATGAAGTTCACACATGAGACTTCGATATGCAGCATATCACCGTGAGTGGTGCTGACTGGCCACCTTTCTTGTTTTTTTTCTTTTTGATCAAAAGAGAATCCTGCAGGAAGGCTCCGAGGATGGCGATCCATTGGATGTTGGGCACAATGTGCTGAGGGACGCCTGGCCAGCAAGAACCACGACTTCAACTGAGAATCTTTCCCAAGAGGGCCAAAGACCCCGGGCCCTGGCTGTGCACATGCATCAAGTGCTATCTTTCGTTTCAATGAACCTCCATCGCATTCACAGAGTGCCAGTCACACTCCAGGTATATTTGTTTATGACTGCTCCTTACGTGTTCGTGGGATGTGTATTGAACAGAATTTTGACCAGTTCAGAAGTTGAATCAAGTTTCCGATCACCGGGATTGTTGTGTGCCTCTACTGAAAAACTCAACGGGGGCGAAAAGTGCCAATTTTTGACTGATTTCGTTCTAAAAGTTTTTTTCTTTTTTTTATTTTATGTCAGGCGCCACTGGTAATTGGAGCATTGGATGCCATGCGTGCATGCATGGACAACCTCTCTTCTGTGCGAGTTCCCCGGCATCAATTCGAGGGCTCCAGGAAATCGCTGTTCGCTCTGAGCGGAGCCCTGTGTGCCAGACGCCGATTGTTCCTGTTTCAAAAGGCATTCGACATCAAGAAAAAAGATCCCGTCTTTTTTCATTTTGTTCATCTCCTGGGGGCCTGTCTGGCTCAGGTAACCACCTCAATTCAGCCAGCCTTTGATTTCAGTGTCGAAATCGATGTCGATTTCGATCCATGTTTTTTTCGAAATATCTTCCCACAAATACCCTCATCTGTCCAAGTTTTCACAGGAACTGTTCAACTGTGTTGTAAAAGGGTGCATCTTTCCCTGTTCAGGCCGACGAGGTCGTTCATAACATCAGGAGATATATTGTTTCGATCCATTGCGAACTCATGTCCTCCCACATTTTTCTCGATATCGACGTGTCTGACTGGAAGTCATACAAGCTTCCCCTGAAGAGGAAAAAAGACTCCGGCTCGAGCGTTCGGTTGTGGAGAGGCCAATTGGTCACTTTGGTCAGGGATTTGTCCGAAATTTGTTCGCACTCAATGGCAGAGGACTTGTTTGCGCAGGTGAGAAATATTTGACAGGAGGTTTTGAAGGCATTGTGACGGGAACGCAAGGGCATTCTGAACTGGCATAAAAAGAATTCCTCCCTCCTTCGTTTTTCGTTTCTGATTTGAAAATCATGTTATTACCAGATTCTTTTGGAGACCACCAGCAGTTTGGTCATTCGCTACTTGCACATAGCTCCTTCCAAGCAATGGCTCGACAGATATTTGGCAGACGTTTATGTCATCCTTTCTACGGCCCATTTGCTATCTCAACCAATCAGAGTCAAAGGTAAGCCAATTGATTGCGCTCCCTTTCAAGGGGAAACACTATTTAAAATTTAGTTGTTTTGGTTGTTTGGCCCTTACTGGCAAAAGGACGCTACCCCCCCCCCCTGAATTCAAAATAGTGTAGACAAATCGTCCATTGCGATGATAATGCTATTATAATATATGTTTGTGATTTGTGAATTTTGTCTTGCCGACAAGTTGTATTGCAAGCCTTTGAGAAACTTTGTTATGATTATAGCCCTTGGTTGTAAGAAAGGCCTTTGACTGTCTCACAGTGAAGGCGTCTAACCCCGAAACGATCGATGAGGATTTGACCACCGAGGAGATAGATATCCAGGTTTCCCAGGAGGCAGTCGCCAAACTGTGCAAATCGTGCAAGAAACTCTGTGTCAGAGCAGGTAGGCATTGCCACACATCGCATCATATCCAGGTGCAAAAAAGGACTCAGGGCCCCAGCCACCACACTGAAAGAAACATACACACCAATGTGGATACAGCCATAATCATGAATTGCTGTCAAGGCTTCATTAGGGGATTCAGTGAAGGAATGCTGTGGTGAAAACTACCGTTTTTTGTTGTTTTTTATAGCAGCTGTGGTTGAATGTGTATGTGTGTTTGATTGAATTGAATTTGGCAGGCCTCCTCCTGTGTTCGCCCACCGACCTGGATGCCGTCTCACTCACCCCCAGACCGTCTGACAGTTGTGGTGCTTCTGAGAAAGCCGAGGCTTGGGGCTGGTGTGGAGACTTCTTCACAACGCAGGGGTCACCCACTTTCAAAATGGCGTCGGAGGTTCAGGCGTTGGGTGTGTATCAAACTGGCCTGATCATGGACGAGAATTTGAGAGGGGCTTTCAGAGCATTGTGTGTCATGTTTGCCATGACTGCTGACCTCTCTGAAGTGAAGGGGGCCCTCGCTCGACGCTGGGAAATGCAGGTGTGAAAATCCAGAACCAATGTGATTTGTTCATATTTTGTCAGCATCAATTTTTTTATTCGTTTTCTTTCTTTCTGAATTGTGAAACGTATTTCATCGAGGCGGAATGCCCACCCACCCCATCGATTATGTAAATGAGTGGCACGCCCACTCTCCCGAACAGTGAAACAGAATTTCCCAACGATGGAGCACCTGACCCAGTAGTTGAAAGATATCTAAGTTCTTGCAAAACGCCTGCAATGTTCCGACATGAAGCTTACTTTTCTGGTGGTGGGTTTTCTTTTTCTGTGTCTTTTAGGACCTAGTTGAAGGTTTGGAATTGACAGACGAGGAGGTTGAGAGCCGTAGGTTGATCAGAGATCTGCACCACAGCTTGAGTTCCCCCACACCAATGGAGGCCGACCGCAAAGCACTGATGGAATCATCCAGGATATGATAAAACACGTGTCCTCTCATCCTAACAACCCCAAAGTCGTACTTCATGAAAGCAAGAAGCTCAACACCGCTTTCAGAAAGCTTGATGGTGTTTGCTTTAGTAGTAGTCCTTGTACAAGATCAACAAAAATGTCGTTATGAAACGCAAATGCTCTCGGTGGTGGTCCCTCTTTGTGGAGCGACATGGAATAAGCCCACTGCACCATGCAAGCGGGGAGCACATGCCCCACACGGGCGTTACCCCCTTCACAATATATGTGGAGGTATCTTGATTGTATCTTTGGTGTCGACAGTAAGCATTCGACAGGTTCACAGGTTTTCGCCATGATTGCTCTGAACGCCAGCTCCCTCCAGCACAAAGAATCGATTTCCACTACTTCTTGTTGGGACTGCATCCTCGCCATTCGTTTGCCTTGATCCATCCCCTTCGTTGTCTGAGTTGGAGTCATTTCTCTCGGCCTCATTTCTAGCCTTCCTTGTGGGGTCTCGAGTTTCGGCTCCGCCCCCCTCAGACGCGATGAATTCAGTCTGTCCCAAAACACCACTGTCCTGCAGGAAGCAACCACTCCTTTCGTTGCTCTGGGAGAGAGGAGGCATTCACCCACATATTAAAGGCAAAAGCAATGAAATTTGAGTCCGTCCAAAATCATGGTCATACCTCCCCAACAGTGTCGATCAGCGATCTTATTTCTTTTACATCCTCTGGTGCATCGCACTGACCCCTTGAGCACTGAATCGATGAAGGAAAAGCGACGAACTCCTTGCACTGGCATATCACTTCTCTGGGCGTTAGAAAGTCCAAGTTCACTAATTCGGGGTCTGCTCCGACTCTCAACATAAAGCTGCTCGTGTTTTTCCTGCCGAACTGGCTGGCGATGTGCAAAGGGGTGTTTGCTTTGTTGTCCTCCAGATTCACAAAGCCTCCCCCATCGACCAACGCCTTTGCGACTCCAAGCCTGTCGAACTAATGAGTCCAAGCAAAATTCTCTCGTTCACAATCGGAAAGCACTTTTTGATTGGTGGTGTTCATTAAAGCGTCCAGTTTCCTATGCAAGGATCGTAACAACGCTGCGTCAGGGATACTTTTCGCAAACAAATCGCAACGAGTATTGCTTTCCACCAGCGTTGAGGTATACCTGCAGAGGCGCTTTGTGCAGAGCTGTTTGGCCAAAAATGTTGGCGGCGTTGACGTCGACTCCGCTTATGATCAGTTGTTTTACTGTTCCAGTGTGTCCACCGAAAGCAGCAGCCATGAGAGAAGTTTCCCCAGATCCCTCCAGTCGCATTTCCATTGAAGCACCAGATTCGACCAAAAGCTTGACTACTTTTGGGTAGCCGCTCAGTCCAGCTCGATAAAGTGGAAAGAAACCGTCACGATTTGTTGCATCCACGTCTGCTCCTGCCTTGATCAGAGCTGCGGCGACGTCATGGTGGCCTTGATCAGCGGAGAAAATCAGCGCTGTGTCGTCTGTCTCTGTAAATCTGGATTCCACATTCGCACCTGTAGCAAGACAGCAACGAAAATTGCAACACAAACAGCAAGAAAAGGAGAAATATGGGAAGCCTACGCTTCTTCCTCATATCAACAGGGCGCTCCAGGTCTATCTTTTTGGGGTGAGGTATGGATACGGAAATTTCTGTTCGTTCGACAAGAGCAGACGTCACTTTTTGCTACTGAGCGTCCTCACATATTCCAAGTTGCTGACCTGCTTCCAGTAAAACCTGCACTACTGCAAGATGTCCCTTTCCTGCAGCAGCATAGAGGGCGGTTCCCCCGTCATTGTCTCTCGCCTCGACATTTGCACCAGCGTCAATCAACAGCTTGACAATTTCGACAAAGCCCCCCTGGGCTGCGCTGTCTAATGGTGTGAAGCCATCAGCGTCAGGGACATTCACCAGAGCTCCTGCGCTCAACAGAGTTGATACTACATCCTCGTGACCTCGAAACGCAGCCCAATGAAGGGGCGTTGTTGAGGAGAAATCGAGTGTGTTTATCTCGGCTCCCTTTTCCAAAAGACTCAGAGTAGCATCAAGATTCCCTTCTTTTGCTGCTTCGATGATTTTCTGGAACAGTATAAACAAGCACAAGGCCGAATGTCCCCCATCTCGTTGATGTGAAGTATAGATAGAAATTGCGAACGGGGTTTTTCGGCATCAAGAAAGTGCGGAGAACGAGCTGAGACGAAAAACCATATTAAAAGGAACGGAACGATTGGCGCCAGGGCAAACCAGTTACCTCATCCAGGCTTGACAAGACTCTTGTTGCATTGCTGCAACAAAACAAGAGACCTGCGAGCACGGCTCCAAGTATCGCCTTCATCATATCTCGATCAGACGTCAGGATCGTCGCTCGTCGCGGAAAAATAAAACTATCCTCCACGATCGCGCGTTCCCAGAGAGAAGCAGTAAACTATTCCGGGGCTACGAAACGCACTTGGTTCGGTGTCTCTGAAACCTGGCTTCCGCAGTTGCCCTTCGGCAACGTCGCCCGTGCGCACCCATCTCATTCTGCGTCTCGGCCGTTTTCGTCGCAAACTTCAGTGCGACGATCTCAAACGTCGGTTCGTACTTCGTAGTTGGGCTCTTGAACGCATCTCGAAATACTCGACAGTGGTATCCGACCACTGAAAGGTCGTGAATGCTGTTCGGTACACGAAGGGGCGTTGATCGCCAGGCTTTTCAGCGACGGCCGCTTTGGAATAGGATTCGAACATGTGTAGCAGAGTTCATACCCCCGTGGTGGCTGTGGCAGTGTGCACTATGGTTGTGTGTAAAACGCTGGGGGTATTCAACGCACTCTTCTCCTTCAGCGAGCTAACCGCTGGGTAACTCGGTGATCACGTGGAGAGGGGGGTTCTGCAGTGGAAACCTTAGGTGACTCTTAAAACTGGTTGCTTTGTGTTGTTGCGCCGATCGCTAAAGCGTCAGGCACCGAAAATGTGGGAAACACTCTGTCGAATCAGTGAATGCTGATGATTGAGCCTTCTCTTGTCAACGCCGAGAAATCTATCTTGGACGGCGTGGTCTTGGTAAAATGCGTCGCATCCCCTGATTTTCCCACAAGAATACAGCATTCGCGAAAAAGTTTACTGAAGGGCTTCCTTTTCGCCACGAGCGGTGACACAAGGAATCCAGTGGGATTAGGGGCTGGTTGGTATCTTGGAGAACGAAGGACGAGATACCAGGTACTCGCGAATTTGATTGGCCAATCACCGCCACTGTAGTTTGGCTCTGGACTCCAGCGTCGGACGCGCTATGCTTGTACAGAACGGCTTTTCTGGGATTCGCGGATTGTGTTGGCGGAGAAACGAAAAACTTGTATTGGGCTGGGATCATTGGTGTTTTATGAAGAGAAAAACAAATCGTTCCGAATCGTTGTTTGCCGCGCCCGCCTCACTCAAATATGCGAGCCATTCCATCGCTTCGTTCTATGGTCGAATTTACAGTTTGCACGAACGCCAGTCTCCTCTGGGAACACACTTTGGGGGGGCTGCTTTTGAGAAAATACAAAGCTAGCAGCATCGCTGCCGTCTGCAGCTCGATTGAATCGTTGATATGTTGTGTCAGAGCGTGTGATCGCTTGTGGCTTCCAATAATGGAGTCAATGGCGGCGAGAGTGGCATTGATGGCTGGAGGAGCGTGCTTCTCCTCTTGGTGGATGAAGGCGAACGTGGACAGGGCCATGCCTGGATTGCACCGCTTGATGATGGCTCTTCCAGTGGTGTTGATAAATCATGCCATTCCATTCTTGTTTTGTGTGGACCTCTCCGATCAGCTCTTCAGGGTCACTCTTGCATTCCTGACCGCCTGGATTTCCAACTTCAAGGTATCACCAGTGGTCTTTCAGAAAATCCAAAAACAGCCCACGAAAACAGAAGAATGATGTTACTTTTTCTGTGAAATGTCAAAAATGAGGGGAACAACTGCCATGTGATTTCAGATTCTCACATTTCTGCAGTCCCTAAGCTGTGTCAGTGTTTCTTTTGGTAAGATTATTGTGGGTTTTGCTTCAGATCCTGGCGTTTTGCTTGAACAGGGGGCCGCTCTGCAATGACTACTATGGAAAACCACGAGATTGGACTTTCTGGCAATACACAGCTTTGCTGATGTTGCCCATGTTGCCCAGAAGAGGTCAGTAAACAGTGACAACGTTGGTTTTTTTTCTCGTGTTTTTTTTTTCATCAGCAAAGTTAGAAAAGTAGGAAAAGAGCCAAAAGGACTCCTGTGAGTGGGGTTTTCATACAGGAAAAAGAGGGTGATATCACTCTTGCCCCCCCCCAAGAAAATAGAAAATTAAAATTATGACAATCCCACTGTCCACTGAAATTGATTGTAGGGCTTTACAAAATACGAACTGTGTTTTTGTAAATTCATTTTTTTGAACAATGTTTTTTCCCATTCTTTTGCACACTGGTGGAATTGTCTGTCATAGATTATGAGGAGACCAATGGAATTTTGAGCAGGCTGGAACTGCAAACATTGAAGAGGAGGCTGTGCCAATTTGTGGCAAAAACTGGTAGAGAAAAAAAAATATATATATATATTTTTTTATATATATGAAATTAAAAGAACACAGGATCTGTATCACTCAGAAATAGAAAATGCTCTGTTTTTTGCAACACAAGAAAAAATTCATCCCAGAAACCCAATCTATCTTAGTAAGAGAAATTGCCCTAGCTCCCAGCTAATTTTATATTTTAGGTGTTAAAAATGTTTGAAAACAAATAGATAGCAGCCAATCGTAACTCTGCACAGGCCTTTTATTTGTTTGTTGCCTTGGGGGTTTTGTGGAAATTGATTTTTTCTTTTGAAAATATATTATTTCAGAGCTCGAGGGAAAACAAGAAAAATGGGTGGGGGGAGAAATCACTAGACTGGTTGCTGTGGCAACCAAACATCAGTCTTTTTTAAGATGACTTTCACTCTTGTGCTAATGTTTTGTTAATAATTTGATGTGCTGGTGTGTTTTTTCCAGCTCTTTTGTTGGGAATTTCTTACACCATTTGTGAGTTGGATCCGCCTGCCTTCCTGAAAGGATACATTTATGGTAGGAGATTCTCATTGTTTTTCCTTTTTTTTTCCTTTTTTGAATTCAGATAGACCCAAAGTAGATTTCACTATCAATAATTAATTTAAATTAATTAATTAAAAAAAATTAGAGTTTTTGTAAAATGCTACAGTTTTTGTCCAGCTAATTTTACAATTGCAAGTCGGTAGTTTTTTCTTGCTTAATTGTTGATTTATATTTCAGACGCAAAAAAAAAGTACACTGATCGTATTACGATTGATGTTTTCTTTAATTTTTTTGCGCAGAACCTCTAGTTCTTGCTGTTTGAAAAATATAAAAAGCAGATATCTTATGTGTTGAACAACAATCAGAAAGCAAAATTGGAAAAAAATATCGCAGCTGAAGAAAGTTTCCCATCATTTATGAGCCACCTTATGTTTATTTTACCCGATAGAAAAGTTGTTTATTTATCTTGGAAGGAAAATGCCTACTCTGGGTGATTTGTTTTGTTGTGTTTTTCAATTTTTTTTCTGTGCTGTTGTGAAATTCAGCTTTGAGTCTGTATGGATTTCTTGGATTTTGGATGGATCTTTCCGCTATTCTTGGTTCAGTGCTTCTGGACATGGAGTTGACTGAAAATTTCAAGCATCCATATGTGGTGAGTTGGAATTTTCTTCTTTTTATATGGTATTCGATATTTAGTATTTTGGGTAGCTTCATGCTCTAAAGTCTTCTTCCCAAGGGATGTTATTATGGAGAAAAATCTTCTGAAATTTGTTTGCAATTGGACTTTTTTGTGCATGCCATTTTTTTGTCAGTTGAATACGCGAATTGTTTTTTTTGCGAAGCCTAGTGATGGCATTTGAAAACTTAAATAAGCAGGTGATGGGAGTTGGAATTTCTTGTCCAATTTCAAAAACTTGTAGAAAAAAAAGATGCAAATGTATACCCTGGTGTCGCAAACCTTTTGTCAAGTACAGAGTGCTTGGTAGTGATCAGACTTTTTTTTTTGCATATCTGTAGGCAGTATCGTTTGCTGATTTTTGGTCGAGATGGAACAAAGTGACTGGTATTTTGCTTCGGTGCTTATCCTATGATATCATCATGGAAGGTAACATAACAATACGTCCACAGCTTCACAGCTGTTTGAAATCATGTGAATGTTTCCTGATAAATAATTTCTTCAGAATCAGTCTTGTGGATGGTCCACCTTTCTGAGCGGCTTTTTTTCACCCAAAAATTTATGGAAACGAAACTTTGGTGATTATTTTCTAGGTCGATTTGTGCGAGGGGTTTACAGGAAAAACGATAAGAAAAACTGCAATGAGAAGAGGTGCCAATATCGACGGGCCGTGGCGATTGTAGTGCTATTCATATTGAGTGGGATCATGCATGAAATGGTCTTCTGGTGAGCAGAAAATCATTCAGACAGAAAAATAAAATAAAGCAACTCATAGCCAAAATTTACTCCATTTATTAATTTATTCACATTTATTCCATTATTTCTGTATTTATTATTACACATAATACAAATGATTTCATTTTGCATGAACTGAAGAAATACCCAGTCGCTCACACATTTGGTTGTGATTAACAGGTATTCGTCTGGCTTTTGGGGATGGGGCTGGTTTGCATTCTTCACTTACTTTGGTCCAGCCCTCGTGTTGGAAAATGCTGCAATATCAATGGGGAAGCATCTGCTCAAGATCTCCTCCGTCCCCAGAGCAGTGGGGATTTTTTACTTGTTTATTGCCATGTCAATCCCAGCCAATCAGTTTTTCGTACCTCAATCGGAGCAGGGGGGTTCAAAAGATTTGGCCAAATATGTCCTTGCACTCTGGAAATAGAGTGAAAATCTGGAAATGGAGTGAAATGAAAGAATTGGGCTGTTGCGTAAAGCAATAATAAGAATATGAGAGCATCGGAAAGGGGTGCTAAGAAAACAATAAAAAAAATTCCTTGGGCTTGATTGGGGTGCCCTGTTGATTAAAATCTTAGCGATCCGAAAAGGATGTTTCAGTGTTTCAAAATAAATTGTGAGGAGATGTCCGCACATGGTATTTTCTTTTTTGTAGGATTATTACTTTTTCCCTTTTCATGTTTTTTGGAAGGGGTTGGGGATGGGTACAGACAGGCAAGTACTTGTGTTTTCTTAATTTATTCTTTTTTTTTGGATGGGTGTTTTTAAGTTTTGATTCGATGAAAGGAAAAAAAAGGTTCTTAGCTTGGAAGGGGTAGAGAGGGTGGTTAATGTTTTCTTGTGCATCGCCCCCAAACAATCAATAAGGGCTTTGTATTTTCCATTTTAATCTTGGTTTTTATGGAGTGTTAAAATGTAAGGTCGCTGTCACCAAAAAATTCTGCAAAATGCTGAAAGTGGAATCGGATCCTGCCAACACTTGGAGCCAGACTCCCCGCTTGGCCCACCAACAAAATTATTCATTATGTTGGGAGCTTTCTGAATGATGTGTTGACCTTTCTAGAAAAACACAATCGATTTTCTGCAAATGAATGGCGCATCATTTTTTGTGGTCCTTTTGCCAGCTTTTTGCCAAAAAAATGTTTTGTCCATCGGGCTATAAATGGGCCAAAAATGTTGCTCTATTAGATATATTTGCGGCCGCAAAAGGGCCACAACAAGGCATTTAGGGCCACTTTGGGGCCTGCGAAGTTGAAAACACTGCACTGCTCGCCAAGACTCCCAGTCTTGGAGTCCACGTCAAAAACTGGGACGTGGTTTATGAGTGAATCTCTCGATTAGCTGAGCGTATGCCCAATTCAATGCCAATTCAATTCAAAATGGTTTCTGGCAGCATTTTTTCAAACAAAATTTACATGGTCAGACAAGATTAAGTTGACATGGTCGACCCAAAAATTACAACACACGTACACTTAAACAACTGTTGCTCAACCCTGGTCCCCTCAAACACCACTCAACAGCTCACAAAACTATGCAGCTGCATGGTCAAAATACGAATGAAAAATAACTCCTTCACTGAGTTCCACCCAACCACCATGGAACTAATCCAAAAGGTCACAGACTTCATCAGAATTGCTCTCATAAATTAACATATTGCGAGGTGAAGAAAACAGCAGAACTTATCTCATAAATTTACATATTGCAAGGTGAAGAAACATACACGACCAATGAAAATGAAATGGCAAGGCGACCCTAATAGCTTGAATGGAGAAATCAACCAAAGCTGCGGCAACTCACCAGGAATGTAGCTGGGAAGAAAGTCATCATGAAGAACTGAGGGGTGGCATTCTCCACTGATGTTGCTTGGAGAGAAAAAAAAAAAGCAAAACAACTACAAAGGGGGGCGATCCCTTCAACGAAAACAATTTCAAGAAAAACACCGGAAGCGCATTGGCTCGCCCAGTTCCCCCCCGTCTCTCCCCCAACTCCACATCGGGGGGAGGGGGACCAGGGGCGCGCACATGCGTTCCACCCTCATTGAAAATGCTGCCAACAAACCTCACGCAGTTGAGATTAAAATTCCAGTTTCTTGTTGACACGTGTCGACACGTGGATATCGCCCCCAAATCGCATTCCTCTCCCATTCTGGATCGCTCCTTGAGAATCGCAACTTGCAAACAAGCCTCCGACAGAGACCCTTTCAGTGATCGCCTGCAGAGAAATGAGCACACAGACCAAGATGAGCAAGAGGGGCCGACAGCAGAGTGTGAGGGCGACAGCATTCTCGATTTTTTAATTAGACGTCGGAAAGAATCGTCACCTGTGATCTGTGATGTGTGTGCATTAGTCATAGTGCTGCAGGAACATCTGAAAAGGGAAAAGCTATCACAAAAAAAAAAAATAAAAAAATCTGATGAATCACCTATGTTCAGTGTTTCGGTGCTTGCTTAGAGAAGCTGTATTTTTAGAATGTGATGATTTTTGTATGTGAACAGGAGGACGATGCGGGAAGGAAAAAAGCAAAGATCCCAACCCGTAAGTGTTTCAATGTTTTTTGAAGTTTTTTGAAGTTTTTGTTTTGTTTTTTTTGTTAAAATTACAATTTCACAGATTTTTGAATTTGCATGCATGCATAGAAATGCAGTACTAACTATTGAACTGATTTTGGCAGAGCTCCTCTCGAGACCACTGGTTGCGTCAAAGTGGCAAGAAGTCGGTGTTTCTGACTTCAACTTCGAGCAAGATGCACGGCAACGGGAGGCCGTGAGAAATTTGGTGGAGGTAAGAATAAAAATACTACATTTCGTGTGGCATTCAAGAATTTCATATCTTGTTTTTCGGTGGGTGTTGTGTCGACCTGTTGACCCTTTGGCATATTCAGCATGTACCCCAGGAAAATGAGAAGAGAAAAAAGCGCAAAAAACTCAATTAGTCATTTGGGACACAATGTTTCTTTTTAAGGAAGGTCTTCTGTTTAATTTCAAACGTATTTGTTGTTTTGTTCAGTTGGTTTTCACAATGTCAGACATCGAGGTTGGAGGTTTCACTCAGCCCACCAATGTTGGGAAGACTGTTCATGTTTTGATTCGGTTATGTTGTGTGGACAGGTAGAATTTCCAAAATACCACGCACGGGCTAAGGTGATGGAGGAAAAAAGGGTCGAAAAGGAGACTAAGTTGTACGAACAGGGTCTTCGAGCGAAACATGCAGCGATGCGTCCTACAGATGTGGCATTGCGGGTAGGGCTGGCAAATAATCTGTACTTTCTTAATTTTATTAATTAATTTACTTTATTTCTTCACAAAAAAAATAACTCCGGAATTATTCTCTGTGTTTGTTACTTGTTGATTCTTCTTTCCAAAAAATTCACAGGAGAATTGGAATTGAAAGAAAACATATCCAGATGGCATGATGTGGAATCCAGGTCTGCAAAAAAAACTACCTTTCACCTTTTTTTTTGGGGGGGGGGGGCATTTCTGCACAGCTGAATGACTGGGGCTGGACCGACTTTGAAATTTGTTTGTTTTGTTTCTGCGAATGTGTGCAGCTCATGAAGGAGAAGAACTTGGATCTGTACCGTGGGGTGAAAGTCATGGGTCATGTACCGGGCATCCTGATTGGAGATACCTTCAGATGCCGCTCACAGATGATGCTGACGGGCCTTCACACTCAACCACTTGGGGGGATAGACACTACGAAGATTGGAAAAGGACGCGGTTTGAAAAGCTTTGTGGTGGGTGGCATCAGAACAACCAACCATCGATTAAAAATTCGAGTCATTTGTGTCTGTTTTTTTTTTTTTTTTGAGTTTTTGAGAAAGAAGGAAGGAAAAATCTGCGCCACAGAATGATGGATTTTCCTCCCCCCTCTGTTTAGTGAGCTGGTCATGTCTTTCTGTTTTTTTGAAAAAGTTTTGAATTTTCTGCACCCCACCCCCCTACCCCGGAAAAAAAAAAAAAAAAAAAAGAGAGCAAAAAAAAGCTGGTCTTGAAAACTGAGGGGAAAATCAATCCATCCTCATCTCATGCTGGTGCATACTGGTGTATATATTCTTGACAAGAAGTTTGCTGTGTGCTCGAGCAGACTTCTATTGTGGTGGCTGGGGGCTACCAGGATGATGAGGATTATGGCGATCGGCTGGTCTACACGGGGTCAGGTGGAAATAAAGGGCTCGGGGACAAGACCCAATACAAGGACCAGGAGCTCACCAGGGGAAACCTCGCCCTCCTCCACAATGCGCAACACTGTGTTCCAGTCAGAGTCATCCGAACATACAAGAAGATGGACTACTCTGTCTACGATGGATTGTACGATGTCGACCATATGACCAAGGTTAGATCTTTGTGGAAATTCGATTTTATGTTTTTTTTTACATATGTCCCAATCAACCTCCACTCAAGGTGATGGAAAGTGCAGAAAACAACAGAAAACTTGCTGCCATCCCTCTTCACGTTTGTACGAGTTCGTAAAGAAATACTCGGTCCCCATTCGAAAGCTCCAGGGCATCCAAGTCCATGAACAGCAGTGCTGTAACTAAAAATACATCTGCTCCCAAATGTTTGAAACAATTCCAGTTTACCTGTGCAATTTCTATGTGCATGAAACGGAGGCTGAAAAACTCCATGTTCAGCTTATAAAATGTGCTGAAAAATTCAAAATTCAAACAGCATATAAAATTCTCTCAATCGTATGTTGATTTCCTTAATTAGTTGGTATACTTTTGCTCACTGCAATCTTCCGTGTCATTCGCTTGCCAGCTCATTTGTTTTTTTTTCCTGTTTTTTTATAGGAGAAGGGGGTGGAGGGCTTCATCGTATACCGATATCATCTGACACGGTGCCCTGGCCAAGAAGAATGCCATGGGATCAAGGTGGAGTTTTCGGGAGGCTCCAAGCGTACAGAGAAGAAGAAAGACCGTGTGGTAAGAATTGCAGCAACGGCATCTCTTCCTTCCATTGAAATCAGATTTCATGATTCAAGAAATCAGTATGCTCGATTTCTAAAAAATTGAAATGCTTCACATCGGGGTCGAAAGTCCCATTCAACAGAAGCGCTACGGGCCCTAGTTTTGTATTCTCACGGAGACTACTGTTGGCTTATAGGATGTGTGTGTGAATTTTTTTCTTATTTTTTATTTTATTTTTTGCTCAGGTGTGTTTGGACATCAGTCTGGGAAAGGAGGAGCTGCCGATTCCTGCAGTGAACAATGTCGATGATATGCTGCCACCAGGAATCGACCTGGAAGATGTTCCGCTGGCTGCTCGTGCCATCAAGGAGTGGAAGCAAGACCCGGCTCCCTTTACCTACTCACCAGAGTAAGTGCCCTGAAAACAAAATTCTCCTTTGCACATTTTCTTGTTTTATTGTTTTCTTAGTTATTTTTCGGAGGGTGGTGGAAGAAATGGGGCAGCCGATAGCAAAACGGAACTTGGTTTCTGGACAGGATAACGTTTCAGTGACATTTTTTGAAAAAGAACTGGGAAGAGTATTTTCAAGCAGCACCTCAGTGGCTGCCCTTGAAGAAATGAAAACCCATGTTGGTCGGGTCTGTCCAAAAAGCAATGGTGCCCAGTGTGATTTGACCATTGTATATTCCTGATTCTGATGCTGTTTTCCTTCCTGGTTTTGCAGATTGGTATACGATGCTGAAGTGGAGAGGCCAGAAGCTCCTCCTCCTCCATCATGTGCGGCCCATGACGAGGTTTCAAGATTGAACAGGCTGTCAAAGTGAGTGCTTCTTTTCAATCAAAACGCCATAGCAATCAAAAGGGAAAATGAAAAAAAAACATCAGGATCTCACAGGATCAGAATGGAACCCCTCACGTAGTATATTTTTTTGTGAAGCATGATTTTTCTCCTGTTGCAGTGAAAACCAGAAGGTGTCCTGTACTTTAAACAGTACTGATTGCCCATTAAGTTTTTTCTTCTGATAATGATGGCCTGACAGAAATCGATGCTTGCTGTCATGATTTCACATCTCATGCTCCTGTTTGCAAACAAAGTTCGCTGTTGTGTAATGTGGTTGTTTGTTGTTTCGATAAACAGGGGTGTGCTCCCCTACACGAACAAAACATTGGGTGGCGTTTGCCCAATGCTCTACGAATGTGCCGATTATATGGGATGCACGAAAGGAGCTTCTTGCAGCCAGAGGCTGACCCAATCACCCATGGCAGTGAAGCTCAGGGTACGGATCGATACACCCATTTTTCCTATTCTGTTTTTTTTCCCTCCACTTCTGGTCCTTCTTATCACTGCTTTGTTTTTCTTTTTATTATCCTTCTTTTTAATTATATTCCATGCATCATCCCATCGAATTTATCTGTTTTCATGCTCGTTTCTTTTTATTTGTTTAATTCTTTTTGGAGGGGGGGAGCTGACGCACACATATATGTGCATGTGTAGGTGTTCAAGACTGAGGATCGTGGCTGGGCTGTTCAAACGCTGGAAAAAATCCCTGCCTACGCTTTTGTTTCTGTCTACCGTGGGGTCGTTTACAAGGCAACCCACCCTGACTCCAACGACAATTATGCATACAGTCTCTGCAGGCGAACGGACTATGATGATGCTGGAAAGTAAGTGAAAAACAAAACAAAACAAGCTCTGAATTATCTTGCTTTACCTCCTAAAATTTCTGACTGAAAAAATGCTCGAATTCGTTAACAAAAAACGCACTGCATGTGCCTCTGTGGTTTTTTTTCAGTAATGGGAATCTGTGGATTTTTTTTTCAAAGTAATATTGTTTTTTTTTTTTTTTTCTGGCTTATAAACAATCCTTAATTTTCTGTGAGGAATCAACTGCCACCAGTCAGACCCTCTCGATCGATGACTGGAAATCCACATGACCAAATTTTCGTTGCACTCGTAAATATTTTTTGCAGCAAATTTTCAGTGAATTAATCCCGGAACTGCCTTACTTTCATTCCATCCTGATTTTTTCTGTGTTTGCCCTTAATTAAATCTAGTTATGTGGAGGGGGGGACCCACGTGGAGGTGAAGTACGTCATCACCGGGAAGACCAAAGGGAACCTCTTCCGATACGTGAACCATTCCTGCGACCCCAACTGCTTTATCCAACCCACTCTTCAAGAGCATAAAGAAAAAGACCTTCCGAGCATCGCACTTTTCACCCAGCGGACGGTGCAGGCCTACGAGGAGATCACATACGACTATGGCCGGTAAGTTGTTAGAAAAAAAAGAAAAGAAAAAAAGTTTGTGTTTTTGTATGAATGAATGAATGAATGTGTATGTTACATTAGGCCATCTTGGCCATGTGATTTAGGTGGTGGAAAAAAATCCAGCTCAAATTAGTCAGATCTAGAAAAACCTCCGCACTTGCATCGAAGATAATGTAAATCTATTAGAAATCCCTTGCGAAAGTGCCTAGCGCCTTTTAAAAAAAAGACTGCGTTAAATTTTCAAAGAAAAGCTGACCTGAATTATGGAAATAAAAATTCATTAGGGACCAACTGTCCCACATTAATCCGTGGAGAAACAAAAGATCAGAATTGAAAAAACCGTGCTCGAACTGCAAAACTGCTAGAAAGAGGAAAGCATCCATGGAAGCCAGATTTTTTATATTTTTTTGGGGGTGGTTTTGAGGTCAGTAAACCGCTACTGCCCCTGCCCTGTCGGAAGTGATCGATGTTCACCTCAAATTCTGGTGCAAGTGCTTCTCCAACGCTGTTTCTTGTGTTTTTTTTTTGCTTTTGATAGAGCCTTCGTGGATCACTACCTGGGGGGGAAGTGCAAGTGCCGGACAGCGGTGTGCTCCAGCAGGGAAGTGGTGGTGGACCTCCACTCAAAGCCCGACACCAAAGGATAAAAAAAAAAGGTATAAAGGTTTCCGAAAGAAAGAAACCCAGCAGAATTAGGAGCAGAGCTGGTGGTGGCGGAAGGGGTGGTCGATAAGTGGTGTGGGTGGAATGGGAATCTCCAGCGAATTTTTTTAGTGCATGAATTTTTTTTTCAAAGTTTTGTTTTTAGTTTTTGAAATTTTGGGTTTTTTTTCCTGGACCGAAACCGAGCATCAAGCTTCGACGGTGGGCAAAGCCTTCACCGGAATTTGTAGTTCCATTAGCTCAATATGCAGTAGCTGTTCTGTGGCTGTGCAGAATGCATGTGAGAAAGGGGGGACTTTTTTTTTTACTTTTTTTACCCACAAAAAGTTCAGCAAGATGAAGGGTATAGGGTATAGGGTCAAGGGTTTGGCTTTCCAAACTTCACAAATAGAAATTTTCCGAAACGTCTTGGGTTCAGCAATGTGTGTTACGGGCCATCATGGCAGATTGAAAAAACAAAATCCAGACAACATGTAGTGACGGGATTATGGACTGGGTGTGGGTGGAGGTGTCCCTCTCATAGGGGTAGAAAAAAAAGAAAGCAGCGTTTTTCTTCTTTTCTTTTTTATGCTAAGTCCATCTTGGAAGGAATTGGACTCTTAGTTTGAGTGGGCGTGTTCCTACTGAAGTTCTTTTTTGTCAGTCGAGATATGTAGAGTCGGTGAATCTAATGTGAAGCCGAATAAAAGTTTGTAGAAGAAAATCTTGGACTGATCGACTGGTGCTTGGTCATCTTACAAAGCAACATGCAGGCTATGGTTTTATCAACATTGCACTTGTCAAATCAAGCCAGCCATGGTGAGGTCAATCCCCAGACTGTTGGGGAGAGTGATGGTGTGCAATAATGAAAGGAGCAATATTCTCGCTCAGACTGTTGCTCGTGATCGCAGGGTTTTTTTTCATTCGCACAGTACTTGTTTTTAAACTTAGCTCGACATCTTGTCAACAGGAAGCAAAGCATTGTTTCGTTTGCCGATCTAATTTCCTTTTTAGTTACCCCTGTGGCTCCTTTCTTTTATTCTCATTTCAGTTATAGAGATAACTTTTGTGAGGCCACCAGCAAGAAGCACTGTGGCTGTGCAATCATTCGAGTGTTTTTTTGTTTGCTATGGTTTTACGAGGATGGATACCCGAGGGAATTCCAATTTATAATTCCAACACCACACCACAGTACTGCCCCAGCAAGATAGTTGTCTAACCACTCCCATTCAGAACCATGCAGTTAGTTCCACTCACAACCAAGTCACATGCCCATTACACTGTCACAATGGTACAGTCAATCAGACAGACAGAGAAACTTGGGGACAAGAAATGGTAGACTACAAGGACTGGAACATTGAGCCATTTACACTGCTCCTTTATTTGTCTTTGCTGCTTTCCGTAACGAAATCACGCATGGTGCGTTACGCGTTATCATCCAAAAGTGGTTGGGGCCCCCATTACGTTGAACGCCTGTTCTTGATCAGCGGGGAGAGAAACTCAGGGCAGAACCCGACGATCCTGCTACCTTGGAAAAAGAAAAGAAACGTTAACTATGCACTGGCTCGTGAGTTTCCCCGCGGGCGTGTCCGACGACGAGAAAGAAAAAACATGGAATCTTCTCAACCAGCGGACGACGCAAGATTGCTCATACAGCGTCAATGATCGTCTCGCAGTGCCCAAGCTCCGAGTGGGAACTCTGGACTCGCTGATGGGGTTGAGCGACGACCTGGTGAAAGTTAACGTCCTGATGGACGCCGTGGTGCAGAAAATCAAAAGGCAGAGTTTTGAGCTGGGCACCAGCGGTTGTCTGTTGGTCGAGGGAGTGACCCCTCGGGAATATGTGAAGAAATTCGCATGGGACGAGGCCAAGTATCCATCCAACCGGCCTCTGAGAGACACCGTGGAAAAGATTCAAGATACTGTCGTCAAAGTTGAGGACGATATGAAGGTGGGCTGGACGCAGCAGGGAATTTGGCCCGTTTTGGTTTAATTTGGTCTCCTTGGTGTATCAGGGACCAACGAATGGGTGGTACGGGCTATTGACGTCCGAATCTTTTTATCCCCAAGGCGAAGAACGGTTCGACGAAAAAAATGCAGGGAAAAAACTGGATCTATTCTCGTCAGAGAGATCTGGTCACAAAAAAAATTAAAAACTGTGGACTCTTCGACAGGTTAACACTTTTGGAGGCCAAGAATAGATATAACAAAGATAGAGGGGCATCTAGCTTCCACAAAACCACATCTCCAAGTATAAATCCCAACTTTTCGAGGGGAATTTTTTATCAACTGGTGCAGTCCTGGGAATCTACATAATCATCCCCCAAAATTTCAAAATAGAAGCATCTGGATGAGTAAAAATGGGGCCTATGCTTTTCCACAGGTTAAATTGAGCGAATACAACCAATTGAAGGGGTTGTTGAGCACTGCTGCCAGGAAATCTACTGGAAGTCTGGCTGTCAGGGATTTGTTTGGCATTGTAGATCCTGTTGATGTCCAGCTTGAATCCGAGTACATGACTGTACTTCTGGTTGTGGTTTCCAAGTTCAGCATGAAGGACTGGGAAACCTCTTATGAAAACCTCAATGAGTTCGTGGTAAGTCCAGTCAGCCATTTGACTTTATACAAACATATATTTTTTTAAATTAGTGATCGAAAAAATATTCTGCAACTCCAAATTGCGAATCCAGGTTGCTGTGGGCCGACTCGACGGATCCCTGAAAGGAATACATGTATTGGGGGGGGGGGGCCCTTGTGAAAGCAGCCCTAATGAAGCTAAGAAAAGAGTGATAACTGAATGTAGTTTCTTTATATGTCACACTTTAACCTGCCAAGTCTGTGACTAACCATGATCCAAGTGAGACATGGACATATATATTTATGGTCATATCTCCACAAAGAAAAATTTTCAAATGTTTGTAGAGGATTGTGTTCAGTCAGCTAGTGATGGGTCAATCAAGGGGGGGGGGGGGGAGAAAGTATTGGAAGAATTACTGCGAATAAATATGAATAAATATAATCGAAAGCTTGGTCTGTAGGTGCCGAAGTCCTCCAAGGTGCTCCATGAAGATAATGAATATAATTTGGTCAAGGTGGTGGTTTTCCTTAAAGAGGTCGATGCTTTCAAGGCTTCCGCCAGGGCCAAAGGATTCCAGGTGAAATGGGACGAATGCTTCAGTTTTCCAGTTTTTTTACTCGAGGATAGAATTTTGAATCCTGAGCTGCCTTATAAAGAACCTCAGAACTCGCCAGAAAATGTGATGTGATGTTGAGTAATCTGAATAAGCAGCCAAAAAACCTCTCTGCTCTCTGCCAGATCGGTTGAGCACCCAGTAACCCCTCTGTCTTTTTTTTCGAAGTAGTTTCGATGTGCCAATGTTTTGTTGAGGGTGCGTTCTGTACAAATCACTGACTGCATTAATCGCAATCCTTCAACAAATATGTATGAGTTCTTTGGACATTTGCTTATTTATTTTTCATAAGGGAACTGCAGAATATGCAATCCCATCGAAAAAAGCGAAAAAGGGAAAGAAAAATACATATATTATTGAAGGGAGAGATGCATAACTGGAACCCAGTCGTTTTGCTTTCGGCATGTGATTTGTTTTTGGTTTTGAAATAGTTTTGGAAAAGAGTTAAAAGTTTTAAAAGTCTTACATTTTTTTGGTAGGTTCGCGATTATAACATTGCCTCTCTGGAACATGGAGAACGAGTGGAAGAGCTCGAAGGCATGAAGGAGGAGGCCCAAGTTAAAAAGCAGCATTTGGAAGACTGGTGCACAACCGCTTACGGAGAGGTGCCCCATTTTCTTTTCCTTATCTAAATTTTGCTTAAACTCGAAAATTTGCATCCCTTGTCAAGGGAAACCCCCTATTCCCTGTTTATGTGGAAAAAACATGAAACATCATATTGACAGGGGATATGTCAGATATGATGTTTGGAAAAAGTGCGAAATGTGGTATTTTTGTTTTACAACCAAGGCTTTTTCCTCGCAGGTGTACAGTGCCTGGGTTCACATTTTGGTAATTCGCTTGTTCGTGGAGAGTGTGTTGCGGTATGGACTTCCTCCAAGTTTTGTGGCAGGTGTAATCGAGCCCAAGGCGAAATCCGAAAAGAGACTCAAAATTTTGCTCGAAGCCTTCGGCGATGGATGTGAGTCATTTCCCAAAATGGTAGCACAAAATTGTTGACTTTTCTCTTTTTATCCGTGAGAAGGGGGAAAGCATGTGTCTCCGTCGATCATTTAACATAATCATCAGCCAATCGGTGCATTTTTTTAAATTGAAATGGCATCTAGGAAAGGCTGTTGACAATTTTCCCCACACACACAGAGATAGCTGTTCGTCAGGAAGCAATGTGGTGCTGGGGGGGTGTACCTTTTTCTTGGCACGGGATTGATTTTGGTTAATTACAATTTTGACATCGGGCAATGGGTGTGGGTTTTGTGATGCAGCATGGGTTGACCTCAAGGATGATGGAAACAGTGCCGGAATTCTTGGACCAGTAGGGGAGAGCGATTCGCTGCCTTACGTCTGTTTCAACCTCCAGTTGGAAGAATGAATGATCGATTTTCTCTCAATCCCCCCCACACACACACCTTCCCCTATGCTCTTGGCCAGTGTAGTGTTCCAGTGTAACTGTAGGTTTGTGGGCTGGTGAGGGTGTGTCGTGGTGGGGGAAGATCTGGTCCTGTTTTGATGGCTTTGATGCTGGGCAGAGATGATTGGGATTCCCAGGGGTTTTTCTTACTGTACCTCCCTGTCTGGACGGTCTTGTGACTTTGGTCTTGTGGTGCTGGGGCTGTAGCCCCCCTAGAGACTCGCCTGGGTTGGCCCAGGTTTGGTTTGTTAATTGGTGTGTTCTCGGTATTGGGGATGGTTTAATCCGTCGCAAGAATGACAACTTTTTTTTTTGTGCGTCTATTTCTCTGTTCTTTCCTTGGTCTCAACACTACCATCCACTTCAAACGACTCAGCCCATTATCTCATCCCGTGGTGCTGTCAGGCCGCCACTTGTCTCTATTGGTTTGCCTCCACACGATCACACTCTGGATGAAAATCAAGTTGGGTTCTCAGCCCACCAACCCCACGATGCCAGCTTTCCAAAACTTCACGAGTTATAATCAGGGTGCATTATTGAACACGATCAAGTGCAGATCCAAACATCGACGTCCCCCGAAGCCTATTTCACACCCAAAGGCGTCATTCATTCTGTCCCGTTCTGCGCCTTGACAGGTTTTCTCAGGTCCGCTCTCGCAGGGTGTCGAGCATCACATATCGACATCGCTCGTGGTTTGGCAAGACCACCAAGCACCAAATCACAGCGCACCGCAACGAGAACCGAAAGGGGCATAGCCACGAATATGACAGGACAGACAAGTTTGGCTGGGCTTCGGGCTCCAGCGAGAGTATCACGGAGACCCTCTCAATGGGTGGGGGCACCCTCATCCGATCTGAACCTAGCATGCAAAGAACTGGTAGGCTTCTCCGTGGTTCGTCGCAGTGAACGTTCTGTTTCTGGCATACCAAGACGTCTGACCGGAAGTGTAGGTTACCTGCGTTCGACTTTCGATGTGCACTCTTGCTCATTGAATTGCCTCGTTCTCGATGTCCCCAGGCGAGCCTGCAACAGCAGTGTTATGGATTGGTCTGGGTTGCGCAAGAGAGTTCCGTTCAGGGTACGCTGGTGAAACGCTGGCGTGTCTCGTGTGTTTGAATCGTAAAATTGCACAGGGGTCGACCCCGACCTTCTTTGGTCCGCAAGGCGTCCTTCTATTCGTGCATGTCATCTCAGAAGGAAACGCTCGTTTGTTTTCGGGTGAACTTTTTTCTTTTCTTGCAGGATTTGTGCAACAAGCCGCACCAATGGTCCATCCATATTACCTGTACCCCTTCTACGAGGCGCAATTGCCTTCGTTCTCAACAACGCCCTCACTGGCTTCAGTGCAATCGCCCCCATCGACCCAAGATTTCGACATCGAAAGTGTATCGCAAAGCACTCTTCGATCGACCGGTGGCATAGACTGGGGGACTGTGGCGGCGGCGCAAAATCGTCAAGAAAATCGTCCAATTCGTGGAGTGATTTCGGACAGGGAGTTTCCTATCTGCTTCGACTTCGCGCAAGGACGATGCAGGCGGGAAAACTGCCAGTATCAGCATGACTTTGGGGCCATTGTGAGACACAACAGCAGGGAAAGACGTATCTGCTTTGATTTCCTCCGAGGGGAATGCAGCAGAGGGAAGATGTGTCGATTCTCTCATGACATCAAGCCGCTCATCAAGCAGTGGCTGGTGAGTGATCCTTGATGTCGGCCTTAATTTGGAAAACATCAAACCAGCCACAGATACTTTGACCTTTGCCGCCAACTCCAACTGCTCAACCCAACACAGGCTAATCCAAAGACTATCAGGGGACAACCAAACATCATCACAATAGGAGAATCGAAACATCACAAAATGAACCGGTTGAAAACGTCAGCTGGCCAACGAACTTCCACAAAAGCAACACAAAGAACTGTACAGAAATACTATGATCATCGTCAAAGTCCTCTTTCTCAAACGCTGTCAGCACCTTCTTTCAGTATTTCTTACTTTGGCAGCGTGATGTTCACAGGACGAGGCAGCAGATAGAGGCATTTGTGATGAGGATGTTCTTGAGCAATCGTCCACTCGTGGTATTTGCTACGATTTTGTGAGGGGCCGTTGCACCCGTGGCAGAGATTGCCCCTGGACACACAACTTAATCGAAATCGCTTGCGCAACTGCTAGAAACAAGGAAAACCTTACAATTAGGGACATCAACAAAATGTGAGTTCCCAGGACTCACCCCAATCAGAATTTGAACCGCAACTTGAAAGGAAGACAGCGAACGCGACCTTTTTGGCGTGCAGGTCAATGACGGCTCTGCAGGTGATATCTGGAAAGTACAATCCTCCTCCACACATGAAACCACTGAGCGAACTGGCAGAAAGAAAAAACGTCGGAGAAGGTACAAACACAAGCAATCGATGTTAAGATTCACAGGATAGAGTGACTTGCAACTCATGGGTGTGGTTTCTAAAACCGCACATAAAGGCAAATGTTTTCTTCTCTAGAGCACTCGATTAATCACTTCTTCCAGGGTGGAACTCAAAAACTTCTGTGCACCAGCAGGCGAAAAAGTGGAAATCAACTGGGACTCCATTACCAGCGGGCTGGAAGGCCTCCGCCTGAACTGAACCCTCACCCTACGTATCAAATTTTGCTCCAGTTTTTAGGGATTCTTGTGGCTCACTAAAGCAATTCGTTTCCAGATAGTGACCTATTCAACAAGGGAGTGGTGCCAACAAAAAAAAAGGGAGGAGAGGGTAATGGATTAGATGTGGGTTCCAGTGGGATTTCTTTTTGGGGAGCCAGTATGTCAGGGAAAAGCATTGACGGTGTGGTTGGAAGTGAAAACAAACAGACGAAAAAAAAAGAGTTTTGGGCATGATTTTTGGGCCGCTGTTGGTGGCAGATCTTTATCTATTTCAAATCCGTTTATTTTTTACTCCAGCCATCGTTCTGGGGGCTAGTGTACAACAGGTTTTGTAAATTTTTGAGGCATAACATATTTCATATCTCATGCCAAGCTGCGTCCCAGCGATTGTCTTGTTGCTCACACGTTTTCTATCCTCCTCCTTGGAAAGATCTTTGTTTACTCGCTCGTCTTACTTCCACTCTCACCCACCAGCCCAACAGATCGGCTGCATCCGACACCACGCAGCTCATTTCGCAGTAATGTTGTTGATTAATTCTGACAACGCTACCTTTTGTGGAAGGAACTGGTTGCAATTCTGTATGACTGTCCCAGTGGCGCCGCCAAGAAGTTGAAGCGGAGCCAGGCCGAACCTGCTGCGCTAGATTCTAGACCTTTAAATAGTTCTTTCCACCACATGGTAGAGACCAACAACTGCTGCTGTAGTTGAAACAAAGCTGTTCTTCGTCGCGAACGACAAATTTTCGCCGCCAGAGCAACGAAAGATGACCTCCTCCGTTCCTTGTCATAAGATCGGAGATAGTTGCGTTTTCCAAGTTCCAAACGCATCACGAGGGGACGACAAAGACGCGGAGTTGGATTATGTCGCAGTTCTTGACTCGTCAGGGTCGATGGATACGGTGTGGGCACCCCTCGCCAGAAGTATCAACAAGCTTCAGAGCCTGGTTGGTGACTTCCACACCGTCACGTTCGACAACAATTCCTACAGGAAGTATGGGGAGCTGAGTGAACGATTGAGAGACAATGGAGGCGGGCTTACGAATATCAAAGCAGGTAAGGTTTGGCAGTTTCTGCCGCGAGCATCATTCCCCTTGTCTTTGGCGGTTCTTTGCGCGACATTGTTGTTGCTGCATGAGTCTGCGTGTTGTGTGAATCGTGCTATGCTTCGCTGTGTGAATCGTTGTGCTTTTCTTTTCGGTCGCACACTACTGCGTCTTGGCTCAGACAAGGGTTGCCCTCGTTCAAATCAATTGATTCGTCTTTCCCTGTTTTGGTGGAAACGTTGGACGTTGAAGTCGCTATCTTCAAGGCTGCCGATAATGTTTTTTCCGATCGTTTTTCGTTTGGTGTGGGTTTCCAATCGCTTTGTTTGTGCTTTCATTCTTTGCTGCAACAGGCGTGGAGCTGCTGAAAGAGGTGGTCACAGAGCTACGCAGCAAGGGATCCAAATCGTTCCTGGTGATATTTGTCTCAGACGGGTATGACACTTGTGGCAACACACCAGAAAGTCTCCTTCAATCGGCGAAGGGGTTCAACAACAGTGGAATGGAATTCACCACTGTCGGAGTGGGGAACAGATTCCCGACGCATCTCTCTATGGCCTTGCGAAATGCCTTCCACAGAGGCAGGGTGAACCTTCCGAATTTGACTTTGGTGGAGAACGTACAAGATTTCGAAAAAATCTTTGGTAACCTAGCGCAAGGGATCTTGGAGTCGGCCGGTGGACAAGTCACACTGAAGCCAAAAGTAAAAGTGAGTGCATCAATCGTAGCAGTGGGTTTATTCAAAAACAGATGGGTTTGTGAAAGAAACAAACATTTTGATACATTAATGGTTTGTGAAAAAAGCAACTGGCTGTAGTAAAATCTTCGCACTTAATCTTGTTTTTCTATTTGTTGAAATATATCTTCGAAACTCAGTAGGGGAAAAACGAACAGGCAACAAATACTGAGTTGATTGGTTTTTGGCACAGGCGGCTCCTTGGACAAAACCAATGCAGACTGTTTTCGAAAAGACTTGGGTTGTACTGGATGGACTGGCGGAAACAATTGACATGGAGGGGAGGCAGTTGAGCTTGGTTGCATCGGAATGGAATTTTTCAACAGGGGAAGCAGTCATGAAACAGTGGATAAACATGTTGCACGCCGCCGCAGCATCCGGTGAGGATGTCAGGGATCCAGCTCAGGCGGCGGTGGGGCTCGCACACCAGGTAAGAGGAAAAATAGAGAACTCCCTTCGAACACAGACACCGCTGGGGTCTCCTGCCTAACAAAGATGCAGGGATATTTTGAATTTTGACTGGTTGTGTGTGCGTTTTCAACACAGATTGCCGTCAAAGTGGAGAGAGCAGCCGAAGCAGAGGTGGAGACAACCAGCCGAACTTCAAATCCCAAATGCCCTTCTGTCTACCAGCGATTGAGAAAAAAGATGCGCTCACACAAATTCGATCTGTCGGCACTGAAAAAAGAGCTGAAGAATTTGGCTGATGGAGACATGTTGTCTCACCTTTCCGACGCCGACCTGGCCCAGCGACTTGCTATCGGAATGAAGGAGGGAAAGCACCACAAGAGGGCGATGCAATGGAAAGGCGTGGATGTGGAGGAGTTTGGAACTTATCTGACAAGATTTCAAACTTTAATGGACGAGTGCTTGGAGGCTCTGCGCAACGGGCCTGACGATGAGAACAGGTGCGAACAGGGCGCATCTGGATCTTATACATATGTTGCATTACAGCGTCAAATTGCGGACCACACTTTCAATATCTGAGACGTTTTGTGGCCATAGGTCCGCCGTCAGCTTGGAAAGCAACAGGGATGTTCTGCTCCAAGACGACTTGCCTCAAGCTATCAGTGAACTACCATCGCAGTATTTTTTGGTGGACTGCGTTCCCCTGATTGGGCAGCCGGTGGTGATCAAAGTGACGGATGGATCGATGATCAATCCCTGGCTCGTGCATGTTGAGTCGGTGACTAGACACACGCCCATGCTGGATACGTGTACGATTCTGGTAGGTCATACGCGCCATTAAATGTTTCCAAAATAAAAAAATCGAAGTTCTTCACGCAGCCAGCGGAAAGACACACGCTCAATAATCAAATCTCTCTTGCAGAATTTTATTTTATTTTATTTTTCTGGATGGTGGTTGGTTTTTGGTAATTTTTGGTTTGGTTTGGTTGGTTTGATTGAAAGGAGAAATCTTGAAGGTCTTTTTCATTTTGTGAAGGGATTGGCTGATGAAAATGGAGTTGCACATATGTCAGTCGGGGGCGGTCAAACCGAGGCCATCAATGCTGTCTGTCCATTGTTCACCAAAGAAGTTGGACCAGTGATCGGTCCCTTCATGAGAAGCAAGCTTTATCAAATGCTGATGACCCACACAGTGTGCAAGAACATCGACACCATTGACCCAGACTCTCATCCTGCCTTGATGGCGGCTTTGGTTTGCAGTTTGTTGGGGGAGCCTCCGAGCAGCTGGAGGGAGGAGTTGATTGATAAAGTGCTGGACACAATGAAAGGTGTTTACTTGGGGAGAGTTTCTTTCAAGGACAGCATTGCATCACTGAAGGTAGCAATTGAAGGAGGAGGGGGGGATGTGTGCCATCTCAAAATAGATTTTTTTTCCTCTGTAGTTGTAAATGAAAAACCACATTTCCCATAGCAGAAACCACATGTTTTTTGTCCCCTGTAAGTAATTTGATAAATCCTGTTCACTGCACATCTCATTTTCTGACATGTTGACTTTTTTTCTTCTTCCCCCAGGACACACCAAATTTTACAATGGTGACAGACAGCCCCGATCTTTCCACCAAGTGCCAATCCTTGTCAAAACCTTTGCTTTTGACGATGTGCTGTGCCGAAGACCTTGATGTTCAGCAAAAGACAGCCATCATTCAAAGAATGCACTTGGAGCACATTGGCAGAATTTTGGGATCAGGCCGTCAATACTCGGACTGGTTTAATATTCCGGACGCTCCAACAGATGTTCTTTTCGGATCCAAGCTCGAGTTTGTGGATCTGGGATTGGATGTGAAAAAGTTTGCTTCTTTGCCTGCTCTCCGAAAAGCAATAAAGCTGGCTGTGGATATTTGCACAACTACAGTTCCTGCTGATTTGGATACATCCAAGGTAGGCAGCATTGATCTCACCTTCCCCTTAAAAAAAAAGAAAGAATAAGAATGGCGTAATCAAAAAAATAAAATGGTGCAGGGAAACATATTCGCAAGCTTTCCTTTGAACAGAACTAGTCTGACTGTTCGTTTTCTTATGTAAATTTTTGAAGGAATTTAAATTTAAATGTTAACGAAGCATCTCAGAAACATGTTATTGTTGGGTTGAGCAGATAAAGGTCAAGTTCAACAAACGCAAGTTGGAACTGGCATCCAAGCGTTCCAAAGATCCAGTGAACTTCGAAATCCTGGAAGCTTTTTCTGGGTGGTTGGTTGGGCAAGCCGACATTCCTTCGATTCCAGTAGAAACTTATGTCGCTCATGGCTGTGCACATACAAAATCGTATGATAGAGCCACCCACGAAGTTCTTGACCGGGAAGCTGTAAGGAAGTTGATCATTGGGGATGCTATCAGCGCATTTTACAAGGACAGAAAGACGAGTGTAAGTTGGAAGAAAACATGAAAAATAGCTGTTTGTTGTCAATTTGGAGTCTTCACACCAAAAAGCATCAATTGAATTACCTGTATGTGCACAGGGGTGGTTTCGGTTTTATAATTTTTTTTCAGGGTATTTTTGTTTTTGATTTATCTTTAATTTTCTTCTTTGGGTAGTTGAAGAAGAGCTTGGTGGATGAGGGGGAAGCTCTGTACAAGCAGAATTATCATGAAACCCACCAGGATTGCGTTCTTCCTTTGAGTTGGGCTGAGATTTGCCAGCAAAGGGCTGCTTTGGGTCTGGAGGCAGTCGATCAAGAAGCCCTGGGCTATGATTCAAAAACAGGCATGTGCAAGAGCGCATGCATGTGTCCGAAATGCGGTTTCTATTTGATGCCCTTGAAGAGCTTGGGATGCCACTTGGCAGAAATGAGAAACGATTCCGATCCATTTGTCGAGGCTTTTCACAGGTGAGAGTTGCTTGATTTCCTTTGGATAAATTGTAGGTTAGTGGCTATGCAGATTCGGATGCAAACACATACCTGAAAAATCAAAAAAAAAGAAGAACAGTGGATGATCCAAGAAAACTACGCTTTAAAAGTTTTTTTTTTCTGTTTCCTCAGGTGCATATTTGCCATGAGGCATCGATCAGACAGGGAAATTGAACACGCATGCGTTTCTGGGAAGTACATTCAGAGACCCCCACCAAGAAATTTCAAGAAATCGTTCCAAGAAAGGGGTGATGTACTTCGAAGAGAAATTGCTCTGATCAAGGAGAAGTACATTCAGATGTTTGGTTAGAAAGCACTAAACTTAGATTAAATAAAATTATGAATAATCTTAGCTCACAAGAAAATATGGAAAAAAATCAACAAAAAAAATTAACAAATTATGCAGCGGCTCTTTGTTTGGGCATAGATGGAAAGAAGAAATGGCTCAGGTCATTTTTTGGGCTTTCTATTTCGTTTTCCTTTTACATATAGACCATCATGGATCTGTTTTTCTTCTATGAAATGAACTTTGTTGACTACATATGAATGGGGAATTCACACTCTCGAGAAGAAAATGAAAAAAAAAAAAGCTGGTTTGCTTTTTTGCTTGTATGTTAGATTTTTGCTGAGGGGAGGGGGACCAGACAAGAAACAAAAAATGATTGTCTGATTAGTTGAGTGTTTTTTCATTGCTTCATGGCAGTGTCTTCGATTAATGAAGTTGTAATGTAGGAATACTGTAAATGGAATGAAATTACATGAAACCAATCTTCGATATCCTGAAAGGAAAGGAAAGGGAATTGGATATTGTGTGCCCTCGCAACATGATTTATTTTTATTAGTATTTTTTCCATCATAGTACTATCATCAGGGACAGATACGCGAGAGAAATGCACATGCACACAAACCGTTTGTGACTGGCGATTACTATTTGGAGTTACAGGAGTGTGTGGACTCCCTTGAAATATACACATGTTGTTTGAACTACACTGAATCTGCCATCACAACTTCAAAAATATCATTGTGAATTTGAAAATAACATAGCTTTTCAGGGGAAACCAACCCTGAGAAGAATACAAAATTAAGGTCTGAAAATAGAGGACCTGTATTTGACCTTGGCAGTTTCAACAAATGTTGGCTGGCCCCAGCCAATTTGGTGATTCTCAGGTTGGGCTAATGGTTCCATTGGAAACCATCTCAGATGTTGCATTAATGCAACATGCAATATTGATTTTTGATGTGTAGGATCATTAGGGCAACGGCGTTTGAAGGAGAAAAAAACCGAACATAGATCCCATGAAACGTTTCAAAAAACTGAACTACCAATACAATGATGAAATCCATTTCGCCAAAGATGTGAGAGATTCGTTGAAAGTCATTGTCGAGATGATCAACATGTTTCGAGCTTAGAAAATCCCAGTTAAGCTTCTCTTGAACTTTCAGTTGTTGGATGACATCTGACTATTAGATGTATTTGTGGATTTTGTGGATCCATATGGACTTCTTCCTACAGCAGAATTTGTGCGGGTTCATCCAGCAACAAAACATCTGACAAAATGTGAGATTGTGGGAAAAGAGTTAGGGAAAATATATTGCGGGGAGGAAAACACAACATTAAAAAAAAGGGGGGGTGCGCGAAAACCATCACAATTAAAAACGCTTACTCCATCCCACTTTACTTGTCCACTCCTATTTGGAGTCACAGTTCGCGAGCAAACATCCAATTAATGTGAAATTTTGTGGCCAGCATCTCTAAGATATTGAGTTGAAGTCAACAAAATTTCACATCCATTGATTGAGGGTTTGCAATGCAGTGACTCCGAAACCAGAAACAAGATGCAAAAACTGGATTTTCACTTTTCACTTCAACAACTTGCATGCAAAAATTGCCCCCAAATTGTAAGATACTGTTTTGAAGCAACGAAGTGCACTTCTCAAAGAGTATCCCACAAATTTGCTGTAAAAATTCCACCTCGCAATGCGCTTGGGTCTCTTTCAATTCTCTTTCTCCTTGTTGACCGTCGCTCCTATTTTCAAACGAACTGGAGATCGAGGTGGAGTTCGCATTGCGCCGCTATTTTCGATTTCAGAGGTCAACTTTCCTCGATTTTATAGCCGTCACGATTTACTGGGCAGACGGCATCGTGCTTTACTCACTGATTACATTAGTACGAAATTTGTGAGAGAACATCTGAAGAATGTGCTCACAAATTTTGCAGCTAACGATGAACTTTAGCATATCAAAACGTTCGTAGAGACGTGAAAATCCAGTTTTTTAAAAAAAAAACATAAAAATAAAATTCTAGTTACGGATAAATTAATTATTTCAAAAAAAAATGGGGGGGAAGGGAAGGGGAATTAGGAAGATGGAATTTGGACTGATCCTGAAAAGAATGAGAATTCCAGAGTCAGTGCAGAGAAAAACCAACCCACAAAAGAATCAACATCAAAAAAAAAAAAAAAAAATACAAAAAGGGATAAGGAATATTTCCTTCGTCCACAGTGTAAGAAAATGTGAAAATGATGTGTTTGGAACGATTCTCTTGTTTAGAACGATTTCGCAGTGGATCGCTCGGATGAATTTGGGGAGTTTGGAAAAAGTTGTACGATCTCGAACGGACAGCACCTTTTGAAGCAACGTGTACAGCTCTGGGAACCATTCGTCCCCCCTTAAGTAATTTTTTGTGCCGAAAAGACTCTCTGCGTGGTCTGCTATCGTTCACAATCTTGCACATCTTACGCTCGCCCTTGCCGTCCCACCAAGTGCTCCGATCATCTAGATCGACGTTTTGAGGGTAAAGAATTGTGGAGGTGGTGTTTGTTTTGTTGGCAGGGTTTGTGCCTGCTGAGGACCTGCACAGTGGCGAGACGGGTCGAGAGCAATAAATTGGCACAAATCCCAAGGAAGAGGAAAAACCAGTGTGGCGTGCGCGTGTTCGGAGATCGCGAGCAACGTGGATTCGCGATCCTATGTCGCGCCTAAGGGCGGCTGTATTTGTCATAGCTGTTTTCCTACTGGCGTCGCGCGTTCTCGCGGACGAGGAATTCGGAGGATGGTGAGTTTTCCGACGCTGTGTATTGTGCGGTTCCTATACCTGTTGACGTGGCGCATTGTTTTTAGCAAAATCCTCCAGTGAAATCCTGTGTGTTCTCTCCCCAAATAGACGGAATCAAGAAGGCCGCCCTCAACTCGTCCGTTTTGGAAAAGAAAAGGACGCAGACTGATCCTTCCGTTCGTTTTCTTCTTGTTATAAAAATATGAGTGAGGAATTCCCAAAATGCCTGTGATCATGACAAGACTTGTTTGTGGAAATGTCAGGTCTGTTCTGGATGGAATAGGCTCCTCCTCACAGGTGTTTCAAAACAAGAGTCCCGACGTTCCTAATGAATCTCATGCCCCACCGGTGGATCCTCCCCCTTCTCCAAACGAGGATTCCCCACCACCGTCTGAGAACTCTGAATCGCCTTCTCCCTCGCCCCCTCCTTCAGAAGAGAAAAAGGACCAATCGAAACAACAAGAGGGGCAGGATGAGAAGCAGGGCGAGTCAAAAGGGGACGAAAAGCAGGGAGAGTCCAACGGGGAGGAGAAGAAGGGGGAATCTAATGGGGACGAAAACCAGGGGGGGAAATCCGAGGAGGATCAAAACAAAGACAAAGATAATAGTCATAAATCTACAGGAGGGCCCAAGTCATCATGCGAAGCCGTGAGTATACCATCTGTGGGTCAGACCTGGAAACATGGCTGCAGAGCACTTTACTTTGTTCTATGATTTGCTGAGATCACCAGCCCGTGTCGGCTTAATCCTCTGTGCGTTGCTTGTAGATCGCTTGTTTCACTGATGATTCCTGTGGGAATGCTGGATGTGGGGACCGGGTTTGCCAAAAATGCCCCACCTGCAGTGGGACCGAAGCCTCAGGGACGTGCGTGGAAAAAGGGAAGGAAAAAAGCTGCCCTGCACTGACTTGCACTCCACCACCACCTCCATCGTTTCCATCCCCACCACCACCGCCTTCGCCAGAATCCCAACCTCCGCCACCAACCCCACCTCCACCATCACCGGAAGCACCACCACCGTCCCCTAGCTTCGTCCCTGTTCCCTCTCCATACCCCCCACCCCCTAGTCCGGAAACAAACCCAGCCCCTGCACCGGGACCTGTTCAATACGTGACCTATCCTCAGGGAGGCGCCCCAGCGCCGGTGATCGCGATCTCAAAACCGGAGGGCAACTCCAATGTGTTTTCAATTCCTTGGGGGGGATCTCCTGTGCCGGTGCAACAAGGCCCCCCTGCACAGTCAGGAACCACGTATATTCCGGTGGTACTAGCCGTACCTTCTTCGGGTCAACCTCAGCAGGTGGTTTCTGGGCCTGGTGTGCAATATCAAGTGGTCAGTGGCCACACCCATGGGCAGCCTTTCTTTCAAAATGTCCAATATGGCAATGGCAAGAAACGGTGATCTGTTTTTGATTTGAATCCAATAGGCCCCTTGGTGGACGACTGCTAGGGTGGCTGGGTTGGGGATTTTGTTAGGAACACAAAAAGAAGAGAAAAAAAAATGTCGAGGAACTCAATTCATTTTTTCAATATATCGATATATATATATATGTTTTACATATGATGTGAACTGAGTGAAATTGCTCGTTCTGTATGAATTGCGGCTTTTCTTATTCATATTTTGGTCAAAGTAGAATCGAAGGTGTGGACGGAGGCCTGCACTGAAATGGTTTGTTTCGATTGTTCGTTTTTCGAGGATAAAGGGAAGAAAAACATTTGAAAGGGAGGGTTGTTTTTGTTTTTTTAAGAATATCGAGCAAGGTGAAGATGACTGAGTTTTGACCAAAAAAGGGAAACCGAGGTGAAAAAAAAGGAGTGAGAACAGTGGGGCTGAAAGATAAAGGAGTGAAGGTGACTGGAATTAAAAAAAAGGGAAAAAGAGTGAGAAGGTGGAGGTCTTATGGAGCAGAGGGGTGACAGAAACGTAAGTCTGACATGAAAAAACAAGAGAGAAGGAATTGAGTGAGATGATGGGGAAGAAAAAGTGAGAAGAGAGTTACCAATTGGTGTTTTGCGATTTGAGGAAACGGGACTTCAAAGTCTGGCTGAAAAGGGGGGTTGTTTTTTTCTGGACTGTGTTTGATTTGACTGGTTTTCTTAGAGCGCACTCTTGTTCAATATTTTTATTTGAAAGAAAGAGGAAAAGAAATTGGGAATTTGGGGGGTAAATTACAAAGACTTTAGTGTCAAGTTATGGGATGCGCAGGAGGTGCCTAAATTGCGTGGAGATTCTGTTTTTTTTTTTGCTTTTTTTATTTCCCTGGAAAAAAAAAAGCTGAGAAAAAAAAAAGAGAAATCGACTCCCGCACCATGATTCCTTTTCAAGAAGATCTTGTTGAAATAAGATGAGGAACCAATAATTTTTTTTGGAGTTTTATTATTCGTTAATTAGATGGGCTGAAAGTAACCCTTGCGGAAGGGAGATATGCTCTGTCTGTACTTTCAACAGCTGATTTTCGAGGGTTCGGTATGCAGAGAGAGCGATTCCAAAAAAAGAAAAGAAAAAAAAACTTTAAAAGAAAAGACGACCCAAGAAAAGGCAAAGAGAAAAACAAGAATTGGGCTGTTGGTTATTGCTTGTGTGCCAATAAGCGTGGTATGGAAATGATGGACGTGTATTGGCTTTGGTGATATCACCTGGCAAAGGCGAGAAAAAAAAAGGAACTGTAAAGAGCTTCTACATTTGCCATATTTTCGTTTGGTTTGCGACAGGATTCTTGACATAATTTCTGAACAGTACTGAAACTCGAACGAATATTCAACATTCTTGTCTGCAGGTAGAGAAAATGCACATGTTTTGAATATTCCCTACTGAACTGATTGTGTGTGCAACGCTTTGGTAGTTTGATTGACAGTTATGGTTTTGGGCTGCCTGAGCATGTGGCATACTTTCTCGTTCAGTTGGAGCGATGTCGTGAATACAAGGGACTTTGCAGAGTACCTGTATTACCAATTGGTTAATATCGTTTATATCTTGGTCTCTCATTCTTACTGGCCCTGTTGCACGATTTTAAAACATCTACTGCTGAACGTTCACATGTTTCGTTGCTGATTTGCTTGAGGATAATATCCCAAGGTTTAACGTTAAACCTGTTAACACGATTTCGAATGTTTTTTTCTATCATTGTTTTGATAAGTATCAATGGGTCCTGGACATGCAATGGTGATGATGTGGTAAACAGCAGTTTCTTTATGACCCGAATCATAATCATAATTACAACCCACAGCAAAAGAGAGCCATCACCCTCTATGATGCTGGAACAAAGACAAAAAGGAAAGAAAAGAAAGAGAAAAAAAAAAAAAAAAAAAACAAAAACAAAACAAAAACCTTAGGATCTTTATGAGAACGTAGATATCGGTGATAAATTACTTGGAAATCGTGTGTCGAAAAAGGGGTAAAGGAGAATTCGATAAAAGAGTGGCAAGAGAAAGAGAGACAGAGAAGGGATGGAGCCAAATGAGGTGGTTTTCAAGACCAGGTTTGGGCAGTAGGAAATGGAAGGGACTGAGTCGATGAAAAGATGGGTAGCAGCCAAAGCAGCCACAGTCAGAATATTGGATCTTGATGTGCACAACAAAACGTTTCTCATTCCATGCGATTGCCCATTTCTGTTTCTATCCAATTCCAAAGTTAGCGAAATTAAGAAAGGGGCATTCGATTTGAGAAAACTTGGTGAGACCAGAAGCACTGGCGAAATGGAAGGAACTCATGAAATTAAAATATCAGCTCAATCAAACCGAATCAAATGAATCGAAACCAGCTCTTGAAATCAAAAAATGATCGGTGAAGTCGAAACCAATACTAAGAAAGCAAATCAACACAAAACAAGCCAGGAAAAATAGGTGGTGATGCAAAAGAAGAGCCAGTAGAATTAAAAAAGTTGCCAAAATCAGCTCATTTTGTCCGTGAAAAATCAAGAAAAGGTCAGCGAAAACAAAACAAAACAAGACAAAACAAAAAATGTCAGCTGGAGGGCAGGCTTCCAGTTGGGGCTGAATCAAGAGAGAAACCCTGCATAAACACAACAAGACCCAATTTATTGCAGTCTGTAATTGGCACAGGGACGAGCGATACGCTAGACCATGCCGGAAAGACAAACCTTTGCCGTGCAGAAAATGATCGAAGCAGCAGCGTTGCTTCCACTGATAGAGAGCAACTCATTTGTTCAGGGTCTCATTGACTTTGCTTTTCAGTATGAATTCTGCGAACGCAAAAAGCGAATGACAAATTCGTAGCCAGGTGCACCTTTCTTTGCAATTAAAAAGGATGAAACACAACAAAAGCAAACAGACAACTATTTCACGGTTAGCCACATAAACACACTACAAAGAAAAGAACAGTATCCATGCTGTCGATAGCATGACGTTGTCAAAAGCACGAAAACGTAAGCCAGTTAGTGAGAGCAAAAAAGGTCAGCAGAATCAAAAAACGAGTTAGGAAAGCTTAATCAGTGAAACCAGCAAAGGTCAGCAGTTTGTGAAAATCAAAACCACTCAGCGAGTGAAACCAGAAAAGGCAAATAAAATCAAAACAAGTCAGTGAAACCAAAAAGGGTCAGAAGTTAGTGCCATCAACACCAGTTTGTGAAAAAAAGGTCAGCGAAAAGAAAACAGAAACAAAAAAAGTCAGCTGGAGAGCACGCTTCCCGGAAGTATGGAGTTGAGTTGAAGGAAATCCTCTTGAAAGACACGAGTCCGCAGCCCTGCATGGAAGACAACAATACACAGTTTGAATTATTGAGATGGGCACAGACACCATCGCAAAATACAAGCCGACGTGCGACTAGAAAAACCAAACTCAACCCACCTTTGCCAGAGGACTGAAGCAGCAGCGTTGCTTTTGTACTGATGGAGAGCAACTTATTTGTTCAGGGCCTCATCGACATTCATTTTTTTTCAGTTCAGATGCTGCGCACGAGGAAGGCTATCGGAAGCGAAGGATAAAGCCAGCTCCACATTTCCTTGCAAAAAAATGGAGGAAACACAGCCAAGCAAACAGACAAACGTTTCACAGTTAACCACACAAACACCCTACAAGAAAAGAGTTGCGTCCACACCGCAGCTTGCCTCAGTCCAGTTCTCGTAGAGGTCCTGCAAACTACATCCTGCGACCACACAAGCACGCAACGTCAACTTCTCACCCTCGCCACGGGGGGCGACCTTCCCTGTCGAAGCAGGTGGGTGTGCGTTGTACCTCCTGATGTGGCGGGGCAAAGGTTGCGACAGATATCGACCGAAACACTTCGCGCCCAAAGGATATTTATCTCAAAGAAAACGAAAGCGCATTTATACCCTGACAAGTCACCCCAACCCAGTTGTGGGCGCAACGAACTGCCGAACGGTGTGCCTTGGAAAGCTAAATGGAGACGGTGGTTGCCACGTCTGCACTTTGGTACAAACCGAAGGAGAAGCAATACAAGAGCGTCAAGGTCTGACCCCAATGACGACCTTTAAACAATGGCTTTGAATCTGGTGGGGTTATTGGGGGGTCGCTTATGAATTGGGTTCGAAACACTAATGATTGGTATCATTCTCCGCAATAGAAGCCTTGGTAATCAGGTTCAATGTTGGGAGTGTGTGAAATTGCTGTCGGGCAGTGACACACCCAAACTGTCCACAGTTGGGATGGGTTTGCCCGTCCATACAGAATTTCTGATGCTTTTCTAGTGACTTTATCAATTGACAAGGTCTCAAGTTCTCCATCCAAACTGCTCCCAGCAGAGATTTTGTGGTGTATTTTTTGGGACATCAAACAATGGATTTGCAGCAAAGGAAGCTGGAGAGATGCTCTCAATCAATTAATCTCAGTGAGTCAACCAATCAATAAATGACGATTATGGGATTCTCTACTCTCCTCGTCGAGGAAAATAGCTTCAAGATGTGGCTATACGTTGTCCTTATTTCTAAATCACCATTGCAGCGCATGTCTGTAAGTTACATGAATGAAGAAAACCTTTTGATACACTTGAGAAGCCCCCAAAAAAAACCAGCACCACAACATAGCACAGAAGAATTGAAACTTTTCATCAGTCTGCTAAGGTTGTCCTTCTGTGAAAATTTTCTCCCAAAGGTCCCAGGTATGATTACAGAATCAGCAATATTTTTTTTGGGCTCTGGAAAAATATAAAGTACATCACGTTCGAATAGCATCACCCCATACACCCCTTTCATCCTTTGCCCAATAAACGGCAAGCCAATATATAAAACATACTCAATTTAGGATTCAGATGGACCCTTTTCCACCTCAACACCCCCTCTCCCCCTTCCCCAACAAGCAACAAAAAACAAGGACAAAAAAATATCCGAAAGAGCAAGAATGAACGTGGCAAAATAAAACAGAACCCCCTTCAATGGTTTTCGATTCAGTAATGCTAAATAATAAATGGACAGCAGCAGACATATTCATATTACATCTGGCAACAATAAAACACATGTTAAATAAATTGCTCCAACCAGTTACTCTCTTGAAACCAATCAAGGGAATCCCTGAAAAAGGGCACCAATACAATTCGTCCGACCTCAATTTTTCACCAGGTCAGACATTCGAAGAATGTACACACATGGATCAACATTTTTCTTCTCAAATTTCCCCAGGCCCAACCCCCCATCAATTATGATATCCCCCCAGTTGGTACTTTCTGGCCATATCGTTTTTGTCGTTTCGTTCCCAAGGGTTTGGCTTTTCTGGCGCTAACTGGACAAACCAGTCTCACTGGATTCCCTGATTCTGTCAGTAAGGAACTTTTCTCCCCATCGGCTGGCCTCATCATAACCATCATTAGCGATTTGAACCACTTCGTCCAATGGGTAAGCCAGCATGGCTCGCTGCACATAGCCCCACGACGAAAATCTTTCCGATTTGGGGCGATTATCGGGGCTGATGTCCACACCAGGGCCATCTCGGTAAAACCGATTTGCTCGAGGAATAGCACAAACCTGAAATGTGAAAAAAACACGTACTGACCCCACATGGTGAAAAAGTGACATCACTCCTTTCGATACAAATTATGGATGTTTCGTTCTGGAGGGATTATGACTCCACTCATACAGTGTAAAGTTACACTGCTTCTTGGTGGGGCGATGGCTGGTTCAGGGTCTCACCGTGATTGTTTTTTCAAGGCCTTCTCTGGCGGATTCCACAACTGGAGGGAAGAAATTGGTGGGAAGCCCATCCGAGTAGATCTCCCCCCGGTACTCAATCCCTGCCTTTGGTCCAACGTAGTACGGAATGTAGCAAGACCCAACGATCCCCTCCACGAAATCCTCCTTGTCAGAAAAGTGATCCAAGATTCTGCCTTCCATGGGGCGATCATGGGTCAATGGGCGGTAAATCGTGACAGCAAGACCCACCCTCCCGTTTGCTCGATGATGGATATCTTCTGGGAGCATGTCCTGCAGTAACCCAAATGGGAAATCACACTCGACAGGCACCACAAAAGTACAAAAGTGTGAAAAAGTGTGAGACAGTTGCTTTCAAACCATGGATGCAGTGGACATTGGAATGTAATGGTCTTATTTATCAAAGGAATGTAATGGACTGATTCACCACAGTGACGGTTTACCATCCATCCAAGGGAACCCACACTGCAAGGCAGAGCGGATGCATGTCGCACCCAATCCCCCAAAATTGCATGCACACAAACAGCTGCTCAACCCAATCTCACCATCAAGGTGTCACGCAAGGGATTGCACAATTTCTGAAATGTGCCATTCCGCAGGACATCCAGCTGCAGTCTCTTGTTGGCTTCCAGACAATCTTTCATGTCTATTCCTGAGGCCATAAAAGCTGCAGCAATGGCTCCAGCCGATGATCCAGACACAGGTGTGTCAGGCCCAATCAGGCCCAACTCTGTCATGGCTTTCATCACCCCTGCGGCCACCCATTTTTGGATACATGTGTTTCAGAATTTGGTGACTTGATGTTCGAGTTAAATGTGGATGGCCTTGGACTAGGGAATGAATTCGATTCTATTTTTATTTTTTTAATAGACCTGGATCCACAATCTGTCTGCATGTCGAGTTGGATCATGGTTGATCACTGCTGATTAGGACAAGGACTGGGACGCTTCGCGATTTCTGGCGCTGTGCGCCTTGGGTGATGGTCGATCTCTCACCGACATAGTAAGGCACCAACATTCCCCCAGGGGTGAAGGAATAGCCAATTCCGGAGCACGACGGTGGGTTTCCGTCGCCCCCCCGCTGTTCGCTCGTCTCGCCCACTTCGACGGGAGCTTGCGCTCGCACGCAAACATCGCGTCTTCTTGCGCCAGTACCCAGCGATTTCGGTTCAATCGCTCTGCCAGAGCCGCCGGAGCTTCTCACAGTTGGGCCCTGTCTGGCGTTGATACTGGCGAGATGGCGAGACATGGAGCGACGAGTTGTCCGAGGGAGGAACTGCAAAGGACACAACTCCCTCTTAACCACTGTCGAGAACGCTGTACCCTTTCATTCCCTGGAGGACAACCGCGGCTCACCAGAAAAGGCGTCTAGGCGAAGAATGCGCAAGACCAAGAGGCGCTGTTGGAAAGAATCGCCACTCCTTTGGGAAGAGACATCCAATACTGTCACACCACATCAGCGAACTGATTTTACCTAATGGACTTCATTATGCGCAAGGGTCCATTGTGTGGCCTGGATGTTTCTTGTGGTTTCACAGTCGAAACAAAAAACTTGTTCGTTTCTCTTTCTTTCTTTCTTTCTTTCTTTCTTTATCCCTTCAACCCAATCAAAACTTCATGATCCCTCGAAAATTCGCGCAGAGGAAGAAGAGGAAAAGTCTGTTTCTGGGCGTTTAAACACACATAAAAATTTCAATTTCTCGAATTTGATTGCAAAAACACATGTGGGTATGACATGGTTGTCCAACCAAAAATATTACAAAACATGCCAGGCCAAACCTTGGCAAAGAAAAACCCTTGGCCAGCAAGTTTTATATCCAAGTGGGTTCTGTCCAAGTGGACGATTGCTAAAAGAACGATGCAACGTCCCACTTGAATACCTTGACGCTCACCCAAAAGGACACAACTCCAGAACAGTTGTCAGTCGGACGCGGACTTATACTAGCCGCTCGTGTACACACGGTAGCCACCACCTATAGGTGCTTTCCAGTCTTGGAGTTGATCCATTCTCGTCAGCTTGGACACCTTCTGTCACAGAATTGATATCGGGGTGGCGGCGGCGATTTGATTCGCTACGCGCCTTCGTTTCCGCATTTTCAAACAACAGTTCCAACAAACAGCTGTTGATGTCACCTCACGATGTAACGCCGAGGGAAGGATGCAAGGACACACCACAGCAAACCATCCCCCTACTTATGCAGCGGTCGATCTACTGTTGTCCAACCCAAAACCGCTTTTGATTGACCCAACAGAGCAGCCAGTGCTCGCAGAAAAAGACAAACAGCTCGTTTGATTTGATCGGGGCAAAATATTGACCCTGCGCAGTCACGGGTTGCCGAAAAAGATAGTCGCTTGAGAAGAGCGAGTTTCTCCTGGACGAATTTTTTTTTGTTTTCAGAAACGATACAGTTGTGAACATGAGGCACCTGCTGGGCCTCGCGACTCTATTAGCGTTTTTCGCTACTCTTTCGCATGGTTTGATCGACGATTTCGTGCAAAGGGCTGGAACGAGGTTTGTTATTTCACGGGAGGATGAATGCGAAAATTTCTATTTCACTGGCACGAACAATTACTACCTCATGCTGCGCGCCGCCGACGAACTTGGCCGCTGCGAGGTTGTCGAAGTTCTCGACAAAAGCCAGGAGTTGGGAATTAATGTTATCAGAACCTGGGGGTTTTCTGAGGGGCCCCTGGAATGGCGATCGCTGCAGCCGGCGCCTGGGGAATACGACGAAGCGACTTGGCGTGGAATGGATTTCGTGCTGGACGAAGCCAGCAAGAGAGGCATTCGCATGTTGATCGCCTTCGGGAACTACTGGTGGGCCGTCGTGCTGTGTAATTTTGTTGCGTCTATGTCCTGTTTCTTCTTTCACAGTGGCGATCTGCGCCGCCGTGTATGCGATCAGGGATCGTTTGTTGCGAGATTTGTGTATCATGGAATAGGGTGGGGTTCTGCAATGCTTTTCTTTGTCTTTCTCTGGTTTTTTCGCCCATGCGATGGCCAGGAACTGACGGATTCCTTCAAATGGCGCGATTTGAAAGCTTTCTACGGGGTCTTTGTCAAGCGTGCTGTGTCGGGCTGATGTACCAGCTTACGTGTGCAGATATCAGCAACAGTCGAGTCTTTGTCTGCGCCTCAACACCATTAGATCAACCTTTTTTTTTTGGGGGTCAACCTTTTTTTTTTGGGGGGGGGGGGGGGGGGGGGGGGTTCAAAGATCCCATTCAGGATTTCGAGGTTTTGTGAAGTAACGGTATTCTCTTGTTCTTGTCTTTTCTGATTTCCAGGCAGCATTTTGGAGGCACTGACCAGTACAATCGATGGGCATGGCAAGCCGGCAATGGAACTTGCAATGGGGAATTTGCCTGCCGTGACGAATTCTTCACCAACCCATACACAAGGCAAATGTACAAGAACCACATCCAAACGATGATTTCAAGAAAGAATTCGATCAACGGCAGGCTGTACCGAGACGACCCCACCATTTTTGGATGGAATTTGATGAACGAGCCGAGATCATACAGCGATCTGTACACCATTACTCGAGAAACCACCTCTGGGTTGGTTTACAATATCAGTTCCAACAGCGGGGATGCACTCCAAGATTGGATCGAGGACATGGCTGGTTTCGTTAAGTCGATCGATCCTGTTCATTTGTTGACTGTTGGGGAGGAGGGGTTCTTTGGATCTTCCACCCCCCTTTATTTGTATGCCAATCCTGGACCTTGGGCTACCCTGGAGGGTGTTGATTTCGTCAGAAATCATCAAGCCAAAGGTATCGATTTCGCTAGCATGCATGTGTATGTTGATCAGTGGCTGTGCACGGAGGAAGGGAAAGATAGGGAAGGTCAAATGGGGTTCTTTAAGAATTGGGTGGACGTCCATCAACAAGCTGCGGAAGAGGATCTGCAGATGCCCGTAATTCTGGAAGAATTTGGTGGCAAAGTTGGAGACAACAAACGTTATGACATTTTCAAAGAAGCGTTTGATGGTCAGTACGTCTCCCAGCAGCGTGGAGGTAGTTTTGGAGGGGTTCTCTTCTGGATTCTTTATCATTCTCATTACTTTCCGCTGGACAAATTCGGTGGAGGATATGGCCAATACCTCCCGGCACCCTCCGAGCAATACGAAGAAGTGGAAATGATGCTGAGAAGCCATTCAGCCAGGACCAAGGAGCTGAATGCTCAACAAATCGACAGTTCTGTTTGTTTGTTCGAGCCCCCTGTGCCTTCTGGAAAGGGATGCCATAGCTTGGACGTTTCCATGCATGTCGGTGGGATGCCTTGGGTTTGCTTGCCTGGTGAATCTGGTGATGTCGGATTTTGCTCGAAGAAAACACAGGCGGAAGACTTGTATCAGAATCCTCCGAATGAATGGAAGGGTACCTTCTCTGGATTGGATGCCCCCTTCAATACCATCGAGGTGGTGGTCCTTGGGGACATCAAGAACTCTGGGAAGGCTCCGGTGAACTTGAAAGGCGGTTGGATCGTTATTCCGTTTTCTCGTGGTGTTCACACCAAGATCGAGGGTGAATGGACAAGAATCGAAGATCCTAACGAAAGGTTCGTCCTCCATTGCTGGACTGTGGCTCAATACGCCAGCGGTGTGGAGTGGAGTCAGAACGGAAACCTGTGCGGTGATGGAGTGGAGCTCTCTTTCACTGAGCATGCCTGGCCTAAGGGCACCAAATCGGACCGTGGGCTGAAAATTGAGTTCACGAAGAGTGTTATCTTGCAACCTGGAGACAGCATCCATGGACACGGTGGTGAAGGCAATATCATGATCAGCATAACTGACAACAAATGTCAGGATTCTGAAAGGGAGGAATGCGAGGAGCGCCTGGATGTTTCCAGTATGCAGGCTTGGGCTCGTGGGGAAGACGTAACTCTGAACTACTACAATGTCCCAGCAGCAATGAGCTGTCCGAAATCGCCAGCCCCACCCACCCCACCCAAGAAGAAACCTGGATGCGATCATCCATGGCGTGCTTGCCCTCTGAAGAAGCTTCCAGAGCCCCTTGGTGAACTCAAGCCTCTGATTTCCAAAGGCAAATCTTACTCGCGTGGTCAATCGAAGGCCATCGAAGGACTCTCTTCTGAGGCTTCGCAGTACTACGTTTCTGGTGAGGTTTTCCTTACGGGTTCGTCCTCCAAGATCTCCAGGGGCCAGAAAAAGAATCTGAAAGGCGGTGAGCTTTGGGATGCTGGTGATGTGCTTGTTGATCCGACAGACGCCCCCAATCCAGGGGAAGAGCGTTCTGATCATATTTCCAAGGGAGTCCAGGCTGCTTTGGTTCTCAAGTACAATGCTGATGGTGTGGAAATGCGTCAGGTGAGCAGTGGAAATTTATTTCCTTGCTACTTTGGGCAGAAATTCGTTGTGCATTGATAAACTTTAACAAAAAACATGTGCGTGATTGTGGTATGTAGGTTGTTGGTGCGTCAGATACCCCAGATAATGAATGGACTCGAATTCGAGGGGTGGTCGAAATCCCGAATGGTGCGACCCAAGTGGAAATGTTCGTTGAAGTTCCCTTGCGAGATGTCGGTGTGGACATGCGAAACGTAGAAGTCAGACAGCCATCTTTGCTCAGCATGGATGAGAGCGAAAAATATGATCCATGTCAGATCGACCCAGAACTTGGACCTGATGCCGTCTACGTCTTCGAGCCGACAGAAAGCATGACTGTGGATGTCCACCTGTGCAGCAGAGGCTACGGCCAGGGGCTGAGAATTTACAAGGATGGATCTGAGGAGGTTCGCACTGATAATGAGTGCTCCAGGTCAGACGATGTCAATGATTTCGAGATGGCGGCTGGATCTAAATACACCTTTGTTGTGGACGGGTTCCATGGGTATCCGTATGGAAGCTTCCGAGGTGGTCGAGGTATTCAAATCAAGAGGAAGGATGGGGCTCCCTTCCAAGGTTTCGATTTTGCACCTACTGCCAAGCGTAGGGATGAATTCGTGCGTGCTGAAGGGGCCAGTTTCTACAAGGGTTGCGAGCCTTACTATTATGTGGGGGCGAACACTTGGAATCTTATGGACACTGCCCGCTATACCTCTTTGTGGTGGGCTGTCGATGAGCGACTTGATGAAATGAAGTCTCAAGGGCTGACTGTCGGTCGTACCTGGGCTTTCAGTCTAGGAACTGGGGATGATGAGGAGGGTAGGAAACAGAGGTTGCATTTGGCCGCAGGGAAATACGATGAAACCGTTTTCCAAGCTTTGGATTATGCCTTGGATGCTGCTGGAAAGAGGGACATGAAACTGTTGCTGGCCTTGGAGGATTACTGGCTGTCCATTGATCGATACTTGGAGTGGTCCGAGGGTGCCGGAAGCAGGAATGACTTCTACACGGAGTGGGATATCAGACAGATGTACAAGGAACACATTAAGACGATTGTTAACAGGAAGAACAGCATCAATGGGGTTCTGTACCGTGAGGACCCCACCATTTTGGCATGGAACCTCATGAACGAACCCCGTTGTACTGGATGTGGATGGGCAATCAGTGCCTGGGTGAGCACAAAAGAAATTTCCTCAAATACTATACTTTAGGAAAAAATGCTGTCGAAACAATTTTTGAAACAGATTGGTGTTCCATATTGCAGCCCATGAAATGCCACCACGTGCACCATCTTAAAATGTTCATCTGGTAATTTCTTTGGAGTCCCAGAAAACCTGATCTTTACTTTCTGAAATGTTGTAGGTGGAGGAGATGAGTCTCTACATGAAAGCCATCGATCCAAATCACATGGTAACAATCGGAGAAGAGGGTTTCTATTCATCGACCTGCGAACGTGTGTGGCTCAATCCTGGTGCAGGCATTCGTAGAACCGGGATCGGAAGCTCCCCCTGGGCGTTGCAAGAGGGCCAAGATTTTCTTGCCAATCACCAGAGCGAAAACATTGATTTTGCTACTGTGCATGCCTGGCCTGACAACTGGATCAGTTTTGCTGACTACTCCCCTTGGCATTCCAACGAGAATTTTGACTACAAATATGACGGCGATGTCTGGAAAGAAAAGCTGGAGTACATGGAGCTCTGGATCGGTGCACACTTGGAGGATGCCAAGAAATTGGGCAAGCCTGTGATTGTGGAGGAGTTTGGAAAGGCCATCCCTGCAGAAAAGCTGTTCGAGGAAGCGGGTCCACGTGCTCTCAGGGAGGGCGAGTCTACAGCAGGGGATCTTGCCGTTCGTGATGCCTTCTTCAAATCAGTGTACGATTTGGTGGAAGAGAGTGCTAGCAGCGGAGGACCCGCCCTTGGATCTAACTTCTGGGTGCTGTATCGTGAGAGCTGCGGTGAATGCTACAAGGATCCTTATATCGTTCATCAAGGTCACAATTCAACGATGGAGCTGGTTCGAAACCATAGCTGGAATATGAGGGGAGCGACTGAAGGGCGCCCGATGAGCTGCCCTGCTGATCTGAGCACTTGGGATGAGGATGGTGAGCTCTTTGAGGGCAAGAAATTGGCCAAGAAAAAGCCTATCAAGGTGTCCTCTTTATTGTCCAAGGAAAAGGCAGAGGGACCCCCAGCAAAGCGGAAGGGGGAAACTGAGGGACCAGCTCAGTCCAAGCCCAGTGGAGAGAAAGCTGCCCCACCTCCAACCTCGAATCTTCCGAAAGAAGATACCAACGAGGATGCTGGGAAGAGCCCCACTGGGGGTTCCCCGGATGTGCAAGAAGGAAGTTCATCGGCACCTGATGTCCCAAGAACCGAAGGTTCTGAAAATCAGAGCGAGCAGCAGCAAGCAGCTGTTGAGACGAAGGGGGAGAGCATGACAGTTGATTCTAAAATAAAGCTTGTACCTTCAGCCAAGTCTCGATCCAAGCCCAAAACAAAAGCGAGGAGGGCGACTGTCGGAAAATTGTGAGACACTGTCTGCTCAAGATATGAAGCAGCATGGATAATTTTTCAAACAGGAGAATATCTGTTGAATGAATGGACCCATTGAATTTTCTTTTCAAGATAGAGTTGCAATATATGTGCATACGAATGCTGTTTATGATGTATTGTTTTCACCAAGTTGGGTAAGAAGTTGTTTTCCTATCTTTTTCAAAATAGGATGCTTTTGAAGTACTGGGACATGGCTCTTGAAAGCCCTATTCACATATGTTAGAAATATGGCATATGGGGAATTCTGGATTGCACAAAAAAAATGGTTTTTGGGATCGTGATTATTTACAAGTCAGAAATTTATCAATACTGGGTTCTTTTGTAAACCTACACTGGGAAGTATCTATGTTGATTTTGGACTAGTTGAATAAAATTGTTTTAGGAAGACAAGTAGTTTAGGTTGTTTCAGATCCCTTTCGACCTAAATAATGGTGGTTCTTTTTCTGGAGGTTTTGCATGTGAGCATGTTTTTATTTTCAATGGTGGCAGTGTTTTTTCTTTTTCCAAGCTATGTTGTGGGAAAATTGGAGTGGGGTACATGAGATTGCTTTATGTTGTTTTCATGGGGAAGTTGTACCATGGGTATGGGGAAGGTGAATGGAACTTTTACAGAATGTTGTATTAAAAAGAAAAAAAATGGAAGATTTTGTTTTGGAGTTGCTCCCATGGGAAGAATAGACACACAAGGGATTGTTATTGTGTAGTAAAGACTCCCAGTGTAATGGTAATCGAGTGGTTTGCTCAAATATATCGGCGCACGTTTTTTTTTCGTCTTTCAAAAGTTAAACTCTGGAGCGATGAACTCATCAAAAGTTGGAACACTGGAGCAATGTTTTTTGTGCAGTCGAGTCTTCGTTTGAGGATTTTGTTTTGGATGTTGTCATGCGCTCAGTGATCCAAGACACTGGCACCTTTACAGCCAGCCTGGCATCCCAAATTTTCCGACCCCTACTTAAGCTAAAAAAAAGTTGGTTTTGACTTAAAGTCGGCCAAAAGTTGATCAAAAGCTACATGGCTTATGTCAGTACAAAGCCGATATCAACTTATGTTGTAAAAAAGTTGAGTGACATATCAATAACATATGTCGATAACAGCTGTTTTTCGGCTTATGTTGATCAACTGTTCACCCAACTAAAAGTTGACCAACATTTGTTTGAGTCGACGTCAACTGACTTAAGTAGATAAAATTGTCAGTACCAACTATTCATCGACTTGAGCCATTCAACTTGATGTGTGACTTAGAGTTAACCCACTTTGCGTTGATGGGAAGCCAGGTAACTTAAGTCAGAAAATGGTTGTCAGCGACTATTTTGTCTACTTAAGTTACCCAACGTTTTGGGCGGCTGAGAGTTATCCGACTTTGCGCCGATGGGAAGTTAAGTAACTTAAGTACGATGTAGCATCCAGAACAGTACGATCCCAAAAATAGCGCGCCTCGTACCAGCCATCATTCCGTCACGCAGATACCCAGTCACGGATAGGGATGTCCCTGAGAACTTTTCATGCGAAAATCCACATTTGGGTGGACCTTCACAAAATCCACATTTGGGTAATCGTTTGCATTTTTCCCAATAGGATGATAGGTCGCTGGTGAAATTTTGAAAAATTTGTGAGACTAATGATTTGAAGAAACCGTGGAGACAACTCAATCAATCAATCAATATTACATGGACACAATTGTGATGTTGCAGTACAACAAACGGGTGTTTTGATGCTGTTGATAGGCTGGATATTTTTTGAATAGTGCTTGGGGGGTGAGATACATTTCTTTTTTGTAAGGCTGGTGGTTCATGATGTCATTGTGATGAATTTTACAAGCCAGAAAAATTCACAAACAATTCACGGTTGGGGAAAAAATTGCACGTTTTTTCTCACATTTGGGCACCGAAAAGTCCCCATCAAAAGTCCACATTTAGGTGAACCGGAATTCACACACAGGGACATCTCTAGTCACGGAGCAACCATCTGTGGTACCATCATCGTTTGGTGTTGCAATCGACGAGACAGGGAACCATAATAAGAGTGTCGACGCCGGAGTCGGGTTTCGTCGACGGAGCCAGACGTCGCAACAAACAGGGGCGGCGGTGTATCCGAGAGACCAGGGTGGAGCGTCCAGCGCAGCTGCGGGGACAAACGCTCATGTCCCGTCCACGTCGTATCGGCAATGGTCCTCAGCGTGTGGTGTGTGTGTGTTGCAGGTAGGAGACCGTTCTCCCGATGTCCGGTCGTGTCCTGGTGCAAGCCCGAGTGCCTTCATGGTGAGCAGCGACGATTCCAGGGTGAGTAGACCCCCAGGAGGGCCTCCTTTGTTCATGTACCTCACTCCTTCCCCTAACCCTTTACAAGAGGTTGTAAATGTATCCTCCTGGGAGAGCCCATTCCGTTGTGGTTGCCTTGTGGAGATGCTGCTGCTTGGTGTTGAAATTCTGTGTGATAGATTGCAGGAGAGCTGCTCAATCCTGTGATTGTAACTCGTGACTTGGTGGGAGGTTCCTCCCTTCAGCATCCCTGATATCGCTTTGTGTAACTGGTCTGATGTTGCTGATGTCAAGGTACAGGGTATGTACTCTGTCGCTTTTGTTATCCTAACTTCATCCTGTTGTTTCGTGATATATTTTGTCCTACTGCCAATTTTTCTTGTCCTTGTACACTGCATGTTCTTGAGGATTGGTCATTTATCATAGAGATAATCCCTGTGATATTTGTTAAGAAGGTTAACACTTTTTGCAGATTGAAGTTAAGGCAATGTTGGGTATCCCACAAGAAGATTCGACGGTACACATTATTCGGAGCTATCATACCCTGAGTAGCCCACCAAGAAAAATTGCTTTGGGCCCATTCGACATCGAGGTGGAGGCTGCTGGAGATAATGCCATCATGGATAGGTGGTGACGGGTAAGATCCTACTGCATTATCATTTAGTGTCTGCTATGCCCGGTAACTCAGCAAGCTGGATTCGAGAAACGCCCAGAGAATGCTGATTAGTTGCTGGGTGTAATTTGTAATTTTGCTTATAGTTTCTGTCATTTCCTCTTTCCATTTTATTTTTCTGTGTTTTATAAGATTCACTACAATCATTGTAGTATTTAGGCTATTGAATAGCCTTTGGAAATTTTCAAACCGGGCAGAGTTAAACTAAACCATTGGTCTGGGTATTGTACTCAGGTGTCTGCTGTGCTCACGGTCACTCTCACATCAAAGAGTGAGCACAATGAGATTATCAAAAAAATATGGTCCTTGGGCGTTGGTTTGAAGATAGTGGGGAAAGAAACGGCACCATCACATTGAGGTCTTTGAAGTGGGAAATGAAGCAGCGTAAAAGCGGAAGGGGATTTGAGCATTCTTGTTTTTTAATAGATGTACGGGCAATACGAAAACAAGTGCTAATTGGGAAGGATTACAAAAAAGCTGAGTTTTCTGATGGTTCGGCTTGGATTAGGGGGATCAAGAAATCTGAAAGAAGATTTTACTTGAACGATCTTGTAGAAGTGCGTGATTGGGCTTGAATATGTTTTGGGGATTGCAACTCACATAAAGATGCTTGTATTGATTGTATTATATGGATTCTTGTGTAAGATTCTCTCTCCAAAATGTCTGTGTTATTGTTGCAGCCCCTGTAACATTTTCATTGTGACAATGCAGTCCACCCAGCTTCCACCCCAATAAAAGTCACCCAACTGTTTTCCGGCTTAAGTCACCCAGCTCGCACCTCAACATGAGTCGCCCGACGTTCGAGCGACATGAGCTACCCAACTGTTTTTCGGCTCAAGTCACCCAGCTCCCATCTCAACATGAGTCGCCCAACTTTCAAGCGACATGAGCTGCCTAGCTTTTTATCGACTTAAGTCACTTGACTCGAAAGTATAACTTTAAGTTGGGCAAAGTCGGTACCGACTTTTACCCAACTCAAAACCCGACTTAAGTCGGGGCGGAAAATTTGGGATGTGGCTGAGTGTTATGCTTAAGGGCTGTTTGCAGTATGAACGTCCCCTAAGCATCGTTGTGTAGTGCCGATTTGGTTTTTTCTCAACTGTGTTGTTACTGGAAGAACGAGCCTTCCGCAAAAAAAAGTCTTACAACAAAAAAAGACAACCCCGAACTCCCGTTCACAGACTTTCCTTCCCGACTCACTCAACTCTCACACTTCCTCCACTGACTCATACCTCGTACTTCTAACGTAAAACCCCTACTGCCATGGGCTTCTCACCCGCACTGACCAGTCGATTCAACAGATTTGACATCGCTCTCAGAGTCAAATCGTGTGGTAGTACTTTCATTAGAAATGAGTGTCCGTTGTGTGGATTTGTTGATGTGACGCTCTTATGTCTGTCTTTCAGTACTTGTGTTCTACTTGGTCCAACACGCTTCACTGCCTCAAACCTCCGAAAAAGTTCTACTCGTGGTAGAATAAACTAATATCCTCACTTCCACACCAGTGTAGCCTTCTCCTACAATGTGTTTCATCAGAAAAAACATCCCTCACCGGATGTAAAAGAAACCTTCTCTCCTCCGTTTACTATGTCTTCTGGTCCTACCTATTCTCTCATCACCACCATTCTACTCAGAAGAAGTGCCTGATCTGTGATTTGTGCACTTCTAGGAAAGGTTTCCTACCCCTCCTGAGTTTGCCATTGATTTCCTCAATCCTGACTCGACTGGGGGAAATCAGTTCCACTATTTTATATGGTCCCTTCCAACTTGCACTGAATTTCTGATCCTTTTTTTCAGCCCTTGCTGAATCATATAAAAGGACCTCCTCTCCCAGAAAATGATTCCAGTCAGACAATTTTTTCTGTGCATTCACCTTTTCTCTGCTCTCCTTCAATCTCTGTTGAATTCTATCCCACTCCTTGCTTGATAGTGTCCACACTTTGCATGGTGGCCATCCAGTGGTTCTATTCACCATGTTGCAGACCATCCAGTTGGCCTTCTGCAGCCAATCATCCCAATACCCTCCATGATCCAACAACAGTACTCTGATTTTAGAAATCAGAGCTCTGTTCCTCCTTTCCACCACTCCATTCGCTCTGTGGTGATAAGGGGGTGTCCTCCAAACCTGAATGTGGTTGTCTTTGTACCATGCTCTCATGTCCTTCGAATGGAAGTAGGCAGCTCCATCACATAATAGGTTGTCTGGAGATCCATGAGTCGCTATCCACTCACCTAAACACTCTCTGACCTGTTTCCCCTTCACCTCCTTTGTCTTCCAAACCATCGAATCACGAGAGAGGTGGTCCACCACCACTACTATATGATTGTGGCCAGACCTACCAGAGGGTAGTGGACCGATGATGTCCATGCCCACTGTTTGACCAGGGTGGGTTAGATGCCCAGCTCCTCTAAGAAGTTCTTTTTCCTTCTTAGGGGCTACCCTCTGGCAGGTCTGGCAGTACCTCTGAATTTCCTCCAGATCTCCTCTATTAGCCTTCCATCCATGTTGTGCACACAGCCATAGCAATTTTTGTGGGCTCCAGTGTCCCTCCTTGTGCAACCGTTCCAGCTGATCTCTGCTCAGCTCTTTCCCTTCCGCTATCTTGCCCAACTCCTCTCCCCTTGAGCCTCCTGTATATGCATGTCCCAACTCTGTGTTTCCTGACATGCCAGACCTTCCTGAATCACTCTCTTTAGAGTCCACTGCCTCAGCCTGCTCCAGCACCTGTTCTGTTGATCTGTTGGATCCTCCTGATTCCATGCTTGTGTTTTTACTGATTTGCATCTCTTGTGGTTCAAGTGCACACACCTGCCCTTGTGTCTGTGTTGGCCTACTGTACCATCTAGACAGGAGATCAGCCCAAGGGTTAGATGTCCCTGGCAGGAATTGAACCCTCAACCTTCCAGGGGAGGGGTAGTTCTCTGCCAACCAAGCCAAGAGACGCACCACTCGGATGTCCTCCACGACTTCTTTCGGTGCTAACTTCGTAATCCTTTGCACTGCTGAGTTCGAATCAGTGTGCAGGGTTAGCTGACCCCCAGCCACCACCTGTGAAACCGATTTCAATGCCCATATGAGAGCTTGAAGCTCCCCCAAATAAGAGCTGACTTTTTCTCCTCCCTTATCCGCACACTTTCGACTGTTGAGGCTGACGATACACCCCTCTGAGGGGGTACCTCTGAACAGAACATACCCCCACCCAGAGGATGACCAGTCTGTAAACAGATTATACTCTCCAGAATCTGAATTACCCAACTTGACATTATTAGTCAGTATGGATTTCCATGCTTCTGCCACCAACTGTTGCATGAGTTTCGGATTCGATCCCTTGGGAAGCTCCAGCAGAGGTTGAATGATGTTATGGAAATTCGGGCAAACTCCCCTGCAGACATTAAGCATGCCGACGAATTGACGGACGTCCCTGACGTCGCGCATTTCTGGCAACTGACGCACTTGGTCGTCGACGTAGCGTCGAAGACTGTAGCTCCCCTTCGTGACCGTGTACCCCAAGTAGGTAACCTCCTTTTGTCTGACGACCGCCTTTGCCCTGTTTATCCGTAATCCCATTTCGTCGAGCCTGGTCAGAACACGTCGCAGGTTCCTGTCATGGCCTTCGACGCCTTCTCCGCCGATTATGAGGTCGTCGACGAAGTTACGACCGGGGTATCCGTGGATAGAGCTCCGGATGCGGGAGTGGAACAGCCCTGGCGAACAGTTCCATCCCTGTGGAAGGCGGAGGTAAGTGTAATCCCCCTCTCCGGTTTCAAACGCGAAGAGGGGCTGGAGCGAATCGCAAACGTCCACCTGGAAGAAGCCCTGCTCCAGATCCAGGACGGTGAAGTAGTCCCACTCAGGTGGGATCGACTTCAGCACATCCCGGACATGGAGCAGGGACGTCTTCCAGGCGTCGGAGTACGAGTTCAGCAAACGGAAATCCACCGTCTTACGGACCTTTCCATTCGGCTTCCTTAGGAAAAGTACGGGGGAGAACAGAGCCCGCTCGCCGACGCCCAGAGGACGGATGACGCCCTGTCCCTGCAACGAGGTAAGAAGTTTCCGAATCTCCTTAGGCGCGACGTCAGTGGCGTAGTACCGTATCCCCGTGTTGTGCAGCGGAATCCTGTGGAAGGGAACGCGCCATTTCACCTCCCTGTGGCAAACCCGAAGAGGAGTAGCAGTCGCCTTTGCGTCTCTGCTAAGGTCGTCACGAATCACGTTCGGAAATTCGCGTCGCCAGTATTCCACTGAGCCTGTATCCTCCGTCTCTGACTGCGTTTCCGGCGTGCAGGCAGGTTGTTCCTGAGTGGTTTGAACCATAGCCGTGTGTCCGGTCCAAAGTGTTTCCCCTGTCCCTACTGCTGTGGTGTTGTCAAGAAGGTCGTCAGCCACCTCCTCCCAAATCGTCGACAGTTGAGAGTAAGGGGATGTTGTGTGTTCGCTGAAGCTTCTGCCTGGCGGTTTTCCCCTGAGGGCTTCCCAGTACTTCCAGAGATCAAGGTGCTCCTGTTCCACTGTCTCCCCTACCCCCCCCCTGGGTGAGCAGAGTAATTTTTCCTCTTGAAGGAGAGAGACTGAACTCTGGTTTTTCCCCAGTATGTCACTGTTAGTGGGACTCTCAGTAGTTACAGTCTGTCCCTCATTTTGTTTCTCCACTGCCCCTACATTTTGTTTTTCCACTGCCCCTACTTTCCCCCCCCTGGGTGAGCAGTCCCCTTTTGCCCTTTGTGAACTCTGGACTGTACTCTGGATCTGTCCCAGTGATTCCCTGTCTGTTGGACTCTCAGGAGCTACAGCTTTGCTATCTTGCAGCAGAGTGCTGTGTGCAGTCAGGCTGTGAGGTGTGAGGGCACTCTGGGTGCCTTGATGTTCCCCACATGTATGTCCCTCTCCCCCCCTTTGTAAGTCCCTCCATTGATCCTGCTGGGGGGTGGAGAATGTACCCTGGCTTGTCCCCAGTGTAGCACTGTTTGCAGGACTCTCAGTAGCCACATTCCCCGCCTGTGTGTGGAATTTCGACTGCTGTACTCCTCCCTGAGTATCTGGCTTGGGTAAGTGGTGTACAGCCCCTGAACTGCTGGTCTGTAAGTCAAAATTCTTTCCTCCTCTTTCCCTATCTGATCTGATGAACCGGCTGGTAGCATCAGAGCTATTGGGCTGACATTCAAAGTCTGTGTTTGATGTCTGTGTTCTCCCCTCATTCTCAGAGTCCTTCCCCTCAATCCTGTCCCTGAGTGTATAGTGCATAGCTGAACGCACATCCAGTTCTGTGAGAGAGGCTGTGCTCTGGCTCTTCCTCAGTGTTGCACTGTTTGTTGGATTCTCAGTAGCTACAGCCTCACTGTTATGTGTTGTTAAACTCTGTACCTCACACCCATCCCCTGAGCTGAGATGCTGTTGTCCAGAGTCAGAACTGATGGTCGGTCTATCCCTGTTTTGGACAGCAGTCGATAGTACTCTACTTTCCCCCTCTGGGCTCAACTGCTGTTCTGCAGATGCAAGCTGGCCTGTTTGTGACTCACAGTCATTCGTTGGTGGAAAAGAAACCTTTTTACATCCTCCATCTCCCTGTGATTCTATTCCAGAACATCCCCCCTCCTCAGATTCCACTTCCTGTGGTGGGAAAGAAACTTTTAGACATCCTCCATCTCCCTTCTTTTCAATCCCAAAACACCCCTCCTCCTCAGGTTCCACTTCCTCCTTCTCTCTGAGATCCAAACCATGGGGCAGTAAACCATCCTCCTCTTGTTCGACACATCCCTCCTCTGCTCCTCCTTCCTCTATCACCACCGGCGTTCCCTCAGCCACCCTGAAGCTAACCAAACACAGTTTTGCAGTAAGCATCCTTGCCTCCAGCTGGGCGTTATACAGCGTGAGTCGAACTCTTCCGTCGGAGTTCGTCGTCACAGAGTGAAGGAGGTTTTGGGGTTGTCCTATGGCCATTAACGAAAACAGGCCAGGCCCAGTAATTCGAAAAGGGAGAACAACCGTTTTAATCGCGTAGGGTCCCAGAACCAACGACGAGCCCAGGGGTAAACGAAACTCCCCATCCTTCCCCACTAAACGAATCCTGCGTCCCTTTTTCGTGTGAGGGTCTTGCAGCACTCGAACAACACCCCGTTCTGACTCTCCCGACTTCTCCCCTACCTTCATGACTGCGTGACAAGGGATGGATGTTCCATTCTTGCCCCAGAGGCAGTTGCGAGCGCAGTCGACAGTAAGGGAAAGATGCGCGAGTAGAGGGACGCCCAGGATAATCTGGGATGTGTTTTCCGAAACCAGAAACACTTCTTTTCCCTCCCACGGTCCTATTTTGACGTCGAGCGTCACCGTCCCTCGCACGTTCTCCTTGCTTCCGTTGAACCCGGTCAGCGTTAACACTCCTTTCGGAGGAGCGACTCCCCATCCGTGTCTTTGACAAACCTTCCACGGCATGATGGAGCATCCACTTCCACTGTCGACCAACGCTTCGAAGAGTTGATTACTTCCTCTCTGTTCTCCTTCCAACCTGAGTTTCACACGAAGCTGCTTGCGCACTGTATCTCCAGCGGGTGTCCCTGCTGCGACCGAATGGCACGCCGACGACGACTGCTCGTTTTGTATTGCCTCCAGCAGCTCGCCGAAAGCATCGTCGTCCACGCTCGCCACCTGCGCTCTCCTCTTCGTCCGGCACTGCGCTTCCCAGTGCCCTTTCCGTCCGCAAAACTGGCAGAAAGGGGTCTCGCCTGTCCGAGTAGGTGGCCGGTCCGCCACCAGAACTTTCGTTCCCGCATTAGGTTCTGCTTTAGCCTCCACTTTCCCTTCTGTCTTTCCCTCCTCATCCTTCTTCACTTCCGCGAGCACTGCTTCCCTGTACTCCGTCCTCCTCTTCATTCGATCCAACAGCTCCCGAAGTCCGCTGAAGGTCAGTTTTTCGAACTCTGTTTCCACCACAACGCGGCTCAACACTCTTCCCGGTAACCGGGCTACGAGTAACCTGACCGCTTTTTTCTCCTCTTCCACCTCCGCTGCTTGTCCAGTGTTTAAAAACATCAAGAAATAACGCTGCAAAAATTCCAACTCCGTCTCCCCCTCCGTTTGTTGCAGCCGCCGAAGTCTGTCCAACGTGGCTGATCCCTCCGTCGAAACCGAAGCCGCAGGCGCCGCGCTCCCGAGCTCCAAAACTTCCCTCCTCATCGCCGTCTCTGTTCTACGCCGCCGTAACCATGCAGAACCCTTGTCGAGGAACTTCAGGAGGTACCCCAGCAGAAGCGAGGAGGCGATCCCAGCTCCGACCAGGTTGGCGTTGGATCCCCGCAGGACACCCCAGAGCTTGTGCATCCTGTCTGCAAGCTGCACAAGCTCCAGGGTGTCCCACGCAGCAGCGGGGTTCGGTGAAGGGGAGGGTAGGGCACGATGTGAGTGTCGATGTCTGATCGACCACATCAGCCTCTGCCAGAGCTCGTGTGGAGACGTTCTGGGCGTGTGAGGCGTAGAGAATGGAGGAGGTGATGGGGGATACGTTGCTGGCGCCCTTCCGGCTGGTGTTGCCGGCGCCGCATTTTGATCTGATATCGTCGGTGGTCGCTGTAACAGCAGCGACATACCGGCTAGTAGAGCCAAGCCCCCAAAGGCCAGGATCCACCCTGTTCGCTCCGAAACCATGTTGTTACTGGAAGAACGAGCCTTCCGCAAAAAAAAGTCTTACAACAAAAAAAGACAACCCCGAACTCCCGTTCACAGACTTTCCTTCCCGACTCACTCAACTCTCACACTTCCTCCACTGACTCATACCTCGTACTTCTAACGTAAAACCCCTACTGCCATGGGCTTCTCACCCGCACTGACCAGTCGATTCAACAGATTTGACATCGCTCTCAGAGTCAAATCGTGTGGTAGTACTTTCATTAGAAATGAGTGTCCGTTGTGTGGATTTGTTGATGTGACGCTCTTATGTCTGTCTTTCAGTACTTGTGTTCTACCCGGTCCAACAACTGGTTGGTGGAACAGACCCAATAACACTCACCGAAGCAACAGGCTTTCGAAAACGATGAAGTGAGCTCAAAAGGGTACAGATGGTAAGAGAGAAACTAATTTAAGATGCGGAGGGAAATCTCTTCAGCACCAAATAAAAACCTTAAGATAAAATGAATGGAAGGACCAAAAAAAACAAAACCGCCAGATTCTGCAAGAATTTCTTTTCGTCCCCCTGATTTCAACACGTCATTATAATCGGGTGGACTGATCAAACCAAAACTCCATGTCACACAGAGAATCGATTCTGCCAGCACAGAAGTTTTATCCTCACCATCTTGAGATTTTACGATCAGTCATTATGAAGTTTTCATGAACACGTGGGTACCTACGTAAACATCCACTCACGAAAATCTCACGTTTTACGTATAAAAACACACAGCGGAAGCAAGGAAACGAAACACCTGCAACTATCGACTCTCGTCTATCGCTTTCAGTTCTCCAGAAACCGGCGAATATGTCCAGCGGTATGGATAACCTCTGTGCTCATAGCGTCACGGTGTCTTCAAGCGTTTGCTAGAGTGTGCGCGAAAGATGCTTTTGTATGTCGCAGATCAGAGCGTCGAGGTCACTTACCTCCGCCATCGCCTCCAAACGCTCCGTGAGAACTACAAGGAGCTCACAGCGTCATACCTGGCACTCCGCGAGCGTGGGAACGGGGCCCACGCTCGCGTCGAGAGCTTCCTGTACAGGATGTCGCCCACCCCCTCGCGCTTCACCAGATGGCTCCGTGCCCTTTTCTGTCTTCCGCCCTTCCCCAAAGAGGAAGCTGTGTGGCAAGGGGAAGGGTCCTGGCTTCTCGGCGTCGAAGCTCAAAGGTAAGAAAGCGAAATTCACTTGAAATCAACCGAAAACAATTGCGTGTGTCTGCAGAAACTCAACGTTCCACTTTATGTTTCCTCAGCAGGGGTCTTTCTCCGGTGTCGGTACTCCCTAGGAGCTATGAGATTTTCGAGATTTCCTTGCTTTGTGAGATTCTGTCACACTTGTAACTCGTTTCGTTTCGTTTGAGCAGCGAAACCTGAGTGCGTTTGGTGGTGTTTCTTTTTTAACAGAATAGGGAACCCCTTCGTCACCCCCACCACCTCCATCAGCGAGCCCTCCACCCCCATCACCACTGTCGTCGAGCCCTCGCCCAGCCACACGGGGGCTTGATTTTTTTAATTTTCAATAAAGGGAAACAATTGGGGTCTTTTGTGAAAGACACTTTTTTAACAGTTTTTTGAGTAATTTTATAAATGTGAAACTTCTTTCCAAAGGTCCTGTTGAGCAAATATCTTCGAGTTCCTGTACAATGATCTATAGTCAGAAAAATCCAGTATTGACAGTTTGCTAATCAGTCTGTCAGGTCAATTTAAAGGTCATTGTTGGATGATCGACCCCCCAGTGTTTTACTCTTTTAGCACACAAGAAAGCCATGCGTACACATGTGATGGTCACACATGCAAGCTTGCTTAAGCCAGGTTTTGGTTCTGGTCGTGAATACTAAGGGTGGTTCAGGCACCCTCACTAATTTGCATTGCAAAACCACCACACTCTGTTAGATAAACATTGGGTTACCCATCACAATTGGGTGGTGTATCATAAAGTACTGCTGAGACAGAATTATTCTTTTCCTGGATTGATTATTCTTTTCCATTGAGGCTGCAACTCCACCACAAACGACTATGAAATTGTATTGCACAGGAGAATGTGTCGATGTGGTTCTCTATTTTTCCAGTGGGACTTTGTGTCTGTCAAGGAGCAATGACCTGGATCTAGATCTGGGACGAGGGGAAAGCGAGGGTAAAATGCTCAATAACTTCCCTCATCGCATGTGAACCAAAAAAAAAAAAAAAAAGAATCAAACACTGGCCAGAAAGTTATTCCATGCTCCCAACAAGAAAATCCCCGATCAGCCAAATCACCTCAAAAAAACACACCCTCATCTTCTTTCCTCCCTCTCCCCCCTACCTCACCATTCCAATAACAATCGGAAACCCCTGAATTGAGACGGTTAATGTGGAACAATTCATCAGCAAAAAAAAAGACAAACACATTCTGCAGTCTTACCCCCAAAAACGAAACCCCCCACCCACCCTCTCAAAAAGAACCCCCTGCCATCTTTCCGAAACTAACCCAGGAAAAAAAAGGGGGGAATAAAAAAGAGCCGGTCAAAAGAATAGGTAAAGAATAAGTTGAAAGATATTCATTTGATCTAGTTTTTTGTGCATTTTCAAGGGGGACTCTCTATCTTTTTTCTCAGGCCACCGTGACTGGCTCTTCTGAGGATTTAGTGACGAACGCACAATCATCGTCGATTCGCTTGAACACAGGTTTCGGAGCTCTGACTTGATGGCCGGATCGTAGCACCCCCCAATAGGCATCACTCCAGGTCAAATTCTGAATCACAAATTTGCCAAAGAAAGTGAAATAAAACGCAGGGTGCAAACACATTCAAAAAACGAAACTGAGGTCAATATTTTGAATGGAAGAAAGGGAAAAACAAACGAGGTACAACGGACCTCCCCCCCCCCAGTTTTCTTTCTTCTTTTTGGATTTTAAACTGTGTTTTCATTTGTGTGGATTACCTGGTAATCTTGTTCCGAGAATCCGAGCTGTATGTATATTCTTTGAGCGAGGCGAGGGGTCACTGGGGAAAGCATGACTGCCACAATTCGCACGGCCTCCAACACAGAAACTAGTACTTGGCCTGCATATGCTTTCTCTCCATTGCTCCCCTTTAATTAAGCAACAACAACAAAATGGCCACAGAAAGATCACGATCCGTTTTTTCTTCGATTGTTGGTGGTTATGTTATCTCAGCAACTGGCAATCAGGTTCCAGAATTCCAACAATTTGAAACGAATTTTTTTTGGCACAAAAATGATTCTCTCCACAACAAGACTCTTAAAAGTGGTTTCGAAGTTCGAATTCGAAAAAGGCGAAGCCTGGGGTAAGCATGCGTAGGTCCCCAGATATCACAGGTACCTTCTTGAATGCAGCCCAGGGTGCGGTTTCCTCCAGGTACTGATTGCCACGGCCGGATATCGATAAAACCCCCGCCAGACCAGCAGAGAAATTGAAACGCTCGTACCCAGTTGCCACTTCTGTCACCTAGAGAAAAAAAACAATTATAAAAAATAAGACGAAAAAAAAATCAGGATTAAAGAAAAAGCAAAATCAAGAGGGTCGAGAACCTGGATAAGTTGAAAAAAAAGGGAAAAGGCTCGTTTAAGAATTCAGTTTTTCGGCAGCAGCAAAAAAAAAATAAAAAAAATAAAGCTTCTTCAAAAAAAATTAAAATATTTTCTTACTTTCATGGTGGCTAGAGCTCTGAGGGGGTTGTCCTGAGAAATGTCGCCCGATGAAACCGGACAGGCGCTGTTGCAGTTTTTCTTGAGAAGGTTGAGAGTTCTGTTCAAAAGATTTCCTATGTCGTTGGCCAAATTGGAATTGATAACGTCACGGAATCGAGGCTCGCTGAAATCTCCATCCTGGCTGGGAAAAGAACCACACCGAAGAATATTTACTTGTTAAATCTACATCTTTTCGCATCCCGTTTTATTGTGGTGAGATATGAATGAATGAATGTTTAATTTACATTAGGCAAACTATTGTGGTGAGATAGTGATGGATTCTGTTTGTTCGTTTGGGTGGCTGCTCCTGTTTCATTCCATTTTCAATTACGGAATTAATCAAAAACAAATTATTGAAAGTAGTGGGGGAAAACGGAAACACTGTTTTTAACTACTCGAATCGTTCGAGCAAAATCCCAGTTAACTAATATATTCCAAATTTATTTATTGGATGGACCTCATCTGAGAAAAAAGTGGGGAAAGAGTGAGAAACTACATGCAACGTATCATCACTGGTGCAACTGTGGAGGAACCGACCTTTCGCCAGAAAAAAAAGAGCATCGTGTTATGTCACTTACCCAAATGCAAACTCTTGCATGAAGAAATATCGGACCGCGTCCGATCCATACGCAGAAACGAGGGCATAGGGGTCCAGCACATTTCCCAGAGATTTTCCCATTTTCAATCCATCTTTCGTGATGAACCCGTGACCGAAAATGGAATCTGGAACAGGGAGTCCCGCTGACAAGAGCATTGCCGGCCAATACACCTACATAGCCCAAATTGCAAACTTCGATAATCGATGGCAAAGTGCTACAATATCCTCTGTCACTCTTTCCCAGAAAAATACAATACAAAACAAAACAACCAAACAAAACATCACCGAGTTTGTTGAGAGAGTTCAACTTGGTGGGAAACAGCTGCATTTTTTTTGGACGAGGTTATGAACTGTTTCAAGGGCGATTCTACACCCTTCATCGTATTTAGTGTAGCCTACACTATTTCCGTGTGCGGCAGAAATTTTAGAAAACAGAAAATAGTGTGGGCCACACTATTTCCGAAATCTACACTTCTAGTTAACGTTTCGGTTTTCCATGAATTAGTGTGGCCTGCACTGTTACTGAGGTAACACTATTAAAAGACCCACACTAAATACGATTGAGGGTGTAGAGGATTTTATTTCACGGTTTTTGAGAGGAATTTTCTTTTTTTCAGTTGGATCTTGTCCAGTCTGTACCGCATGAAATCTGAGGATATCTTTTCCAATAATGTGCACGTCGGCTGGCCACCCCCTTTCCTGCACTTTGTCCAGACTGGCCGCTTCCCCAGGAGGAAACAAACCAGACAGGTACCCTAAAGACAACACCACCACCATCAAACCTGAATTCATCTAATGACTAATTCTCATCAACACCAAAAAAAGGCTTCCACCAACTTGACAAAGACTGGAAAATACTCAGCTCAAGGCCATTCAAAAGAGGTGTTTCTTTATTTGAGCAAAACTTAAAAACACTTGAAAACAAAACAAAAAAACTTACCAGTGAGGGCGTCAAACCAGACATAAACTGTGTGCTTCGGGTCCTCTCGGATTCGAACACCCCAATCCACGTTAACCCGAGATATGGAAAAGTCCCTGAGGCCATCTTTCACCCAGCCAGCGACTTCATTCCTCCGAGATGCAGGTTGAATGAACTTATCGTTGTTGATGACCAACTCTCCAATTTCTTTTTGGTATTTTGACAACCGGAAAAAGTAGTTTTCCTGGCAACAATAATAATCGACAGGCACCATCAGTACGTGGGTTTCTATAAAATGGCAAAAAGAGGGAGAGCCTCTCCAAATTGGCATATGGAAATTTCTATTTCCAGATGATCCCTCGCTTCTCAACGAAATAATCAGTTTCGTTTCTTGAAACGGTTAAGTCCTTGGAAATCCCAACCAGCTCAAAAATTATGCAAGCAGGGCATTTCTTTTCCCTTTCCTTTATGTACAATACGCTACACACCTCTTTCCGGAAGAAGCATTTTTTCCGGTGGACGCTACAGCAATGGTCGACCATTTCCCCATCATCCTTGTACTCTTCGCAGTCCACGCAATACCACCCTTCATATTGGTCCAAGTAAATGTCCCCCCGTTCCCACACCCTCTCCAGGACTTCGCTGACAAAAGCCCCGTGCCGTTCAGACGATGTCCGGATGAAACTGTCGTATTGGATGTCCAGTTCTGACCACAAGGCTTTGTATTGTGAAACTATGTGGTCGCAATGCTCCTGTGGCTCCATTCCATTGGATTCAGCGGCCAAGGCGATTTTTTCCCCATGCTCATCGGTCCCGGTAATGAACGACACGTCCTTCCCTTTGAGCCGCTGGAATGAAAAGGCAAAACAAATATGGAAAATATGTTCAGGTTTTTCGGGTGTTTGAGTATCCAAGGGTTCGGATTTCATGGAACCCCATTCCCCATCCATCTATCCATCCACATTCTTGCTTTGCTTCTCCTTTGGTTGATTTTTTTTGGTCGGTTGTATGTAGGGTTCTGGCAAAATTAGGGATATTCAGCAATTCAACGCTATTTGCATTTCAACGTTATTATTACTAATCAAAATAGGGAGGTAGGGGCGAGTCGGGGGCGAAATCGCTTTAAAAACACCGTTTTTTTTGTGAATCCTGTGATCCTTCAACGTTTTTTTTTTTTGACTGTTGCTGAACATCTCTGTTATCATTCTTTACACATTTTTTGTATATATATTTTTTCGGAGCAGGTGTGAAGGTCACACAAAGTATCAAGGTTCCGATGTGGAAGGGGGTGCAAAAAAATGCATGCCCCCTTTCATGCTCCTTACTCCAGTGTCGTTGGATGGGAAGCAATCAGAATCCTAGAGAATAGTTGGTCTTTTTGTCCAAAATGATAGCCCATCGGTTTTTATTGTATTATTGATCATACCTGATATCTTGCCACGGCATCGGCTGCAATGGTTGGATAAGCACTGCCCATGTGAGGGGCTGGAAAAAAAAAGTTATCCAACATTTCAACATGAATAAAAAGTATGAGACAAGTAGATTTCTCAGAAACTAAACACAGGATTACTTGGAAACAAAACAGTGATGAGTGACGTCACACTTTCGCCCCAAAAAAACATGAAGAGAACCTTCAAGCAGCACTTTTTCCTTTGGTACCTTGTACGCGCCATTTTTCAAGAGGAGAATTAAAGATAGAAGGTCGGTGAGGAGTGAAAATAACAATGAAAATAAAAAAGAAACGCGCGTGGGGACACCGCCCACGACGAGAAGCGTCTGGATATAAAACTCCAAAAAACTACCAAAAAAAAAGTAGGGGGGCAAACAACGGCTCACCAGCGTTAACGTAGTACAGCGGCGTGGTGACCACGTACTTGTCAGGGTTACGTTTCGAGCCGTTAGTCTGGTTCGAGGCGCATGCCCTCACGACCCTGCATTCGCTCACTCGCCTCACATTTCGCAAGGGAGTCCTGAACGAACGCCAGCCACCCCTTGCGCCGTGAAGCAGCCCACGGCACCCCAACGACACCATCTAGGCCCGCCTTGTGGACTGGAGCAGAACGTCGGAAAAACGAAGGGAGACGGAAACGAAAAAAAAAAAGAAAACGTATTGATTACTGGCGATCGCCAGAGTGGTTGGTAACCGTCGTCGAACTCGAAACCAGTTCCGAGCTGATTTCCCCGCTTTGTGAACATCTCGTGCCAGCATTTGGAAATCGAACACTAACCGTTTACCGCAGCCTGACGTATATCCAAATCACTCTTCTGGCACCATCTCATGGATGTGTTATATTTTTGTTTGTTTCGATCAAACCCAAGCTGGGAGCTGGCGCCGCAAACACCCTCAGTTCGGCTAGATTGATCGAGTTGGAGCAAGGATTACCCCTGATTCCAAAACCAATGTTTCCCTCCTTCTGTAGCATCAACTTCACTTTCACTTTCAGCCCATTCCATAGGATTCCCCCGTTTCAATTGAGATTTAGAGTTTGAAAAGCGGAGCCATTTTTTTTGGTGATTAGTGGTGGCTCGATATCTTTCAAGAAAGATATCTTGGTGGGGTGTCACCGCGAACATCGCTTTTGGTGCTGGGCCACCAAGACATTCAACCCTTGCAACGCCAGTGGTATCCAACTCTTTGATTAAAAATCTTGCATCTTGGGACAAATGGTTACAATCTAAGAGTGGTTCTCTAACTTCAGCCATTCTGCAGAGGCGGGCATCCAGCCATTTCCTTCTTTCAGCAAAGCACCTTCGCCCAGAATCCCAGTGACAAACTCCTGAGGGTTAAGAGCACCACCCGGCATGAACATCATCTTCTTGATGTGCTCCCCAGATTTTCTACTGAGGGGGTCAGCCAACATGTACTTGCTCCAAATCTGGGCGGCCAAACAGCGAGCGTACAAATAGGAATAGTAGCTTCCACCGTACGATGCAAAATGACTATGCCATAATTCCCTGCAAGTGCCTTTGACAAATGGAAGCACCCCATGCTTGTTCACGATCTCAGCTAGTACTTCTGATGTCCCCCCCGGTGGGCAAGGGTTCTCCCCGAAGTAGGCCTGATCCACCATACTCCACTGGATTTGTTCTTGCAGAGCCAATGGCCACACCACCATTTCACTCTCAATGGTTTGCGTCAATTCCTTGATCGACCTCAATTGCCCGTTGGAATCAGAGCCTGCCAGTATCTGCAGCAGCTCAGGAACCTTTGCATAAAACTCCATGAAATGAGATGGGATCTCCACCACATCAAGGGGCCCCCTCGTTCCGAACAGAGTTTGATACTTGGTCCGACAGAGCAGGGCATTCAAGGCATGTCCGAATTCATGGAGAAAGGTTTTGAGGTGGTGGTAGCCAATCGAATCCGAGGACATTCTCATGGCCATTGCCACGATGGGTGTTTGGTAAGCCCCGTCAGCCAACAGTCGACCACATCTCAAAGTGTAAGTCGCACTACCAGGAAATTTATCCTCCCGATCAAACAAGTCCAAGTAGATATGCCCCAACATTCCATTCTCTTGATCCTCCACCATCAGTTTTTTGACACCGGGTGCCCAAATTTCTCCCGAAGTCGGTGAGACCTCACTTAGAACCACCCCAAAAGCTTCTTTCAAAATTCGTTTCAAGCCCTCCACAACATGCGAAACTGAAAACCTGGACTCTGTGGGGGCGAACGCCCTTCGACCCATCTCTCCATAACGCCAAACATCCCAAGGCTTCATATCGGCTCCTCCCAAACTGACCAATGCTTTCGTGACAGTACCAGCAACATCTGTGACCCCATCGCTCAAAGCCTCCAGGAAACGATTGACTGCCTCGGGGGCCCCAGCTATATTATCTTTTAGAGTCATGTGGGCAAAGGATCTGTGCTGCAAGGTTCTGGCCAAGTCCATTCGTACCCTGATCAACTCGTCCAGAATGCCTGCATTTTTGGGCAGGGATTGAAAGCAAGCCATGTAAGCCCTCTTCCTCAACTCTGAGGTCGGCAGCTCTGTTGAGAAACACCCCAGACTCGAATAAGGGACTTTGGTGGCGTAGCGTTGACCCCCCTTGTGACTGAATAAAGCGGCCACTTCGGGAGGTAGCGTTTCAAGCTCCTGTCGATTTACGACCAGGTCTTTCATTTGCGACGTCTCGGATAAAGAAGCGTCGAACGCGAAACACACTTCCTGCTCCTTCCGCCAGAGATCCACGACCTCTTTTCCCTTGAGCGAGCAACCTCCCCTTTCGAAATCCACGATCAGTCGCTCCCCGACCAGGACAGCCTCTTCAGTCCAATCGTCCGAGCCCTCTCGTCGACGCTCCATGGACTCCCATAATTTCGACAGCAAGCTTTCGTCCGCGTTCAAGTTTGCGATATAAGTACCAGCACTCAAACAAGCTCCTCGAGCATGTTCGCGCCAAGCGGGCTTCGGGTGCATCGATCTGCAAAACTCAGCGGGATCCGCCACGCGACAAATGGTGTCGGATAGCTCGTCGATCAGTTCGAGCACCCGAATCCCGGGGCCTTCCTGCAAAGTCTCCTCTCTGAGTTTCTGACACCTATCGATGGCGTTTTCAACAAGGGCGCCCCAGTCCTCCGGGCGATGCAGCCCGGGTAAGGCCATCAAGCCCACATCCAGACTCCGCTTGTTGATGAAGCCCCTCATCCCCTTCCGCCTCCCAAAACCGGCCAATCGCAGCCGTATCGTTGACTTTCAACGCCGGCCTTCAATATCGACGGGGCTTGAAGTGTTCAAAACCCCACACACAGCACCCAGCGCAGTGCTGGTTTTTTCCTGCAGGGTCGCAGCGCCACGCGGTAATTATGCTCAGCATTCTGACACCTACCGCGAAACGATCTTTGACGTTCTTCTGTATGAGGAGCCGTGAGTCGTCGCTCCATCAGTTCCAAAAGATCACGTGCACCTATTTCAGCCAATAGAAATACAAGAATCTCCTCCGTTTTGTGAATTCCGTACGGCATTGCATGTGGATTTAAATCAGCGATCCCCAAGATCGTCGACCAGAAACTCTTCGGTTTTTGGCCGAGAAGGTCCCGTTCAGCGCCTGTTCAGCGGTGTACAGTTATCTCTGCAGCTCTGAACGCCCCGTGGAGTGCTTCGCTTGGTTTCGCGCACTGAGTCGGTGAGTAGACCCCGTCCATTTAAAGAATCATCAACAATCTTTGAGATCTCTGTGTGTGCTCCTCACAACCGAGCCTCGTCTCGGAACTGGGATCTGTCGGAACATCGCACGTTATCTCAACCAGTCCAATAAGTGCTCGGGGCTCGATAGTGTGGGGTTCGGCGCTTGTGATTGTTGTTCCCGCCTGGACCTCCACTCCAGGAAGACTTAGACGAGCGAAACGCCAGCAGCCTCCAGCAGCTGGTCGCCCTTGCAACTGGAGGGCTAAAGCTGTAACTGCAATTTGACTGTGACTGAAGTTGTGAGTCCAGTGATTCATTTCCTGTCTTGGGATATCGCGTTGTTCCTATTATTTGTTTTGTTCAAACAAACTAGAGCAGCAGAATGAGCCATTGACGCTTTGATGTTGAAAATATGCATGTATATGAGTCATTGAGTGGATCTGATATTCTTCATCCTTGTTCATTTGGCATTCTCTGATGGCGTTGGTGCGACTGTGTAGGATTCGCTCCTGGGGGGGTACCTAGCACCAAGGCTACTGCTGATAATAATTTCGCCCCTTTTCCACTGCCAAGGGATTCCCTGGCCACGTTGATTTCGCATGAGGGGTGCCAAAAACACCGTCGGGAAGGGATCCCCTCATGCTTCCGCCCCTACACTTTATCTCTGTCCATTGTCAGGCCAGTTGATGCAAAATCCGGTGGTGCTGGTGGAGAGTGGTCAGACATATGAACAGAGTGCCATCGTCAAGTACCTCGAGAGAGGAAACCGATGCTGTCCGATATCGAAAACCCCGCTGTTGAATTGTGCGATGGTGTCGAACATTGTGCTCAAAAATTGCATAGATGGGTGGGTGAGTCGGAATGGAGGGGGGGTGCAGGGGGGTGCCGGGATGAAGGCTGAAGAAAGCGAGGAATATGATTGGGCGACGGCTATGCTGGAGGAGCAATTTCAAGGGATGTACAAGGGTTGGGATTCTAATGAAGTCAAGTGCGGGATAGACGACGGTGAGGGAAAGCGCTTGAAACGGGAGTGTCGATTTGGAGGTTGGGGTGCCTCTCAACTTGGGGTTTTCACTGATTTTTTTCACTTCTTTTCCATATTTACCCCTCAATTTTTGGTCCAAAGCGATTTTTCACGATCAGTGAACTCAAGACTTCTTGCATATTTGAAAGGGAGGGAAAAAAACAGTGCCTGATAAGTGTTATTATTCAGGTAGTGAGCCGATGGACAACCCGAAATCGATGGAGAAAATTGTGAGGCTGCTCTACAGCCCAGAGGCTACCACTCAGCAAGCAGCGGCTGTGAGTTTGGCAAAATTCTGCTGGGGATCTGACACTGCACAATCACATGTTGGAAGCCTCAAAAAGGGAGGCGAGAGCGCCCTGCATAGGTGTCTACATGTCTTGTCGACTCGATCATCTTCTTTTTCACTTTTAATTAATTTTTTTGGTCCTTACCATAGCCAAATATAAATAACCGAATCCACAAAGAAGAAGAAGTTACAAGCTTCCGCGAGGGGAGATTTTTGCTGAAGATGGAGTTGGTGCCTTTTTCCGTGGCAGGAAATCAAAAGCATGTCCATTCAAAACCTGTGAATAGTTTCCAATGAGGATTTTGTGTTTTGGAGCCTGGGTTGAAGTATTGACTGTGTTGCGATATCGTAGACTGGCAGTCCTGTTGCAAGCAGAAGTCGAGGATGGCAGACCTGGATATTCTGCCTGGGCACTGGCTGAGCTCTGTAGAGGCCACAAGAAAAACCAGGTTATTGTGGCGTCCATCGTACTCTCAGCTCATATCACTGTATATAACTACCATTCCATGCAATCCTTTCTCCCCAACAGAGTCCGTCTTTTTGCTTTCATTCGTTTTGGAAATGCATACAGCATGAAAGTTCGATGGATGATTCCGCTGATTCACTGGGCAAATGGAGGATATGCAAACAGTGAAGCAAGTTCCCAGCACCTGTATTGCAACATCTTTTGCTAATATATTTACTGTGCTTTTTTCTCCGAGTTTGAAAACTCCTCATACTCCAATTCAAAATAAAACAAAAATTCAATTCTGCTGCAGATGCGATTGGCCAAAGTCCAGGATGTGAACGTGGTTTCCCTGTTGCTCCAAATATTCGAATTGGGCTCCGATCAATGGGTAGCCAGAGGGGCACGTCTCATCGGAGGCTGGTGCAATGGAAACTCAACCATTCAAACTATGATGTTGAATGCAAATATCGTCCAAGCTCTGGTCAATTGCTTGCGCGAAAATGCCCCCAATCGGAACATGCATGCGGGGTTGGCACTGATGCATGTGTGCTATCTCAACAATACAACAGGGTAGGCATAAAGAGACGTGTCCTCAATGTTTCACCTCGCCTACATATTAAGCACTATGTGGTTAATGCACCCAGCTCTGTTTTATATGTTCATTTCCAGCTTCTTGTTGGAAAGGGAGAACCATTTCAAGTTTCTTTTTGGAGAGGGAAAAATTGAGATGTAAAGGGTTTGGCACTGGGCTAAAATGCGGTGTCCTGCTGTTGCGTATTTTTCGTAGCATGCAAGCAATGAAGGGCGGAGCATTGATCTATGTTCCCCAGCTCTTGAGCTCCAATGCTTTGCCGGTCCGTGCCATTGCAGCTGGGATCGTCGAGCATTTGCTGTCTCACTTTGATTACAATTGGGGGGCCAATTCTGAGGTTCTTGAACTGCTGGTGGATCTGCTCCACCAAGTGGAGGAGTACGCCAGTGTTTTAGCAGCAACAGCCATCTTTGAGCTTCTTAACAAAGGTAGGAGGCACCATGGTCGTAGCACTTGATAGAAGGATTGTGATCAGTTGGGATGTAGAGGAGCTGCTATCGATTCTGTGTGGAACCGTCTCGACGTCAGTATATTTCGTCTTTTGTTTGACGTTTGATTTTTTTTAAAGTTTTTTTGGATGTTTCAAACCATGCATTGAATGGGTGCGTTTTTTGTTGGCTGTAGAGAAGGCGGACATGAAGTACTTGATGGAAATGGATGTTATACCAAGAGTGATTGATCTCTTGCACACGTGCAGCTACCCTGGCTACCGTCGCCGCTGCCATAAATTTCTTATCAATTGGGCGAAACACGTCTCCTCTCAGGTAGGGGGCTTGGCAAAAAATTGGCAGTAGCAAAAATGGTTAGCACGATTGTCAGCTCCATCCGCAAGGTTGCATCACCAAGTTTTGTTGTGGATTGTCGTAGGGAAGGGGCTCATCCAGTGAAGTGACAGGGTTGGTCATGCAAAAATTCACGGACCTCATCCCGGTCAATTCATCTTCCAGCAACGAGGTGGCGGTCCATGTGGTGTTCATGGTGCTTCCTTTCGGCGATAACTACAAGTATTTGCTGGGGTCGCTGGGGGAGTTCGAGAGGCTGGCCATGGATGCGACAATCAGTGCCGAAGGCAGGGCGATGTGTCAAAACATAGTATCCTACGTGCGAAAAGTCGAAATCGAAAGAAGAGGGAGGGTTCAGGTGCTTTTTACTACGGCTGCAGTGGTGGTTGGGTTGAGATTGGTGAAATTCCTGGGGAAAGCTGTAAGGCAGGGTTGGTTTAATTGGGTATGATTGATTTATAGGTTCACTTCCAGCAAGATAGAGTCGAAAGTTACCACCTCATAGAAAAAGCATCACCAAACAATGGTGGTGTTTTGATTTTATGTCCATTCTAACAGTCTGCGAGTTTTTGCTTCCTTTTTGATGGTAGTTTCTGCAACATTCTTTTTTCAAGGCAAATGTTGAACGGTCCAACGAATGGAAAAACGAACCTTTGTGCAATTTGGAGTTTTGTTTTCCTTTCAACGAGACGTTGGTTCAATCTCTTTTGGTGGGTGTTTTATTTTGGGGGGTTGTTTTGCATCGATCAGCCTGGGTGGAAAAAAGTGTGACCATGTAGATGAGGTGGGGCTTTTTGGAAAGAAAAGGATATGCTTCGGTGAATTTGCTTCATTGGCACTTTTTTGATAGTTCTGGGTTTTGGCATTTGATGACCACTGTTAGAAGAAATGCATTTTTATCTCTTTTTGTTTATTTTTGCTTGCTTTTTTTTTCTTTCTTGGCTTCACCCAGGGTCTTTGCTGTGATTGGGTTGGATTCTGGGAATTATCAAAACATCTGTTTTCTGACAGTAGTCAAGGCGCTTCTCTTAAATCATTGTTATGGATGGGGGGGAGGGTGAAGAAAACTGTAAACACGGATCGACCTGTTCTCAGATTTCTTGTTGCTTCATGACAGATCGTCTGAAATCGTTGTTTCAACCCACTGCAAAATTAATATGGGGTGGCCCCACAACAGAGTGAACTGTTCACTGTGAACGCGATTGGCTGATAATATGTGATTTGTTGTGAATCTGAGATTGAAGTGAGGTGGTATATATTCGGAGTCTAGAACTAGGGGGGCTTCTCCGCAATACTGCGGTTGCATTGTGCTGTCTACAACAGATTGACAAAGGGGTACTTTACGGGGGTCATTGCTCATTTTCATTCACTATAAAAACCGAAGCATAGCATCGATCATTGAGGCTCTCAATCTGCAACATATATATTTTTGTCCCAACAAAAATTTCTGATGCATGAAAAGTAGCAAAGTTACTGGCCAGTATTCCATCTCTGCACAGCAGCACAGGGATTCCCAGAATGCCAATGGCATCGTGACATCAAATCGTTCATTGTTATATCACAATCATTATCTTTATAATTATGGTAAAAACCATGGTCAAGAGACCCCCCCCTTCCCGCCCTGCAACTGTTCAACAGAATCAATCAATCAATTATGAAAAAATCCTGAAACATCCAAGTAGCCTGCCTCCTTTCAGTGCTCTTGTTTCTCGATTGGTCCTGCCTCATTCGTCGGTTTCGTGGGAGTGGACGAAGTCTGACTTCCAGGGGCCACCTCATGACTGGTGGTGGTCCACCCATCAGGTTTCGCAATGAGCGCAGCATCTTGGGGAGTATCCTCTTCTTGACACTCTTGCGGTGTTCCCTCTCCATTTGATTCAGCCTTATTCGTGTCTTGAGCACATGTGGAAGCTTCCATTTCGGCCTCCAAACGCTTTTCACGGGCAGCTATGAAGTCCTCGAAACTTCTCTGTTGAAGAGGCATGCAGAGGATTTCAGTCCAGCATTCCTTGCCCCCCCCTCATCCGGAAAACTCTTGAATGATCGGCCAGGTCATTTTGCACAGCAAAAAATACTCCATAGCAAGGCTATTCTGATTGTGGAGTGGAGGAACAGCTTACCCCTTGATTGACGGAATTCCATATCCAATCAGCAGAAGAGCTGGTTAAAAAGAGAAACCCCAAGATCGCAGCCGAAGCCACCGTATGGAAAGTCATTTGACGTCCATACTTGTAAGAGAACTCCGACCAGCTCGAAAAACCTGAAATAAGACAAACACCAACTGAAGAAACATACCAGTAAAACAATCTTAACAGGGACCTAACTAAACCATTTTCATATTGAACAAATGCAAAAACATTTCTCAGAACAAAGCCAGTGTGCCAAAAAACACAACTCCCTACCGGAATTTTTCCAGGCCTGGCGATTTCTTCGAAATCCAGAGGAGCGGGGTGCTCCATATGATTCGTATGGATTATATGCACTGTGGTATTTGTTGTTGCGATTGGCCCTGGCATCGGAACCAGCGTCTGACCAAGAGCGTCCTTGTTGCCCAGACAAATCGTACATAACCCTGTTTGCATCTGTTGATTTTTTTCCCCCAACACAACAAAACTTTTATATTTGCTACAAGACAGCACAAGGTACCCTATTTGTGAAAAACGTATCTTAGATTCCCCACTCCAGGAAAGAAAAGAAAAAGAGCAGTACTGCCGGCAAGATGCTGTCAATTCAGTATTTTGGAGATGTCCTCCATTTGACTGTTTTCCACCCACCATTGCTCAACACCCTGTAAGCCTCAGCGGCTGCCTGCATTGGAACCAAATCACAAATCCTCTAGCAGACCATAGCAAAAAGAGGAAAGAATATACCTAGAGGGTTTTCATTTCACTTGCCCCTCAAAAGGAGTGATGAAAGCCCTCCGAAAAAACTTCTTGTCAGAAATGTAGGAAAAAATTAGCAAAGTCGACAAGAAGTAGAAGCTGGATGTCCCTCTATGATAAGAGGAATAACAGACCCTTCGAAATAATCTCTGTACAAAAGGCTCACCTTGAATCGTAGGCTGGCTTGTTCTTGTTCTGCCTTGGTTCCATTGCAAAACCTACCCCAAAAGAAACCAATTCCCCGCACAAAAATGTAAAAATATGTGGATCCACTGGCAGATACAAGCTTTTCTATCACCATTGCTAGGATACTCAGAGGGCGATGAAAGCGAGCACAGGATAGCTCCATTCGTCCCTAGCATTGATTTCACTGAACTTTTTCGGGTGATTGGGATGGTTTGGGATGGAAACAAGAGGGCGACGAGGTTTCCATTTCTGAAAATATGCTTAGTCACCATTCATGTGCCACCAATAACACATGGTGGACAAACGATTTTCAATGTATTGTCCTGTGCTTCCTGATAATGTTCTGACTGAATTGAAGCACTGAAAGATCTCTAAAGAATAACAGGGATGAATTCCGCTCTTTTGGAGCCTTTTGTCCTTTCTGTTGGAAAAAGGTGGAGGCACCTATCAGGATGGTGCTTCAACGCTTGTTTTCGATATGCGTCCTTGATTTCCTTCAAGGAGGCATTCTGAGCAACCCCAAGAACGCCGTAGTAGTCCATTCCACGAACCACCACGAAGTGCGAGAAGGCACATTTCAGAAACGGGGGATTTTCGAATCCAGCTGAATGTCGTTCTCGTCAGTTTCCGCCTCTCCAAAAAGCGCAAAAAATGAAATTCAACTCATTCTACAGTGGTTCTGGATGAGATTAAAGCACCCCAAAGTCAATTCAGCCAAACAGGAGGTGTGTAGTGCAAAATGATTGGATTGAGGATTTGCCTTGGTATCTTCTTCTGTGGGCCTGAATGGTGAGCACTCACATCACAACATTGATTTGTCGAAAACATCGACCACACAGATAAAACACACATGAGACGTTGTTGCAGGAACCTACCTGCATGAATCGTGTTTGAAAAAACAAAACAAAAAAAACAGTATCCCCCACTTATCGACCCAATCCTCTCAAAAACATCAAAAATGTGGACCCCGTGCTGTTATTGTCCTCCAATCTAGTTCACGATATTGATGTACACCTCCCATAATGATTGGATCCAGAACAACCCACCCCCACCCCCCTGCCCCCACATGGGGGGCAGTGATACAATCTACAATCCCTCTACTACACAACATGAATGAAAAGCCCTTCTGGTTGGACTTTCCATGGCACACCATCGGCCATCTTTTCCCAATTCGAATCTCTCCATTCCAGTGTTAGCCTCGCCCTCGATGGCTTTCCTCCCACCGACAGCATACATGGCCCCGTTAAAATAAGTCAAAGAAAACCAAGCTCGTGAATCCAACATCGACTCGCCGTTGAACCACATGCTCACCCTGATAAAATACGCACAAAAACCCATAGTGTGATTTGTATACTTTTTCCTTGGATCAGTGGAAAAATCAGCTTTCCGACCGGGATGCCTTTCAACAATATTTTGGCGTACATTTTGGAGTACTAGCAATGATAACTATGTGCAGAAAAATACAAACCGAAATGTTAGTTAAAATACCACATGCAAAAAGCAATGTTGGTCAAATCACGAAGTTTTTACTTTTCTGAGGCAAATGAGCACCTTGGGTCAAATATTTCTGTGGTGTTAAGAACACAATAGCCTCCTCCATGGTCGTCGCAGGACACCCCGCCGGCCGCCATTATATATTGCTGATTGGATGCACACCCCAAAGCTGTCCTTCGCCTCGACATCCTACCCACACTCTCCCACTTGCCCTGAAGAATCGAAGCAAAATAAACCAAAATTTTCATCAACCCTCAAAGAAGGCAAAACAAAAAGAACTCGGTCGATTTCTCCAAAATACCCAGAAACGCGATAACTCAATTTTTAAAGCCAATCCCCTGCTTGATCAATAGAAACAGCTTATACCCTGCTAGAACCAACACACATGACTCCAATTTTTCTAGGATTGATAGGGGAGGCCCAAAATTATTTCATTTTCGAGTGAAGCAAAACTGAACTTCTCCGAATCATGTAACGGGCGATTTTCCAGCCCTGAAGCAATCAACTATACTCAAAAGAACAGAAAAACCCAGGAAAGTTAAAAGCACTCCACTTCAACGACCCACTCTGCGTAAGTCCAGGTGCTCCGCCGATTTCATCAATCCCTGTTGATCTCGCATCCCCCCAACCGCAAAAATCGATCCATCGCAAACCACCGTCGAATGGAAAGCCCTTCTATGTTTCAGACAAGGGCCCTCAAACCATCGATTCAACTCTGGATCATAGATCTCCACTACCATCAAGGAGCTCTCCTCGGTTCTACCACCGACTGCTACGATTTTCCCATCGCATTCAACCAAACCCACGGCTGAACGGGGGGTGGGCAAATCAGCGAGCCTTTCCCAACGACCTGAAAAGAAGCCAAACGTAAGTTTTCCCAACCCTTTTTGCACTCCATTTAACTCTATCTGGGCCTGATTTTCTCGACCACCCAGCAGAGAGGCATTCACCCACTCCATTACCAAATAAAAGAACATGAAATCCGGATAGAACAAAGGAAAAAAGAAAGATTATTACCTGAATCTGGATGGAAAAAGTAGAAAAACCCTCGACCTTCCCACTCTTCCGACATGCCACCCATAACATACATCCTGCTGCCCACACTGACTGTCGCAAGGCTCGATGGTCCAGCTTCAGAAGGCAAACAGCAATCTGGGGCCACCCTCCACGAGCCTTTTTGAAAATCGTATATCTCACTCTGTCAAATTCCATAAATGCAAACAAACGGGGTCAAACCGAGCAACTTTCATTGACCGGCAACTTCAACATATCGGATCAAAAAACCTAGTGGGAAAAAAAGGTTTTGCTTGGAACTCAAGTTTCATGCTGCTGTATAACACAGAGGTAAAACAAACAAATCATCACTGGTTTCTCATCAAACCTAGATTAATGGCAGAGTCCATATCCTCTTGATTCTGGAACAAAACCAACTCACCGTCTTCAGTTCCATTTCTTCTTCATTTGTCCCTCCCAGGATGTACAATTGACTCTTTGGCCCCGAATTCCCAAATCCAGAACTGGCCACGGTACTTCGCTCCTCAGAGTTGCTTGTCGACCCCGGAGCAGCACACACAGCTTCAGACCTCAATGTCGAAACATCATCCAAACGTCCATCTGCCCTTGCTCCATATGATGGAGAGAGGCCAACCACAGCAGGGGGCTGCCCAGCATCGTAGCCCACTTGCATTGATGAAGAAGTGGGTTTGCTCCGTACATGATTCACCTCATGCAACACCATGGTCGACCCTGCTTGTGGAGGGGGAGGTTCCTCCACTACCCTCCTGATGCCTGGAGGATACAGGTGTTTTTCTGAGCGGTTTTCAACATCTTCCACTGGTGCTCGGCCACGAGATCCACCACTCCATCGCTCACTCTTATTGGGTGATGTCTGATCACTTGGTGCTCTCTTTTTCACATTGGGGGCTGATAATACCTGCCCACCCAGCCGCATATCACCACTCTCCTTCCCACAAGGTGTTTGATGGCTGATCTTGCTCTGCTCCTTCGTCCGGGCCCTTTCAATCAGATATTGTTCAGTAGATTCAGGCCGTGACCTGGCAGCATATCCTTGGGCCTCGTTCGTTGGTGGATGTCGAGTTGAAGCATCTGCATATCCGACCTGTTCAGCACCTGGTGCCAATTTAGACCGGATATGGTGAACTCTACTCACTGGCTCCGAAACTTGGGCAACGCAATCATGCTGACCCGAAGAAGCTCCTTCTTCCACTCGATATGGAACTGTGCACCCTCCACCCTTCCCAGCTTCATCAACCATTGGCACCGGTAGCCCGGGTGCCTCAGCCCCACCAAAATCTGGCTGATTTTCCTGGATATTTGATGGTAAGGATGGTGGACTGATGGCCAGCTGGGAGCGCGGTGCGAGGTGCAAGGAATCTAGGTTCATCAGATCCATAGGCCTTTCTGACAAATGAGGAGGGCGATAATGGGAAAGTGGCAAGTCAGACACACTGTTCTCCGTAGCCTGCCCTCGTTTGCAGGGCTCGTTATTCAGTCCCACTCCAGGTAAGAAGCGGGCAGCTTCATCCTCGACTGGAATCCTTTCAAGAGTGTGGGCTGGAAGCTCTTTGCCATGCTCCCTTTTGGAGCTCAGATGATGTGATGGCATTGCTGCTCCATGGCTCCCTGGCCCTTGTGGTGCGTGGAATGGCAAATGTGGAGTTTTGACTTCTGGGATGAGAGGGGCATTCGAGCTCGCATTTCCAAGATGAAAGCTGTAGGAGGCCTTCACGGCCAGTTGAGCCTCCGCCAGCTGCTGCCTGAGCGAGTCATTTTGCAGCACCAGTTCTTCGTTGGCCATCGCCAGTTTCGCCCTATCATCCACGACGTCCACAAACTTCTGGTTCTCTTTTCGCAGGGCATCGTTCTTGGTCCACATCAAATCCATCTCCGATCGAAGCATCTGCAGCGTGGAGTTCAGCTGAGCGTTTTCTTTTTGCAGCTGGGCCACCTCATTAGACCTCGTGGATGTCAGAGTTTCCACCAACCCGCTCATTCGATCGATTTCGTTCAGCAGCCTCCTTTTTTCATCTTGCATCGTCTGGTTGTGGGCAGCATGGGCCTCTTGCTCCCGCCTCCGGGAAATCTCAATATCCTCCATGTTTCGCCTGCAAGTGTCGGCATCGCTTTGCATTCTCCTCAACAACTCCGCCTGAGTTCGCAACAACACCATGTTATCTTCCGAGCGCTTTCGAGCGGACTCCTTCTCCCGGTCAAGCGTGCCAACCTCCCTCTTCAGAAAGTCAATCTGACTGGCGAGGCGATGAATTTCCAAATTCACAGCGTCGTCATCTTGCTGGCCATGAGACTGCCCACCCCCTACGTCAGTGATCACCACTCCACCATTGCTTGTCTGGGAGCTGACCTCAGCCCTGGTCTGAATGACCACCTGTACATTTGCCCCGACCTGGTTCCCCTCACTGACGCCACCCCCCTGCCCTCCCATGCACACCGCCATTTGTTGAGTGACCACCGTCCCAGCCATATCCCCATCACACCTTGTACTTTGACTCTGTCTTCCGAACGAAACAGGCAAAGAGCCTACTCCAAAGCCGGCATTCTGTTGAGATGATGATGACCGCCGCCGGCCCACGATATTGTTGAACATGCGATGAGGGACGATATCCCCCGAAACGTTGGAAATAGATTCGCAGTCGCTGGGTTCAGCTCCACACGTCCCGATCTGAGAACATCTCATGGAATCGTCACTTGTTCCAGTGTTGGGAGGGGGCGAGGGAGGCATGGTGATGCCACCACCCCCTCCACCTCCATCGCTCGTCTTGCATCCATTCTGCAAGCTTGCAACCCATCTATTCCTCTCTGAATCATTGACTGGGGTTCTGCTGGACTCCCTTGCTTTCTCCCTATCCTTTCCAGCGCTTGACGATCTTGCTGGACCTCCACCTCTCTTCCCCCCACTCTTATCGTTTATCTCCCCCATGTTTCGAGGGGTTTTTGGCGTTGATGGCTCACCGCCACCTGGGGGTTCAGCAGCAACGGCCGAACTCGAGGCCAGATTTGCTAGAGCCATTTCTTTCCTCCTTTCCCATTGTCTGTGGATGGTGGAATTCGTCTGATCTGCAGCAGCGCTTGCATTGCCATTGATGAGCCCGCATCTTCCTTTGATGGGCACCTCCCTTCCCACTGATTGGTGAAAGAGCTCCATGATTTCCAGCGTCTCCTCCATGTCCAACTCGAAATGAAACTCCAGAGCACAGAAGTAACACAGCTGGATTTTTGGAGAAAATACACACTCGCGAAGAGGAGCATATCTCACAGCTAAGGAGATCTTGATCTGTTGTGGGCCAAAAAAAAAAACTGAGAAAAATTGGGTTCAAAATATTCGGTGGGGTATTTGGTGAACATCCATTTTGTTTGCGTGTGGCCAGGAAATCCCAGGTGTTTATGGATAGTGACAAAAAGAAAGGAAAAAAGTTTGTTTTCGTTGGGGGAAAGAAAGCTCAATAATAACACCAGAAGATTTGATTTTATGCTTACTCATGGATTGGTTGATGGGGGGAAAAATCATTGGGGATATGTTTCATGCAGGTCACCAAAATGACTTCTTTTTCCAATATATATATATATATATATATGAAAATACATGCATATATAAATGAAATGAGAAAGCTGTGTTGTTCTGAAAACTACCTCCACGACTGGTTGGCTTGAGTGGGGCTGACAGATGAGCTCTGCGGGGCTTTCGACCTTCAGAACTCCATGCAGGAGCCGCTTTTCCCTGTCGAACACGAACGCTGGTCTGTCCACCTTCAAGAATTTCAGATACTCCATCTGCTCCTTGGGCGCCCTGCACACCCTCGCAGCCAAGAGCCTCTCCACAGCATCTTGCGTGGGGCATTCGAAAATGATGCCTTCTAGCAGCCTTCCCAGGTTTCGGAAACGACGGGTGTCCATCGAAGCCTCCAGCGGATCCACCACCAGCACGCGTGTGCTCTATCAGAGCGCGTGAATCGTTCGATAGTCAGTTTGCGCTAACCTTTGAATCCAAAAGAACGTTATTCCGACTTCAGTTGCTGATAGAAACGCAACAATAGGACGTCTTTGGCCTCGGATCCTGACGTCTTTGTATCTCGCGCCACTTCGCAATAACGATAGTTTCCGCCATACCTTTCTTACAAAGATAGTTCCTTTCTTCTCAACCCAGCCTTGGCCCAGTGCAGTCCACTCATGCCAGAAACCTGGACGTTCTCATCAGCGCAGCAACCCCCCAAGGAGGTGTAGAAGAAACGCTGCACAGTCACTACACCCTCCAAAAGTCGGCCAATCACGTCATGAGGGGGTTTCATATTTCCCAGCCTCACCGCTCGAGAAATCCAGAACTGATTCGAAATGCACGTTGATGTAGGCGTCGGCTGCGCCCTGGTGTTCGCGGCTTCATGGTGGTATCAATTTGATAAGCCCGCTCCCAGCACGATCGTCCGAACGAAGGTCAGAAATAGCAATCATAGAATCTTGTCGCCCCCCACAAAACCCAAAACTGTGGAAATCGTGAAAAGGGGAGGGGCAATCATGAGTAAACTAGATAGAGCAACCAACAGAAACCAGTGTGCATGGTCGACCTAACTTCTCTAAATATGGGGACAACAATCGCCAAGGTTTGACAGATCAATTTCTCACAATTTGCTTTTTAGTAGTGTCCGGTTTTTCTCAGTAATTGAAGAACCTCAGCGAATTGACACACTGGCCCTTCTGTGGTCAAACATATGCTTAACTTACTGATGAACTTAACCCAATCCTGGTTACCCAGCTTCACTCATCAATTTTTAAAGTGTGGGTGTGCACTCAAGCCAATATATATATAATAATAATATTAGCATGGGCTTGATTCTGAATGCTCGATGATGTTGTTGCTGCTCCAGGGTGGACCGATTGGAGTCAAACCACCTCCTGTTTCGAATCCTTGCCCAAGATGTAAAGGAACTGGTAAATCACCTTGCGGCCATTGTGGAGGCAGAGGTAATGACTAATAAGATTTGCTGACGTGGCAAATTGATATCATTGGCGCTTTTTTGAATCTGATTCTTGTCCCTTTTTTATTTTATTTTTTTTAGTTTGGGGGGGGGGGAAGGAGCCTGTTGTTTTTTTTGGATTATTTTGTTCTTTTGGTTTTTTGATGTGACGATAGTTTGGGTTGCCATGGATTGAGATTTTAGGATGTGTTGGGGGTAGGCAGACTGAATTTTCGAGAAACGGCTGTGCTGAAGAAGGGAGCCCATCCTCATTGGTGTAGGAGTTGTATGGGATCCGGTCGCTGGCATTGCGAAAGGTACATCACCATGCATTTCTTTGTTTTTTTGTTTCATCTTCCCACAGGGACTGAACAGAGATCTGACTGGCATGCAGAGAGGTTGCTAGCCCCCCTTGAAAGGGCGCCAAAAAAAAGCACCTCGAACGTTTATTTTCACTCGAAGAGATGCTTGGCATTCTCAATTACAGTTTGTAATCTATATATTTTTTTCTTCTTCCTATCATAGCTTCCATGTTTGGTTTTTTTGCTGTTGTTTTTCCCAATATTGTTTTTGGTTGTTTGTAATGAGGATGGCTCAAATGAAAATTAAAAGAGAAATAGCAGAATTAACTCGAAGGAGGAAGAAATTGAAAAGAATATACTCTGGCATTATGTTTGAACAAGTTGATATTTTGATCAGAATATGCAGAATCTGTTTTGAATCTTTCCTCGTGTTTTTTTTTTGTAGATGTATGGGGACTGGGGTAAAGAGAGATAAGATTGGCTTCCGGCTGAAAGAGCCAGAAGCAGCAGATTGAGGTTGTCAACACCGATCCGAAAAAAAAACGGAAAAACAAAAAAGGAAAGAAAATATTCACCAAGAATTTAATGCGTAATTTTTTGTCATTCGGAAGGGGGAAATAATGCTCTGTTTTTTTGTTGAAAGAAAGTGAAAGGTCAATGGGCAAAAAGTGTCAAGAGCTTTTTTTTTACACCATTTGATAGTTGCCCAAGTTTAGCACAAAAAGAAAAAGAAAAAAAACAAACTGTTGGGGGTACAGTTTAATTTCATATGCATTTGAGGATTCGAAATTGGAAAGAAAGAAAAAAATTCCTTGTGAGCTCATGGCAAGGTTTTTCACTTTTTTTATTGGGTTTGGAAAAAATCACTGGATTTTTTTTGTGAATGTAAGAGCTTCCGTAATTTATCGAATGCAAGATGGAATCGTCGATATTGAAAACATCAGATGCTTCTTTTTGGGAAATCTGGTATGGTAGAAGGTTTTTGCAGTGAACAGTTGAAAGAGCTCATTCTGCCAGTAGAGTGTGCACCTTGAAAATAAAATGAACCTTGATGTGGTGGAAAAAAACCTGCTCAACACTGCTGGATGGCGGAATCAAGCATTTTGGTTTTTTTGAAAGCATTGCCACAATGCTGAATTCAAGGACATGATCATTCATTATTCTCCAGATTCAGAGCATACCCATAGATTAGGTTTACCACTATTCCCCAACAAGAATAGAAAAGTTTCTACCAAACCACTATGTATGTCCCAAATACATGATCCTGGAACCACTCCTTTTTCCAGTGGTGGACATTTTTGAAAGAGCAAAAAAAACAAACTATGGCAGCATCGAATTCTGAATGCGATCGTCACGTCTGTGAGTGGCAAAACTCTCCATCAATAGAAAAAAAGAAGTCCGACTTGGAAATGATATGCTGACTGAGGTATGAAAAGGAAAGAAGGGACATCGGTTGATTTTCTGTAGTAATAAATCCCTCTCTCAAGAACACAGTACTTAGTAAACTGGCGAAGGGAGAGCAGTAGAGAAAAGAGAGGTCAAAAGAGGAATAGCCCTTTTGTTTTGGTGGTGTGCTGAATACTTGAAGGGTCGTTTTTTTCTCTGACCCGAGACTGACGATCACAACACTGTAAAAAAAATTATTTAAAAACGTGGTGAAAATTGTGTGGGGTGAACAGTTTCCATTTTGATTGCTTCCATCTCCACTTGGTCACACAAACCCCACAAGAGCCTCCTCCCGTCTTATGTACCGAGCGTTGGCCCTTGTTCTCGCTCTCAGCAAAGACAGCGATCCAAAAATGACCAGGCCCCACATCCACAACTGGACAATCCACAGCGATCTTGTGGAAATAACCCCTTCAAGAGTCCGTTCGTGGATTTTTTCAGAGCTGCCGATTTCCACCTTGGTCCCCCTCACCCATTCTCCATGTGACTTCTTCTCTTTCGAAACCTGATTTGGAATCTGTGACGGAGTCCCACTCTTTTCATATTGCAAGCCAGCCTTCGCAGCAGCCATGCATTTTTCCATTTCAAGCGCTGTGAGCACCTTCCTTTGGTCGCCGCATTTGTGTTTGAGCTCTCTGATGGCTTTCATTTCAGTTTTCCTCGCCTCCAGTACATCTTTCTTCACGTCATTCCTGGTCTTGCCTTGGCTGTGAGCTTTCTTTCCTCGATCAACCTCCGGACCATGGAGCCTCAATTGTTCTGCAGACAAAAAAACCCCTTTCATCAGTACACCCCTTTTGTTCTGTGCAGATGTATTTTTACATATTTGTTTATTTTGTATGTGCTTATTTGTTTGTTTTGATAGGGTTGGTCCCTAGCACCGTCCCCGGTGTGTCATGGAAGCCCTTGGCCGACTTGACAGTACGAGGATGGCATACAACGTAGCACATGTTCTTTTTCATCATGGATTCTGTATCGATGAATGATTTGATCTATCTCCTCATTAAATTCCTAGATTTCGTTTGGAGTTCTCTTCAACTGACCTTGAGTGTTGCCAGTTGCTTTGATAGAATCGCCCGAAACCGTCATTTCGAAAATTCTTCGAGGCTTGGAATGGGAACAAGCCCCGCAAGTTTTCGTGCAACTTTTTTTCATGAAATCTACATTCTTTTGGCACTCTCCTGATTCTTTCCATTTTTGGCAATCCGCTGAAGTCTCTTCGTCACGACACAGCGCTTTATCCAATATCATGAACTCTTTTTCCAATTCGGTGGCAATGTCGTGTACCTGAAAACCAATTGGATTTTCTAAATTGGGTTGATTCATATTTTTGAAAACCAAGTCAAAACATGATTTTTTTTTCCTAGAGAAGAAAATGATCGATTGTGTTAGAACAGTGAAATGAAGGAGATTTCATTTCATGCAAGGAAAACGTGCGGGCGGATCAGTTGAAAAAACAGCGAGAGGTGAACCTGTTCTCAATACCTTTCCACACTCCTCGATCAACTGGGGCGACATTGGACAGTTCCTCAAATGGCGCTGGCAGTGCGCCTCATTCAGCGTGTTAACCGTCTCTATCGATATCAGTTGGCTGTAGCGCCGCCACCCAGACTCGTTCTTTTTCAATTCCTGCGGGTGGGGGGGATGCGGCAGCAGCCCGCCCTCCGTCTTCTTCCCAGAAATCTTCCACGGTGGGCACACGAATGGATCAAACTCCAAATGCCAGTGCTTATCGAAGCTGAAGTTCGTTCCCGGGATTTTGTAGAGCAGCCCGTAGTGAATGATTTTGGGGACTGCGTCCTGCACATATTCGGGATAGATCATAGCGTCGTCGTCAATTTTGTGCCAGAGGCCCGCCGTGGCGGCGCCGAAAGCGTAGCCGTACATCTCTGATATCCACGGTTTCGATCCACGAGTCGTCGAATAGATGTCCCCTGTGAGATTCCAGGCGTCGGGGTCTTGACGCACGTCGCTTGTGAAGTTGAACCACAAGGGCGCCACCCGCCGCATATCGTCCCGATGCGTCAAAAAGAAACCACCCACCTGGTCTGCCCTCCTCCCATAGCCCCCCCCGTCGGTATCGTGTCTAGGTGCCACATACGGGATGTGTTTCAAGGCGAGATCATTGCTGACGCCTTTCAAGTATCCATACCTTGCCGATATCCCCAAGCCTAGGCGCGCCCCCATTTCTTGTGGAATGACCGGACGCCGCAACAGCATGTCCCCATCCAAAACCAGAATATATTCCTCCTCTATCTTGTTATTGTTCAAGAAATCCATCACAGCTCCGGGCTTGTTGTACGCCCCATAGTTATCCCCTGTTTCGGGGTGGATCGTGAAATCAGGCGCAATATGTGTTTTCACCAAGTCCAACTCCTCTTGAGTAACAGACTTGGCGTCCTTCTCTGTGCAACACATCACCCGAGTGATTGGGCCTGGTTGGCGCGACTTCCAGTGGGAGTACACGACGCCCATTGTTTGGAAAACGAAGTACTTTGAGCAGTCGGTAACGACAATAGTATGCACATTGCCCACGGCATCGTCACAATGGCTGAGCGAGGCGCAGACACCGAGCAACACCACGAGAGCCACCTTCCCCTGCAAAACAAGCGTCCTCACATGATCCTGAAGCCTTTGGCGGCCTGGGTTAGGCTGTGTCAACTAGCGCCAATGCCTGACCGACTCTGAACTGAACGAATCAAATCCGCAACAGTGCCATCCTTGCTTCAAAATCCTTTGTGGTAGGTGTGTGAAAGTAATGATATTCGTTTGTTTGCAGGCACCTGTGCTTATGATTACCAATCAAATCGACTGTTCGGCTAGGATCTCTACTCGCGTGTAATACTCTCGTGTGTGTGGCGTGTTTTTGCCATATTGTATTTGTTGCAACTATTGTGTGTGACCTCGACAGGCTTCGGTTTGCTCCGGCACAAAACGATCTACTCGATGTAAAAATAAGTGCACGCCCACCCTCCGCCTCTGTGCCGAAGCCCAGCAGAACACATTCCTTGCGTACGCTCAGTCCGACTCAATCGTATGACTCGCTAGGAAATCGTTGCTTGACACGATTTTAGTACTTTTACTGTCGGAAGTGTTTCCTTCTTTCCGTGCTGATCCATTCACACGCCTTCATTCCCCCCCTTCAAACAGAGGGCTTACAGGCTTTCGCGCGAGTTCCACGGTATTCTGAACAACTGGTGTGACGGCGGGGAACAGCGACCGTTTCGGCGAGGGCCTCTTCTTTCGACGCAGACAGGGAATGGGTGGGTGTTTTTACATCCGACAGCAGCAGAAGAGGGACATTACCTCCCACATGCTGGAAAGGGGTGCGCTGAAGTCAAGAAGTACAATCGAGAATCGACAGCGCCGCTCTCCACCAGTCCAATTCTTCGAACGTGCACAACAGTCTTGGTGTTCTAGTCATTCCACCACCACCCACATCACAATCCCAACAGCAATTGAAACATCGTGACACTAAAACTGGGGCTTGACAATTAGTAGCTCTGTCTTGATGAGTCAAGAATTTAAAGCGTTCAGTTGCGCCATCAAGTCGTCAACATTTTCATCTTTGACGTCTACCGCCGTCTCCTTCAATTCCTTCTTGTCGACACCCCCAGACGCCTGGAAAACGCAAAGAATCGAGAAAAGGTGTTAGTGTTCGTGCAGCATGGCACAGCAGCCAGCCCCCAAGTTGGAGAATTCCAAGGGTCATTACCACTTGCTGCAAAAACAAAAGTCATCCTGCTGGCAACCAGATGGCAAATACTGTCGAGGAATGAAACACAGAAAAGACAAAGGGAACTTGAGGTCTGCCAGTTCCTCATCTTTCTGGATTGCACTGCACAATATGGCAGCTACATATTTCTCCTTGGCGAGGCCATTCATTGGCCATTCACTCACAGGCAATGAAAATTGAACTCCTTCTGGAAGAGCGCTTTGTCCTTGTGCTTTGGAGGGCTCGCCAGCGTCTGCTTCGGTAGGCATGACTTCGATACCCCATTGGTTGTCATCATGGAAAACATCTTCTTCTGGTTCATTGCTTGGAGGTTCACCACCAAAGAACACCTCTTGGCCCTACCACATTCGAATCGTAACGTAAAAACAAGACATTCCAAAAGAGAAGTATTAAGATTTCATGGGGTGCACCACCAAAAATAAAGTATAAAATAAAATAAATTAAAAAATCGCACTTCACTTGGATCCAATCAAACCCAAGAACTGCTGCATATCCTTTTTCATTGGGGGGGGAGAACGGGGGAGAACTTCAATCTACAGAACCCAAATATACCTTGAATGTCTGCTGCAGTTTTTCACAAGTTCCATTCAGGCACTCTTCATTGGGCATTACAGCATGTTGCGGGAAGAAATCTTTCAAAGAGTTGTACCCCAAGAAAGGCGAAACAGCACCAAAATGTAAAAGATACTTCAACGTGTTTTGGACCAACAGACCTGCCACAATCCCTATATACAAAAAAAAAACCCACAAACCCACACGTAAGAGACCCACACAGAGGAAAACTTCACAGCAGAGAACCACCAAAAATCTTAAATCTACAAGGGAAATAAGGTCAAAATATTCATTTCTTTTGTATGAATTCTTTGGGTGGTGCTGTTCATGGAGCTGGGCATACCCATGGTGGTAGGGAGGGATGCAGCACAGACCCCCTCCCTCTTCAACGTTTTCTCATCTATCCCGGAGGCAACCACAAGAGGGGGGACGCACTGATAGCACGCAGTCTGCCCTGGCATCAGCAATTGAATGTGACCAGCCACTGCATCCTCCGAGACGCCCGATTCCATCCAAATTTGTTTGAGCTCCAGACAGACCTGCAGACGACCCAACCAAATGCAGATACTGTCAAACATCCCCAAAAAAAAACAGAAAACCTCAATAAAAAGCAAATTGAACAGCAAATATTTGCAAGAACAATTCCAGAGCTTGATTGTAAAGAAGAAAAAAAATCATTTTTTATTCTGTTTGCAACACTGGCACACCTGATTTATCGTCATTCGAGCCTCATAATTATCGACACAGCTCAAAACTAGATCGACCGTGGAGTTGCCTTGCCCATCCACCAGAGATTCTTTGAACTTGTCGAAACCTTCCACCGTAGTAATGTTCATGGTGTAGGATTCAATTTTGACATCCGGATTGATGTCACCTCTCAAAACAAAGGAAAAACACAATCAGCCGTTGCTTTCGAGGGCGATCATATCTGCTTCAGGCGATCAGACTAAACAAGGTTATTCCATTACAAAGCTACCAAAATGGATTGTTTGTCATGACTGATTCTTCTTTCTCACAGAGAGTCTTTGCAGCAGCATCGGTTTTAGTCATCCCACAATGCTCCGGTCGGAAAAACAGCCTATTCATGTTGGCAAGCTCCACTGAATCGTAATCTGAAATGGCCACACAGAAACACAGTCATATTGAAATTCTGTGATCAGCTGACCACCATAGGCTGGCCAACCTCCAATGAGTGGGAAATTTGCCTCCAGATGGATCAATAGAAAAGGCTCAACAAACAGTTGGATGGTTGCTACTCTCTGTTGCGTAACAGAAATCTTACAAGAGAGCCCTTACCATACAGCAGCAATCGGCCAGCCCCACATCTAGTGAGCATTTCTGCTGCAACACTTCCAACTCCACCAATCCCAACAATTGCAATCTGAAAATCATGAAAAAGCTTTATCTCTGTTAAAATACGACTCCCCAAACATACCCCTCTTGTGCATTAAACCAAGCAACCCAATAAAGAACGACAAATTATACGAACAAAGAAAAATGGCGTCCTACCGATTTTTCCCGGATTTTTTCATAATCCTTGACAATGCCCATCCTCTGCAGCGCCATCAGTCGACTGTATGGATTTGAATCGATCACCTCCCCACTCATTTTCTCAATTTTGTCTCTCTGCCCCTGAAAGCAAAGACAATTTCGGGGTGTCAGGTGGCTGGCAATTTCTTTTCAGCTGAGAGAAGGAAAAACTGAACTTTTCACTTATCAGCTGAAAAAAAAATGATGTGTTGCTGATTTTCATATTGTACTGCTTGTATTGCTCACACTTTTCACTCTTTCAAAAAGGGAGAGGATGGATATGGCGTTATTGAGGTTTGAAGTAGCGTTGAGAAAGAGCTGACCTTCCCCTAAGCAGCCCAAGCTATGCGAACACGATAATTTTGGTTGAATGCGCACCTGTGCAGAGGGCTCAGGTCCTGAAGGTTTGGGCGAATCATTTCTCGACAGCGCTCCTACGACCGCTGCGTCCGACAGAACCTCGGAAACTTTGTCAGTGATGCTCAGAATTTGATCAGAGACTTTGCTGAGCGTTTCCTGAAAGCCTGCGACGCTCAAAGAGTCGATCTGGGCCTGCAAGCAAGAAAAAAAAGACAAAAACTCGATCGAAGATCTTCATACGTGGACGTGTGCGACTGTGAGAAGTCTGCTTTTTCGAGTTGAGCAGGCTGGACGCAGTGAATGGTTTCGGATGGAACGGATGTCCCTCAGAAATGAAAGTGCTGCAGAAACTTTGCCAAGAACAGTAAAGCAAAATGAAACACCTGCAGCCGGGCCACGTCCTTCGTCAGCTTTAGACCAGGCTTTCGGTCGGCCATCGTAACACACCAAACGAAATGCCCCCAAACCAAAACTCCCCGTTTTGTTCCAGTACAGAAGAAAGTGGAAGTGCGCGCGTCGTACGATACTGCCCACCTACAATTATAAATGCAACTCTCTCCCCTCATCGAATCCTCTTTTGCCATTCTCCCATCCCCATCCCCTGTTGGTCGTGGAGCGAACTGCTTGCGACTTCATAAATACTTTTCCTGCAGCCCACTCGGTTCTGCAATTCTTTCCCATTCGTCTCGGAGAAATAGGTTGTGATGTCGGCTCTGGGGCTATGCGAACGTGCGGCAACCACGCTCTTTGGGGCGTTCTGCCGACGAGCGGGACATCAGACTGCGCGAAGTATCGTTCGCTCTCGAGCTGTCGATTTCCCACAAGCAGGAGGTAACTCCACCCTTCGCCCTTTCTCTGATTTCTCTAGAAGCACTCTCTGATTTCTCTAGAAGCAGCCACAGTGGAGAATTCCGAAAGCGGCTTACTCGGCACACCAAACGGCCGATTATGGAAGTAGTCGTTTTGTTTTTCGGCGAACTATTCAACACTGGAACCCAAATCAACCATCATGACTAACTACAAAAAACAATGAGGTTCCATGTGCAAAACCAGATTCTTGTGTGCATGATCGACTGGTCATTCCCATTGAGTGGGAAATATGGTGTTAGTTTTTGTTATGTATGATTGGATACGAATCTGGTTCAGGTGAATGTGCCAAGCCAGGGTTCTTTACCCCTTTCTCTGGATTCGGACATCGATTCAATCGACCCATGTGCAATGCAGCAGTTATGGAAGGTGACAATTTCTGCTTTCAAATGGAACCATCCACATATCTATTGCCCTGCGAAATTCCTCAACATGAATTCATAATTCACCCACACCCGAAACCTGACTAATATCCGGACAAAACTCCCAAGTGGTCTGAAGGTATGGAATCTCTTGGCACCGGTGTGCGTTGTAATGGGGGATTGGGGCATCTAGGTGTTTCTTCAGTGGAGACCGATGGCTGGACGGAGCGTTCAGATGTTCGTAATGTGGCTATTATTGCTCACGTCGATCACGGGAAAACCACCCTCGTGGATGCCATGTTGAAGCAATCTCGGGTGTTCCGGGAAAACCAAGCCATGCAGGAGCGCATCATGGACTCCAACGATTTGGAAAGAGAGAGGGGGATCACCATTTTGTCGAAAAACACGGCGGTGAGGTACAAGGGCATCAAGATCAACATCATCGACACCCCCGGCCACGCAGATTTCGGTGGGGAAGTGGAGCGAGTCCTGAACATGTGTGACGGTAAGGGTGCTGTTCCCGCTGATTGTGGGGAAAAAAAAACTTTTGGTGCGAAGGGGAGAAAAAAAAAATGAAAAATGAAAATCATCTAAAAAAAGAAAGAAATAGATACATGAGAATGTGTGGTACGAATTGACACTAGCATATTGACATGTGTGAGCTTTTCAGTTTATAATCTGTTGCTGGTTCGAACATCAAAGTTATCTAAGGGGGGCATGCTCATTCTATTTTGATTTCTTGTGTGCAGGGGTCTTGCTATTGGTCGATGCTGTTGAAGGTCCCATGCCTCAAACGCGATTCGTGTTGAAAAAAGCTCTTGAACTCGAAAAGAAGGTGATCCTGGTGGTCAACAAGATTGACCGTCCAGCAGCTAGGTATAAAAAAAAGAAGGGAAAAAATAAGCAATCACAAGATTTGTCAAGTTCTGGGTCGAATCCAATGCAAAACGATGTTGATTACAATCTTTTTATATCAATTTTGTTTTTGTCACAGCTCCATGCCCTTCAATGCATCCGCTAAAAGATCACATCCATATGCTTTTACACTGTCACCCTCCTGTGTTTTTGTAACGTGTGACGTATTCTATATTCAGCTGTTGCACACAAGGCTTTTATGAAATGTCTGCCATACATTCCCCTCCTTCTTTTCTTTAATTTTTTGGGTTGGGGTTGATATTTTGATGCAGACCTGACTTTGTCATCGATGCTGCCTTCGAGCTGTTTTTGGAGTTGGGTGCCAGCGATGAGCAGTGCAATTTCCCAGTGGTGTATGCATCTGGAATTAAGGGTATTTCTGGGGAAACCCCGGAAGACCTCCAGGACAATTTGGAGCCCCTGTTCAAAGCAGTCGTCAATGAGGTGCGCCATGCCCCTTCACTACAAATCTCAGTGTGCATCCTCAATTTTATTTTAGAATTGTTTTTGGCCATAAGGGAATCCAGAGTCCATGTTGGCTCAGCAGAAACCAAAGAATCAGGCATTTCCAATGTCTCAGCATGAGAAGGGTATATTTCCGCATTCAGGAATCTTGCATTCCATGTACAACTCTCGTCCATGCTCTAACAACTCTTTTCCTTTTTACTCAGATTTCGCCGCCTCGTGTGAGAATGGAGTCTCCGTTGCAAATGTTGGTCACTAATATTGACTACGATGAGCACAAGGGTCGAATCGCAATCGGACGAGCTGCCGCTGGGACCATCACCAAGGGAGCTCAGATCGGGGTGTGCCGAAGCGACGAAGATGGCCTCAGATTAGGAAAACTCTCCAACTTGTTCGTCTACGACAATTTCGAGCAGGTTCCAGCCGATGAAGTCCAAGCTGGTATGTCTGACACTTCCTCCGATCCAGAGACAGACATTTTTATCGGTGCATGTTCCCTCTAATCGGTAAATTCACTGCTATCGCTCAGGTGACATTTGTGCAGTAACTGGAATTCCTGACGTCAAAATTGGAGACACGATTGTCGATCCGGAGAACCCATTGCCCCTTCCCACCATCAGCGTCGAGGAGCCCACAGTCACGATGACCTTCCTGGTGAACACCAGTCCTTTCGCTGGGAAAGAGGGGAAATACGTTACGAGCCGGAATATCAAGGATCGACTGGACAGGGAACTCGAAAGGAATCTAGCCTTGAGGGTCACTCGTGGGGATTCCGCTGATACTTTCATTGTCAGCGGTAGGGGTGGATTGCATTTGGGAATTCTGATCGAGACCATGAGGAGGGAAGGATATGAGTTTGCTGTGGGACCCATGATGGTAAGAAACAGTCAGATGTCCCAGTGAATTTTTTTATCTTTTCACAATAAGGGATGGATTGGCTACTATTTAACAAGATTTGGAATGCAAATTGTTTTTACTAAAATAGGTGTCTTACTGGCGATGATTTTGTTTCTTTTCCTTTTATTGTTCGTTCAATTTAGTCTGTCATAATGGCTTTGGAAAAAGAATGAGAAGGAGTTGCTGGGGGCCTCTTCCTGGTTAACTTTTTATGAAACTGCCCGCTTGGGGGTTTTCCAAACTGATGCATGCTTGCTTTCTCGGAAGGGCACATTAACAAGCGACCTATCGAGAGGTTGAGGCTTTTTTTGTTCTTTTCCCTTGCCATCATGCAATCGAAAAACAAACATCATCGACCCCCACCCCATGAGTCAACATTCTCTTGCTTTTTTAGGTTATCTTGAAAAGCTCGGACGGTCAAAAATTGGAGCCTTACGAGGAGGCTGTTGTCGAAGCCCCCGAAGAGCATGTGGGTGCTGTGGTGGATCTGTTCGGCCGTCGAAAAGGGAGAATGCTGGACATGTCCCCAGGCCTTGGCAGCATGAATATCTTGAAGTATGTCATTCCGACTAGGGGTCTTTTGGGGCTCAGGTCTCACCTATTGACCAATACCAAGGGGACCGCCGTTTTGAACACCAATTTCTCTGGGTATGAGAAGTATTGTGGGGAAATCGACACCAGGGAAAATGGGTCCTTGGTGGCGACCGAAATGGGGGCAGCCACCTCCTATGCTCTCGAAGCATTGCAGTCCCGAGGCACGCTGTTTGTGAAACCAGGAGATGAAATTTACGAAGGAATGGTGAGTTCCGTGGAGGTCCTCCTCTTATCTCGACTCTTGAGAGAGTGGAAAACAGCGTATTGGGCTGTGAGTGGTGTAGTCAGGGAATAAGATGGCTGCCATGTTTGGTCCATGAGTTTTGTGGTTTATTACCCCAACCATCCGAGAACACCAACAATTCACAATTATTCCAAGATTATGAAAAAAAAAAAGAGAAGGAACACCAAATGAATTCCACACTCCTGCATTCTGTGTGCCTTTTCTGAGCTGTTTGACCAAGTTTGTTTCATTCTGGAAAACGCTCCGATCGCTTTATTTTTTCGATAGCCCCGTTGTCACCTGGTCATTTTCTCTTGCAGGTGGTGGGCATGAACGCTCGCAGTGAGGATCTGAAGGTTAATGTTTGCAAAAAGAAGGCGCTGACCAATGTCCGGAGTGCGAACAAGGATCAAACAACTGTGCTGAATGTTTCCAGGGACCATTCTTTGGACGAGGCGTTAGAGTATGTCGGCCAAGACGAACTTGTGGAAATCACTCCCGAGTCTGTCAGAATACGAAAATCACCAAAGGCCGCCAAAAAATGATTTGTTTCTTGTGCTCTGGTGGTGCTGACTTTTATTAATTTGTTGAAACGTTACGATGGGGAGTTTGTGGAGCAGGAATTTACTTGAGGATTCTTTTGGGGAGTGGGGATTTGTTATTGGGATTGAAAACGCGTGTCAGTGGCAAATATATCAATCGATTGTAATACTCTTTGTCATCTATCTCGGTGGATGTCCAAAAAGTTGTTGCATTGTTGGTGCCCAATCGAGAGGGACAATACAGCTTATATGTATCTTTTCTGACTTTTTTCGACAGAATTAGGGCGGATTCTTCCTGAGCCTATGTGCACAGTATTTCAGATTTGTTGGGACGAAGGGTGGCCACAGAATTTTCTCTGCCCACCTATTATGAAACCCATAGCATTTACAGTTAAGACTTGGAATTTACACAAGAGTGAATGGGTCATTGACATTCTCCCAAACGCTAACACTCCCTTGGCCAATGTTCCCTGTGGCTCTCAAAACCAAAGCAGCCACTTCACAAACGTACGATGAGCCTCCTTGCCCAAAGCAAATGTCAGGCCCAGCACCACGTCCCCCATAAAAACCACCGCCACCACGCGACCCACCGTCCAGCAAAGTGCATGGTTTTCCAGTGGTGAAGAAATCCGAAGGTTTGTTCACCAACACAGCACATCCGTTTCCATCAAATGGACTCTTTTCTTGCTCATTTATGACTAATGACGTTTGTTTGGCATCAATACAAGCATCGTTGGCCGCTCCGCCACCACCAGCAGCAAGCAGTAACTTCGTTTCACCTGTGGAGAAACATACTCCCTCGAAGGCACAAGATATGTTTATCCAAACCATTTCTTTGCAGGATTTGATTTTCCAGTTTGGTCATGACAATACATTTCGCATTCTCAAGAACTCCATGAATTGCTAAAGTCCACTGGAAAGATCACTTGCCTGTGTCAGACTCTTCAAACACGCATGCCCCACCGCCTCCCCCCCGCTGCGAGAAAGTACCCCCAGAACCAATCAAAATCTTCAATTTGGTGCCTCGACTGAAAAAAGAAAACTCTCCCCCAACGATGGCCCCCTTGCTCCTGCCCCGGAAATCGAATTCTTCATCCGGCATCCCAGAGCCTCCCTTGGCCAAAACGTAAAACGTCCTGAGCGTAACATCAGGCAATTCCCATTCTTGCCACACACCCCTTTCTGATGTGTGATACACACGCACAGCAGCATCTTCATTGATTATATTTTCCAGCGTTTCTGAAACCAGGGGTAACAGTCGAGTAGATTTCATGCATCGGAGCCGAATGATGTCCCCTCGAGAGAGGTGTTCCCAATCGACATGCTCGTCAATCTCCCCAGAAAATTCTTCTCTGTCAGGATGGTTGGAGCACCACGTGATCATTCCTTTCACCAGATCGAAGTACTGGCATTGGGAGAGCTTGTTGGCGCGGCTGAGATGCTGCGACCTCTTGATCAAACCCTCCATGGGCTCCGCGGGGAGGTCGACCAGTTGGGGAGCCAACTCCTCCATGTGCTTGACGATGAAATCTTGACATCGTTCGTGGAAACCGGGTTGGGTGATCAGCGGCGCATGCAACAGCAGCGGGACAGCGTTGTATGCATTCACGATCAGATGCTTATCGACGTAATCGTCGCAAATGCCCCTCAGAGTCGTGATCTGGAATCGGACGGCGGCTTCGCTGATGGAAAGCACGTTGTATTGATTGAGGTCGCACCTCCCGGTGTGCAAAAACACCAGGACATCGCGCAAAGCCACGGGATCGATCTCGCCCACGCGGATTTCATTCGACAAGCCCTCCGCCATGCCGCAGTTGAGCATCTTGTTGAAAACCTCGCTTTGGCAACACAGCACCAGCTTGAAACAGTGAAACTTCCCTTCGTCCGGACCCCAAACCGTGACATCGCAACAGTCGGGGTCATTGAAGTGCTCCGCGACGTATGCCGCAACATTCGTCGATCTCGAGTACAGCACCTAAGGAAATCGCATGCCAAACCACTCGATATCCCAAAGCAAAAAATTAGGTCCCAGAATCAACACACATCCACTCCATACCATTTTCGCCCCAGCCCAGCTTCACTCAATTGGGACCCCCACGATTTCCGGCATGGTTTGGCTGCTTTGCGAAAAGACATTGTGTTCTGGCGTCGGAGGGGCCCAATACAGCCGTCATCCAGGAACCACGTGCTTTTACTTCCAGCCATGGATGACGAAAGTGCAATAGACGCTCCAGCTACTGACAGAAGAATAATGGAAAGACTGCTGCAGTCTGCTTGGGGAGAAACGAGGTCCTTGGAGGGGGGGGGGGGTCGCTTATTAGATGTTTGAACCTTGGAAGATTGAATGATACAGAGGAGATGCATCGGTGGCATTTGCTGTTCCCTGTCCTCCACAGTGCCACCCCAACTCACAAGAAATTAGAACTGATCCACCTTCTATTTCTGCTTGTAAACTCAGGCACCGATTTAACGCAAAAAGTAATCTACCGGACATGGAGCTTTTCTCCTCTCTTAAACAAGCAAGTGAACAATCCAGGCCCTTCATCCCATTTTCTGACCAATTAACTGGGAGGTTGCCCTGCCCAACCCCTTTAGCTCTAAAAACAAGATATATTTATACTATGCTTGATCTGTTCAACTATCATCTAATTCTCTAGGTACAGGACATCCCTCGGCCACCAAAATTCCTTTCAAAATCATGAGAGCTGCCTCCTTGCAAAGAACTGTGTTATACTCGTCACACTTGGTGCTCTGAACACATCCAGGACAGCCCGTTTGCAGTTCACATCCACAATCTTTCACCAACTCGTACGCCTTCCCAAGCAACACACTCATCAGTGGCAAAGCTTGCATTGCTAAGCCAATCCCACCTTCAATGGAGCCGCCCACAACAAACAGAATGTAAGAAAAGCAAAACGGAAAGATGGATTTCCAGCTCATTGATTGGGACTTGAAACAGGTGTACAGCCATAGCCACCTACACAAGTGTAAACAGATTCCTAAGGTTCCAAAGAACAAGATGCAACACATATGGAACGGTGGAAAATGCACTCGTAGACCCACTTTACACTGAAAGGACCAATTGAAAAAGCAAAGGAAGGGGGGGGGGGCACCTGGATGGTTGTCGAATATGAGAACACGCTCAGGCCTGTAGCGAGTGTCATAGGGATTGTCGCATTCAGTCTTCATATCCCCAGATCCACACATCAAGTAGAGCGGAATCACATTCAACAGGGCATGATTTGCAGCATGCAAGCCAGCACACCACTCCAACCCCCTCTGTTTAACATCAGCCCTCAGCTTGTGCGGAACCCTTATGTAAACCGCCTGAAAAAACACCCCACTGTGATTCGGAGCAACCCAAGAACGGGAAGAAAGACAAAGAAAGCACCAACAGAGGAAAGGAAGCATGTTGGATGGAGTGTACCTGCGTTTCAAACTGCATGTCTGGTAGGAATAGGTCCACAGAGTCGAAAGCGATTTCAGATCCTCGCCACACACGATAAAAACCCAACCATCGAGTGGTCACTTGGGCATTTGCACAAATCGAGCTCGTCAAAGGATATTCCATCGCTTGATTCTGTGCCGTACACAGAATTTTTCAATTTTGAAAAGACAATGGAATGCTACAGAGAAACCCCACAGAAACACATAACATTGCTGTATTGCACCTTCATCGGATATGCCACGGAGCCTCCAATCACATGAACATCTGTGAAATCCCGAGTTGTTGTGTAGTACTTAAGATCGGCAGCCCTCACAAATGCTATTTTCTTTTCGAGGTCCATTTTCGTGCACAGATGAGTCCTCCCTTGAAACATGTACACGGCACCCTCATAAACTTGAAAAAATGCCATGCTCTCTTCGATTTCCTCCAGGATTTTCCCGCCGTTGGCCTCATCCACAATGGCATAGCGTTCGGGATCGATTGCTCGGAGACTGACATTTGATGCAGGATTTCTAGCACTGCCAGAATACTTCCAAATCCCACACTTTGGCTCGCACCTCGGAGGTCGACAAACATCTCCTGTGAAGATTTACACAATGTTTGTTTCAAGCAACGATCAGGAAAATGTGATGCGATGCACAGAGGTCATTTTTTACTTTTTTTTAATCAGGGCAACATTTCTAACTAAACCAAACCCTAACTCAACCACATTTTGAAATAGGTAATGCACCCTAACACAGAAATCAAAACACATAGGCCTTTCCAATCACGAGGGTGGCACCAATTTCCATTCTCCTGACATTTCATAAAAAAGAAACCACCGACAGGATGGTTGATGCACCCATCCATGTCACTGATGCTAAACCGTCAGACAGCATGCCCAAAATATTTTTCATCTACCTGCTTTAGCTAGTTCATTTATCGTTTTATCCAGCAGGGGCCCAAAGTACTCCCCATCCACTTGTGTAACGGGAAGCTCTTTCGCTGCACAAGCAACGTGGTCTTTCAGAATGTGCACATTGCTGGCATCCACCTGGACCCTTTCGATGGGGCGTCCGAAGAGGTGCTTGGGGTGCTTCATGAAATATTGATCCAAGGGTCCATCGAATGCTACGTAGATCGACAGCGAGGTTTGCTCCCTTCGGCCAGCTCTACCAGATTGCTGCCAAAGAGATGCAGCCGACCCTAACACAACCAGTGAATATCACATTGGCCAAAAAAACCTCGATACTTATTGTGACTTATCAATACCCCCCCCCCCCCCGACTGTCTCAACATAGAACATAACGATTTGTTTTTGAAGCAGTGTTGCACCCAAGAAAAAAGGGATGTGGGAAAACGCACAGAGGGGTAGAAATACAATTCTGCACCTGGAAAACCTAAATGCAGCGTAGCATCCAAATCCCCAACATCGATGCCTAGCTCCAGTGCATTGGTGGCAGCCACAGCCCTTAAGGTCCCATGAAAAAGGCCGACTTCGATTTCTCGCCTCTCTTCCGGACTGTAGCCACCTCTGTACACCCTGAGTGAGTCCGCCAAATGGGGTGCTGAGGTTTTCAGCATTTCTCTGGTGTAAGCCATCACCAATTCGCACAGCTTCCTTGTCATGCAAAAGGCAATCGTGCGCAGCCCGTGTTGTATACACTCTGCCTACTTTTGCAGGAACCCCATTGATCAAAAACTCTGAAAAGAAATGCTGGAAAAGAGGGAATCGACACAAAGGATCAGTCGTTTTGTCCAAATTCTGTTGAAAAACTTGCGTGAAGAAGTGGAAGCACCTGAAGATACTGCCCTCAACTCCAGATGAGAAGTAAACACTCACCAGCAACAAGCTGATTTCCACCATAGGGCTATTTCTTCGCTTATCGTCCGTTATTCCTGAGCTTTTGGTCCTTCCTTTCCACTCAGGGCCTGGCATCCTATCTTCGAAATCATTCGACGCTCCCCTTCCATCAATTGCTGTCCTGTGCACAAAAATCCAGGAAACAGGTCCAAGAGCTCATTGTCCAGTCAATCATAGTGTGTAGAACGATGTTTTTTGGTGATAGGTGACTTCTGGATGTAATGATTTGATTCCATAGCCAACCTGGTTCCTTTGATTATCAAGGGCCGTTTTCGCTTGTGGTCAGAAGTATGGACGCTGTCCAAAACAGCTTGTACGTGGGAAGCATTCGAACCCTGGCCTTCTGTGGTAACCATAGCTTCTTGCTGGACCCCCTCTTTTCGCCGCTTACCAACGCTCTGGATTTATCCAGAACACAGAAACCTCAGATATCTCCATTGAAAAAGACACGGTGCAAATGACAAAAATACAGACAAAAATAATATCTTCTTATTTGACTACCCCCCCCCAAACAAAAAGACAAAGACCTATTTTTGATATCTGAACTCTTCAAGAGTTTTTAGCACACGTTGCTCCTCACCTGGCATGGCGGTGGTGGTGGTTCATCTGCAATCCCCCTCTTTTTTGAAACTGCCACTGCTTGGATCCATTCCGCTTTCGTCATGCCATTGACATCCGACAACTGTGATCCTCGGCCTCTCACCTATCCACCACCCAACACTGCTCATCATTTCATAGTGACCACAGCATCACCGCAGCAATATATATGTTCAGCATTGCTCAAGTTCCCCTCTCAACCCAGCGTCTGGCAGATTTGCTGGCACGACTGGATTGCATTCGTTCACATGAAGCTGAGGATTTCCCGTTCTGTACGTCAACACCAACCTGATTAGCCTCCCTTTGGTAATGCCTGGACCTCTCTTGCTGCGCACGTTTGTTCAGTTTTCCATCTGTCGCACCCTCCTGTTGATACTCAGTTCGCAAGGGGGGATTCCACAAAGCGAAAGACTTTGCTCCATGGGGGGAGCCATCGGTTGACAAAACCATTACATCCTTGACACCGATGAGCGCTTCCATGTGTTCCTAACATACACAAAAGCAGTCCATCTGTTGGGCGGAAATTTTGGCTCATCGCCTAAAACTTTGTTTTGGGAGGATTTTTTTTCTTCTTTCTTTTTCTGATTTCTCATTAAAAGATCCACTCCATCCGGGGGTTTCTACCAGTGACATGAACAGGCAAAAGTCAAGTTGAACATTTCCTTACTCTCGGGTTAGCCACAGTAGCCGAAGTCATCATAAACCTCGGAACCACTCCGTATTGCCGTTCACACACCCGTCTTAATCTCCTCATAACCATTGCGGTGTGGCAACCAAATACTCCCTTGTAGGCATGACCCTCATCCACAACCACCATGGCTAGATTCGAAAGTAGCCTGGAGAAATCTTTATGAACGGGAAGGATGCTCAAATGGAGCATATCCGGATTCGTGATGAGTAATTGTGCTCTGTTCCGAATTTCCCTGCGCTGCTCAAATCCAGTGTCGCCATCATACACCTGGCAAAGACCCAGCAACCAGTGAAATCTGCTATATGGCTGAATCAGCGCAACAGCCTCAAGTAAATGTTAGTAGTGCATCTCCCCAATTTCCAGTCAGCCATGGAGCATACCTCGACACAAGGGGCGGAATCACCGAAAGCCGCCGTGCAAAACCCTCTGAGCGCCCTGAGCTGATCCTGGGCCAGAGCCTTGGTTGGAAAAATGTACAGTGCACAAGCGTCCGGATTTCTGACTAATGCCTCCAAAACAGGAACATTGTAGCACAAAGACTTTCCACTGGCCGTTGATGTCGATATAACAACATCCTTCCCTGACAACACACCCTCGATTGCTTCAGCCTGATGGCGAAAAAGTCGTTGGATTCCAGCAGATTCGATCGCATGTCTGACTGGGGCAGACAGGCCACCTTGTAGATCTGAATAAGCAGGATCTCGACTGGGAAAGCTCTCTTCATGGACGATCTGGGCCACGTGACAGTCCAAGTTAACCCCACATAATTTGCACCCCATCTTACCTGGTATTAATGACTGAAAACTCTCCACCACTGCTACTTGACAAGTTTTTTTGCACATAAAAGTCGAAATCCAAACTACAGTGCCTCTGTTCTTCTTTTCCAAGCATTCTTGTCTGGTTTCGAACAAAGCAACCAAGAGTCAACCACTCCCCTCTGCCCGACCTGGTTTTGATACCAATCTTGCTGTTTGATGTGATCCAGGAATTCTGCTGGGTTCAGATCAGCACAGCTGTGACATCCCACCGCCTGGCAGAGCACCCTTGGAGGTCGTGCAGGTCCATTGTTCAAATCCCTGGCAGCTGTGCCTGCACCTTCCTTACTCTTCACCCTTCGAATGGCTTTGATGGCATCACTCACACTAACAGAATCCACATCAAACTGAGAATGCCAATCACTTGATCCCAGATGTGATGCTCCTCTCTGTTCAGTGGTCTTGGCTGCAGGGTTCTGTCCCAGAAACTCGTCGTGAAGTTGATGGACTGCCATCAACAGCCTGTCTCGAAAAGCTTTTTTCCGGGGTCGGTATCCACGGCGGCCACCTGATTTCCCACTCATGCCACCAATCCCTTCATCACTACCAGTGACAACTGGGGTCGCCTTTCTGCAACACAATTTATCCACTCACACAAAGCCCAAAACAATTGCCAGCCTCACTAGACCATGCAATCCTCTTCCCAAGCTTTTCCATCATAGAATCGTCCAAAGAAAAACCAAACCACATCACCAACCATTCAGCTTTCATGGACAATGCTTGCCTCACAGGAGTGAACAGCTCGATGACCAGATTCTTGGCATCCCCTTCAAGTACAGTTCCAGAGCCATCCCGAATCTCACTCTCCTCACTCTTTCCCAAAATTCCTCTCAGTTTGTGGGCCTCTATGAACGAACTCTGTTTTTTTGGAGAAGAGACTGTGTTGATGTCCCAGGCATCTTTCGGACCAGCCACACTGACACAGGAAACCCCCTCCCTCACCGCAACAATATCACTGAGCAAACACAAAATAGACATCAATAAAACACCATGAAGCAGTTCAGCTTTGTGGGGAATGTCATCAGCAACATAGTAGATGAAGAAATCCTGTGCATGAACCAGCTACCGGAGAACAATCAAAGCACAAAATTCCAGAAAGAGAATCCTTTCTTCTTTTCGATGTATATATTTATCTAAGATATATCAAAATCTGACTTGTCCGAGAAGGTGCAATGCCTGGAAAATTTCCCTGATTTTTTCTGGGCCAGGAAAACAGAAATTCGTGGGTAGGACCTCTGAACTTGACCAGATGCATCCAGATCACATGTATCACCTGGCAATTTCTGCCATGCAGATTATGTCATCGTCAGAAACAGTCACATCATGACATAATCCCTGGAGGGCATCCCTCACAACCAGCCAAGTTGCCTGTATGTGATTCTTCATCAAAAAACTGTAAACCACACTGAGGGACCCAAATATGTTATCCAGTCGCAGCAGTGATGCTGGCAGCCTGAATCGACCCTTCACGCATCTCCCTCCAGAAGTCGTTTTTTCAGCTTCCTGCATTGCCCCATCGAATGCCATCTTTTCAGCTATGTCCCCACAAGATGCCCTTTCGAATCCGACTTGAGAACTTTCCTCATTTTGCAGAGAAGATTCTTTCGCCTCTTGCATTTCAGATCGGAGCTCTTTCCATACATCTGCACAAGCCGTCTCTGGCTGAATTTTTGTGGCTTCAACATCTTTGCTAATTTTCTCCTGCTTCTTGATTGCTTTCCTCGGGACAGAGGTCTGCATGCATGACAGCAATTCAGAGGGAAAAACATTTGACAAAATTCGCTTCAGGACGAATGCTAGATTTTTGCCCTTTTGAAATGAAATCCTTGAGTTAGCCAACAGATGGAAGCACAACTCTGGTCTTAAAGAAGACATTAACCCCCAGACATTAGAAAAAAATGCACTGCTCAGATTCCAATAGGATCTTCCTCACCAGAAACTCCCCAGGTCGCAGGTGCAAGTTTCTAACGAGCTCCGTTCCCTGCAGTCGCTTCCCCTGGAAAAAGAATGTGGTGCCCACACCAAAGTCACGATATATGTTCTCAGTCCAGGGCTGACACCGCAAATAATGTAAAAAGGATCTCACCTTGTGGAAGAGCTTCACCGCCCCGTGGTTGAACTGATCAGGAGGTAACTCCCGAGCGACGTCACTGACGCATGCGTCGAAACACATGTCCACACGACAACGCTCACCAGAGAGCTTCCGCACGTTGACAGTCAGCATATTCTCGTCTGGAACAGGCCATGACGACTCTTTCGCAGCTGACGGCTCCATATTTCCTGTGGGGGGTCGGTGTCCCCTCGTGCGTTTCTCTTCAATACCAGCGGTGGGCGTGGAACTGTCAAGTGACCAATAACCGTGCAATGTGAGGATATGTGTGGAAATGGGAGTCAGACTCTACCCCTCTAACGCAATATTTCCATGCACATGCACGATCACACCCAGCACCTTCTCCCTCACCGACTATCGACTATCCATATTAAGCTTGGACATGCACTTTGTTTCTTTCCCCGACGTGGGCACACAAAGACAGAACCTTCTCGAGTGGAAAAGTGCATGAGTTGTGTATTTTTTTCCACGGCCTTACTCGCGTCAGCGAATGCGAGGGGTTGCTCGACTTGGGGACGACAGTTCTTGGCACGCCCTTCGGTGAACAGAGAGAGGGAGGATAGGAGAAGTGACGCAGTGAAACACTGGCGTGGTAAATGTCTCGCTTCACCACAACGTTACGTTGTGCTCGAGCGAAGACTTCCAGCTGAACTTTGCCTTCTTGTCCTCTTCGCCGCCACTGTGCTTGTCCTCGAGAACACTTCACGAGGATATATCCAAGTCGATAAGGATTTTGTGAGTTTTGTGCACTCAACTGACCTTCTTCGAAAGCCTGTATTGAAAGTTTTTGGGATCAGTATTTCAAAAAACACCTGAAGAATGTGTTGCCGTCATACCACCGTGAACACATGCGATCCCCTCCGACCTCGTCAATTAAGCACGGTTGGGGCCGATTAGTACCGGGATCAGGGATGTCCCAGGAAACCCGGCAGCGGCAACTTTTCGTCCCAGTTGCAGACATTGTATTATTGCAACACGATGCGATGTTAAAATGTGATGACCGATCATTTGATGCGATGAGGCCAGGGCTCTTTTTTGTTGTTTCTTTCTCAGCGAGAAACACCAAATTGAAGGAACTCTCAATGGACTGAGAAAATGAAGAACTGAGAATTGAGGAAAGCAACAAAGATGTGCGTTTCGTATGCTGAAGACACTGGGGATTGATATTCTGACGTTCGATACTAAGCCGTCAGGAGAAAAAAAAACTTGAGCCAAACCTGGGTTCAACAACACGTCAAGTTTTGTGACAAGATTCCCTCAAAACATTAATCTTAATGATCTTACAAAGCGAACGACGTACACGTCATTTCTGTGATCTCACTCCACTGGTATTTGAACAAATCCTTGAACACTTGATCAACCAACGCCCAAATCTCCTACCAGCCAACGAGCCAAACCACGACCAAGCCAACCATGCTTTCCTCTACCTTTACCGGCGCTGGACTCATGGAGGCCGTCTCCGTGAGTAGTAGTTGGACCAGTTTGTGCTGAAGCTCGCTGCTGCGCGGAGATACTGCAGTGTCATTGAATGTGTTTCTGTTGTGTATGCCAGAATGGCACCAAGGTGACCATGAGGAGCACCAAGTCTGGTCGTGGAACAGTTCGCGGAACCACTGCCGGTCGCAAAACTGCTTCCGGTCGTCAAACGGCGAGCGGTCGTGGAACGGCCTCTAGTCGAAAGACATCCAGCGGCAAGAAGGTTGGTGTTTCGAGTGCTCGCAAGACCACCGTTTCGGAAACGCCATATCTCCCCAGAACTCGACCTTGTCAAAAAAAAACAAGAGAATCGCATCAAACGCGCGGGATGGGTTTCTTGATTTGTCCGTCACCTCGGTTGCTTTAGAATTTTAAGTTTAGATCTTTCTCTCTGTTTTTTATAGGCTGTTACCACCTCCAGTCCGATTGAGTTTTACGGTCCCAACCGTGTTCTCTGGTTGGGCCCATACTCCAGTGGTGCTGTTCCCGGTTACTTGACTGGAGAATTCCCTGGTGACTACGGCTGGGATACCGCGGGTTTGTCCGCAGACCCTGAGACTTTCGCCAAGAACAGGGAGTTGGAGCTTATCCACGCTCGCTGGGCTATGTTGGGAGTTGTTGGGTGCTTGACCCCTGAGGCTCTCGAGAAGTACGCTGGCATCGAATTCGGTGAGGCCACGTGGTTCAAGGCTGGCTCCCAGATCTTCGCTGAAGGAGGACTCGATTACCTTGGAAACCCTTCCTTGGTGCATGCCCAGTCTATCCTTGCCATTGTCTGGATTCAGGTAAGGATCACATTACTTGAAAAAAAGAGGAGACCAATTGAGCACTGAGACATACATGCAGCTGATGATAAATGATGGATCCATTGTGAGAGATGTGCGTTCTGGGTGTAGGTTATCCTTATGGGCTTGGCTGAGGGATACAGATGCTCTGGAGGTCCTTTGGGTGATGCCACTGACCCACTTTACCCTGGTGAGGCTTTCGACCCAATGGGCATGGCTGATGATCCTGATACCTTCGCTGAGTTGAAGACTAAGGAGATCAAGAACGGACGATTGGCTATGTTTGCCATGTTTGGATTCTTCGTGCAGGTGGGAAAAACCTTCCACCGTACCTGCCATCCACTTTTTCTATAGGCCTCGACCATCCTTGAGCATTTTTGCCCGAGTGTTTTTATTTTCTTATTTTTTTTGTAGGTTTGGAACCAATGTCTGGATGCCACGATTTGGCCATTTGTTCAATGAATGACCTGCTCTGTTATCAATGTCCATGCACAATGTAGTTGGTTTCAATGTGAGTGTTTCTGTTCGCAGGCTCTCCAGACTGGAAAGGGCCCTGTTGAGTGCTGGGCTGAGCACATTGCTGACCCAGTGGCCAACAATGGTTTTGTCTATGCCACCAAATTTTTCGGAACCCAATTTTACCAGTGAAGGGGTTAGTCAGATGGCATTTCTGATTTTTGTTAGATTCTTATGATAGGACATTTTTATTATTATTGAGAAGAAGATATGAGTTTTGAAGTGAGTGAAAATCAGACTGGTTTTGCAACAAATGTTGGTTCTGTGTAAGAATATCGATTATCATTCGAACAGCAACAAATATCATGATCCATTGAAACTTGAGGGGGACTTGGTTATCCACCCCTGTTACACAAGACAGAATCAACATTGCAACCTGCTGCCTTTCTGGACTACACAACTTTCTCGACTGTGGTTACATTGACCGGTCAGTACATGACACTAGATCTGCCGACGTCTTTTTACTCTGCGCTGACGGTTGAAATGTCCCCAACCGACAAAAATCGTCACGTTTCGATCGTTTCAATCCTTTGTCGGTGAAGGTCATCTGTGATTCAGAATCATCAACTTTTCTCAGCCCTCCGCCTCAGCGTTGAATTCGATGGCTGAACCCATCTCCCTGTTACGAAGAAAAGACCAAGTATCGCGAACAAACACGATACACGAAGCTGCCGAATTGGGGAACATTGATAAACTCGAGCGCCACAGTCAACGGGGGATAGACAATGGCTATCCCGAGCGCGTCACGCTCCAAATCCGAGATGATATCATGGGGGCCATGCCTATTCACTTCGCCGCAGAGCACGGCCACGCGCATATTCTTGAATATCTGATCAACCACCAGGTCCATTGCAAAACACCTCGCAAAGTGTTTCATCTGTTTCTGTTGTGTAAAAGGTTCAGGGAGCTCATCTGGCCGATGTTGTGGATGGTGGAACATAGGTCGACTTGGACGCAGGGGACAACCACATGGTCACAGCCCTCCACCTCGCCGCGATTAGAAACCACTTGGACATTGTTCACTGTCTTCTTCGAAACGGCGCCAAGCCGAACATTGTAGATCGCGATGGAGATACCCCCCTCCACTGGGCCGCCACCAAAGGCCACGTTGGAGTCATGGAAGTCTTGGTGAATTACAAAAACATGGACCAAGCGAACAACCAGGGGTGGACTCCTCTCCATAGAGCAAGCTTCAACGCGTACATCCCTGCATGCGAAATGCTGCTGAAGAGAGGAGCAAGCTTGCAAAGTGTGAATCGAGATGGCAACAGTGCTCTACATCTGGCGTGCCTGGCGAACCAGCTTCAGACCGTGGAGTACCTTATGAGCTGGGAGCCAAACGTGGACCTCCCCAATCACGAAGGGGAAGTGGCGGCGGAATTGTGTGGGTTGCATTACAGGGAGGCCGTCGAAGAACTGCTGTCTTCGCTCGAGGTGGCCAGAAAGCAACCGGGTAGCGTTCGTCAAATGACAAGAAAACTGTTGGCTCGAACCAGCATCGCTCCCGAACGAAACTCGACCAAGAACGGGTTGTCACCCCGAAGGAGAAGAATGACGGACCCCATCCCCCTCCCTCCGTTGTCGCCAGAAACTGAGCTTTCCCGCCAGCTATCGGTGGGGAACTATTCATCCTATGCAAAAAAGGACGCACAGGGCTTCCCCCTAATCCTCGAGGGGGCTGATATTCAAATCAGGCCTGTTTCGCGGGAGCCTGAATTTATGTCTTATGTGGAGGCCAGCCGCCATTCATCATATGCCTCGGGGATGGCTTCTTCAAACGACGGTGACACTGTGGATGGCGGCTCATTCAAACCAGAAACCAGGGAAGCGGATGAGGGGCGATCTGGAGCCATCGACGACCTGAATGCCAATGATATGTCGCCCTGGGACAGCGAAGAGGACACGGAAAAACCCGAGAGCGATGATCACAAAAGTTCGCTCAAGCAACACCGTTCAGTTAGTCTGGGGTCCGCAAAGCGTCGGACATCATTGAACAAGAAGTTTTTGGAGAAATACAATCTTCAAAAGCACTATTTGTTCGGCCCAAGCTGACGACTCTTGACTTTATTGTCAGCCGCAACATTTTTCAAAAGTTATTCGTACAGCAAAACTTTCCACCAGTTCTTTCTTAAACAGATTTTCCTCTCGACAACTTCCATTTCATTGAGCCAAAAGGAACAGCCAAACGAGATACACTCATTGGGATAAAAAATGAATGTGTGGACTCCTGCGTCAAACTCAAACTAAGGTCTGAGCATTTCAAAACCCATGGTTTCCGCCCTCACAATCCGGCCTGTGTTCGTCTTCGCCATGTTTTCGAACCACCTTGAGTCTCTACCCATCCGCCTTCCGCAAGTTCTGTCCCACGAAAAATTCAAAGTCAGTTCTCATCCCAACCATAAAAACAGCTGCCGTGTGACTTGTTTTGGTGCTGGGATATGCTTGTCAGAAGGACAACAGCTGTGTTACCTCTCGCCCGCCAAAACTTCCCTGGGTGGCTTTGCTCCAGGTCCCCCCTTTGTCCACGGCCTCAGAGTCACGTCGCTGACTTTATACAACTCCTCATCGCTGTCGGAATCTGATTCCTCAGGTTCCTCACTGCTGCTAGTGGAGCTCTCAGATGTTGGGAGGATTGGCCCCCTGGTTCGCAATGCTGGGAGAGGCAGGGAGGCATGGCAATAGGAACTGAACGGCCTGACTTCAGTTCGCGTCAGGTCCGACGCCGCCAGGTACTGAGGTCTCTTTGGGAAAGTGACGAACGCGTCGAATTTCTGCAGCGAGTGCTGCCATTTCAGGTAGTCTCTGTAGATATCGTTCGAGCGCAACGTGGGGGTCAAGGCGCCCCTGACGGAACGCATATCAGCACGCACACCTCACGTCACAATGCATCGCATAGGGAAGAACGACCGGTGCGTGGAATCCGACATTCGAGAATTCGACGTGCGCGCGCGTGAACCCAAAGACGTCACTAATGACGACCTGGTCTACCTGGACACATGCGTTTTGGGTCGAGGTTGAATCCAGCCGCCTTGGCCCAGAGCGTAGTCCGGCAGTCCAGGAGCTAGAGTCCTGTACCCTTTTCTACGGAGGACCCTGGTACAGCGCAACACGTCCGGCTTCAGTTGGAGATTCTGGTTTAGCTTTGCTTAAGATAGGACAGGACGAACACAATTGATACGCTTCCGCGTGCCCTAAGCAACCCTCAAAAGGGCTGCGCCGCCATTTCGGCCGCCATCAGGATGGCTGTCGCGCGCCAGTTTATCACGAGTTAGGTTGGGAGTGGAGAGTTGCAAGTTGCACAGCGTGTAGAATCAGGATTGCGTGGACTTGTTCAGAGTTCGACCGCCAGCATCAAGCGATCTACTCTTGCTGTGGTACCAGCTGGGCTGCAAGGCTCTCTGCTCGTTGACTTCGTGCGTCCGTCTCTCGCGATGGTAGTGCGAGTCTACTTTGCAATACATGACGACTCCCTGCTTGTTCAGTCAGTGCGACTGGCGTCTGTGTCTCGGAGCTTCACCCCATTCTTTTGAGGTTCTTGCGGGGTGTTGCGGAGATATGCTTTCGCACGTTGACCAGTCAATCGACTGTCGGCGACTTGGTGGGCGGAGAAACTGGCATGCCGCCCCCACTATTTTTTCGTTTTGGAAGCGGATTCGAGATTTGGCATGAGATGGCACCTATCTCCAGAGCTACCATCATGCAAGGTATGAGAAATACAAACAGCGAGTTTGGAAGCCCACACCCCTCTTATTTCTTAGTCTGCAATTCCATTGGTCTATGTATCGAGTGTCTTTAAAAAAAATTGTTGCTACATGATCCAGGTTTGAAACCAGCAAGCAAGCCCATCCTAGATTCCATTTCCAGCCACACTCACAGTCATGGCTGACTGTGCTGCTCTTCACTGGGAGGGAATGTTGCAAGCCCAACATAGATTTCATCCATTCAGTGTCATTGCTTGAATGCAACAGTTCGGACATGAACATCTTTCAACTCAGAGCGTCCTGTGCTTGGGTCGTGTCTGTCCACTGTGAGTGGGACCAGATCTCCAACATCGAATTCCTCGATGGTCGACAGAAACTCTTCCACATTGGTCACCTCTTGTCCCCCCACACTGACAATCACATCCCCAAGATACAGCTGGCCTGCTGCCTGGTGGACCCCCCTGAACAGTTGCACCCAGACAATGCGAAAAATCAAGGCAAAAAATCTCTGTCAGGGCCGCTCACCAATTCTTCCAAAGGAAGGTTTCGTGTGTTTGAGAATCATGATCGAAGCTCTAAAAAAGACATGGATGGTTGTGGATGGCAGTCGCAAGACGTACCTCAAACCAGCGTTGTGGGCAGGGGATCCGGCATCCACGTTAATGATAACGATCCCATTTTTGCCGTACAAGGTCAACCCTTGGACGTCAGAGGCAATCGCCAGCCCCAGCCTTGGTTTCACTATCCGGCCATGTCGAATGATTTGTTTCACGATTCTCCGCACCGTGTTTGATGGAATAGCAAACCCAATGCCAGCAAATGTCCCTGATCCTGGACTGACGATGGCTGTGTTGACTCCAACCAATCGACCCTGGCTATCGAGCAGAGGCCCCCCAGAATTGCCTGAAAAAAAAAAAATGGACCAGCTCAATGAAATCAACTGCAACAACGCTTGTACTCTATCAGCCATCAGCAGCAAAAAAACTCAAACTCAGGAAAAAAGCCATCGAGTCCGAAACAGATTCAGCCCATGTCTATCAGAACTGCTTCTTTTCAATTTTTCATTCTTTTCAAGTTTTTAAATACCTGGATTGATCGCAGCATCTGTTTGAATGACATCTCGAATCTTTCTCCCAGTTCCTTGAGCTTCAATTTCCCTCCCCAATCCACTGATAATGCCAGCAGTCAAAGTTTGATCCAGCCCAAATGGATTTCCGATGGCAAACACGCGCTGCCCCACTTGCAGATTGCTAGACAGTCCGACCTGAGCAAACCGTCAATGACCTCTCTGATTATTTGCTGATTGTTTATATTTGCTTAACACCAAGTACGTCAGACTCATTCGATTCTCAGGAGTTTACCATCTTGGGGTACCTGGACAGGCATCAGCATCTGCTTGCCAGGATCTATTTTTAGAACGGCCAGGTCCTTCTCCGGATCCGATCCCTTCACTTCCGCATCAAATTTTTTGTTATCCGACAGCGTAATTTGAACTCGGCTTTGACCCTCCACCACCTGGATCCATAAGTCACTCTCTATCAATTTAAGAAAGGAACAAAAACGCAGGCGAAAATGAGCACGAGAAAAATGTTGAGAAACGTGCAATTTTTTCAAAAAATCTTTCTAAGCCAAAGATTTAAAAAAACACACAGAAAAGCTGGGGTCTGCGAATTGGATGCATCCTTTCACACGCACATGTAAATTTGTAACGACGTGACCTTGTTCATCCCATACGAACCCGGACCCAGTCCCGGCAGGGATCTCCACAGGGTTCAATGAAAATCCGTAGTAGGGCTGGCTCCTGAATGATGTTATGTGGGCTACATTACGCCGGGATTCCTGCACAATACAAAGCAGAAAAATGATTGGAAAAGGCATGTGGATGCCAATGAATGATCTGAAATTTGATGGTCTATTAACAGGCCAGCGATCTGTGCAGGGGGAGGAAGAGGGGCATTTTATCGCATCTTTTTTCGCACTGTCCCAATACAAGCCGACATCACCACAGCTGTTTTCCACGTTCAATTTAATGTCCGTTGGAAACACGAACTCACGTTGAATAATTTGACGACATACTGCTCGTCGGGGAAAAGATGCTGATTCGGAAATGGGGTGGGGATGGATGGATCAGGCTCTGATCCTGAGGGATCTGTCAGCAATCGCAGTCTATTTCTCACAGGCACTGGCAGCTGGTTCATGGACCCCCTCAATCGCTCAACCAGTTCAGCTTTTTCGTAGCAATCTCGAAAATCAATGTTTCCATCGTGCAACAGCTGGACGATGTCAGCCACCTATAACATGAAGTCAAAATGCCCCATCGATTCCTGGGTATTCTCATCAATTTGCAATCATAATATGTAGAAAATTGAACATATTTCAAAATTGTCTGAATCGATCCAGAGCTCATGTCCATCTCAATAACAAACAGGGATGTAAAAAAGTGAAGTAGAAAATACGAGCAAAGGAGTGGGAATGAGCATCCAAAATGGTCCACGAACCTTCAAAGAATTAAAAGGGTCTTGGCCCGATGCTGCTGCGAAAGCTCTTGCATGCAAAACTTCTTCACATCCAAGAATTTCTTCTCAATTTTTCTCTTCTTCTTCTTTTTTTGATGCAAAAACATCGCTTTATGATAAAACCCACGAAGCGCTTTTTCAAGGGATTTGATCCTGACATGTGGTAAATCCCAGCTTTTTTGTCCACTTTCACTTGTTCAGATCATGTAAACATAATTCACATATTTCCATAGTTCTGTTGAAGTTTGCGGGTGGGTGGATGGTGAGGATTGAATGCATGCACTCCATACTTTGCATGTGGCGAATTATCGAACCTGTCCAATTGCCTCGACGTCTCAAAGCAACTTGCGCCGCCCTTCTCAACATGCTCTGTTTCAACGAAACACTTCTTTCACGCAGTCGCCAGTTCTATTCTCCAAAAACAGCACCACCTGTAAAACGGATCTGTTCACGTGGTCCCAAAGTTTCCAGTGTGAATCTGCACGGGAAAATATCACTTAAATTCGGTGACTTTTTGGAAGATTTGATGGCCGATTTGCAATCGGTAGCAAAGAAAAACAGCACATAGCGCTGCCTACAACGAACAGCTGTTGATTCTTGACACCACGTGGTTTCAATACACCTCTCCATGGCGTCTGAGCAAAGGATTGGTAAAGGGGGCTCGAGAAGAGGGGGTGGTTCTTGGCGAAAGAAGGAAAACGTCAGCAACCCTGTTAGAGACGTCAACAACGAATGGAGGAAACACATTTCCAGGCTAAATGTTGAGGTGCACAACTGTCTGTGGCATATTGTCTTTGCCTTTGGTGCTTTTCAGAACTGGGAAAACCCCTCGAACAAGACATTACGCAATTTCTGAGTGATTTGCTGCATGATAGCTGCATTGAGTTGATTTATTTCGTTCTTTCAATCTTCTCGCTGCCACTTTTCCTTCCAAATTTCTTCCATGCATTTTGTCCTATTTTTTTTTCAAGTTTTGTGTCGGATATGGAAACATTTGCTGTGCTGGACAGACTGGGGAAAATGTGCTTGAGGAAGTGGTGGCATCATTGAAGGCAATGCCACTGCAACTCGTCAGTGTCCCTGCCAATGAGGTGTGTGTGTGCATGCGTTTCAAAACTTCCCCAAAAAACTACATCTTCCAGTAGAACGAACAGTTTACGTTAATCGAAAACTGGCAGCATTGCCAATGCAAACATAACATAGAGTTCTTGGATAAAAGGGTTCAAAAAATTGTTGAGGGATGGTGAAGGGGGAGACGAAAATTATTTGACACAGCATTTTTCCGTTTCGTCTGTGGACCTGCGTCTTCGCAGAGTCAAAAAAACATGTCAACATATGTCATATCTGTCCATTTTTTTTTCCTTCACATTCTTATAAACCTGAGCGCATCAATTTTCATTTACAAATAAATGAAACATGGGAAGAGAGTGCATTCCTTTTTTTTTGTTCCTAAATCATCAGGTCGAAGAGGCGTTGCTGCTCATGGCTAAAGGTTTCAAAATGATGGGTGGAGCTCAGACTGACACAAGTTCTGAGAAACAATCCAGGTAGGCTCTTTTTCATTGTTTTTGTTTTTCCAGTGTTTGCTGATCCACACAACTGTAAGAAGAAACCATCTCTTTTTTTGGTTTTCTCGGTGCTCAGTGTCAAGACATGGCTATCCTATTGTGGAGTAATGTGCAACGTCCTCCCAAGCCAACAAATGCCTTTCCTCACTTCGAGTGAGTGATCCAGGATGTGCATTGCTCCGTTTCCATTTCGATTTTTCATGATCAGATGTCTGTCCCCGCTGTTTTCACACATGCATTCATTTTTTGTTTGCTGAACTACATTGCATCAAGGATTGGCAAGGCACGCACTTAGATAATTTTTCTTAAAATGAGTATTTTCCTCTTGTAGGTGCATTCCAAGACTTGAGTGATTTGTTACTTGGTCAGGCGGAAATGGAGTGTGGATCCGATGGCTACTCCAAGGCAGCAAATGAATCCATGTTTGCACTCAATGCTGTTATAAGATCTTCAAGTTCCATCCAGGTATCTGTCAAGTGATGTGAAAAATCCCTCATAGGATCAGGTTCTTCCCGCCATTTCAACATTACAATGCATTTACGTGAACGTAGGCCAAGCACTATCCAATTTTGTTTCGTCTTTGTTGTGCTCTGTGCCTCCATCGACTGAAACATAGGACTGGGAAAGGAAGAAAAAAGGGTGAGAGGTTGTGTGTGTGTGGGTATGTTTCCAGATTGGGCAGGATATATTTGAAAGGATTGTAGCTATGTCAGTCAGGATCTTAAGGGATCAAGGGAAGGCGACCTCACGAAGAGAAGGACGACACATTTGTCAGGCAGGGGCTCCATGTGATTTTCGCTCTATATCCTTTTTTTTTGTTAACCAGTCATCCTCTTCTGTCTGTTTTTGGACAGACAAGAATATGAATTTTTTCTATGGTTTTGGTTTGAGTAAAGAGAAAAGTTACAAGAATAAGAAACCAACAACAACTGGAGTTATTTTTTGCACTTTTGGAACATTAGAAAATGCATGGATCAGTGCACATAGAACGTCCAGAGCATCTATCTCTTTTCCATGTTGTAGGTGTTTTGAATTGCATTGAGGTTTGCCATGCAAATTGGTAACCCAGCCTACAAGCAACGGCGATCAAATCACACCTCTATTTATTGTTTATTCAGTCATTCGATTTTCCTTATTCCATTTTTGTGTGGATGGGTGTGTTAGCAGGATGCCAGAGTTGCTTCACCATTTGTTATTTGTCAAGCTGCTTTGGAGACCTTGGACACGCTCTTGAACACCACCAATGTGGATGAATGTGTCGTGGAGCAATTCTCTGAGGCTTTGGCGGTTTGCGTCAATCTTCTGCAAGTCCATGCTGGGGAAGGCTGCGTTCCCATTGACAGACTCCAGGCATCGCGAATGTACAATGCTCACATCAGATTCTTGACGACACTTGTGAACCTGGTAGGTGACCACCAAACCTTGCTAAACATTTCGATCCAGTTTGGCTTTCCGTTTTAGGCTTTTTGATAACTGGACGGTTGCTTTCCACCTTGTCTGCCATGCATAATTTTTTGGGGGAGGGGGGGAGGGAAGGAAAATTGTTGCATGCTTTTGTTTGTCTTGTCTTATTTTGATTGTGCAGTGGCTTCTAGGGAAAAGGCTTACACGTTCCCCACGTTTCGTCGATCATGGAATGCATCATAAAATTTTTCCAGTTTGGTTGTGTCCAACCGGGGGCTGCATTTGATCGATCCCATTCAGGCAGAGGTCTTGCTGTCAGCGCTTACACACCTCCCCATCTGAGAAGGCAACCTAGCCAAAGAAGCCAAGACAGCGACTCTGCCAGCTCTGGGGGCTATTCAGGTGCTTCCTACCATGATATTCTTGGGTCGGTCAGAAAAAAGGAACCCCTATTGCCCATTCTCTTAACAAAACCAGCAATCGTGGGCATACGTGCATTGTTTTTCTTAGCGAAATCTCTGTGAGGAAAATGAGAAGATGTGCATGTGTGTGGTTCAGGGAGCGAAACCAGCGACAGCGATGGTAGCTTTTCCAGAGGGGACGGCGATCGGTTGAAGGCGGTGAGGGTCAGAATTGGAGCTCTCACGCTGATCCAAAACATGGCCAAGGTCAATGGCAGGAGTTTGCACCAGCACTGGCTCCAAATGCTGCCCTCCAGGCAACCGCTGCAAAGATCCCCAGGAACCCCACAATTGGTCACGGTTTTAGCTTACGATCCACATGCAAAGGTGATGATTGACCGCATTCGAAGGGTATCTTCTGTTTCAAAAGAAAACTTGATAAGATGTAATTATAATGGTGTTCTGTTTTGGGTTTCGAAATATCCTGTTTTGATTTCCAGGTGCGTGGGGCAGCTGGCGCTACGATCGGTATTCTCTTTGATGGACGACATCAGCGAGATTTCCTTGCAGTGGCAGAGCTCCATGATACGAGGCCAATGGGCAGGTAGCATGACTAATTTTGTGTGCAGCTTCCCAACTTTCAATTTTGTTGCACTGGTCCAGGGTCTGTGTTTCTTGGGGGGTTTTTTCTCTTTCAAAATGCATCACTACCTCCACTTTCATTGCAGGATCAATGGAGCAAATGTAATCATGGTGTTCTGGGAAAGTAGTCATGCACCAATGTGTGTGTGAGTGTTTTTTTAGTTGCTTTCTTTTGCCTGTTCTTGTGTTTTCGTCAAGTGGGTGTTTTGAAGTGCTGTAGGCCATTCACATCTTTGTCGATGTCCCTGGGAAATATGGTGGCTGCCGTGCATGAAGGGTTGATGTATTCGATTTCATCGGAGGCTAAACTGGGCGTGCTGTCCTCCACCCTGAGAGCCCTGACCAGTCTCACCAGTGCTGTGCACTACAGTCGAATGCCGCCAGACCTGCTCACAAAAGTAGTCGAGGTGGGGAAAAATTCACAGCCATGGGTACTAGATAACATGTACAAAAAATGGTAAATACTATTTGTAATGTTTGAGAAATGTCATGCATTGTTTGATTGCATGTAACATGACTATAATGGTCTGTTGGTCTTCAGCGTGTCAGAAATCGATGGCACAAGGTGCATGGATCAGACGATGCGGAGTCGGGGGTGGAAGCAGCTTTGCTTGCTGCGTTGCGGTCCTCCCTGGGGGTCAACCCCCCCAGCATGCATTTGAAATCCCAGTTGATGATCTCCACGAGATGGCCTTATGGTCAGACCACCCTCTCCACGAAAGTTTCTGACTTTCTTGGAGGGATTTCGTCAGGCTGGTCCTTGGTGGATGAGCTGCTTTTGTCGGCCTCTTTGGGTTCGGCGCTTGTCAGGGGGGAGGCTATCTTGGCTGTGATCGGAGTGGCAGAAAACTATGGGGATCTGTTGTCAGGTGCGTATAGAACATCAAATCAAGAGAAAGAAAGAAAAATGCTACCAAGATGGTGGTGGTGGCTTTGCTTCAACACTAGGCCAGTGGACATCTGACCGTGGGCAAGACAGTACGTGCATTGACAGGCTTGATGTGGTGATGGTGGTGGAGTGTGTGTTTGGTAGATATGTTGCAACATAGATGCAACAAAGACAGATCGATTGATCCATCAAATGGTAATGTGAACACCAGATTATTGGTGCTTTGCAGAAAAATGGCCTCTGATATCCCAGGTGCTGACCCACAATTTACCAAACCACCCCCTGGAAAAATCCAGCCACGAAGAAAAAGCTGCCCAGAATGCGCTGAAACTGATGGGGGCGTTGTTATCCGATTCATTTCAAGCATCCCTTATCCATGTGTGCGATATGAGGAAAACCACCACCGACTTGCTGGCCTCTGTTTTTGCTCAAGCTTCCCCTGTCATTCGGTGTGCTGCTTTGGGAGCCATCGGATCGATTGGTGAAAATCAAATCAGTGACATGGAGCCTCAGGTGTGAAATGGAACAACTCGATGCGAATTTGACAGGGTGGGAAAACATGACCGTTGTTTATAAACAGTGATTTTAAAACATGGTGAATTTTGAGTGGTGTTGGCAACCAGGCTGTCATGTGGACTTCAGGTGTTTTCTCGGCTGATGGAGCTGGTGACAGACTCGGGCATCAATAGTGACGTGCCTGCCATTCGATCGGCTGCTTGCCGATCCATTGGGACGTTGATTGTGTGGCGAACTGTCCAAAAAAATGAGGTCAGTGGAATGTATCTGTGACTATTATGTGATATTTGCATCAACCACTGTCCAGATGTGGAATCAGCCAAGGACTTCAGGCTTTTTTCCTTGATTCTGTTATTCTCATGAATTCAGTCGAAAAGAGAAATTGGCTGTTTGCCTGTGAAAAGTGTAGTCTAAATATGACTGCCATTTTCGATGCCATCAGGATCAAATTCAGGAAATGGCAAAATGTGTGGCCGCATGCCTCCAGTGCAAAACCATCTCAGTCAGGATCTCTGCCTCTTGGTCCCTGGCCAATTTGTGTGACGCCCTGAGCAAAAGAACTGAATGCTCTGAAAGCCAACACCGACATGCATCGATTTTGGGTCCAGCAGCCGTGGTTGCTTGCAAAGACCACGAAAAAGTTCGTGCTAATGGTGTCCGAGCATTGGGCCATGCTCTGTGCCTTCTGAATGTTGCTGACGCAAACAGTAAGCTGTGGATGCAGCCCCCTGGGGAAATACTCTCCGTTCTAGAAAGCGGTTTATCATGGGTACACGATTTTTCCAGTTTAGTTGCCCCCACTGAGTATACAAACATCAATCGAGCAAGGTTTAACTTCTTCATTCAGTCGGGACATATTTTCTCATACTCCATATGGGTGTGTTATATTTGTTTAGCCTCAGTGATTGTTTTTCAGGCTCCAGCTGGCTGGATGAAGCCGTCAGCTGTTTGGACACGAGTCTGACATCAGGTGGGATGAAAGTTAGATGGAACGCATGTTACGCGGTGGGTAACCTGATGTCTCATGAACCAGCTGTGGCTGCTTTGACTGCTACCCAAAAATCGGGCTTGCTCCAACTTCTCACCAAACTCGTGGCCGACAGGTAAGTTATGAACACCTTTTTGAATTTCCCCAAACTGTGGGCTGGGGTGGTTCAAGATAATGATTTACACTTTGCAGAGTCAAAAATCAACTGTACACTGAAATGTTTTTCCCTACACAAGAAATAGAGCATTTTTATTATTCAGTGAATGGTATGCACATGAGGAAGCAAAACACACACTTAATCCTATCTGGAAAGGCATGGAACGAATCCTTTGGGTTTGGTTGATGTTGGCTTCGCTGCACTTTGCCTAGTTTCCACTGATTGAGGTGTTACTTTCACTTCAGTCCGAACTACAAGGTCCAAACGCAAGCAGCGGCTGCGTTGATGGCAGTTAATGCTAGAAAGCATTTCGGGGATGTCTTCCTTTCGACATTGGCTTCTCTGGCACACCGTCTTGATGCTCTGAACCAAGGGGAAAGCGGGCCCAATCTCGACACAGGCGGCGCAGATCCGCACGAAGCCACTTTCGCGAACTTCCGCTACTGCAAAGCGTTGTGTAAACAGCTGGAGGAGTCCATCTTTCATTTGCTGTCGTTGATCGAGCAGGCAGACTCTGCTAACTGGAATGAGTGTAAGCTTGGAGCGACAATATTGCCGTTGGTGGGAAAGAGAGTGGACGAAGTTTGTGTCGTGGCTCCTGTTCGGGATGAATGTGGGTTGGAGCAAGGTAGCGATGTCGTGACGGATCAAGGGTTGTTGGTTAAGGCTGTCGAGGGTCTTGTGAGGGGAGGGGTGCCAGGGAGCGATTTGCTTTCACTCAAACTGCTGGGTGACGGCGGTGTAACGAGTTGATCCATAGTTTGGAATCCACTAAATCAATAGAAAACGTAGAAGCGAACGTAGGGAGAGTCAGCATTGTGGTTGTCGACTGTGCTTTGGTGTAGGGTGGTTGAGCTCATCCAAAGTTAATGTGTCTTTGAGAGTATCCACATGAACTCTTCCAAACAGCAAACAAACAAAAACTCGAAGAAGAATATCGTTGGCTTCAGTGAGGACTTGCCACGTGTCGGCTACGCACGACAATTTCCTGGCTCTTATTCTTATTTGTTTATTTATCTATCGCGAAATGTTGCAATAAATTTTGTCTTTTATAAACTTAGCGCACAAGAAAGAAGGCAATCCTACATCTACAGATACCCCCACCACGTCTAACCGTCAGCTGGAGTAACTGTACCTGTAACCAGAATTCCCCGCCTTATTAACCCGGACGATTCCTTCGACTAACCAACAGTTCAAAATCTTGGCCGACCAAGACACACTCAGAACAACATCTTTGCGACGACGCTATTTCCTGCGATGGCTGGCTACAGTCACGAAGAGCTCAAGAAATTTCACCAGGAGGTGTGCCAGCCCAGAAACCTGTACGTGAAAGGTTTGCTGGCCAGCGTTGACGACGCGGTGCTCAAAACGATGTTCCAGAATTTTGGAGAGATAACATCTGCAAAGGTGAGTCTCAGCATCCGTTTGTTTTTGCGCTTCCTCTCGTCAGTCCTCGATAGAACAACGAAACCTTCAAGAAATTTGGGCTGTTTTTATTAGAAGCATGTGTTGTGCGACTGCAGGTCATGGTGAACAACGAAGGGAAGTCCAAGTGTTTTGGTTTCGTTTGCTTCAGCCGGGCGGAGGATGCAACTCGTGCAATGATTGAGATGAATGGACTCTGTATCGGCAACAAGCACCTGTACGTAGGGATCGCCGAACCGAAGTCCTTCAGACTCGCAAAATTGCACTATCAATTCAGTTCGCAGCCATATGTCCCTGGCGCGCCACAATCTATGAGTGCAACTCCAATGCCATGGGTTCCCTACCCACCACCAATGCCAATGTACCATCCACACGCAATGCCGCCGCCTTTCGTGGCGAACTACCAAATGATGCCACCACATTGCATGGCCAGTCAACCGATGATGCCACCTCCATTTATGGCCGCTCACCCAGGTCCTCTGCCCTACACTCCTTTCATGCATGGCTCTGGGTTGCCTGCACCAATGTCTGGGATGCTTCCTCCACCAAGTCCGCCTCGACCAGCTCCAACTGAACGAAACGTTATAAACGAGCAAGATCGTGACCAGCACGCTCATGAAGATGACATCCAGCAAGCTCCCAACCAAGTTCCGATGGTGATCCAAGACGTCCCATTTGCAAGCGGACCTTTTCCTTTGCCGGGCTCTGTTCCAGGGCCACAGATCCCCCTCTCAACAGTGCCAATGAACAATCCTATGTACGGGGTAATGCCTCCCTGTGCCCCCCCTCCTCCGCCTCCAATGCATGCTCCTCTGTATGGACCCATCGCCAATGGACCGATTCCGCTTCTTCCGGGTCCAGTACCAGGTCCAGTTCCTGAAACCATGGCCATGCAGGGCCCCCCGTTGGCAGCGCATGTCTCCTTTCAAGGAGCTCCATGTGCGCCTGTTGTTCCTGTGCCTGCGGCCGATCTTTCTATTGGACGTCAAGGCCCAGGCATCCCTTTTCCTCCCATGGACGTGCATTGCGCAAGTGAGCCCCTCGCTCCCCTGCCATTGAATGTCGCCTTGCCTCATGGATATGGTGGAAACGGAGGACGACGAGGGGGTAGAAAGGTAAGGGATTGAACCAATTGACTCTGGGCAGCACTTTCACAAAGCACCATGATTGATCCATTCTTACAAAAAGTGCGAGGCTTTTACTCTGTAGTTTTCTTTGTTCAGACGTCCTCACGTCGGGGCGGGGGTCGAGAGTCGGGCCTTCGGCACTCCAAGATTGCCCAAGGCGCTCTCCCAGCAGCAACGGTGGAAGCCAGCCCCCATCCAGGAACCGGGGAAGCCCAAAACAACCAAAAGGAGGGCGAGGAGGAGGAGCACATGGCCTTGGGGAAAATCTGACTCAATCCTTTTTGTGGGGGCAAAATTTTAATCAATAAAGGTGTTTGAAATTCACCAGTGGTTTGTCTCAAAAATGAAAAACAAGTGACGAAAAAGGATCGAGAGTGTCTTGGCGTGCACGTGTGTTCTGCCTCGGTCAAATCTCTCTTCGCAAAATTGCTCATAAATGAGCTGCTACAATGGAGCTGTTCAAAAAAAGCAAGGCTTTCCCAGTGCCAGCCTGCCTTTCCCTTGAAATTGAGTTGAACTGCAGTTTCTTTAAAACGCAAAGTAACTTGCTTCGTGGCTTATTGAAACTGGGCATTAATGCAAGCAGCCCATGGGCCAGAGAAGGAACAGAAAGTAGCGTGAGGAACAGACATGAGTATGCCACCCTGCAGCTCTTGGAAACGACTTTCGGAACCCTCCATCTGTTTCAGAACTCCGATGAAAGCCACGACTTTGGTCACTACTGTGTTTAAAAACAAATCGAGGGGAAACCATGCATGCGCATTAAAAAAGCATATGTCAGTATTTTTCCATAGAACAGTTTCAAAACAAAAAGAGGAGTGAATGTAATCTCCCCCCCCCCAGGCTCTATTTCCCCGTCCCAAACATTTCCATCAGAAAAACTGAGTAGTATTCTAGCTCAGCTGTACCGATCAACCCGCGAACCCCCAAAACGACTTACATGACAAATTTCCTCTCATTTATTTGCATTCCATTTTTTCCCTCTTTGTTGCAACACCAATATATATTCTTTTAATACCTATCTAACACAAATCCGGAGCCATGCCGTTGGAATTCCAGCGGCTATTTTTTCTGCCCGAAATCCTGACTCAACACTCCCAATATCTTTCGAAGAGCAGACAAACCGATCTGGTTTGTGAATGTTCTTTTTACACAACACTTTCTCATGTTTTTCTTTTTTCTCTCTTTTTCCCTGTAAATAATATATATTTTTTATATAATATTTTAAAACCTGGGATTCTGCTTTCAGGAAAACTCTTCCCATCTTAGCACTCCCCCTGTCTCTTTTTGAACCACCTCAAAAGGTATAATATAAAATTTCGTGAGCTTTTGCCATAGCAGTGGCATCTGCTCTTGAGTTGGTAAGCCTATTTCCCATATTCATCAAATTGCCAAAATCTAAATTCGAAAACAAAGAAAATCACAACGAAAAACCACAAATAAGTGAAACTAAACTGGCTCAAAAAAAAAAGAAAAAAGAAAGCCATGGTTTTTTCAATTTTAGCTGTTTGAAAAAAACCAAAATGCAATGGCGCTTACCCACCCATCCCTAAAAATAAAGAAAAAAAAAAAACACCAAAAAAAAAAAGGGAAGAAGAAAAAAAAGCACATCGAAAAGCGTAGGTTTTCGACGGTATTTATTCTAACGAATGGTGAACTGGCCAAACTTTTGGCAAGATGTTTTTCCCTCTTCTTTTTGCCAATTGGAAAAAGACCGATTCACTCATTGGATTAACTCTAACTCTTTCTCTTTTTTTTCTCTCTCCCTGCATTTAAAAAAAAAGTTTTTTTTTTCCTTTTTTTTTCCTTTTATTCAACGTACGTTTCGCTGCCAGATTTTTTTTTTGCCCTCTTCAAGATCCCCACACACTTCACCCAAAAACAAAACAAAAAAAAGACCACATCTAACCTTCACAAACAAAGCATCCCGCTTTGTTCTGTCGTAACGAATTTCTCTCTTTTTCATATCAACTCCTCCCTCGAAACCTTAGCCAACCCAATCGATTCAATGCAACCACCCCTATTTTCATCCCAAAACTCCGCCAAATTTGATGGCCCTCCGACAAGAACTGACCGCTTCCATAGTTTTCATCCAGGCATGTCATTTTTGTATCAACACATCAATGACTTGTAGTAAACTTTGCCTTAAAAAAAAAAAAGAGAAAAAAGCCAAAAGCAAAACCACACATGCATGCACAACACATTCTATTTGTTTTGATCACGGAAAACGATGCTCCAGGAAGGCACCCATTGACAAATCAATCCTTTTTTCTTTTTTTTAAACTTCTTTTACTTTTCTCTTCTGTTTTTTTTTGTTTTTTTTTTCTCTCCCAAAATTGCTCCCGCATTTGGAGCAGCAGGGTTTCCATGCAAAAAAAGAAGAAAAGAAAACCATCACTTATAGAAAAAGCCCAAAAGCGAAGGATTTACATTTCTTTTCAACCTCTTTTTTCTCATAACTCTTTTTTCTCATTTCTCTTTTTTTTTTTTCAACCCATAATATATTCAAATATCCATACCCCAAGGGACCATGACAATAAGCAGAAAAGCGAAAAAAAAGATCTAGCTCCAACATTTCCCCCCTCCCTAAATATATACCAAATCACGATTGCTTGTCTGCATCTTTTCTTATCTTTCTAAACCCATAACCATTGACCCATCCATTAAAAAAAAGTTTATTAATTGCTGGCAGCTGTCTGGATGTGGCCTTATACGAACTAGAAAAAACATCATTAGTCATTGCCCCAGTTCCCAATTTTTTTCTTTCTTTTGCCTTTCAAAAACAAAAAATAAACAAAGGGAGAAAGAAAAAAAAGGGCATTCCCTCCTCATTTCTACCCGCACAATAAAATTGATCAAAAAAAAACAAACGGAAAAACGCATGCAAGATGTATGATTTTGATGGATCGATGTCATGATTTCTGTGTTGACTTTTTTTCTTTTCGTCATTTTCTTTTATTTTTTGTTGCATCTTTGTCAAATCCAATGTCAATTTTATCTTCTGCACCAGAACACTGATTTGCACACGGCCTTTGGCCAGCAGAATGCACAGGTGTATGTGGTGGTGGGGCGGCAATTGGTGCATTTTAAAGATCGCCTTCGAGCACTCTGCATAACACCCCAATAGATTAAAATAATAAATGAATGAATGTTTAATTTACATTAGGTAAACTTGCCCAATGAAGGCCGTCCACAACGATGTGATTTAGCCCAATAATAATAATAATAACAAAAAAAAATACACTGACCAACACCGTCCATCTGATGAATTGTGTATATATTTCTTTTCGGGTAGGGGTCGGGGGAGATCTTAAGTCCTCAACATAAATCGCCAAAATCTCATGAACTGTCCCAAAGATTGTCTCAGGGAAGGGAAAAAAAACCCACAGTGAACAGATTTCCGAGATGAGATGAGGTTTACCGAGTCAGCATCTGCTGTGACGATGGCAGTCATAGTAGCCCTGTTTTTAAGGGTAGCTCTGAGTTCTTGTTGCATTTTGTAAGGCTCCACCTTGACTGTAAGAAAAATCAGAAATTCCCCACTCAGGTGAAAACTAAATAAATGAAAAACACAAGGACAAGAAAACACGTATGACATAACACCTCTTCAAAAAAATATATGTTTCTGCATATAATTTTGAAGTTTGTACCCAAGGATTGCAGTGGGAATGATTATCTGCAGTACTTGGAAAAACGAACAAGGGCTCCTCTCACCAGTTTCGCAGTCTTGATTTGTGGACACTCTAACAGAATTAGCTGTGGAAGTGGATGTTGACGACAATGTCAATGAACACCCAATCGTCACTGAACAGCACAAGAAAAAAAAAAATGAAGACCTGGTCTGAAGCATCCGATCAACACTTGCCCAAGGACACAAAGTTAACGGATTGGAAAACGAATATCACTACATTCATCAACTTACGTCCCAATCGGGAACTCTAAATGGGCCATTGAATCAACAAAAATCCTGTTGGTCATTCAACTGTTGGCATATTCAATATTCTGTATGGAATATTGAAACCTGTTGATGCTCACCTGTTCCTTGTGTGGTCATATCGAAGTTTTGTAAATCTGAACAGCAATCGATATATGATTAGTCCACATCATCAATAGTTGGGAAAAAATAAAACGAGAAAAAAAAACCACAAAAAAACCACATGTTAAGAGAGTTGGACGAATACAAAAATTGTTCAAAATCGCATCTTGAATATTTGGAGGATAATGGAAAAGAAGAAAATGGCTCCAAAAAGCACAATTCAAATATGTGATCAATGGGATCAAAATAAATACTTGGGATTAGCAAAAAAAATACAAAGAAAAAGCACATGTTGCGTTGTTTTTTTTTTCTGCGGGTGGGGGCATATATCGAAAAAGAAACACATTGCTTCGTTGGATATCTTTGGGATTTACAAAAGAAATAATGGTTTCACCTGCAGGCAAAACTGATTTTAGAATTACATCCACCAGCTTGTTGATTTGGCCATTGGAGGAATCCGTAATACTGGCCAGTGCAAAACCCTTCATGGTAACCACGTCAGGATCCCCATCTCTGTCCACTGTGGATTTCGTCAAAACGACCCCTTTTGGGACTTTGAGTCCATCGGCCAAGCCGTTCACATCGGAGGACGAAACCAACACATTGGAGGTTGCCTGAACATCTCCTTGCAAGATCGAGGATCGCAACTGGCTGCCAATCGGAAGGGCAGCTGTCGTTTAAGAAAAAACGAAAAAAAAAGGTTAAATAAATTGGTGAAAACATAATATCGAAAGGATGCTTGCGTTGCGTTCAGTAAATTGAAAGAAAGAATTGCATAAAAATAAAAAGGGAAATTTAAAAAAATTGTGGATTTTGGGAAGGGTAGGGTGGCGATCAAGGCGGTTTTCAATTTCTATATTTATTTCTAAGTTTATTGATATATTTTCTTTTAAGTTTTTATAAGTTTGTCGAAGAGGGTATTGATAACATCAAAATCAACTTTTTCTTCACATCAGTTTCGTCTGTCTGGCATTTTCTCAGCTGCAAAAGGCTCGAGTTCGTGCCATTATAATCATTTGACATCTTTTCTTTTCAAACTTTGTTCACAACTGAGATATATTTCCTGGGATCCATCTTACTAATAGTATTCCAATTTGAGAATATCTCTGCCCCAACTCCCATGTCCCAGTGTCAATGATTTCGGAGCACTGTGTCGCGTCACGTGATTCTCACCTCCGCAAAACTGAAACTGGCCCTGTGTTGTAACGCCGTTCGTCGTCACGGAGTTGGCTGCTGTCCCGCAAGCTCCAGAGACTTGAACTGATCACAACAACAAAAGAAAAACAAAACAAAAAAGCTGTCAATCTGTCTCGCGGCCATAGGATAGTCACTTCGGGTTGCATCATCTGCGTAGCGTCTCGCATCTCTGCAGGAAAGGGTATGGGGTGTGGATGTCGGGAAAGGCTGTTTCACAACGACACCTTCAAAAGCTCTTCTTTCATTAACAAACGACCGAAACTCACTGGTGCTGGTGGAACTCGACCCCGGTCCATTGGTTGCGTTTCCAGGATTGAAAGGCCCAGGGAGTGTATTGCGCCCAGGGGCATTTCCCAGCAAAGGCGCACGGGGCAGATTCGACAACGGCGTCCCCGGCGTGATGCCCAATTGAGGGAGCTGCACGGGGTTTTGGTTGGGGTTGGGCAGAAACCCCAGGACATATCGATCACAGACCAGTAGTATCGCCAGCAAGAATACGAAGGAGGTGCCCATCGCCTCTATTTAAAGATATCTCCAAGAGAGAAACCGTGTAACGCAGTCTTTTTCTTTTCTTTTGAAAAGGGCACTCGTTTCGAGTGAAGATCACCGAAAAGAGGCAGCAATGGTGAAGTGTGTCTAGAAGAAGCAAGCAGAGAGAATGCCGCGCTCCAAAAAAGCATCTTGCGCGCGCGATACTGTTTTGTACGTTTGTGTGAAACGCTCAGCATGTCAAATCAGGTACAAATCATGTAGTGCTCCACAAAGAGATATGTTCCAGGGGGAAATATCTCCAATCAACTCCCAAGCAATGAAAAGTCACAGGCACTAGGAGCCCATGTTCTGTGAAAGGGATCTGCGAATGTGCATGATGTGTGGATGTCACAATGGGAAAGAGGATGGCGTTTTGCATCAGCCCCAGGTGTATAGCCCCGCGGCCTTCTCAAGTGTAAACAGATTCCAAACCCCAGATTTTGCATGAGAAACGTTGGATGTCGGTTAGATGTGGCAGGGAATGATGCGCTAGTTTCTGGCATCGACGTGACAGAGGAGATTTTGGGAAAAGCCATCTGTCCAGAAGTGAAGCTGCTCGGAGCCGCGTCACTTTTGTGACGATCGTGGTTCGTTACTATTGTTGAATTCGCCCAATCAGTTCACAATCCTGCACCCCAGTTCGAACAATGGTCCCGCACACAAAGCAGCCGGGGTCGCTCAACATCCATGGAGTACCAAACGAAAACGAGCCAACCACCTCAACCACTACACGCTCCCGTGGCCGACTCGTACAGAGCCTAACTGTTCATGTACTGGTAATGTGCTTGTCGTACATACATTATCGTACGAGCACGTGCGCACGTCCAAGGTTTTAAGTAACACTCGGTCTTTCCTGCACAACGTGCATGCACTCTACCGTTTTCGGTGGGCGCAACGTAGTCAAAACGTACCGTGCTTATCCCAGGCGGGCAAGAAAGTGAACCCGGGGTCCGAATATTATCAAGGAAAGCACACCTTGCACCCCTTCGATTTGTCATTGAAGGAGGGTTCAACCCTTGTTAGAATCTGGTGCAAGCGGGTCGAGAGAACGGCACCTTCTCTGGAAAGAACTTTTTCTGAATTGGAGTCGGACTACAGAGGAGAGAGGTGATAACAGGTCAACGCGGTTGGTTGATTCTCCAAGTTTTTCTGCAGCCAGTCGTGGGACGCAAATATCGCAGTGATGGAAGAGCCAATATTGGACTACCTGGACGCGCCCAATGGCGTCCGCGCGGTGCACTTTCATGGGCGACGTCAGTCTGGACTTCGCATAACAGGTGTGACCAAGTCTTTCAAACAGCGATGGGCTGCGATATCTGCTCTCTACCTACTCATCGGGGGCGTAGGCTTCGTCGTGGCGCGTGTGTCCGAGTTTCCACCGAAATCCACCCAGAAGGTGGTTGGCGGCGTGTGGTTGGGCATCGGAGTCCTGCTCGTGTTGCGGGAGTGCTTCGAACACGTCAGGGGCAGGGACGTGGACATTATCGTCGGAAGGACGTTTTTCGCTTGCTCTCAGCATCCAATCGCGTTCGTCATCGCCCAAGTTCGGGATGTGCGCGCAGTTTCGTCCAGCAACGTTCAAGTCGCCATGTCGGACGGGGCGCTGGTGGAATTTTTCCGGGGGAACAACGCGGATATCGCGGCGTTCATCGTTCAGTGGATGAAAGACAGAATGAGTTTGAATTCAGAGGTTTAGTTTCATGGAGTGTCGAACCAGACAGACTTGGGAGGATATTTCTTCCAGACAGACTTGGGAGGAAGAAATATCGTGCATGGAGAAGATGGGGGTTGGGGGAAATGAAACAAAACATCTTGCATGTCTGGTCGGCCCATCGTATTTTTGGCTGTGTTTGCAAATGCACATGCACTCACTTTTCTGACAAGGAGAGGATGGTTGGGTGCTTTCTTTGAAAAACTGATTTTGAAGGGAGGGGACGGAGGGGGGGAAATTGAAAAGTACGTCTTGGTTGCCTTGGAATATGGGCAGGCTGCAAGAAATAAAAAAAAGGAGACGACATTCGTTACCGAACTTATTGAACTGATCACAAAAAAAGGGGGACGAAGGGAAATGTAAAGTGTAAACTAGATTGTGTTTTGTACTCAATGGCCAGCGTGTCGAATCAAATCAGCTCACGAAATACGTAGGCGGGTTGGGGGTTTTCGGTGAACAAATCAAAGGTTTGGATATGTCTCAACAGAGATACTTGGATGGAGAAATAGGTTCGGCAAATCGTTCATGAGAAGTGGAAATCATAAATTGGGCAAACAAAAATAGGGCAAACCAAGAATGCTCCTGAAAGTGTGGGAAAAAAAACTTGGGTTGAAGCAAGTATCAGAGGAAGGGGGGTGCCGATGTGAAAAAAAAAGAACTGGAAAAAAAGAAACATATTTAAATTTGCTAGAGGTTGGGATTACCTTCTGGGTCGGTTACCAGAGGTATCTACTGTCATTCAATTTGGCTGCGAGTCTTGCGTTGAAGGGTGCGTAAAATGATTGTAGAAGTTGCCTGGTTTTGGGCAGCATGGGGTCATGGTCTACTCGATGGTTATTGCTTTTCTCCTGCCCCACGATTTCATCCATTTTTTTGTCGCTCAAGTGTCTGACTTCCAGAAACTTGAACAGAGCCTGCACAACCTCAGATTTTAAAACGAGACAGACTGTTGGTTCGCAAATCGATTTGTTTTTCCTCCTCCAGGATATGGTTTCCTGTTTCATTGTTAATTTTTTGTTTGATTTCGAGAGTTTGTTCGACTCCTGGTAGATGGGGGATAGATTTGGTCGCAAGGGGAATTCCAGAGAAGGGAATAACATTTTGACTGGACTTTTGAACTTTTTTTGAGCGTTTTAGTGGGGGGTTATGGGTTAAGTTTCTGGGGGTGAAAGTGGATCACAATTCGGAAGTGTGCAAGAGGCTTGGGAAACTTGTTTCGGGCCAGACAGTTTTTGAGGGTTGGTTGTGGAAGGGGCTCACCTTCAGGTGTTCTCTCATGGCAACCTTGTAATCATCAGTCCTCAGGAAAAGCAACTGCTCTCTTGGAAATCGATCAAGCCAATCGTCTACAAATTCACTGTACATGCCCTGTTCCAACCACACACTGTGATTACCTCTCCTTCATGGTGTAGCTCTTATCTCTTGTTGGGGATTGGAGTATTTAACCTGAGTGAAGTTTACTTGGGGAAAGGGGTTCAGTATGAACAGTAGTATGTGCCAATGTCATCTGGCATTAGTTTTCATGCTGCAAGTGATTCATGAAGGGAACAGGCAGGTGCTGTGGATCCTGACTTTGACAAGTTGCTGTGGTTCGTAGCTGTCGACGCAAGACTCCCTACTCCTGGAGCTCGTGCAGGCAACGAAGCGCTTGATGGTATTTACTGTGTCTTCGTGAAAGGCTTCCGGAGATGCTGTGCCATCCTCGTCTCGATTTCTTCAGAATAATGTCTCACGTCAGTTCCACGAATGACATGCATGGACAGACCCCATTCATGCATGCATGTTCCACTCATGCATGAATGGCCGGATGACATGCAGCCACACAAGCATGCCCCTCGGCAATGCATTGGAACATGGAGGATTCAGACGGGTGCACCAGTTACCTGTAGTAATGGTATGCGCTGAAGTAGCGGTCGACTGGATTTCTGAAAATGACAATGAGTCTCAAGTAGGGCTGTGCTTCGTGGAGGAGGTCCGCCAGCGTTACATTCAAATGCCTCGCTGCTCCTCGATAGAAGAATTTCACACCCGTGAACGTATTTGATGATGCATCTCCAGTAATACTCATTCTGCAAGGATATGAATATCGTCAGATGTTCTCCTCTGCCGATAAATTTCTCTCAAACTTTATGTTGGCTCACCATACACTTGCTCTTTTTGTTTCAAATAAACAAAGCAATGGATCAGTGGAACAAGGACCCCCCCCCCCCCCCGAGTTCTATGGAGTTTTGTAACTCACGTGTCATTTTCGACTCTATCACCAAGTGTGGAAAATAAGTCAACGTAGCCAGGGAATCCTTTTGATGGTTCTGGCGGGGGCCAGCGAGACTCGTCCCAAAAGTGAGGACCCTTGTTCTTCGAATCGTAGATGTTGGGGTGCCGAATCAATCTGCGATACATGTCTGTTGTGCCGCATTTGGACACACCTGGTTGAACACCCCGATGAAGCCTATTCAACGACTTCACCACCACCATAAGATTATGCAATGATTTTGCTTTTTTGCAGAGCATTTTTTAAGACTGGTGCATAAGGAATTTTCCATTCCTCGTTTAAGCGAGCTGAAAATTCCCCATGCTCAACTTTTGTAGTTTTGATCGACCCAGAAGTGAATCGAGGATTTGATGGGAGTGAGGTTGAAGTACCTAGGATATGGTAGAAAGGGATGCACTTGTACTGGCCATTCACTCGCCAGCATGGATTCGTGAAGTTTGCCTCATATGCATCAGGCAACATTTCGAAGGTATCTGGAGAGCCAGCCACGATTTCCTGGTGTCGTGGGGATCGTTTGAATTTGGCCAAAGCTTCCGAAACCGAAGGAAGCTTCTTCCCGACCTGTGGGATTTCATCATTAATAGTATTATTTTTCTGAGTGCACATGAAAAAATTGAACTACTGGAAGACTGTTTTTGATTGAGGAGAAAATGAAATATGGCCGTTTTTGGTCACCCTTAATACTTTTATCATCATTTGCTGCTATTTTGAGGTGTTCACATTGGTGTTTTCGCTGGGGGGAAATAATTCTTACCTGCCCTGCAAGATATGAAACCGGATCTGCCTCCGAGAAGCCAACCTTGTATGTAGCAAGATCGAAGTTGCCCTCAAACGTCTCATAGAGTGGTTTCAAGTTGACCTCAAAATCTGGCAATTTGGCTTCGGTGGTGTTGTTAGTGAATGTCCCATTGTCTTCCTCCTCTATGACTGCCTGGGGAGCAATTTGCTGTTGACCAAGGCCCTCTTCTGGGGAAGTTTTGGTGTCTGGCAAAGCTTGCGCCTCTAATGGATGTGCGATCACCATCGAGTGTTGGTAGCCTGCCTGAAGAGAACATGGAGATTTCTGTTCACTTTCTTGAAGAGGGGTTGGGAGTACTCTGAAGGAACGATGTCCATGGTGCCTTTTCCCTGCACTTCACAAATGCATCTATTCCTTGCTTCTTTTCGTGGTGCCCCACTCCTCCCATCAGTACCTTGATGTCTATTATCCTCCATTTGCCTTGTGAGAGGGGACCATCGACTGGGGTCGGTTGAGCAATCTCTGATGGTTTGCTTGAAACCACGCCAAGAGCTCCATATCCGTTGGCCCCGAAGCCAAACACCTTTCCTTCAGTGGCTGCCAGGCTAAAGTACTGCAAAGAATATAATATCAGCACACAGACATGAATGACTGTCTTGCGAAGGGCCGGATGATGGGTGCATGAATGATGCAACTTGATGTGATTTAATGGAACACAATCCAACGTGATGCATCGAAGTGCAATGCAATACAACAAAATGTAATTCAATGTATTTTCTCATCATGTGGCTTTTCTATTGCAGTGCCAGATTTAGAAAGGGGGGAGGGCCAAATAGATACAAAAGATTGCAACGATTGATACATGTACAATATATATTAAAAAAAGTAAGATGATGCACCGCACTGTTGCATTACGTTTATTTGACAGGAAAGGGGGACGCTTGATGGTAAAAGGATGTTAATAATATCTGTTCATATATGATTGCCTGGAGGTGCGATTTCTATGTCATGTTTCTTTACATGTGTCTAATTTTTTCGCTGATTGTATGAGCATAAAAGGGGAAAAATACCTCTCCAGCGCCTACAAACATAAATTTTTCGTCACTGGGCACTCGTCCCGGACGGCTGTTAAAGCCGGATCTCCCCAAGTTACCCCCTCGTTTACCCCATGAGTATAAATGTCCTTCCTCTGTGACTGCCAATGCATGGTCTCGTCCGGCTGCAACACTCACCACTTTTTTACCATCAAGTTCACCCCCAACCTGGAGCAGGCAAAAAAAAAAAGAGTGAACGTGTGACACATAGATGCATGCCAGATATGATGAGAAACAAAAAAAAAGACACAGAAAGGAGGATGGAACCCCACACCCCAGTTTTGCACACATACATCAGAATTCAACTTCACATCAACAGTCTGGGAAAAGAGGCAACCCTATCTACAAAACTATTCTTCAAGCCAGGAATAGCAGTGGCTTTTCTGTCGGTGTTTGGGTCAGGAAAACAAAGCACATACCTTTCCAGGTGTTCCGGTAACACCTTCTCTTCCCAGCTCCCCTGCGATGTTTTGCTGTCGAGGTGTTGGCAGAGTACCAGCATAGCCATCATCCCCAGTGTCACAAGTGAAAACTTCCCCAGAGTCGGTCAAAGCAATCCAAAACACATAGCCTATGGGAAGACAACACAAGCACAATATCGATTGGGAAACGAGAAATCACGAGCTGGACAGAGGTCAGATTTCAATGGAGAGTTCGTGGGGTTTAATATGGAAAGCAAGCAAAAAACTATTGCAAACCATTGCACGCTGTTCTTTTCCTTTTCTTTTTTTTGAGCAGCGATGTTGCTTGATTTCAAGATGGACCATTCACAAACGAGAATATCTGGAGAGGAAGGGCAAAACAACTCATTTCAGGTCAGAATTTGATGCGAGACTCACCTATATCCATTTTAACTACTTTTCTCCCTTCCAATTGGCCTTTGATCAACCGCGGATGCCAAGCTGTACTCCTTTCGGGGATCACCCCCTTGGATGCACAACCATCATGTCCCCACGTATAAACCCCACCTTCCTCGGAGACTGCACTCGATACGTATCTACCTGCAGCTATGTGAACAAATTTTACACCAGCCGGTAGACCAGAAATCTGACCTGGGACTCCATCTCTACATGCGGATCCAGACGTACACGTCTCCTCTTCCTTGCCCTAGAATCAATGTTTGAGACAAAATCAAATTCTTAGATGCATCTTGGTCGAGCTCAGCTCGATGGAAATGGAAACTTGTTAGGGAAAGAAAATACACGAGCCAGAAATAGTGTAACTATTCACTTCCCAACAAAACCTTCCTGAAAACGTTGAAACTTCAAGGGTGATTAACGTACAAAAATTTGCTCAAAAGGGAAAAACCAGGGGAGAGGGGAGCAGCTCAATTTCAAAACAAGAATAGTGGGTATGTGCGCATTTTAGTTCAATCTGATGGAAAAAAGGATCAATTTCTGCTTGGGTGTGTGTGTGTACAAAACACACAGTACATGTGCGGATCACACCTGCTTTCCAAATCTTCCCAGCTGGCCCCAATCATTCAATCCCCAAGTAAAGACGTTACCATCACCAGTGAGTGCAATGGAATGGTACCTCCCAGAAGCCACCATAACCACATGAACATCCTCCAAACCCAGTGTCACCTGAACCCCCATAAACACAACACCACACTCTCGTATGATAAGTCTTGGTGTGCTTGTCAGAACTGCCAAAACACATAATCGTACCTAGTTTTCATGTATGTATACACATGCATATTTTTCATTATTGAAAGTAACTTTTTCTTTTTTTTTGGGGGGGGGGGTGCAAAAGATGCATGCCTGCAAATTTGTAGTTATGACTCACCTGATCGCATTCCATGGACCCTGGACGACCCAGCTGCCCAGAGTCAGAAATTGGTTGACTCCCATGCCCACCCCCTCCCGCTGAATTGTTATGACCACACGTAAACAAGTGTCCCTCAATTGTGGAAATCATCGAGTTCCGGCTACCAGATATGGATGCCACTTTCAAACCCTGGGGTCGATCACATCAAATTACTGCCAGACTTGATCGGTCAGATTCGATTCCATATCTATAGATGAATGTGAGTGTACTTTTGTATATTGACTCAAAGAATCAGAATTTTTCCTGTGCATGCAAACTAGTTATTGAGGACATTGTTCGTGGACTTTTTTTGTGAATAGATTAGAAAATTTGTCAGAAGATATGCCATCACAATAATGAGCTTGGTAACCCTTTTTTTATCAAAATTCTTCATAAGTGGTATTGTGCTCCCCAAGTTTGTTCAATTTCCATGCTTGAGAGTTTGAGAACTTGATATTGGTTTTTTATGTGCATGTTGTTTGCTTTTCATGAATGAGAGTTTTGATTGATTGGGATCATGCAGTGTTACACTACATTCTGTGCTCTCTCCAGAATGGATGCATTTCCAGTTCTTCCCAGCCGAGGGCTGTTCACTCCACAAGTGAACAGCCATTCTTCTGTGTGCAAGAAAACAGAATATCATATATATTTGGATGGCTGACAAGGACACCACTGCTCAGTGTTGAATATCATTGCTGTCTTCTGTGTAGTGTTTTGAATTGCACATATTCTCGAACACATATCGTGTGTGGCAGCACGTCTTGTATGTCTGCTGTCTGTACTGGCCAGGATTGATAACGGTCTTTTCCCACAGGACTGATGTGTGCACACAGTCCAACCGCTCGTGAGAGATTGGCAGTGTTTCGTTTTCTCGCGCGGTAGCACGCACCTGTGACGTCTCTTCGGAGGCTATTGGCCAACGTTTCATTGGTTGTCTGCGTGGCAAAGACACCCTCCTCCACAAAGAACAAGCGGTACGGTTCCCCTCCAACTCCATGTGTTTGATCCCTGCAAGGAAACAAGCAAGACGACTGGCGTGACGACCGGAACTGGAAAAAAACGTCGCTTGGACAGAACACACCTCCGTGGTTGTGTTACTTACCAGGCCTCCCAGGACGCCAACAAAAGCGTCAGGACGGCTGCTGATGCGTACCACAAGTCGCGCCGAGCAGCTTCGAACATCATAACTTTCCACAGTGTGGAACGTTTTTACGTGGATCCAAAGCACACCTTGCAATGGTCCCAGCCTGAATTGCGCCGCTCACCAGTGAACGGTTACAGTGTCCAGACGTTTGAGTTTGGGCATTCGCGACTTCTGCGTATTGCTCAGCCGAAGGCTTCAGCCAAGAGAACGACGCCTCGTGTTGTTCTTTTCCAAAGGAGGTCTGATAGAGGAGCAGCAGTCGGTCGGATTGGGGATAAACGGTGTTTCTGTGAAGTGCTCTCTTATCTTGTTGCTTTATGCATTTCTTGTTGATCAATAATGATTTCAAGAAACAACACTTGTGTTTCAATGAGGTTTTGTACAGTGGGGCGAGACGTCTTGAGGATGAGTTCCGAGGTAGGGATGCTCTGAGCTCGTTTGGGTTGCATATCAAGGAAACTTGTGAAAATTTGTGAAATTCGAGCAAGGGCACTCCGATAGATAGTCACCCTGTGTTTTTTCGGTTTCTTTCCCTGTACCGAATGGCAGCTTCAAGTTGAAGTTGGTTTCCAGTGGAAACCACATTGAAGGATCCATGTGTACATTTCATGGCGTCTAATCGCTGATCGTGATGACGTGAAGCCTACAACACTTCGGTATATGGGGTTTTGATTGTTTTGTTTGCTATCTTATGTTGAGGCACGAATGTTTTGCTCTTCCCACGCAACACATATCGATCCTCTCAACGATGCAATGGGGAGTTTCCTGAAGGATTCGTCAGTTATGGAATTGATTGAGGTGCACCAACCTCTGCGACCTCCCTCACAGTTGTTGATCAACGAGGGAGTTTTCCCAAATGGGTGGAGGTCTGGACGCACTGTCGAATATCACACACGAAGGTGCGAGAAGGGGGACACGCATTCAGCGAGAAACACGGCACGAATGGATAAGTCGTCGAAGGGAGACGTCACAACTGGCTGCGAAGCTCTAAGGTGCATCAGTGATGCGGCTACCAGTGGCAGCCCCGGTTAGTCGGCAACATGTTTGCTTTCCTCCTACCCCGCGTGAAGTGAAATGCCGTTGAGTGGAGATAAAAGAGAGAAACTGGATATCTTGGTGGATTGCTGAACGCGCCAGTGGAGCATCGGGAGAGGATTGAGCTGTTTTGTGGAGGAGCATTCGAACGTCTCAGGCGTGCATGAGAGCCTCAAATGTTCCATGCAGGAATCGTTGGAAGGAGATTTCAATCCAAACAGTGAGTGATCGTCGATACGCCCGTAGTTTCTCGATTTCGCCTCCGCCAAACGCTGTTGCCAACTGTGGTGCGCTTGTGTTTTTGGCGTTTTTCGGGTGCTTTCCAAAGTTTGACCCAAGGGACACGAACCGCTCCAACGAAATTTTATCGAACCCGTCATGTCTTGTCGATCTGCCAAACCCGAGACGTACCTATGTTCGTACGATATCTACCGCCGTACCCCTTTTCGTCTTTGTAAGCACCGCTCATCTCAACAGCAGCCGCTTTCCGCTTTGTTTCTTCCAGTGCGCCCTTTTCGTCGTGCCCATTCTTTGCATTCTTTCTCTAAGCACGCGGCAAGATGGTGAGCCTGCTACTTTTCGCTGGCGTAGAATGTCCCGCCAAACTCTGTTCGCCGCCTGTCCTTGTGCTGACCGTGTGAGGTTTTCTCTTTTACCCAGAACGCGAAACCCATGACCTTAAAGTCTTCGATGCTGGGTGCCCGCGTCGGTGCGGTGAAGCCAGGCATGTCCGGCTCTCGCATCAAGGGGGTGAGTGTCGATACTGCTGGGAGACGCTGTGCGCAGCGTATCGAGTATTCCAATGAGCGGGTCACATGCCGCAGTGAGTCGTATTGAACGGGCCGTTTCTCTGCGCAGGCACGCAACAGTGGCGTCGTCGTTATGCGGAGTAGGAGCCAAGTTGGCCGGTGGAAGGGCATGGACGCTGGCCAGGACTTTTCCGACGACCAGGTAACACAGCAACCCGCAGGTCTTTCTCTGTGTGGTGCGGCGAAGATTCCTTGCATCTTTTTCGAACACGTGCCTTATAGAGGGATTTAGTATCGACGATGCAGCGCTTCCGAGCTGCCGTGTTCGAGCGAATACGTGACGCCAGTCTTTTCACTCCGGTTTGAACGGTTGCGACACGACGCAAACGACAGGTCTTTGACGTGGTGGTGTTATCGTTGCGCTTTTGCAGCAAGATATCGCCAGAGGTCGCGACATGGTCGACTCAGTCTTCCAGGGCGGATTTGGCGCTGGTGGAACTCACAATGCCATCATGGGCAGCGGCGACTACATCAATCAAGCCCAGAGGGTCTTTTCCAACGAAGAGGATGGTTACTACATCGCCCCTGCATTTTTGGACAAGTTGACCATTCACGTCGCCAAGAATTTCATGGACTTGCCTAAAATCAAGGTTCCTCTTATTCTTGGAATCTGGGGAGGAAAGGGACAGGGTGAGCAATTGAGAGTAAAAGATGGGCTGTGTGATTGGTGGATTTAGATTTGGCTGGGCGTTTGCAATTGCTGTGTGCATATGAGTGGGTTAGGGAAGAACGGTTGCTCAAATATCAAATCCTGCTGGCTGATGTTGAAAAAAATTCTCCCGCTGCTGTTGCAGGTAAGACCTTCCAATGTAACTTGGCTTTCAAGAAGTTGGGCATCAACCCAATCGTGATGTCTGCTGGAGAGTTGGAGTCAGGAAATGCTGGAGAGCCAGCTAAACTTGTCAGACAGAGGTACAGGGAAGCCTCTGATGTCATCTCCAAGAAGGGAAGAATGTGTGCCCTCTTCATCAACGATTTGGATGCCGGTGCGGGTCGTATGGGTTTGGGAACCCAGTATACTGTCAACAACCAGATGGTGAATGCTACTTTGATGAACATTGCTGATAACCCCACGAACGTACAGCTCCCTGGTGTGTACAACACTGAGGAGATCCCACGAGTGCCAGTCGTCTGTACCGGTAACGATTTCTCAACCTTGTACGCTCCCCTCATTCGTGATGGGCGTATGGAGAAGTTCTACTGGGCTCCCACTCGTGAGGACAGAATCGGAATCTGCCTGGGTATCTTCAAGGTAAATTGGGTAGCAACCAAGAGTGAAAGGAAGCAACAGTAATGGTTTTGTTTGATCGGCACCAACCGATTAAATGCGTGCCTTACACTCTGGCCGCAAATTAAATCTGTGTCCTGTGCGAGAATTGTAGGAGGACAATGTCGACAGAATCGATGTTGAGCAGATGGTCGATGAGTTCCCAGGGCAGTCGATCGATTTCTTCGGTGCTCTCCGTGCCCGTGTCTACGATGATAAGGTCAGGGAATTTGTTGAGGACATCGGAGTGGAGAACATGGGCCCCAGGCTGGTCAACTCCAGGGAAGGAAAGGTCACCTTCGAGAAACCCCCAATGCCTCTCCACATACTCATTGAGTACGGAAACCTGTTGGTGGATGAGCAGGACAATGTGAGGAGAGTCCAGTTGGCGGACAGTTACCTCGAGAGTGCCGATCTGGCTGGAACTGCTGGTTCCTCCCTGCCAGAAGCTGTCAGGAGCTAGAAAAAAAAAGAACAGCAAAAATGCTCCACAATATCTTTTTGAGTGAATTCCGTCTCGTATTTTTTTAGTTCTTTTGATTCAATTTCTAGAAACGGCCTGCATTTGTTATATTCCTTGGGATTCGTTGAATTTTTTTTATGGATTGAGAAGAAAGAGGACATCTTTTACAAACAATTTTTGGCTTGTCGATGAGAGGATATGCACATATTTCCGTGTTGATTGAAAAAATTAAGACTGGGTGGGGGGGAAGGGCTGGTGGGTTTATGGTGTGACGGTTGGATAGTCGGTGGGAACATACTTGCAGTCTTGATTGCAGGCTGTTTCAGGGTTTGTATGCAACAGCTTAGTGTTCAGCTGGTTCAGGGGGGTCTGATGTAAAGAGTCCTTGTCACCATGATTGTGACTTGAATGAAGCATCTTGCTGCTAATTTGAAAGTGAAAAAACATGGGAGGCAAATACGAGGATAAATCGTTTGCAAAGCAATGCAACCTCTAATATCATTCTGGGACCTGCTCGTCTGGAGACAAACAGCAAATGAACTATCCACAGAATCCCTCCAAAACACAGGGAAGGGTGATTATTCTCCACAGCACGAAGTCTCCATATTTGCCCTCCCCTCTCACATCCTCAACTGGAAGTAACCCAACGATTGGACCGCAACAGGCCGCGTTCAAAGACACCCAGGGCTCCACCGAGTGAGTCTCGCTTTCATGCTGTGGGTCTGTCACAGCGCTGCGAAAATCAGTCTCGTGCACTGTGGTGATCGCTTCGAGAATCACTTGTTGGGCAGTCCCTTGCTGTTGGTAGGAGCTGTTCGTGATGGCTGGCGTGATCGACAAAGAAGCATCTTACAAGTCGCTGCAAGGTTGGTATGCTTGGTGGCGGGCGATAAGAAAAGGATACAAAAAAACAGCCAAGAAGAAGAGGAAAGAAATTGCATTTCTTCGTAGTGGCATTTTTCAATGGAAGAGAAAACACCACTCCATTCGTACCCTCAATGAACTCACTTTGGGAAAAATTTTACAAAAAAAGAGTGATAAATTTGGAATCTGGTGTGGGCAGTGTTGGATGAGGATCCGACCAAAAAATTCGACTTGCTGCAGGAACTCGGTGAGGATAGTCATGCCAAAGCTTCCAAACAATTTCAGTTGCATCGGGGTTGGGGTGTAGTTTTGGACATGATCATCATCTCATGATTTGATGGTTCGAAATCAAAATTTCTGTTGAGGATCCTGTTCCAGTTGTATTTGCAGTGCTTCAATTTTTCTGGCTCCCAAGATAGTCTGGAGTTTTCGTGACATCAATGAAAATTTTCTATGTTTTCTGTCTAGAATATATATGGCGTTACGCTTTCTGCAACACAGCCACTTGTTTCGTCAGAAAATTTTAGAGTCGGTGGATACGATTGCTTTGTTTCTTTTTTTCTCCTTTTTTTTGGGGGGGGAAGGGAGAACTGTAACAAAAAAGATGGAAAGAAAGAAAGAAACCAAAACAAAATTTAACGAAATGCAGGCATACGGTGAATTCGCTGGGTTTTACGCCTTCACAGGGAAAGGATCCTATGGGGTGGTATACAAGGGGGTTGATCGAGAGACGTCAGAAATTGTGGCTGTGAAAATCATACCTCTTTCCAAATCTGAGGAAGAAAGCTTCATCCAAATTCAAAGGGAAGTGGGGGCTTTGCAGGACTGCAGACACCCAGGCATTGTCCAGTACTTGGTGCGTAGTTTCACTTCATTGTTTTTTATTTATTTTGGGAAGGGGGGGGATTGAAACACACAAAGAATGAATGGAAGATAACCCTCTCCAGATATTTTGAATCAGTGGTTTCACCGAATGTTTCTAAACTCTCTGGGGTTTTTTGCGTTGATCATCCTATGGACCCAAGCCAGGGCAATATTCGAAGTTTGGTGAGGAAAAACTGCTTGGGGTTTGATGTGAGAACCATGATATTTTCTTTTCCTTCAGGGCAGCTACCGTTCAAAAGATGCTCTTTGGATCGTGATGGAGTATTGTGGTGGAGGCAGTGTGGCAGATTTGATGAGAGCAACCGACACCCCATTGGAAGAGCGATTCATACAATACGTCGTCTGCGAAACTCTCAAGGTCTGCATTTGTTTAATCCCACTCCTTTTGGTTGCAGTAATGAAGTTTAACACCATCAGGGGTATTCACACAGTTTTCCCTTAAGGAGGGGGGGGGGTCATCAAATTCCTAATCAAATGTCAGGTTTGATGTCCCTGATCGACATTCACCAAGTTGCGATATTGGACAGCACTAGAAGCCTGTTTGTTTTGAAAAAGCCGGGGGCTGGGAGTGTGTGCCCATGGTGTTGATACATCCATGATTCAGTTTTTGTGGAGTGCAGGGTTTATGTTATTTACACTCGCGGGGCCTGGTTCACCGAGACATCAAGTGTGGGAACATCCTTTTGACCGAGGGGGGCGATGTGAAATTGGCTGATTTCGGGGTCGCTGGCCAACTCACCAACACTCTGTCGAAAAGAAACACTTTCATTGGCACCCCTCATTGGATGGCACCCGAGGTCATCCAGCGCAACGAATACGATGGAAAGGTAATTAAGTGTGCAAATGAACCCAATGGTTTGCCCAATCATGACTGTCAAAATCATGACCAGTAGCAACACAAAACCAGATACGGCTTGTAGTAGGTACATCCTTGGCTAAATTTTGGAAACTCTGTAGCCACGTAACTTCTTTCTCTTTAGAAGAATCTTTCTTTTCAAGGGGCCAGACATCCTTGTTAATTCCATGTGGTGTGACGCCAGGTGGATGTGTGGGCTCTTGGCATCAGTGCAATCGAGATGGCAGAGTTGGAGCCTCCCAGACACAACGTGCATCCCATGCGAGTGATTTTCATGGTTTCGAAGGAACCCCCACCTGGGCTGGCGGAAGCTGACAAGTGGTCGATGGTTTTCCACGATTTCATCAAACAGGCACTCATGAAGGTGAACAAAAGGTTGCCTGTCTTATCACAGCTCCCCCCTCCCTCCATCCCCCCCTCCAAATGTTCAGGAAAAGGCAGAAGTCTATCTTTTGATTGTTCATGCGTGAAAGGGGGCGGGGTGGGGTGAACAGCATATCATGTCAATGAATGTTCAACAGAACATCAACAGATCAACAGATTCTGATATGGTTGCATGTACATCAGGATCCAAGGATGCGGCCGTCTGCTCAGAAACTAGCCCAGCATAGATTTGTGAGTCGCCCCCGCCTTGGTGCAAAAATGGAGCTTTTGCCTTTGATCAACGCTTCGAAAGAACACATGGCTGCCACGATGGCAAGACCAGCCTCTGGAACTCTGCACAGTCAATCATCGCTCAGATCTGGGACGAAAACTTACAAGGAGCACTTACGAGATGGGGATGGTACGTGTCGAATGCTCCTCTCCCTCAATCTCGATTTGTTGGTGGTTTTTCGTGTTGCAATGTTTTGCCAGGATCGCTGCACTGTTTTTTGTTTTGTGGAGGGTGGTTTGATGGCCGATTGCGATTGGGTTTTCTTCCAGATCCGCAACCCTTTACTGGTACTGTGAAATACACTGAAAGACGGCGGCGGTCCTCAAGAGCATCTGCTGATTTTTCGGGGTAGGAAAAACATTCAGTTTCGTACATAACTTGAATCGAAATACGAAATGATATCTATGTGCAAGGAACAATTGGGTGTATTTTGCTTCCCCCCCCCCAAAAAAAAACAAGCTGATGACCACCAATTTGTTCCTATGTATAGGCAACACTGTATAATTGCAGGTAACAAAGCAATTTCAGAAGGAGGACTTTATCATCTTAACATGATAGAGCATAACGATTATTATCATGATGATTACACATAATTTGCCATGAGATATTTTTCTGGGTTTATGTTGGTGGATTTCACTTTCTGTTTTTTGGTTACTTATTTACATATGTTTTGCCGACATGAAGGAGTATGGTGATACAAGACACCATGGCGTCTGATAGAGCCAGAAGCCGATATGGCTCCGGGACTATGGTCATTGATGGCACCGGCCCCCTCTCACATTCTGCCTCGGGTAACAATAGTGAATGTGGTTTTCTCAACAGATAAAAAAAGAGCGTTTCTTTACAAATGACTAATTCCTGGATCTTGTTTCGTCCTGTGTGTTCGTTCATACGCATGCCAATAAAGAGAGGTTCCATTTGTAGCTCCACCTCCTTTCGTGGATTTAGGCTTTTTCGTGATTTTTTTTCCACTGGAGGTTGGCATCAAGTGAACATCCCTCCATGCACTGATACTGATCTCTTCATGAAATGGGTCCCTGAAAAGTGAACTCTTCATATTTTTTCCACATTAATTCTGCTCTTTTTATTTTTTCCTTTTCAAGGGACCACAGATGGTCCTATCGATGGGACCGATGGCACGGAGGGCGGTGTAAGTGAGATGGGTGGCTACATGGATGCTGTGAAAGTAATGGAGGATGAAGAGAAGGGCGGTGCCGGGCGAAAGGTATTGTTGCCCTACCATACTAAGAATATCGGATCGCTCAAAATGATCAAAAATGGGTCCAAAATTGTCTTTTATGTTTTTTTGGAGTTTGGATAAGTAATCCACTGACTCAAGATCGATTCATTGAAAGCGTTATCATCAAGAAAAGGGTCAATAATCATTATATATACTTTTTGTTTTATTTGTTTGTGCATCCCCCCCGATTTTTTATCAAAATGTTAATGGAAGTACCTAATTAGATTGGCCTGTCCTAAAGTACCTTTGAATGTTACGTGTTTGGGGAAGGGGGTCCTTTTTTTGGTTTGTGAGTGATGGTTGTATTGTGGATTTTTTAAGGAAACATCCACTGCGACAAACCGGTTGAAGGATCGGCTCTGGGGAATGTACAACGGAGGGGGGGTGATTCCGCTGCCCTTCTTGTCAGCCGCCAATGCTGCACCTCTTGCTCTTCTGGATCCCCCTGGAAGCACCCCAACACCTGATCAAGGTGAGCATCAACGTAGTCTGATTTCTCTGGCCATTTTTCTTTTTTTTCTTTGGTTCTTAGAGAAACAGAACACAGGGTTTCTTGAAAATGCCACCCCTTGGCATTGCCTGGAACGTAGAGGATATAAATTTTGGGTGGAATGAAAATCTGATCAAAAGTATCGCTGGATGTGTTGTGCAGCATCTCTGAGACCAGAGGAAGAAGACATCCTTCAAGCTCTGGCCAAAGAGGGACTGGGCTCTGACGATATTCCAGCGGCAGTCAGACGACAGTGAGCATCCTTGAATGAATAAACATTGTGTCTGGAAAACGAAAACACCATCTCTGCGGGTTCATTTCTTGATTTCTTCCCCGATCGCAGCAACACAGATAGTGGAAAAACAGAAAAGAAACGGTGCTGCCACCTTTCCCCACAAAAGAAATGGGATGATATTGAACCAAAAACTGAATTGGATGCTTTGCTTTTCCAGGGTTGCTTCAAATCCCGTACTGCAGAATTTGTTGAGGACTCTGTCTTATCACCAGCGATGTGTAACTCAACTGCCAATGGATGCGAAGGTTTCTCAAGACACTCAAAACTTAGTATGTCAATTGGCAGAAGTTTTGAGAACCATACTTTGTTTGTGACGCCTTTCAAAAACGATCCACAGGTAGCTGCCTGTGTTAGTGGGTTTTTTTTGTCGTTTTTCTTTTCATTTGTATTTGGGGGAAGAGAGGTTGAGTTCATTGTCGTTGGCAAGCTGAGCAGCGGTGTTTTTCTTTGGGTATCTTTATCCGCTGTTTATCCTTGTTTATCATGAGGTGATTAGCATGTCTAAAAGATGTAGATTAATTTGATGTGACCAGGATTGAGATGGAGTGTGGTGTAACAAGATGTATCTTACATAAACACCATTTTGAAAGGAGTGCAGCTCATCTTTTCATAATAACTACATCCTGACTGAGGAGGCACTCAGCAAAAAGCAACACAGCAGCAAAATGAAAAAAAAGCTCCTCTGGAAATCCAATACCATTTGATCCAAAACTGGACGCTTTCTTCAACTACCGGAAGCGTTTTCTGCGTTCCATATATGTGATTAGTAGATTGATGCATGAAATGGTGCAAGTCTTTCAGGTACAATGTACTAGTCGAAATTCCAAAACAGCAAAAGGAGGCCATCAACCCCTCACGATGCTTGAAAAACAGCAAATATCAAGTGCAGAAACAATTCAGCCAACAAATTTCCCATTCACTCAACAATCTCAGTTGCGAAGTCCATGATGTTAGTTGATGAGAAACTTAGTGAGGGGAGGTGGATTAGAAACAACAGCGAAGACTGGGTTTAAACAAGAGTGGGGGTTGGGACGATAGAGTCCCAGGCAGCATTCGAAAATGTGAATGTTCAAAGGGTCGTTTTTGGGTATTTTGGGGGGGCTATTTGGTGGTATTTGTGGGTATGAACAATGTTTCAGAATGTATCAGGCAAGACGCAGCTGGAAAATCCAAATTCGAGCTAAAATTTGAAGATTTGCTGTTTTAGTACAGCTTTTCCAAAGTATGTGTTAAGAATTACTATTTATACTATGTCAGTGTAATATCCTCACAAAAAGAAAAATCATATTGCATGCATTCATTGTGAGTTTCTGTTTGGTGAATTGCAATTGTGTTACAATGTGTCACAGTGGGTCGTGTGCTGAATTAGGGGCTCGCCTTCCGTATCAGAAGTTCTGAATATTTAATAAAAAATGCAAGTAGCCCATAAAAGGGAGAACCCATATATTTTTTTTCTCTTTTTTCCATATAGTTTTGTGACTACAGTTTTTGTGTTCATCATACTCAGTGGAATCAAAGGCATTGAAACCAAAGGCCACCCCCACAGCGTTCCAGCCGTTTTAAGTCTCAGGGAGGCTTGACAGTTGGGCCTCCCATCTCGTGGGGATTGCCTGTACGTACAGAATTCAATGTCAGTTTGTTTTGCGACAAAAGAGAATGACTTTCTTGAGCAACGCAAAGTACCAAGACTGTGAATTAACCAGTGAAGGCCAAAAGTAGCATAACCGTAGCGATGCATGTGCATCCATTAAACGAATGAACTTTTGCATCGAATAATTTATAAATTGTAAGGTACCGTTCACTCCATGCCCTAAACAAAGGAACAACAAACTGAAGCATCGGATCTTCGCAACCGCTTCATAGAGAAACTATACGAACAGTGCACAGCTATCTGATTAGTTACAAGTGATTGGTCAAAGGGAAAGTTTGTTCAAAGTACAAACTCTTTCAGAGACGAAAGTTGCCATTCACAGCGTACCGATGGCACAGAGCGAAGGTTTGGCATCCACTTGCGTGATGGGAAAACCGAGGAGTCGCCAAGATTTCAGAGCGGTATGAACTCAGAACAAAAAGATGCGCCAAGCCTTTCTCATCAACACGTCTGGAGCGCCACAAACTCCACAGATTATTCCTATCGTCACAACTCTTGCGCAAGATGCATCCCAGCTGGAGTACAAGATACAAGAACTCTATGTCACGAAACTGAGTGGGGCGAGCATCTCTTACTTGACTGGGGCAAACGAAAGTATTGTTGTTGTGAATAGAGTCGATTCCACGCCAGGGATAGTTCAAGGAAACTCGAGATTCAACTCGTCGATACCGCTATCACTGTTTTATTTTATTAGCCCCATCTTTGAGTGGCTGTGCAAATAGTTTTGTACTTTGTTTGTCGTTGGCAACGCTTCATCGAACTACTGATTTTGAGGCGATTTTGAGCATGTAGTGCTAGTGGCGTACAATCATGTGCTGCTGTTTCCGATGAATTTTTGTTTGTTCCTGTCGTCTTCTCGACTGAGATGGGGAAATACTCTAGATATTTATTTCACAACGGAAAGTGTGGAAAACAAACTTACGATTTTTCAACTACTGCTGTGTCGTTCAGGAATTGATAGGCGACTATACCGTCAAGGCCAAGAACTGGGACCTGGATGCGGTGCCGCAAGAAATTCTAGAGAAGACGAGCGCAAAAGTATTGATCCTGTCCATGAATCAAATCACCTTCCTCCCGCCAGAGATCGGGAACATTCGAACGCTCACCGTATTGAAGTTGGAGAAAAACCTGGTACGAAATACAAAACAAATTGTGACAAGTGGGTGCAGGAGTGTTGGTAACACTAGCTAGTGTTATATTTGATATAAGACTGTAGTCTTCTCTGTACAGATCGCAGCGCTACCACCAGAGCTCAGCGGCCTGGTGGCGCTGACGGAGCTGCAGGTCTCCGACAACCTTCTGAACGGCTTGCCAGTGGAGCTGGGCACTAGTAAAAAAAGGGTCGATTTACCAGTTTATTTACCAGTTTTTGCACGAAGTTCCAACAGTCGTTTCGTGCTTTTTTTGAGTTTACCAGTTTTTCAATTTACCAGATTACGACCACGATTACCAGTTTTTTTTACCACATTATCACAATTTACCAGTTTTCTGGGGAGGTGGAAAAACTGGTAATCGTGGTCGTAATCTGGTAAATTCGAAAAGTGACGACTTTTGAAAATCTGGTAATTTCAAGAATCTGGTAATTTTAAAAACTGGTAATCGTGGTCGTAATCTGGTAAATTCGAAAAGTGACGACTTTTGAGAATCTGGTAATTTTTGAAAAACTGGTATTTGTGAGAACAATCTGGTAAATTTGAAAAGTGATGCATTTTGAAAATCTGGTAATTTCAGGAAAACTGGTAATTGTGAAAATTTGGTAATTTCAAGAATCTGGTCATTCTTGAAAAATTGGTAACAAGCAAAACTGTCGAAACGGGAAACAAGTTCATTGAGTAATAATTTTACAGAGCCAGAAGCAAACCGCACATCCAACAACCCACTGCCCCCACATTCAACAACCACCCGCTGCCCTGAAATCGTGTTTCCATCATTTTCAGATCTAATATTCCTGTCCCTGGAACTCCTCTTCCTATCACTACTCCGATCTGAAACTGGAACTAAAGAAGACCACCAAGAGTGCAAATTTTTACCACCAACTGCCTGAACAACAACTATCTAATGGTTTCTTATATGTGCCAGCACCCCGAGGAGACTGCTTCCATGACAGCGTTGAACAGGGATCCCCTGAGAAAAACCAGAAAACAGCAGAGTAAAAATTGGGGTGAATCATAACAGTTAATAGAAGACCATATCAAGGCTCTGTCTTACGAAGTTGAACAAACACATGCTAGTCACTCCTGGAAAGAACTTTGGGATCAGAAAACAGAGGCCCCCTCATAGTTTCGGACACCCTTTTTTTGTTGATGTCTGAGTCATACTTTGCGGAGTTCCTTGACCCTTGCTGCAGCTGGGTGCCGAAATGTTGTTGCAGGCGGCACCAGATCCCACAAGACGCACCTGTCCCCCGCACACCAGATTCATTTCTAGTCAACCCGGGCATTATTTTTTCATTTGTCTCTTGGAACGATGACTCATTTTTCAAATCGTTTTGCGAAGTTTTGCCCAGAACAAAAAAATCATGCCACGAACATAGCATACTCACTGGTTCGGGGCGGAAAACCAAACCAAAATAATTCATGTCACTGCAAAAGGTGCATGGGATTCTCCCAGATCAAATAAACATATGAAACCAAACAAAGCTCATCAAATGCACTTGTGTTTGCGAGCGCACCTCCAACCAACCTGCTGGAGATTCTGATCCTTCTTATGAACCAGACGATTCTTCGGAAGATTCCTTAGAAGAGGAGCTGGACGAGGACTGTGCCTGTGGCGATGGTTTCTTTTTCTTTTTTTGGGGGGAAGATTCCTTTTCGGATTCTTCAGATGATGATGAAGATGACCAGGAGGTGGAGGTGGAAGGCTTTTTACCCGAGGATTCGGATGAACTGGAAGAATCCGGCTTAGTTTTCCCCGGCTTGCTACGATTCGCCGTCCCTTTTCTTGCACTTGGTCCAGCCTGGGCAGCATCCCCCTCGGTCGATAGTTCCTCCAGTTATGAGGACTCGGAGGACGATGAACCGGTTTGCTTGGCAGCCTCTTTTACAGCAGATGGCCCTGCTTTTTTCTTCCCCCTGTCTGCACCTGAAAGGTTGAAAGGTCACTTCATCCACATGAAACTCCAAAAAAAAGTTCTCTCACTCTACTCTGGCCAGGTCTGAGTATTGAAACCAGCACCCTATGAATTTGGTCTGGAGAACACAGAGGGACCTGCTCCCTGGTGGAAGAACCGTGCTGGAGTTTCTTGGCAGCTGAGCAGCTATTGTACTCCCCTTTCCCCTCCATAAATCACAACAGAGATGATTAAAAATACACAACCCCCCACCTGCACAACTATTTTCTTCTTTCTTTCGCAACGGAAAAAAATCATTTTTGGCCAAATGGATCGTTTTCAGGGAGCAGTTAAAACTTACCCACTGGCAATAGTAGCACACGACCTCGTAGTCTTATGTCCTCCCCTCTGACGAGACCTCTTACTATCTCGTCGCCTTTGGCTTCTTTGTCGATCATTGGCGCTGTTCAGTAGATGTCTGGAGACCGCCCTAACCAACCGGGAAAGGTTCTCCTTGCGCCTTTCTTTTTTCTTATACCTCGGTTTGCCTTGCTTCCTGTTTGGTTTGCCTTGCTTCCTGTTTGTTTCTGTGGTAAGAAGTACAATCCTTTGTTTCTGTGGTCAGAAGTACAATCCTGTTAGATCGCCTTGGTCGGTAAGTTACCGACGGTAACCTCCGAACGCACTTAAGCTCAAGTCTACCGAACTCACAAACTTTCGAAAGATGCCGAAAACTTTTGAAGAAATGGTCGAAGAGACGCGGGGAAAAAACAAGGAGATCGAAAAAAGATTCTTCGGAAGCGTACCCCTCTCAGAGAAACCGTCGAGGAGAACGCTGAAGCGCAAGTCCAAGAGAACTCTTGCACCCCTTCCTCCTCCACGGGCGACGAGGTCGACACTTACCGCTCATTTTTCTTCTCTTGACGCCGTCTCGCCATTTCCCACGGTAGTACCGCCTCCTTCGACTTCCACTCCTTCAAATTCAAGTTTACCTGCCACCTCCACTGCCACGTCTTTGGTAGACGGGGAAGAAGGGGACAGGGAAGAAGGGGACGACGCAAAGTGTTTGGAAGGAGAAGAAAGGGTCGAAAAGAAGTAGGTCTCTCGGCTTCGCTATTTGCGTTGTGGTTTCTGTAATGTTTGGTGGTGCCAATTCTTTTTGATGTGACATGCAGGCAAAACAAACTGGTGTGTGCGATGTGTCGCGATTTCAGCAAGGAGCTCGGGAAACACCAAGGAGGATGTGGTGTGACGTTCAAGGAAGTCCAAGAAAAATTTGGTCCACACCTGGATCAATTTTTAACCAAGGCGATAGAAAAAATAACTTTTTTAGAAAAAGAAAAACGGTTCGATTTTGTTATAAAAAAGTTAAAAATCCATTTTTATAATGTTAGAAAGGTTGCCCTTAAACATAACCGGGCTGGGGCATTACCTAGAGGTCGCCCAAGGCAAAAAATATAAAGGTTTTTTTATTTTTCGTTTATTTTTTGGGTTTTTATTTATTTATTTATTTATTTTTTGACTTTTTTATTTCTCAGTTTTTTTTAAATACTTTTTCGTTTTTATTTATTTTTTAATTGAACGAGGTGCAAATTCTCGAATATCGAGCAATCGGTCTCTTACAAAAACAGCCATTGTTTCTTACATCAACAACATCCAATGCCCCTATCAATAAATCAACATCCACATTCCACCTCTCTTAAATTCACTTTCAAAAAATCTAGTAGATTTTAACCGATGGGACACAGAACAGGACACATGAGACATGAGAAGAACACAGTTGCAGTCGTGCTATTTTTACAATCACTTCACCCCATTCCCCCGTTGTACCACGCCCTTTTACAGGAACTGCAACCTGGGACACACTCAGCAGACTGCTACATAAATCGACACCACATTTTTTTTACCACATTTTTATAAAATTATGTGAATTTGGTGAATTCTTACCATGTTGCGGCGAATTTTTGTGAATATGGTAAATTTTTACCGGATTGTGGTGGATTTTTACCAGATTGTGGTGGGTTTTTACCAGATTGTGGTAGATTTTTACCAGATTGTGGTAAATTTTTACCACTTTAAGGCAAAATCCTCTGTTTTACCACTTTTTCTCTCAGTTTCTTGAGATTAGTCTGTTTTTTTACCAGTTTTTGGTAAAAAAAAGTGGTAAATCGACCCTTTTTTTACTAGTGGGGGGCACTAACAATGCTGAAGAAAATGAACCTCTCTGGAAATCCCATGATGCAAAAGCTTCCCGGATGCAGCAGACATCTTTGGGAGGTATGGTACGGCGATAGGGCGGGACCTATGCCAAGAACCCGGATAGAGTGCCAAACTCGCCCCGCGCAAAGCTCTGGAACCGTCAAGATCAGGACGACAATTGTGATGAAGATACTTCGAAGCGCGTTGAAGGACTCGTGTCATCCACAAGGCTTGACACACCCCTGCACCAGATGGTATGGAACTGGAAGCGCATGATTTGCTTTTCACCTTTCGACATTAGTTGTGCTTGGCCTCGCTCAAAAACGTCGTTTGTGTCGACAGTGCTCCTCAGCAAACTGATCACACCGTCAGTACCAAGGTGCTGAACCTTGGTGGGGACACATCGGGGCTATTGCTTGAAAGGAGCTCGGGTCCAGCTGCATGTGAATGTGGACATGTGGCGTCAACGATCAATCCTAGCTACCCTCCTGGCGACGATATCAAGGAAATGGAGGGGGCAAGAGAAAAGGAGCGGGCTGTCCACCGGGGTGTGAAGAATGGTTGTATCAGGCAGAGGGGAAGAGGGCTGTTGAGCAAGTGCTTAGTTGTCACGACTGCGGTAGGAGCGGCTCTGGTGGGGATTGGAAGCGGAGTTTTATGGTTGCGGAGTCACAAGCTGCCATTCTTATGGGTCCCGTCATTTTTGCTCATTTAACCACGCCACAAATGGTGGCTGTTTTTGCTGGCAATGCCTAATCAACACTTTTGGTGATCGTATGTTCCAAGTTGGAATTTCCAACCCTTCCTGGCTCTTTGGTTGTATCAACAGCTCTTTCTTTTAGATTATCATTATCTGGTCATCAGCATGCATTGATAGATTGATCAAAAACAAACATCCTCAGGTCACACAATCCCACAGCATGTCTCAATGCATGGAAAGGATCGTCCTAGTCGATGAGTGGTTTTGTGTACTGTTTCCCTCCCAACAATTTCCAACTGTTTGTCTAGAGATCAATTGCACCAATATAAAACATCCAGGACATAAAATTGCCAGACAACGACAAATACTCATTCAAGACATCAATCCCGAAGTTGATATTATTTCCAACTCTACCTCTCCCTCTCTTCGAAAACCCTATTCACCCATTCAATGGTCGCAACTCCTCCTCCTCCTCAAAAAAACCAAACGAAACAAAATAGTCCACATAATCAGGAAACACTGGGGAAAAGAACAATAATGGGCATCGTTGTATGTTTCTCCCCAGATGCATGTGGCAAAGAAATTCTTTCAAAAATGGACGGAACTCAATCCTCTCCAGTGTTTTCAAGCTGGAATTGCAGCCCCGAGTTCTTTCTGGAGGAGTTCCCCTATTTCAGAGCATTTCACTTGTGTGGCACCCTCCGACATGATGTCCCCTGTTCGATATCCCTTGTCCAACACTGTCGATACACTCCTTTCCAGCCTCTCAGCGACCTGCCCGAAATAGAGCACACACAATCCTTTCTTTCTTAGCAAAACAAAATCCATGTTGAGTTCACCATTACTGTGGTGAGATGTTGTGAATTATGATGATGGAATGACCAACAGTAAAAAATAGGGGGTAAATCTTGTCTGATATTTGCTTCTTCTGAGGTCACTGTTCATAAGGTCACAACCCAACATAAAAAGGTCACTCCACACCCATGCACATGTTGGAACACGGCACACCCAGCCCTCGTTTGGGATTTCTTTCAAAACATATCTACGCTGACACTGGGTGGTAGCTTTTCAGCTGGCAGTTTCAGTGAATAGGAATCTGCACGGGTCGAAAGACAATGGAGGCCACACTGCTCCATCTCTCTTACCTTGGGTAAATTGAGGCCATATCGGCACATCATGGCTGCAGACAAAACCATGGCGATGGGATTGGCGAGATCTTGTCCTGCGATATCGGGTGCTGAGCCGTGCACTGGCTCGTACACTCCAGGCCCGGATCCGCTGATGCTGGCAGAAGGGAGGAGACCCAAACTCCCAGTGATCATGGACGCTTCGTCTGATAAAATATCTCCAAAAATATTTCCTGCACGACACCAGGAAACGTTCCCCATTTGAGCATCGCACAATCCTTATCAAGGATGTCGCCATTTCCAAATGTTGGTTCGTTACAAAAAAAAAAAAAGAAACAAAAGAAACACACTTCAGGAATTTTTTTAATAGACTCAAAGTGGACCCAGGTTCGAATCCTGATGGAAGCAGATGCCCTATTTGTTGCCTGCAAAGGGATGGATAAGTCACACAACTTGGGGAAAAATTTGAAATTGCAGTTATGTTGGGATTCCTCGGTGGAACTGTCGAACAAAATGTTGAATGGGCCAATCCAAAGCTAGCTAGCTACCTTTCAGAGCCCCCTTACCTGTGACAATGGTGTCGAAACTCTTTGGATTTCTGAGCATTTGCATGGCTGCATTGTCAATATACATGTGGGTTAAATCCACTTCTGGGAACTCTTGGCCAACCCTTGTGACAACCTCTTTCCAGAGCATCGACACTTCCAGCACATTGGACTTCTCCACAGACACCAACTTTCTATTCCTTTTCATTGCCATATCGAAAGCCACTCGAGCGATTCTCTCAACCTACTGAAACACCCAAACAGCTTTTAAAAAAACATGCGGAGAGGCGCTCGAATCCAACTTGTTGAAATTCTAATGTCAGCGAAACGGAACGTCCGGACGCCAAAAGTGAATCGAAAATGCTGATAGGGTCAATGGTATTGAACGATGTTAGTAAATAGCATTTATTAGCCCTACTGAACCTTTCGAAAAATATAATTGAAGTTCCAAAGAACTCGGAGAAAACCTGGCTTTTGATTGCTCACCTCCCTCTCCGAGTAAATCATCGTGTTGTAACCAACTTTATTGCCTTCTTCGTCTGTCTTGAATCCCTAAGACACAGAGCCAATGGAATCACAACTCAATCCTAAGAAAAAAAAATAAGAATAAAATACCCCTGTGACTTCAACGAAAAAATTGTAAACAAGTCAACAGTAGTGGAAATGATAAGAAGCAGAAGGAAAATAAATGATAACATTGCTGCTGAAAGTCTCACCCTTGGCTGTCCGAAGTAAATTCCACCAACCAGCTCCCTCACGATCATGATGTCCACTCCATTGATGATGCTAGCTTTCAAGCTCGATGCATCCGCCAACTGAAGGAAAAGTATCAAAAAATTATAACATAATAAAGCACGGCGGCACAAAATTTTGCCCCGGACCAGATCTTTGCATTGGGTGCAGAAGGAATCTAATTTTAGTAAGGTGGAGAGCAGGTAAAGCCAAAAAAAGTACAGTCAGGTCGCCTAATACTGCAAATGAAGGGATCATTCATAAGCAAATTCTCAGCCATGTCCCTGCGGGTAGAATGCTGAAAAATGAATCTTAAATGCAAGCCTTTTTCTTTCTTTTGCTGCGAACAGTTGCATCATTTCCACCATCTGTACAAAAAGTGAAAATTATCAATTGTGTAGATTAGGGAAATTCATCCACTGTGTCTAAGTTTCTGTACTTGCACCAACAGGGGTGCTTTACTATTGCGGATATGTCAGACACAATCCTCCGAACAGGAAAAATGTGAGCTGTTCTCAAGCCATCCGCTTTTGTTGTGCGGAAAACTCTTGATCAAAACGCCACAGTTTATATCGGGGGTGGAATTATTCAAAGCAGCATTATTCAATTACCCGACTCCATGTTTTCACCACTTCTCCAGATTTTCGAGCCAAATCACTGGATATTCTACTTTTCTTAGATGAATTTTTTTAGAACAGCATATGGCTTTGTTTTTCATGGTATTCTTGAGTGGGAAAATGAGAAAAATTGTTTTCCCAACCTGTGGCAAAACGACAGCAGGCCTGAGGTTGGCGAAAGAGTCCAAACCCGCCCTCAAAGCTAGCAAACCTCTTTCAGGTCGTTGCTCAGCAGGCAGCGTGTCCCACTTGTATCTGGAAACAGAAAATACCACTTCAACAGGGATCTTTCTTTTCCTGTTCGCAGGAGAAAGGGCGTTGGACCAGATAACCTGTCGTACCCCCCGATAGCCGCCAGAAGCACTTCATCACCCGCTTTGCAGATTTCCAGGGTTTCGTCAGGCAAGGGGCTCCCTGTGGCGTCGATTGCCGCACCTCCGATCAGAGCCTCGGTGAATTCAAAACTTTCGCCTTCGCACTTCCCTGCCTCCTCCAACACCTTCGTAGCGACGTTCGTGATCTCTGGGCCGATACCGTCCCCGGGAAGAACGGTGATCTTATGAGCGTGCAATGCAGAAAGCTGCCTTGCGGGAGCGACGCGCGCAACGCGTCCACACGCTCGTTTCGCGTAAAACAAGGTCGCGCTCGTAGTGCACGGTTTCGTCGTTGCCGGCGCACGCATCTCGACAGTCGAGATCGTCTGGAACACGCTTCAAGGCAGAAGGGAGACAGGAAAGGAACCTGCACAGATCGCAATCGTCGGCCAAAACTTCAAGCGCAAGACGCCACGGTCGAATGTCCAGAAACCAATTCATATCACGTGGATGCACACCCCCTCCAGTCGGACACAGGCCCTTCCCTACAAATATCGCGTTGGTGGCAACCGATAAATCTACTGACGACAAGTTCTGAGTTCTGTTGCTCGTCTGGAGTGCGCTTGGCAAGATGGGAGAGTCCTTGGAAAAAGTAAGCATCTGTTCCCAGCTTTTCGTGCCTTGAAATCGCTTCCCTGCGACACCAGACGTTCCAAGATCCAGCGCCGTCAGATCCTGAAGGCGCAGTTTTCCCTTTCAATGGATAGGCCGTCGAAGAGATGATGTCCCAACTCGATAAGAAGTTCTTTCTACCTACGCTAAAGAACGCTAGCTTGTGTCAAGCAAAGTGCTGCGATGTCGCCACCAATCGAACCCAACTGCAGAATTGGTGAGATTTACAGCGTTCGCGGTGGCTGCGCAGACCGTCTTGTACTTGTTTCTTGTTTCCTTATCCTCCTGGAGTTGATCGTGTTGTTGGCGCCAAACGATTGACGTCTTGTATAGACGTCACCTCTCTGGGGCCTCTGACGCCTTTTCTTTCCCCGCCACCTCACAGTATGCAGCAGTGCAACGACCCTGTCCAGCAAATCCAAGTGTCCATGGATGCTCATTTGAAAGAATTCCAGGTAACCCACTCCATTTCAAATCTTTATTCCCCTCCAAAGTCAGTTTTCTAAACATCACATGCAACAGCATTATCAATGCAAAGCGATACGATTCCCAGTACTTTCTAGGAAAGCCCGATACAGAGGATTAAACTTATGTCAATGAGATTATGCATTAGATGTTGATCATTGATCACTGGCAGTTCTACTTTTTCCATGATCCGTTGCTCTATTTTTTTGTATTGTTGGTTTCTCCATACAGGAGCGATTGCAACGATGTGTGATGAGATGTCAGGACGAGGCAAAGGTAAAGCTTACAAACATATGTATTGGCATCTAGCCAATCCACTCTCGGGATGCGCAATTTGGCTTCTTTTCCAATACGATTCTGTTGCTGATCGATCACAAAAACAAGCTTTTCCAGTAATAAATCTGGGAAGCACCAGTTTTGACTACCCGCCTCTCCAACTCAGAAGAATTAGTTTTTGTATTTGTTTGATAATCAGAATTCTCTTTTGTTGCTGAATCTATGTGGTTTCCCTTCTTCAGGAATCGCTTCCAGTCAACCCATCCCAGCAACAAATCGTACAGGCCCAGGTGCTGCATCAGTCTTGCTATTCCTCTTGCATTCTCTGCAAATATGTTTTCTTGATCCGATGTGATTTGACACGTGAAATGCCATGGATATCGAATCGCACCCCAGATTGAAGTTTGGAATTTCGTTTTGCAGGATAAAGTGACGAAGTGTGCAGATGGCTGTGCAAACCAATTTAGAAAAAAGGTCCCCAAATTAAAAGCTGATATCGAGGCACGGCTAAAATGATGAAAGCTTCTTTCGGGGGTTGGTTTAGATTTAATACAGGGCAGTTCTGGTTCATGTGTGGAGATAGAGGGGATGTTGAGTTCTTTCTTTTTCTTTCGTTTTTTTTAATATACTGTAGCGCTTTGGCTTTCCATTGTTATGAAATCAATTGTGCCTTCCATTCTCAAAGAAAGGCAATGGGGCAGCAAGAATTCCACAATCACATCAGTTCTGTGTCAGTAATTACGTTGCTCCGAATGTCAGACCCCGCGCTGGTCGACGAGTGTCTTTTTTTCAAAAACGAATTCGCAGAATTGCGTGGGTGCGCGATTGCTGGATCCTCATACTGAAACGATGAAGAGAATTCACAAGCTAGCGTCGAGCCTCGCCGTCTTTCTGACTGTGTGGAGCCTTGCGCTTTCGCAAATGACAGGATTCTCGCGAGTTGCGGTCGGCATGGTGGGTTCACCGATCCCTCCCACAGCTCCTGGATTCTCTATGCTGCAAAAAATTGTGCTGTGACGAAGAGCAGATTAAGAGTTAATGCACCACCCCTTACTGTCATGTGGGGTTGATCCTTTCAGCTGTGGTGACTTGGTTACGATCAGTGGAAGCATGAATGTCATTTCCAGGTCCCCCTCTTGGGAATTGTGGGGTTGGGGGCCTACATGCTTGCAGCATTGATCTATGGGGTGGCCACCTTCCGAACTGTCCCTGAAGAATGCGATTCATTAATGAAGGTGGGGCTGATGCAATGTTTATTTATTTTATTTTTATGTTATATTTAAAGGCTTGGGAATCAATATGTGAACTGACAGAGTGTTTCAGTTTCAGGCAGAGCTCGCACAGTGTTTTCTGGGACCTCATCACCAGAACCAGGTTGCTCTGATGCAATGTTATTTCCTTTGTAGGACGTTGCTGAAGCCAGAGCAGATTTGATCTCAAGAGGAGTGCTGGAAGAAACATGAAGAGGTTGATTCAGATGTACAAACTTTTCTCTAAGGGTTTTTCGATTGATCTGATGTGCATCTACTGGGAGTTGGTGGGGCACCTTGCAAGCCAAGTTTTCTTTTTCTACATGGTGTCTCTGCTAGTAAACATTGGCCCAGACTCTTTTGCCTGGCATATCCCCCCCCCCCCCCCCCTCCCCTTGGGTTTGAACCTCTGTGATCACATGATTCAATCCAATGCATCACGTGTGTGTTAGATGTCTACAATGACAAAGACCTCAGCATCCCCTTCACTCTCATGAATTTGCATCGCACTGTATGTTATTGCCTTCACCTCTGTTCCACTCTCGTGACGCTCCCTGTCGAATCTCTCCCCACTTCCGCTCGCGCGAATTTTCCAGTTTTCGCGGTCGAACTCCAACACCTCCACCTCGTTGCACACCAGAAACTCCGTATGGAAAACGAACAGGAACTCGTCGAGGAAAGCGAACAGCAACGACATCATATCGTGCCCTTCCGCTTCGATGGTGCACTCTGACGCTTTTGGACGTATGCCATCCAAGGGGGTCATATAGTTGAACATACCCAGCGCCGCTTGTGCGAACGCCTCAGAGACGTCTCGTCCCCAGGAATGTATCTGGACATCCGCCGTGTGGTCCAAGTACTCGAACTGAAAGGAACCCACTGCGCATGATCGATACTCAGGGAGCTCGTCGTCGCCGCAAGGTTTTCGTCTTTCAGTGTCCTCATCTTTTAAGTTCAATTGACTTGGCGTCACAGCTTCGGTGTTTCCTGAGTTTGTGGACGCTCGTACGAGAGGGTCTATCAGGTCGACGACGGCGCCTTCGGGCTGCACACCATCCTTATCCACTTCGTCTTGTGTGGTATCTTCCACTGCGCCCCTCTGCTGCCTTTTTCGAGTTTCTCTCTGTGGTAAGCCGCACGGAGGTTCGTTTTCCATTTCGCTGCCTTCGCTCCCTTTGTCCAACCGAAATGGGACAGTGCGAATAAGTTCTACACTTGTACCTCGTACAATTCGTGACGTCTGTAGACGTCAGCCGACACTGCATTGTATGACCGACGTCTTCCTGGTTGTGCCCAAGCACCATCCCCGTTTGCAGTGGCGCTGGAAAATTGACTTGAGGCGCTCTTCAGATGTCGTCCTTGTCCTTAATTCGCACGCAAGGAAAATCCAGGGAGGCCGCAGAGCGGCGCTCCTTGGAGAGAAAGCGTGATATCCTGGTTGTTGTTCTGCGATACTTATGTGATTGCGGCTACACAGAGTCATACCAGCGCTTGTGTTCCGAGGCTAACCTATCCCTGGCGAAGTTAGACGTCGCAGACAACATTGACCTGACGACTATTTTCCGCGATTTTGAGGAAGGATACGAGTCGAAGTATGGGAAAAGGCCAAAGTTCACGAGGCGGCCATCTGGGGGAGAACCGGCTCCCCAACCCGGAAACAAGGCCAACAGAACTCGGAGTCTGGACAGCGTCGCGAACACCTACAAACAGCTGGGGAAATCCCATAACAGGGGCGAGTCTACGAGTGGGAGACCATTGGAAGATGCAGGCGCGTCAAACAGGAACGACAGGGCCATAGATAGCGGGGAGGCAAGCACTGGTGTACAGGAATCAGTTGAAAACACCATAGAGGTCAATGGTTTCGGGATATCACAGAGACGGGACGAAAACGTCACACCAAAGGAAGAAGGAGACCCAGAGGAGGCTCTTCGACTCAGACTCCTGAAGCCACTACCAGACACGCTGCAGGGGGAGCTGCGTGACCTTGCCCATACTTTAACCAGGGACATTCACATCGAGAGCCCTGAAGTTCGATGGGAAGACATAGCTGGATTAGAAACTGCAAAGAAACTTTTGAAGGAGGCTGTGGTGATGCCCATGCGGTTCCCTGAATATTTCACAGGCATCCTTACACCATGGCGAGGAGTGCTCCTGCATGGACCACCAGGGACAGGGAAAACTATGTTGGCCAAAGCTGTTGCCACTGAATGTCGGACGACGTTTTTCAACATTTCTGCCTCCACCATAATATCGAAATGGCGAGGGGACTCGGAGAAACTGGTACGGGTGTTGTTCGAAATGGCGAGACACTACAGTCCTTCCACAATATTCATGGATGAGGTAGACGCCTTGATGAAATCACGAGGCTCAGATGGGGAGCATGAGGCATCCAGAAGGATGAAGACTGAGTTATTGATCCAATTGGATGGTCTGGGAAGAAGTTCTGAGCAGGTTTTCGTCCTCACAGCGACGAATCTACCATGGGAGCTCGATGCCGCCCTGTTGAGGAGGCTGGAGAAGAAAATATTCGTTCCTTTGCCATGCCCTGAATCTCGGGAGGCGATTTTCAGGGCCGCTATTTCTGACAGAGTTCCTGCAGATTTCTCAATGAAAGACCTCGGAAGTCTGACAGAGGGGTTTTCTGGGTCTGACGTAGCACTGCTGGCAAAAGAGGCAGCAATGAGACCACTGAGAAAATTGATGGCGTCTTTGACATGTTTGAGTGATGAAACTGGCACAAACACGACACCCCGGGAGCTGGATCCTGTCTCAGAGGAGGATGTGCTGGCAGCTCTGCAAGTCACGAAGGCCTCATCCAATCAAAACCAACATAAGTACAATGCCTTCAATGAAAAGTATGGACAATCCGGGGACACCAGGGAATAAGAAAGAGTACTAGGAAATTCCTACTGTCTAAGCCACTTCCAGTAGAGCAAGGGAGGCTGGGATTGAGAAATACAAGGGCAAGGGGGTTGCTCTGGTTCGAAAATTGAAGTCTCTCAGTGTCCGTGTTTCCCAGTCCTAAAGAGGTGCAAGTGCAATATGGTACAGATGTCGGGGCGCTCCCCCTTTCACATTCAACGTGAAAACCATGTTCATCAGGACAGCCCAAATTCACCCAGCTCCCTCCACATGACCTCCACTGAATCAAACGAAGCTCCTCTTTCTTCGACGTCGATAGAATTCGTTGCGCTGTCATCCGATACTTGGTCTGTGGATTGACTAGCGAGCCTTCCAAGGCCAAGTCTTCGTGATGCCTTAGGTGAGAGCCCCTCTCTCGGTGTCTCGGGGGGTACAGGATTGGTCGTCCCTATTGTGTTCCATTTCGCAGTCGCTTGATTCTGCGATTCCCTTCGTTGCTTTCGCAACGCGAGCGATTTGGGCTTGGGAAAAACCTGTTTTATGATAGAACTTGCACCAAGCAATGCTGCTTGAACTGTCGCCGGGAAATCGTCAAAGGAGCACGGGACGCGCTGCGGCTCTTCCAATCCAAAAGGCGCCGCCAGGAGACGCTCCAAATCATCCAAATAGTCTTTCGAAGATGTTTGCTTCCCGTCCCCAGAACAGACTGCAACTAGGCAAGGATCATGCTCTGGCAACCTGACCATCTTGATGTAAACGTCCAAAGGGGGCCTGTTGTGAGGAAATTTCAGCCAAGCGTGGTTTATTTTTTCGTCGATAGAGCACGTCGTCCCCTCTCCACTCTGACGACTCATTCGTCGAGCCAACCTACGTTTTCTGCGATCTTCTGCAATAATTCTGCAACTTGTTGCAACACTACTCCACAATCCAGAGCATTGGCCAAGGAGCGGCCCACCCCCAGCGTCGTGGACGTCGCTCTGCAGAGGGACAGTTACAATCGGCCCATCGCTCAGTATAAAATCCAGTAACGCCCCCACGACCAAGTTTGGAATGCTTCCGAGAGGTGCCAACCACGTCGTGATGGGGGGGGTTCCCAGCACATCCTGCAAGACACTTTCGAAGTCGTGGAAATTGGGCTCTCCCAAGTCCGTCCCAACGCCTTTCACTTTTCCATCCTCACCCAGAAACACATCCGCAGCAAGGGAATTGAGTTGGCCTCCTCTGATTCCATGCAAGACATCAAACCAATGAGCGACTTCCCTAGCTTTGAGGATGACCTCATTTCTTTCCAATTTCCCCCCTGCCAACACAACTGCCAAAATGTTTGCTCTCGGAACGATGCCAATGGCGACATCTTTGACAGTCAAGCATAGTTCCCCATTGCCTTCGCCGAGGTCATGGGCTGCAACTGCCACACGAACAGTCGCCGATAGATTCAACAAATCAGACACGCCTGGATGCAAGAATTTTGTGAGAATTGTGCACGAGCGGGTGGTGACTGCTCCACCCCAAAATCGCTGAGGAATGCTCTTGCATTTTGTCATTCTTGCTCATATCCCTTCTCTGGCTTTCGGGTCCACGTGGCTGAATGCTTTGTTGCATTTTTCCTCCAGTACGACGGGGAATCCACGCGCTGGACCGCTGAAGTCAACAGCCTACCCCCCAAAGAAAGCAATCGTGTTTTGAACGGACGCCGGAATCGAAGCTGCTTTTTAGCCATTTTCTGTATCAAATCCGAAAAGATGTGCTGTTCGAGAATTCTATGGGATTGCGTGTTGGAAATCATTTGTGGCCATCCAAGAAGAGCAAGAAGATATTTATTTTAAAATACGAACACAACACCAACAATAAGAAAGATTAAAGATGCAACACTCAGCCCCAAACACCCCACAAACAACAAAAGCTGCCTCCCATAACTGACACAATTAACCCGTGCCACCAACCCAACTCTCGTCCCCAAGCGCTTGAAATTTCAGCGCGATTAAAAACCACTCAACCTCTAGAAGATTCCAGCATGTAAGAAAAAAATCCACACTGCTTGATAATGCAGATATAACAAAATCAGCAACAGGGTAGGACTGGAGCAACGCCAGCTCCAGTTCCTGCACTATTCAAACTTTCGAACAACCTACTCGACCACTATTGATTAGAAATTCGAAAAGGGGCTTGACTTCGTTTGCTCACTTGATAGGGAGACAGGTAAAACGAAATGGGATCACGGCCAAAAAATCCAGCAGAGCACGTCATTTTCTTTTCCATGCCATGAGCTTGTTGAAGATGGACTTCACGGTGGAGGTCAATCGAGTTTTATTGTATTGATCGCCACATTGTCTGATTGCCTCTGCCTACGGAGTTCCAACCGAGTGCCAAAAACGATCAAAACCACAACCATCCACACAAAATCCATTCTCAATCAATCATACTATCGGACAATCCAGTCATGGATCTGCTTGCATTTCACTTTCTCCCATTGGTCAACGCACCTGTGTCGGATATGGATGAATCACAGATGCCAACGCACCGAGGCCGACTTTCTTTTGCATGGCCAAGGTCAGTTCGGAGATCATGTTTCCAGCATCATCTGCGACCACTGTTGCACCCACAATCTGGTCCGTCCCCCCCTTGGTGAAGACTTTCACATAGCCATGCTTGACACCGTCCAAAATGGCTCGATCGACTTCGTTCAATTCTCGCTTGTAAACATCGTACGCCACACCAGACGCTTTCAATTCAGTTTCATAGGCACCTACCAAAATGAAACCCATCCACCCACCCTTCAATTAGTAAACAATCAAACTGTCCAGAATCTATACATATATGCATATAACACATTTCCGTGAACAGGGTGCACTCACTCTTTTTTCCTTGTGTAAACTAATTTCAATTCAAAAAAAAAAAGTTACACATCCACTCATCAGAAACGAGTTTGCTAAAAGAGGTCAAACGACAACACCACATCAGCACACTTACAAAACAAAACTCACCGACATGGGCGATTTCTGGTTCTGTGTAAGTCGCCCAGGGAATTAACAGCGACGAGACTTTTTGTCTTCCATAGAACAGCGCATTTCGAATCGCCAGTCTGGCCATGAAATCGCCAACGTGTGTGAATTTGTACATGGTGCAAACATCGCCAACAGCATAAATACGCTTGTTGCTAGTTTGCATGTAGTCATCCACATGGACTCCCACACGCTTGTCGAACTTCACACCTGCCACCAGTTTTTAGGGGATATCAAAAACCATATTGTGCACGATTGGTTGATAATCCGGCAGCGTTTAACAAAACGGCAGTCCTAAAGTATCTCGTTGATTTAAACCAGCCCTAAAGAAAGGGAAAAATGTGCTGACAGCATAGGAGGGCATTAATTCCCCCCCCCAAAAAAAAAAATAATGTTGATAAGAAGAGTGTCTTGCTGTTCCAGAAAAAGCCATTCAGTGTTGACTAAACTTGGCCTTATCGCAGTAACATGTCTATCAAAATCGCACTGGAGCCAGCTGCATGGATAACAATTAGTTGAGCAATGAACATTGCCAAACTCAACTCACCAGCCTCTTCCAACCCCATGTCTTCCACATTTGGCGCCCTTCCAGCAGCCACAAGTAAAGCATCGACAACCAAAGGCTTCTTTTCTCAAAAACGCACATTCAACAAATTCAGACCCCAACCACACCCAGAAACTGAGGTCCACCATGACAGTCGATCGCACAGCCTGAGCATTGTTTTCTATGGGTGCAGTGCCCTTTTCCACTACAGTGAGGTTCACCCCCTCTTTTGCATTCCACAGTAAGTGTCACTTCTTTTCCATCCAAAATCCTGCCTCACTCAATGACATCTCACCTGAGTGCCATCACCGTCCAGACTCAGTTGGATTTCCCCCTCAGCGTTTTTTGCCACTCGATTGATTTTTGCAGGGAGCACGAATTTGACACCCTCCGAAAGACAAGCTTCGTAAACGATGTCGGCTGCTTCTCGTTCTTCTTTCAACAGCACTCGATCCGCAACGTCCAGGACAGTCACCTGGCTGCCAAAACGCTGAAATGATTGGGCCAACTCCATCCCTGAGTCGACACAATGCAGATTTTCAGATTTGCTTTCCTTCAACAGACCAGGGAAAGGAGGGGGGGGGGGGAGAAGGCAGCTTCTTTCTGGTACCAACCAACCAACCATTGAACAGAGGTTCCTAAGACATCCTATTGCACATAATTCTTTCCCCAGCAACAAGTTATCAGCAGCTCACCAATGGGGCCACCTCCAATGACACCGAGGCGGGCAGGGAGCTTTGTCAGGTTGAACAGTGTGGCATTTGTCAAATGTGGAACGTCTTTTAAACCCTGAAAAGAAACCATGACCACAAATACCATCAGAATCATTCTCGACATCACTTTCAGGACAGCAAATCCAAGAATGGGGCTTTCCCATATTATATTGTAATATTATCATATAATTTTATTATATTATCTTACTATCTTATTCACTGGATGAAATCAAAATGGAACCCGAAATCCCACCGGAACCCAAGTGAGTATCAATCTATTCTAGCAATTTCCTTCAATGATTTCCATTTCCCACCCTTGCAAATCTTGTCGATGCACAGTTCAATGTGAAGCAAAAACATGTGTACGTCTTTGCCATTGTGTTCTTTTGGAGATGTGGTTCAACAACGTTTGGATTGGCTGATGATGATTTTGTTTTCAAATACCGGGATGGGTGGGACTGACGCTCTGCCACCCGTCGCAACGATCGCTGAAACGAAACTCAGCTTTTTTCCTTCGACCTCCAGAGTGTCGGGGCCTGTGAACTGTCCATTCCCCTGAAGCCAAATTTCAGTTATCAGATATGTATTGAAAAGCACTCGAAATCATTTCACACTTTTTCAAGAATGATATTTAAACCTCGTTAGACCAAAAAACAGTTTCGCTCCATTTCCAACACAGTCATCAGCTGGTATTTTTTTTGATTTCCCACAGAAGAATTCATAACAGAACTGTGGGTCAATAAGCTGATGCAAACCTGAAACACATCCACTCCAAGATTGGCGAATCTTTGAGAAGAGTCCACTTTGCTGATGTCAGCCCTCAATTTCCTCATCCGCTCCATTACCGCACCAAAATCAGTTTTCACTTCCCCATCAATTTCTAGCCCGAAACACTTCCCATTCTTTGCCTAACGCGGTCAACACAACGTGGATTCAATATCATTATCTCTTATTTCCCCCCCCACACACACACTTTACGTTTCTAATTCAAACTTACTAAGGCTTTTCTATTGACTGCAGGAGACGAGACAGAAAACTTGAGTCAGACAGCCACTAAAGGATGGGATGCTATAGGTTGCACCACCATCGAAAATGACCTTCCTGTTGGCCAAGTAAATTGTTGTAGCAACTTCTTGGCAACTTCGCTGATATCCATCCCACTTCTGACTCAGTTCACAGATGTCAGACTGAGCAGCCCTCACCTCATGAATAGCCCTCGCACATCGTATCAGAGCTTTTGATGGCACACACCCCACGTTCAAGCAGTCCCCTCCCATGAGATGCCTTTCCACAATGGCTACTTTGGCGCCAACCCCAGCAGCCCCAGCTGCACTCACAAGGCCAGCTGCCCCGGCTCCAACAACTACTAAATTGTACCTAAGTGCATCGATTGAGATATTCAATCAACCCAGCTCAAGCTCCCTTCTTAAGTTTGGAAAAGAAAACACAACCGTCGAGGCGTGTGACTCTTATTTTATTTTTTCATTTTTTCCCCCATGGCAAGCAATCAAGACATTCTCCCCTTTTGCTTTCGATATTCGTTTTGTTTTGTTTTTTCATCTGAGGTGCACATTTTCTCATAGCTATAGGATAAGAAAGGATAAACAATTTCTAATGAAACAGATTTTCTTTTCCACAGAAAGGATTTTAAAAAAGCCTAAAATAAATCTAAACATCAAGTAAAAACACATTAGTTTCATCCCCATTTCTGGAGTGGATGAAAATAATCAAACGGCCAGAAGAACTTGAGTTCATCCCACTGGTTGCTTTAGCCCCCCCCCATTCTTGAAATAGCTCCTGTTATCTTTTTTTTCAAGGCAAATATGCACAGCCACCTGCCACTTGGTTCTGGGTTTTGCCAGCGAAAGGGGTGTACGTTATCAAGCAATCTGACATTGTGTGAGTCTAGAGGTGCAACCTCAAGTTCCTCCACCCCGTTTCTATGTGCATCCCCCCAGCTCGCAATCCCTCCAGCTTCGCTTTCAGAAGGCCTGGACAATCAAAAAAACGTTTCAAGACACAGGTAACCCCGTCGAGCACCAAAACGAAAAAACATTGTCAAAGAAAAAGCTTCGCTGGGGGAAAAACCTGCTCCAGGATGTCGACTCACCCTCCATGGAAAGCTGCTGCGTTTACCCCCGCCATGGACGATATGTTTCTTGAAAGAAAGGAGCCCAGAACTGTCGCGAGTGGAAAACAGGGCCATCGTGAAACAATATCTTTCGATGGCAAGATGTATCCAGCCATTCAAAATGATGTTACAACTGAACCCCAGACTCAACACCATTTCCATAACGTCACGCCCAGCTGTCCGATCACCAGCCCGACACCCTGTGGTGGAACCGCAGACACCAACACTTTTTTGCTCAAGACGTCGAGTTAACTCGCTTGGTGTCAACATGGCCTCGACCAAGTACTCAACTCAGCCTTTGGCTAGTTTCTTTCGTCGAAATCTTCCCCCCGTGAGAGCATGGACTCCAACGAAGGTGTGGAGGGGGATGAAATGGGTTGCTGAGCTTTTTTCGCTTTCTTTTCTTGTTGGGGAGGGGTGGGGTCGACAGGTGGTTGAAGTATTTTCCTATAGTTTGAAGCAGAAGGTCAAGGCTCGGCTCCGCGCGACGTCGATTGAAGAGTGGGACGTCGTTGCTCTGGAGTTTGTCGACGCTGGGAGGAAAACTGAGCGTCTGGGAAGAGTTTCATATGTGCGTGCGATCGGATAGGTCTCAGCATTTGCTCATGGTTGCAATTGAAACAATATGCTGAATTTGAAATTGTGGAACAGGTTTCGAATCAAAATGTGGATGTCGATTGGTTGATCGAAGAGGTATGTCGTTATCAGTTTTCCTGGGGTCTTTTTTCGTTTTTTTTTGGATAGGAAGCAGAATTGATCATGGACTTGTACTTTACCACTTATACATTACGCTTTTTTTAAATTGTTGTTTTTCCCGTTCAATGTACGATATTTTTCCTTTCTCGCTTGTATGCATATCCTGTGAGAAAACTGAAATAGCTTGTAAAAAGTCGACTTCATTTTACTTCTTATTTGATATTGATAGGCCCCAGGAATTTGGGTGTTGGATCCGGACACTCCACCCAAAACTGTCTCTACTGAGAATGTGCTGCGCACAATCGATCATGAGTATTCCCAGCGGATTGAGCAGGATCGAATCAGCAATCCACATGGAGAGCATGCCGAAGAGGTTTGGGAGATTTTTGACCTGTGAGGAATTTATGAGAGGGCTCCAGTTTTCCAGCGTTTGCTAACCTTGAGCGTGGTGTTGTGTTTTCCTGACAATGGGAAAAAGGTTTCATTTCCTGTCAAAACGTGAGACGGCTTGAATGCTGTATGATTCAGTTTCTTGGATTGGTGTGAATTATATCGGGGGGATTATGCATGTAACATTAATTTCTTGTCTTCTGTTGGTTGATGGTCAAGTTTTGCCGACTTTACTCCAGAATGTTGATTAGGCTTCACTCCAGAAAATGTTGATTAACGTCAGATTGAACTTTCAAAGGATGTAATTTTTTTCCTCATGAAGTCAGAACAATTGCTATCATTCGTCAAAGAGGAGGTTGTTTGATTGTGTTTTTCTGATTTGTTTTGCTGGGGGCATTGTTTTACCTGTAGGGGGGTGTTCTGCCATTTCCAATTGATTCATGACTTTTTCGGATCGCCTGCACCATCCAATTGAAGTGGTTTCCACCCATGATCGTTATGCATTAGTGAAAGCCTTGATTTTCCCAATGCTCTGTTTCCCTATCAGTTTGAACAATCAGGAGTCATCCCTGTGTTCCTTTTGAAATGCCTTGTGGTGTGGTGCACTGGAATGATTGAATGTTGGAAAAGTTTTTGTGATTTTATTTTGGCTTCTCACATAAGGAACAATGTCGTCCAATTATAAAGGACGACACTTGCTGAAGGCACCCCAGGTCTGTTAATAATTTTCTTCAGTTTATGCAATGTTTTAGTTCCAACTAAAGAAAGGCAATTGGGACTTGAACCCAAAGATTCCCAAATGAATGCCTTTCGCCTTTTGTCTTCCTGAAAGAGGAAGAAAAGGTGTTTTCAGGGAATACATATATACACATCAATTTAACAAAAAGTCATTTTTAATTTTTAAAATTCTTTTTCCTAGATGCATGCACCTGAAAGGGGAGAAACCCCTTTCCTCCCCTTCAATTTTTCGAACATGCACTAGTATAGACACGGATTCTTTTCTCATCATTATTTATTTATTTATTTTGTTTGGATTGTGTATATTCTTTTTAATTCTATTTTCTCATTCCCTTGTTTTTTGATGTTCTACTTCAGATTGCCATTCGAACTAGTTTCCTTTAACTTTTCCTGTCCTAAGAGGTGCCTTCTCGCAATATTCCCAGGGCAGAAAAAAAAATTGCGATTAATGACAGTTTGAAGACGCGGACAAACCCCATAACTTCCTACAGATAAACGCTGCAGAATCTCGCAAGTTTACTGAGCATGTACACTAACATGCAGATAAAAAGACCAGTGAAGACCTAATTAACCAATTCTAAGGTTGTCTATCGATGTATCGTCTTTTGGTATCTTGTTGCACCTAACCCTAGAAGAACTTTTAAACCAAAATCTGGGCATTGATTCCCTACAGGAGGACGCATCAAGTTGTGGCCTTTTTTTAAAGAAAGAAAACAAACAAAACTGACCCCATGTACCAGGACAGATTAAGATTATTAATTTTCATTTCTTCACAATGAGACACTTCCTAAACGTCGAAATGCTCGTGGAGGAAAATGCTCGTGGAGGAAACTGTCTACGGGACCTGTTTGATGCTTTGGCGGACAGTACAGATTTTTTTAACAAAGAGTTTTTTTCTGCTAAATTTTATTGCACTGTGTTCTGGCTGGCTCTGGGGGTGAAAAAAATTAAAGTGTTTTTTTGTATGGCAGAGATCCACAATTATTTGCCATATTTTGATACTGAACTGATGAGACTTTTTGAACAAACACAGGAAGATGGTGCAGTAATGACATTTAGAAGAGCAAAAAACTCCCAGCAAGAGGGGAAAAATTACAGCAAACATGAACATGTCAAAAATTGGCATTCTTATCCTCACAACAAGCTTTGCATCAAAAAATAAAGTCTTCTTCCTCTTCTTCCCATGAAACACCTCAGCAACCAACGTGCGTTCGAACTCAGACCTCGACGATACACTTAGGATCGAGGCACATCTGCAAGCTCGAGCCAAATTTCTCGATTGCGGACATTGCTCGGAAAAAGCCACCATCTTTTCCGACACGAGAACCATGTTCAGGCTCACCCCCCGTAATCCTCGAAAAGGTATACCGGTGACCCGATAATATCACACCCACAAAAAAAATATTTCGACTTGGACCTGAACCTGAATCAATCAATCAATAATTACACCCACAGCAAAAGATAGCCATCAGTATATTTTTTCATGGCCCATTGTGACTCCCCAAAAAATAGAGTGGCAAAATTTGGGGGCCAAAAAAGGGCCACATCCAAGAAATCAATCGCAATTCCACAGAAACCAAAACCAACAGCATTAAAAAAAGTCAAAATAAAAATCAAGCCTTGCAGTTTGTATTTTCGAAGTTGGGGCCACATTGCAATTTTTTCAGACAAATTGGGGCCACAAAAGGGCCACAACGACTTGAAATGGTCAAATTTAGGGACACTTTGGGGCCAGTAAAATTGGAAAAAAATACACTGATAGCCATCACCCTCCATGACGCTGGAACAAGGACAAAAAAAGATAAAAACCTAAAGAGAAACCTACCGAGATCTTTTGGGAGATACGAATTGCCTGAGCCGGTATTGTCCCACACCCACTTGGCATGACATTGTTTGAGACACCGATCAACAATGCAGGGCAAGATTGGCTCCGTGTATTGATGGGGCCAGTTATAGGTGTTGCCCAAAATCGGAAATACTGTTGTATCCAGGGGGACATTTCGCTCTGTAAACAGACCCATCTGCATCTGCGCCGGTTCCATAATCTGCCCATACTTTGTAAAACTCCGTCGCCTCTCTGGCCACTACGGGAGATGTGTCGACGTCGATCGTGACGATAGGGTCTACACGTTTCGAGTATCCCTTGAACGCAACAGTGCCCACAAGAGCTTTGTTTTGGGCGACGGCTGGCTTGAACAATGAGACGTCGTGTTCACCCCCACTGCCCTGGTCGTCCCACAGGTAGGAATAATTCATAGTATATGCCACCAAGATCTTCTCGAAGTGGCAATCGACCAATCGCGATCCATCATAACACTTGGGACTCTGTGGGGCACAAAACTCGTCCAGGTAGAAGGAGTCGTCGTCTTGGCATTTGCATTCCCCTTTGTAGCCTTTGTTTTTATCGATGTTAACGTAGTTTCCTCGTCCATTGCAGACCCATTTGTCCAATCCTGCAAACAATGCCGCGGCCCTGGCGAAACTACCCTCTTCGATCAAGTCGGCGATGGGGACGATTATGGAGTTTCCGATGATGGCTGGCGCCTTGGAAACGGTGTTGCACCATGCAGTGGCCGTTCCTGCCGACGGGTCTCCTCCGAAGATGTTCAGCTGCAGAAGAAGATCACAAACAACTCGCAGACTGTCAAGTGAACGTTGGTGCCCGAGGTGCTTGCAAGCCCCAATTGGGGATATGCTCCTACATCAAGTGTGGTGGCCAGTGTGTTTTTTTTTGTGTCCTAAATAGCACTTTTTGTCAGAATTCTAACTGCCATGACCGGCATATCGATGCAACACAACGGCCATGTTCGGACAACGTGTCCGCCAAAATACGCATGGAAATGTGTGTATTCAATTTTCAAAAACAAAAATTAATGAATTGATCAAATGAAGATGTCAATCCGTGCGGCTCGAAACGAACCACCACAAACAAACAAACATTGAAACGAACAAACAAACACCGAAATATTGTTGTGGAGGAGAACAGCGTGGACACCGTGAACAGCTTTCAATCAATCCGTCATAATCATAATCATAATTACAACCCACAGCAAAAGAGAGCCATCACCCTCTATGATGCTGGAACAAAGACAAAAAGGAAAGAAAAGAAAAAGAAAAACAAAAAAAACAAAAACAAAACAAAAACCTTAGGATTGTAAACCTGCTGAACGTATTGAAGCCATTTTGCTGATAACTAAAGCTAATTTGCCCGATGGCACCCTACTAAAAAGATCCTTGGGATTAGCCCATCGAAAAACATCTGAATGCAAAGAACGAAAGGAAGAATAAAAAGGACATTCAAAAAGAAAATGCCGTTCATCTTCCACCGCGGATCGACACAACCGACAAATCCTGTTTTCCCTTGGTACACCATTATATCGTCCCACTTCCACTTCCAAGAAATGAATACCACAACGAAAACGAGTAAAGAAAACCCGAAGAGAAGTTGGTTTTAAAGTTGTCAAATACCGTTCAAATCTGAGGGAAAACTTAATATGCCGATACCAAGATATAACTCGAGATGCAGATGAACCGAAAACATGTTCAGCATGCATAGCTTTATAACGACGCTGAAATTCCGAAATGTCCACCAAAGTCGTAGAAGAAAATATCTTCTCCGGCCAAAACCGTCTGAAAAAACCCAAAATACGCCCAAACCAAGAAGATCGAGATGCGTGATATTGATCAAAACCCCAACAAAACAATCTTCCATGCAATCGATCAACTGATAACCCAACCAACTTGTTCCAATATCGGCACAATTGCGACCAAAGTGCTAATTCTAATGGATAACACCCTAATTCCCCGTACAGAACCTCCTTTGGCGTATATCGAGGCAAACGGAGGATACTTCTCATAAACTGGAGATGAATTGCTTCCAACAAACGCCACTGAGAAACTGTTAGGAATGGACCCCAAATAGGAAACCCATATCCTATACTGCCCAAAACATACACCTTAAAAAGATTGTATGCTACTTTTGGATCCTCAATTTTCAGAGCAAAAAGACGCGACAAAACAAACCCCATTGCTTTCCGACACTGTGCTAAAACATAATCAATATGCGGCAAAAAAGGATGATGAGAACTTGATGATAACCGAATTCCTAAATATGTATGGTCCTCTGAAATTGGTATAGAATGCTCATGAAAATGAAAAGAAGAAGACATAAGCTGCTGAAAAAAAACCATCAGAATCGTTTTGGAAAAGTTTAAACCAATTCCCGAATATTGTTCCCATTCAATCAAAACCTGCAACACTTCCTTTACCCCAGACCAACAATGTCCTGGTATCCCCGTATCATCTGCAAACATCATACATGGAATGGTCTCCCCACCCAAGGAAGGAGCAGCAATCCTCGAGTTCAATAAATCTTGGAGTGGCTCCTGATACAGACTATATAAAGAAGGACTTGCTGGACAACCTTGTAAAACCCCGGCCCGAAGAGGTATCGGTACCGAAGTCCCTACTGATGCCTTTATAACAAAAGAAGAATGTTCGTATAAATACTGCCACATCTCCACATAGGCTTTTGAAAAACGAAAACAATAAAGAGTCTCCCACAAACGCCTATGTTGCACCGAATCGTACGCCTTTCGAAAATCCAACCATAAAATAAAAAAGGGCAGACGCTGGTCCTTAGAATGAAACCAAAACAACCAAAAAAGAAAAAGATGATCATTTGGAGAAAAATCTACATGAAATCCCGCCTGCAAATCTGAACGTAAACCGACACGACAATCTACAACCTCCATGCGACCCAATAATATATAAGAAAAAATCTTATATAGAGGAGACGTCAGGACTATGGGCCTGTAAAATTCAGGGACAGCACGATTACCCTTACCCTTGTAAAAAGGCCGTAGAATCCCTGTTAACCAGCCCCTGGGGAATTGCTTACGATCCCAACACACCTGGTAAAAACCTGCCAAAATCCCAATGAGACAATCCTTGGCATCTTTAAAGAGGGCCGTTGGTAACTCATCCAGTCCTGGAGCTGCATGACGTCGTAACCGCATAATTGCCCCCAACACTTCCTCCAATGTAATGGCATGCTCCAAAATACTGGTATCCTGCACCGAAGTATGCTCAAAAAAAGAACTAAGAGACCATGAGGAGTCATGGTCCTTAGGGGAAAACAAAGAGGAATAAAAACTGACCCAATCGTCCATAGAAACCCAGTCCGGTTCAACCAAAGACTTTGGTCGAAAATGGGAAAAAAACGCCTTACGATCACTATGATATAGGCCTAACAAACGATCCCCGTATGTCTTCTGAAAATCAGATTTTTTCCCTGAACATAATTTTTGATAATTTGACCTCAACTGTTTATACTCAGACCCATGCTTGTCCGATCTATATGCCCGCCAAACCCGCGCACGAAGAGAATAACATTCCGAATCGAACCATTGAAATCGAGAAAAAATTCTTTGAGAAGGCATCTTCCAAGCAAACGCTGGGATAGAAGAACGAATGGCAGCAAGAAGTTGATCCGCCATACTATCGAGATCCATGGAAGACGAAAACACCCTTAGTAAAGAAGGGGTGTGGCGTGAAAAAGAAGTACGAAAAAACCCCGACATTGCCACATTCCAAAAACACCTCGGCTTTTGAGAACGAACCCTGCCCACCGGGACATTCGACAAAGAAACCCTAACCGGTCGATGATCCGATTCAAAAGGAACCAATGTGGGGATAAACAGGGTCGGCAATAACCCCCAAATAGAACGCGAAACAATAACAAAATCAATAGTAGATTTATCCCCCCTATTATTTTCAAAAGTAAAACCTCCAGATTGATCACCTCTAGCTCGCCCATTCAAAACTACCAACTGGAAGGACTCACACAATTGAAGCAATAGGCGTCCGTTCCGGTTGATACATGTATCCCGATTCTGCCTATTGGGAACAAAAACCGATGAGTCCAGAGAATCACCGTAAAACCTGTTGCCCTTGCCAATCCTCGAATTAAAGTCCCCTACTAAAATAACTGGAGCACTGCTTGACACAGCAGTCAAAACCTCCTGAAATCTGTCCCACAGAGAAATGTCCCAAAAAGGTGACGAGCTTGGAGGGACATAAATGGCCAAAACCGAAAAATGAAAAGAATAAAAAATACACTTCAAAACTATTAACCAGTGAGAAGAATAAGTGGAATCCATAGAAACTTTCAAACCTTTCGATCGCTTAATGTACACTCCTACACCTCCACCTCGATCCGAAATAGAGCGCTCAATCCCAAAAAAACGTGTATTACCAAAACATGGTAGAGAAGCTAAATTCCCAATATCAATCAATCCGTCACTCAGTCATTCGGCGAATGTGGGGCACATATTGTCACTCCATTGTTTTCCAAGCTGGGCGATGGTTGCAAATGCAAATTTGTCGAAAAGGTTCGTTTTGATGGGCTGAATAGCATTTAGTTCCGGGGTCGAAAAAAATTTGGAGGTGTCCGCCAAATTTCAGCGCCGGTCGCTCTGATTCGGTCACTGTCCGGCAAGAATATCAAGAAAAAATCTGGTGGTGGCCACAGCAAGGACCTCAAGTCTTCGCTTTCTCATTTCACGGACAGGAGATCCTTTCCTTACTCTGCTTTCCATGACCGATTTACTTTTTTTCATCGAACTCATGTCCTGTTGCTTATTTGTGGTTTCTGCAGCTACTTCGAAAAACAAGACTCCCATGCTGGACGTGGAGGTCTCTTCCATGCTACTTTTTTGAGTGCTGCTCATCTGGTCTTCGTTGTAAAAGTAGCTCTGATAAACCTTCCCGCCATACTCAGCACGTTCGTTGTAATGGGTGCCATATTCCTCCACCAAATCCGCAGCGGCCCGCTCGCATTCCGAGTGTACCGAACCCCCCTTGCCTAACGTGCGCCACTCCATATCTGTGGATTGTTTTGTGCACAACTTTTTCAGTTCGATCAACGTCCCCTCGAGACCGCGTGATAAGCGTTTCTTTCACTAGTGAAAAAACGCCGCTTTTACAAGCTTGTAAACACCTTGTAAAGTGCTTGTAAAGTGGATTACAAGCTTGTAAAGACTTGACACTGTCCCCATCGTTTACAAGCTTGTAAAGTGGAGATTACAAGCTGTTACAAGCTGTTACAAGCAAAAAGCTTGTAAAGTGGAACAGCTCCATGCTTGTAAAGTGGGAATTTACAAGCTCTTACAAGCTGTTACAAGCTGTTACAAGCTTTCCCGATCCACGCGGTTACAAGCTCTTACAAGCTGTTACAAGCACTTTACAAGCTCTGTCATTGATGTGTCATCACACAAGCCCAAGCACACGCTCCGCTGTGATTCTTGTCGTGGTACGATTGATTGTAAATTTTAATTGATGAATGTCTATAGATGATTCCATTCTCCACCACATGGGTGATTATCACTATTATAAAATAATGGACAGAATATCATCATGATTTCAATTTTTCTCATTACAATGATAAATTACAACAAAGACAAAACCGCAAATCCCTTTCAATAGCTCGATGTGCCCAAGAATCGAACTTGGGATCCACCTTCTGCACATTCTTGCTTTCTGGAAGTTTATTCTCACAACCAGCGAAAGAAAGCGAAAATACTGCGAAAACTTCCAAACCCCTCCTCTACTTTTTAAAATGTTCCACTCAAAATTCAACTGAGTGGAAGTTTCCTCTGTTGCGCACAACTGATGAATGTGTTTTGCAGGCCAAATCCAACAGAATGTCCAGTGGGTCTTCACTCAGCACTTCCTCTTGCTCTTTCCCTGGTGAGGCAATCAGACAATCAATTTCCACTATTGTGGAGAATACTTACTCCGCAATACTTATATCATTTTCTAGTGAACAAGTGACAAAACAGCTCTTGGGGGATCAATGCCTGGACTGTTGATTCGGCGAGTCAGACTGGGGAGGAAAAACTGCATTAAATTTCAACACCCCCCTCGGAGGGGCAGACTGATGGGGCTTCGACTGACTTCTTTGGTGACTGTCAAGACAACAAATTGAGCCCACTTAAAAGAGGGTGATACATCTAAATGCCCACATAACAAGGTTCACTACTGACGGCAAAATTGTGTGAAACAGTTTAATATAGTCCTCCATAAGCTAGCAAAAGTGTGGTTTCCACTGCTTTGTCACAAGAGGACCCCAGGCTCAAGTTCCAAGCTTTAAGATGGGGAGAACAGAATCCTCCAGTTGAATGCATACCATCCCATCCCTTTCAGAGCTCAGGTGTACCCACCATACTATCCCATTTCGTCCCAAAACCCACAATCAACGTTTGTGGAAACTCATAGTCAATGCATTGCTTCGAATTTCAAGAAATGCAACTGAGGTAAAATACCAGAGCAGAGCAAGCCACGAACAAAGATGGTACTTAGGCTCCCTGACATCCAGATCCTTCAGTCCAGCAATTCCATCAGCATGATCCATGCCCTCTCCTCTTGATCCACCTGGCAAGCACAACAGGACAGCCTACAGAAAGCAGGCAGGGTCAGACACTCCTTCTACAACCATCGTTTCCTCTACATCAAAACCCAAAAATTTGTGGACCAACCTGGTGCACAGTGGAAGAACAATTGATTTCATCTCACTTGATTTCCTCGCCCTGTTCTTGCAGGCGTTTATAAACGGATTTGGGGTCATGTAACTCAATCGACAAATTAGCCACCAGGGTTCTGTCTTCCGTTGTTCGTTCCCTTCCTTTGGTGCCAACAGCAGTCGGTCTAACAGAAGTAGTACCAAAGAAAATCCTGATAGTACATATATAATCTTGATTAAAAAAAGAAACGATTGCCAATTTTGCTGTTGTTTTCCGTATTGCTCTTGCTCAAACACATGGAATAAAATCTCTATTCCCCAGCGAGAGATGAACTGAAAATCAAACTTACATCTTCCTGGGAAGCGAGCTTGACACACAGCCGATGAATCACCTCTGGAAATAACATTGCCCAATGGTAATCAAGTGACCAAGAGGGTGGTCTGTTGCACAGCAAGGAAAAAACAGAAAAAAACATGAGTCCCAACACCAATGATCAGCAAGCTCACAATACCAAGGCAAACAATTTCCTTGCTACAATCAGAGCATTTTCATAGGGTAGCAATTTCTGCACTATGGAAGTCTCAGGTCACCTCGAGGACGAGCTCGTTATCATCCAGTTCATGCGTTTTGGGCAAGTCAGTGTGTCGGAAACATCATCAAAAACAGGGATGAGCAATCCAGAAACGAGCGCCCCTGCTGGGGTACTGACCTTCCCACTCTCTGTACCTCGTTCCCTGCGCGCCGGCGCACTCGTCTCCGACTTTTCTTTCAGCCAAAAGAAGCTCTTTAAATACCTGCTTTGCTCGGAATACGCGACCGGTCCTCCCGAATCTCACACTTGACCTCGTGCAGTCGCGGATGGGAGCAGGCCGTTGAACGATGGTTGGTCGCACAGGATGGGAGGCAAGGAAATTCGAAAGATGGAGATCCGCAGGTGTACGACCTTCTAGAATGGGATTTCAGGGTTGTAAACTGCGATTACAGGCTTGTAAACTGAGATTACAAGCTTGTAATCGCACTTTACAAGGTGGAAACCAAAGAAAGCTCTCCGCGACGCGAAATTTCGGCTAAGTGCTGCCCGCCGGAATGTTACAAGCTTGTAAAGTGGATTACAAGCTTGTAAAGTCGCGTTTACAAGCTTGTAAAAACGGCATATTTTCACTAGTGTTTGGGTCTATTGGATCCAAATTCTCGTCGAAGGTTCTCCACTGCACAGCCCACCGGGCGTTGAAGGTCGTGGCACTCGCCACGGTCCTCTGTCCAGAGGTCATAGCAGACGCGAACTCACTGCTCCCGCTCGACGACCCATATCCGAGATTGTTGCGAGTTTGAGTCGACATCGAGACCTCTGCTCCTCCGACAGGAACCGAGGCGCTGATATCAGTTTTCTGGTCGTATGCAGCGTGAATGCTCTTGCTCTGCGATTCCTGATATGATCGAAAGGTGTGGTGACTGGTGGACTTCAAGTTGCTGAACGAGGCGCACAAGGCAGCCCAGTTCATCGCGTCGACCTGATCGGGGATTAGGTACGTCAACTTGTCGTTGTGGGAATCATGCAAAAACTCCGGTGCACCCGCTTTGGCGGCGCTATACGTGAACCTAAAAATGGTCTTCTTTCGCTCCCCAGTGCTGTAGTCCAACCCATGTCCAAAGTCGTCGATCCCTGGCAGCTTGACTACAGTGTATCCGCTATCCTTTTTTTTTGTCTCGGAAGCGTCACACGATCCTGCTGCGCGGCACTGTTGGTAACACTGCAGCAACACACGCCCCATCAGTTGGACACATATACAAAGAAGGAGCGGATCCTTGAAGGCAATGACACCAGCAGTTGCCGTCACCCGTTCAGAACGAGTGACGCGGCAAAGACGTTGAGGAGGGAACAGCTTACCTCTGTAGTGACCACCGCGAAGGTAGCTAGACTCAGAAGTGCCAACCACGCGCCTTTACGCGATACAACCCCCGGCATACCGCGCTTGTCGGTGTCGGGGTATCACAGCAAAAATGTCAATATACTTGCGTTTGTCGGAATGGGCGGCGTAAGGTTTGTATTAAGGACGCGCCTATGTCCAGTCCGTTGGGGTATGGGTCGTACCTTGTATTAAAGGACTATCTTCCTGGTTGACACGCGTGATTGATGCGCAGTCACCCCACCTACGACCAGGTTGTGCGGGTGACCATGTAAATTACTCATTCCTGAATTCACTTTTTAATGAGAATCCTGAACCAACCAATGAGTACAACCCACAATGCAACGGCAATGAATTCAGTTTCGACCCAGATTCGGTCATGTATGGTTTTACGATCGAAAGCCGCGCTACTCTTGTGCGAATGCAGCGCACTTTACAGTTCGTGAGTAACGAGACTGTGGGCAGCGAATTTCTGTCGATAGTTAAGGAAATGTGTGGAGCGGTTTGTGTCGAACTTGAAGTTTGCTGGTGGAGTCTTAGTCATGGGTTTTCGGGTGGAGCGGCGGCCAGAGGGGAGTTACGTTTGGGTCGGCGGTTGTGTTGGATTTTCTGGCTGTTTCTGCTTTTTGTTTCTGCAGTGCTCTTGCTCGACCCACGCTGAGAGGAAAATACATCAATGTTGTTACAATTTGTTGGGTAAAACACACAGGAGTACACTTGGCTATGCCCTGAAGGGACTTACAAGGATATCTCAACAACTCCCAACAACAATGTATATCCCCAACCGCCTTGTAATGCTTGTCCTTCAGTACACGTCACTGTACCTCTCCAATACAACTCATCCGTCCGTCTAAACCCAAATCCGTACACAACCTCACATTCATCACATCAAAACACCTCCCTTTTCTACAAGTGTCACACATTTCTTTCATACATATGTCGTGTTTTTTTAATAAATTGAAAAACATATTGACCTCTTGTAAGCGCTGGAACCCCCCTCCCCTTGAATGAACACCATCCATTCCAACATTATTTCCTATTTCCTTCCTGCAACCATTGTCATGTACCAGGTACATGACAGCACTTGCCCCACTCCAAAGCAAGCCAACAACTCATGTTTTCTCTACTTTACCTTCAAGACCTCAACTAAGAATTCCCCCAAAAAAAGCCTCCTCCTTCTCCCTCCATCCCGCACAGCACATTCCGCTTTGTAGAAAATAACAGGACCTATCATTAACCCTTGGACCCAAAGAAATCTCCCTACAATTTATGAAAAAGATAAATGCTGCATGCATGGGTTGATCCAAATCTTCATTATTCTTGTTCCCCTTGTTTCTGCTCTTTTTCTTTCTTCTTTTCTTGCCATTTTTCCAATTTTTTTGGTGTGAAGGAAGGGCGCCTAGATGAAAATAGATGGATTTATTTTCTTGTTGGGTTCTATTGATTTTGGTCTTTTCGAGTGCTGTTGTTGTTCGCAAGCCTTGGGCTCTTCTTTGCCATCATTGCAAGTCGCTGGTTGGAGTAGCATGCAAGGAATATCAGCACACACAGCAGAGGCCGTTTGAGAAAGCTCAGGATGGCCTCACCAATTCTATCCATTCCAAAAGTGAACGCCCCCTGAAAAAAAAAAAAAGCAAATTCATATACCAGTTGCTGACAGCTTCTTTTGAAAAGATAGAACATACATGTTGAGCAAACCCCGATTACACTTTCTGAATATCACAAAATATGGGGGGGAAGGGTTGGTAGTTGTTTCCCTCTGCACAACTACATATCTGAAAAAGAGAGGTTTCATGAGCTGAGCAAAGCGCTAGAACAATCGAAAAATAAAACAGAGTCTTTTCAGCTTACCGCATTCACAAAAATGAAGGCGAGCAGCTGAATCGTGGATCCCACACACGCCAGTCTTTCTTGGAATAGCACATTTGACCCAAACTGAAATCCCCCCATGCCTTGCTTGATTAGCCATTTCACTGCCTTCATAACAGCAACAACGCCCCATTGCACTGTTGTTTTCAAAAACATTGATAAAGCACACACGACATGCTTTGCAAAAACGAAACGAAACAGAAAAATGGAATAAAAAGAGCAGACAATAATTGCAAGCTTTGAGGGGAACCATGGAAAACTAGACCACAGTGAGCAATATGCAGGAGATTTTTTGTCCATTTTGATTTTGGAGTGGTGGCCTGTTTTCTTTCCTTTTTTTTTTTGCTATATCAGTGGGAGGCTTACCACTTCTCCACAGAGGAAAAGTACGAGCATAGCTCCCCACTTAGCAAAGTCCAGGTTGATGTTGTGGAAAACTGCCATGAAGGCAAACACGGTGGAGATGGAAAACACTTTCGTCAGGAAGGATCCTCGAGAGCCGCCCATGGGAATGTAAATGTACCTCACGCACCACTTGTTGTAGGAGGCATGCCAATTCTTCCAAAAACTCTGGAACATCGAAAAAAACAAGGACACATATATAAATCACTATGCAAGATATAGGGGATGGCTCTGTTTTCGAAAAGAATCACATCGTTCTGCGTAGGGTGTTGCAAAAACGAAAGCCAATTTTCAAAAGCCCAGCACAAGGTATCCATCAGCAGGAGGCACCAGATGCATTCTGTGAAGGTTGTCGAGGGGTTTCAGGTGAAAAAAAGAATCAGAAATGCGAACCTGCATGTCAAGATTGCATGCCACACATTTCGGGAAATCTTCAGGAGCTTCGATCCCATCCAAGCAACCCACCAGACGAAAAAAACGCCACTCGATCATCCTCTGCAAAAGCAAACTTTTTCAGATCAACATAAACCTGAATAATTTTCATTTCATAAATTGTTGAATTTGTCCTCTTTGGTTTCTTTTCCTACCCACCCCTTCAAAAGCATATGATCAGAAGCTTTCAGAATGCCCACCTTGAACCAATACAAGAAAATGCAGCAGCAAATCAAGGCCACGCAGCCCAGGGGGCCAAAAAGAGGGAGGTCATCAAAGTCAGAAAATTCAGACACATCAGCCATCAGCAATCGGTAAACGCCAGTTTTTGAAATGGCTTCCGCATATAAGAAATGTGAAACCAGCTCAATCAGGAAAAACCCCGATATCACTTTGATGCCGTACCAAAAAACCTGGGGGAAAAAATGCAAAACAAATTATGTCTCCTACAGAATGAAAATGAAAGTCACCCATCAAACGTGAAAATTTGGCTTTCTTTAAAACAACGGCGATCACAGCGCAACTTTTTTGAAAGAAAGTTATTATCTGAATGCAGCACGACAAAAAAAATAACAAAATGATATTCAAAATGATATTTTTTTTTGCTGTCAAATCAAACAAGAGCACAAAAAAAACTGTGAATATACTGGCGCATCTGATGTATTTGAAAAGACCTGCCTCAACTCTTCGCACGCTATAGCCTTTGTATTGACTTGTGAAATCGTTATAGGTGATCAGAGGTCCATCCATGTAGAAAGGGGAGTAAAATTGATACACAAAATAGCACCAAATATCGTAGTCTTCCTCACGATGATGTCGATCGATGCGTTCCTGACATAAGAGAAAAAAATTTAAAATTTAAAAGTCTATGGATCTTATAGAAACAATACTTTCTCCCCCCTCCTCCCCCCGGGCATTTTTGTTTTCCCAAATAAAAACAAAAGAAAAAAACATTGAGGGGCTTTTGTTCGTTGATTTTTTTTCTTGAAAATAGATATCGAATTCTGAAATTTAATGCAGAGAACAGAATTTTTTTATTCCCTAAAAAGAAAAAAAAAACTGAAGCAGCATCAAGTGACACTGACCTTGTAAGCGCCTTCAGGAGTATCATTTTCTCCATGATACTGCATGGGAGGTCTGTCGATTTTCGCCCAATGCTTGTCCATTCCGTAAGAAATATTCTTCATCATCATGTGCCACAATGGGAACTTCAAAAACATGCCTTTACCAACCCCCCACCTTCATAGTCAAACCCAAATTGTGAAAAAAAAATCCATGAATTCTTAAAGAAAGAATGAACTCCAATATTCTTCTCTGAAAAAATACTCACCCTTTTTCAAAACATATATGTGCCTTTCCTGTACAATCTAAAAATCCCTGCGTGGATGGATGGTTTAGGCTTTACCTATTTACCTAAAAAAGGTTTTAGGCCATTTTAACACTACTGTTTGTTTTTGCTACCTTTTCTTTCAGGGGGATGCAAGTAATTGGGAGAAATCATTCTCCAGCTACTTTTCTTTTTGATGCCAATTTCCAAATCAAAAATTAGAAAGCAGAAGTTCAGGTCGATTACTCACACTGGGGCTTGAAATTGTGACATCAGCCAAAGACGAAATCCTTGAGTTTTTCCAAAACACAGCCAAATGAGGTTCAACCCCCAAACAGAGAAGGGCCTTCACACACAAAATCGATCAGACACAAAAGGTGAACTTACTCTGCAAGATACAATAGCAACTTGATACCTATTCAAAAAAATTTCCACTACTTTTTTTAGTCAATATGGAGCGTTGAGGCAGTTTCTTAAGTTTGCAGGGCAATTTTTTCTCAACATATTCAACATCAAAATAAGAATCATTGGAGTATTTCCTGTTTACATGCTTCTTTGAATATTTATTGGTATTCATTACCCGAGATTTGTTCCAGCTGTTTTTTTGACCAGAATGTAATTAATGCAAGCATATGCCACCAAAAGCAGGACTTTGGCTCCGCCATGAAAATAAGCTTCAAAAAGCAAGCAAACAAGAAAAGATTCAATTTCCTGTGTTTTCTGGTGTGCTTTTTTTTTCCATTAAAACAAGAACAACATTGGTGCAGAGAGAAGGAGGGGGTAATTTCAAATTTCACGACGAAATTTTTCAACTCAGCTGTAAACCCCTGGTGATATTCACAAATTGGGAAAAGCGGCCAAACAGCTTTGATGGACTGTGTTCAACTTACTGGCATATGTGAGGTAGAATAGAACTCTTGCTTGGGCATCATATTCTGGCCATTTTAATCTCACCTATTGCAGAAAATAGCACCTTTAAATGGTTTTCAAATAACCATGGGATTCCAATCAAGAACCCCACAAGAAAACAACAAACTGTGCAAGGTTTCTTGCAAAACTTGATGTGTTGGATTTCTTTGAAAGAATTAACCTGTTTTGACATGAATATCATTGCGGCAAACCAAAGTGGTGCCCCACTGTACAAAACCCATCGAAATCTTCTCCAGCAATCGTCTCGCAAATCCATGAGTCGATCCTTGAACATCCACCCTTCCGAAAGCCCTTGACCTTTTATCGTCCCATATATGGACCCCCCATGATTGAAATGAGCTGAATACAGCAACCCAACTCGAAAGTAGTAGAGCAGACTTCCTCCCAAAATCTGACACCAATACATATGTTTCACATGAATATCACCTTTTCAAATAAACTTGCAGAATTTTGAATTCAATCAGGGTGCTCTCATAGTGAAAATCTGTTGTAAAAAAGTGTTAGAAGGAAGAAAAAAAAATCAGGGTACTTGGTGATTAATTTTCGTTAGGTAGAAATTTCTGTGGGTTTTTCTGTTTTTTTTCAGTGGAAAAATGCAGACTAGAACTTCCAACATCAATGTGATATGTCTCGCTTGAAGGAGTTTTTTTTCGTCGATTTGCAATGAATTCTACAATGTCTTTTTCCGGAATTGAATCAATCGTCGGGATATGCAGCCCAGCACTCACGACCAACACATACCACAGCGCATATCACCATCTCCAGAGTGGGCCCTTTGGCAGTTCTGTTTGGTTTTCTCTCGCCGCCCATTTCCGCGAAACTGAACCGATCCGAAATCTTTCTCTCATGCAACTTCTTTCCCGCCTGGATTCCTTCAGAATTTCGTTTGGTCGCCACAATAGCACCAACCGAGACCTTTTGTGTTCTTCCAACGATCGCCAAGCCCACCACTGAAAAGAAATGCTACGAATTGGGAAAAAAAAGGTCGGTTGTTGATAGGTACCGCGAAGTGAGTCTTCCCTGTGTGATGGCGGCGGATGTGACGCCATTTTTTCGCGTTTTTCGTGGCTTGTTTTCGTGGAATTTTCCACAAAGCACTACAGTGTCTGCTTGCGTTTGTCGTGGTGGCTGGGCTGCAGTTGTGTGCATTTGCATCATCCCAGCTCTGAGTTTTGGTGTACTCTTGGTCGATCCTGACTTTGATGTTGTTTTTTTTTACCACTGCACTCCCACACGCTTCTCAAACCCACGATCCAGAAGCCGTTTAAGGAAGCGCCGTGGAATTGCTCCGTTTATTTTTTGATTTTGGGTGTTTCTTTCCTTTTTTTTTCTCCCCTCGTGTAAAGAGACGCGGGGTATAAGACAATAGAACTTTTACAAACACGAACAACACGGTCTAAGGCGAGAAGCCTTAAGCCTCGTCAACCGTTGACCCGGGTTCGAATCCCGTCAACGGTCCCAACCGTAACTGTCTCCAATTCCAACTCACGTGACCCCGGACTACACCGTCCGGATACAGTCACACATGTCACCCGTTCCATCACACTATCACATCACATTACTTCCTGTTACGTCACGGGTCAGACGGCTACATAACCGACTTGACCTCTGTAACCACCGTCGCCCACTGGTTCGCTAGTGCGACCGTTACTATCCTTGTCACTGAGAGGTCTAGGGATCGAATCCCACCTCTCCCTTTGTAAACTGTCACACCTCGATCAAATTTATGTTGTTATTTAAATTTGATCGAGGGGAGAAAAAAAAAAGGAAAGAAACAGAGATAGGACTTGGGCCAAATTTTTGGTCCGGCTACGGTCCGGTCCGGTTACGGTCGGTTTCCGGTTCCGTATTACGGCCGTAACTCCGTACCGTAACCGGAGTAATATGTTGTTTTTACGGTACGGAACAGGTACGGTATAGCTACGGTAGCCCCTAAATCATCGTGAAGTAGTGTGGTTCAGTGCTAAAGCGTTAGGCTGTAGTCTGTAAGGTCGTGGGTTCGAATCCCCTTGGGTTCCTTTGGGTTCTCGGGACCCTGCGGGGGTTACTATTTACGGTTTACGGTTGGTACGGTGGTTACGGTCGGTACGGTCCGGTACCGGAGCAGTACGGAGTGGTACGGTGGTCCGGTTCCGAGCACGAAAACCACTCCGGTCCGGACCGTAACCGTAAGTGACCGGAGTGGGGTTACGGTACGGTTTACGGTACCGTAACCGGAAAGTCCTATCTCTGGAAAGAAACACCCAAAATCAAAAAATAAACAAAGGAAAAAAAAGTAGAAAAACAAAAGCAAGGAAAAACGATGAAGGAAAAACAATTGCAACCTCTCTTAGACCCACAAGGGGAGCCATCGCGCCACGACAAGGCGGAGGTGCTTCGCGATGGACGTACCTTTCGCGCCGGAATTTACCCTCGGAAGAGCTCCTCCAGATCGAGCCGCCCACTCGACTGGTCGAAGCGGTCTACTCAATTGCTCGATCTGATTTTGGGGAGTCCCCCTCCCAACACTGGCACTTATACTCACGGCACCCCTAAACCGCCCGAAGACGGCAGAGGCTGTGAAAGCCACAGTGTTGGGAGGATGGGGCCGACCAGCGCTTGGCGACCCGCCCCGCAGACATTCTCTTGTACCTACAAGGTGACAAGAAGTTAGAATGATTATCTCTCGAATCGTTCCATATCAGTGCGGCGGAAACTTTCTGTGCGCTGCTTGGATGAAACATTCGCTGGACTTTCGGTGCACTCTCTGTCCGACATACACAGCTCGCCACACTGGAGGTTTCTGGCATCAAAGTGATTCAGCTGTAACGGGCGAGCAGCGAAATTTTGGACTCGAGGATAGACCGCTGTCACCAGCAAGAGAGAACCCCCCAGAAATCCACCTCAGAAATCCGCAAAATATACAACCAACACACAACGATACTACCATCAATTTCAATCTTCCTCTTCTCCAAGAAAAAAGAAATGGAGAGGCAAATTCACTCCAAACTATGTTAAAAAAGGGACCCATACAACATCCGGCAGCAATATTAGCAGACGATACCCAGTCCTTATGTAATAAATCAAATCATGAAAGTATTATCCTCCCCTTTTTTCCATTCCAAACCTCTTAAGTCACCATTAAAAAACCATCCCAATTCATCCCAGCAACCAAAATTCTCACTCCTGACAGTCAGTTATTTTTTCCTCTGAATCTCCAGTTCCAAAGCAAAGAATGTAGCTGTCGTTGCTGTAAAAATATCACAAAATGAACTTGAAAAAAAAAATCAAACTACCCAAGGTTTCGAAGTTGTCCCTACAACCCTGTTGGAAATTCTCTGCCCATACGGCGAGCTGCCCTCTTGCTTATTGGTTTCTTGCTTTTATCAGATTCCTCATCTTCCTCATCAGCTTCATCGCTGACTGGACTTGCCTTCCTCCTCCTCTTGGTTTTCAACCCATTGGAATCCACACCTTCAAGTGCATCTTCTTCAGTTTCAGAGTTCTCCTCAGACTCCAGAAGCAACTCACTCTCCTCCTCCTCCTTGGATTCTTCTGGCTTGGTCAAAAGGCTAAAGGTCTCCTCCTCCTCCTCGGAGTCTTCCGGCTGGGTCAACAGACTGAAGGGCTCGGATTTTTCGAGTTCAGCATCTTCATCCTCTCTAACCCTGGATTCTTCTTCTTCTTCCTCTTCCTTTTCAAGTTCATCACCACCCGACTCCTCATCGCCATCTTCAGAATCTGCGTCAGATGCTTCATCGTCCTCTTCCTCCCTATCAAAGTCCTCTTCCCCAGACTCTTCATCAGCATCCTCAGTGTCTGCCTCAGATTCCTCAGTATCCTTTGCATCTTCCTCATCAACCTCACCATCACCTGACTCGTCAGGATCCTCAAAGTCTACCTCAGATTCATCGACCTCCTCGTCTTCAACATCTTCCTCCTCGTCATTGAGGACTTCTGGGTCGTCCTCATCAAAACTGGCAAAGGGATCATCCTCATCCTCGTCCTGGATGTCTGACGCATCCACATTCTCAACACCAATATCCCCATCCCCGTCTTCGACCTCAGCATCTTTATCATCATCGTTCGAGCCCTCATCCTCATCGACCTCAGCATCTTTATCGTCGTCGTTTGAATCCTCATCCTCATCTTCTTTATTGTCAGACTCATCAGGAGACTCTTCTGGCTTCTTTGCCTTCCTTTTCTTGGACGGCTTTCCAGGAATGAGAACTTTGTCGATTACATGGACGAACCCATTAGTCCCATAGATGTCCGCCTGGACAACCTGAAAAACAGGGAAAGAGGCAAAATGCACTTTAATATTATATTTATTCTTGTACTATTATTTTTGAGCATCTGATATTGAACCTAAATATTAGATCAGAGACTACATGGTATTCGGAGAAGTCATTTTGGTTACCTTGGCACAAGTTTCATCCGTGCATTCACATCTTCCGCATGACTTTTGGCAAGAGTCATTTTCCTTTTCACAGAGACCCAATTCCTTTCGCTCCTTGCAAGAATATTTCCCTGGAGCCTCATCATCATGGCAAGCCTCGTGGAACAAAATATCCCCGTCTGCAATATGCAAAGGCAAAGGGGGGGGCAATCCTTACTGATGAGATCAAAAACAAAGAAATAGAACAAGGACGAAATACTGAATCATCCACCTCAAAAGCAATGTTTGATGGAAATGGGTCCATTGAAATCCAAAACTCACCTGTGTTTTCACCCTTGAAAGCTACAACATCTTTTCCAGCTGATGTGGAGATGGGAAGGCCATCAAACACCCACCCTGGAAAGACAAAAAAAACAACACTGAATTCCTTGGTCCCAACCAAGTATCACAGCTCTCCTTTACATAAAAATAAAAAATAAACAGCTCAAAAAATAGCCACCACTCAGGCTATAGTGGCTGGGATAGTTTTTTAGCAGAAAAACCACTGAGGAAAAAGAAGTCCGGAAAAAAAATAAATTATTTGAGCTCAAAAATAGCTCACCAGACATCCAACTGCCAGGAAGAATGTGGTGCTCCATAATTTCCTTGAATTCTGGCAACTTGAACACTTCCCATTTGTCGAGACCTTCGGCTGGCTCCCAAGTGTCAAGGAACTCTTTGATCGCATCAGACGTCGGAGCAAGAATCTATTTTCCCACAGAAACCTATCAAAATCTCTACCAAATTCAAATCGCCATATTGCAACACATTGTTGCACCAAAACAAGTCGGGTGGAAAGCTAGATTTCTGTATCTGTTAACAGTCGTATGAGGCAATGCACGACCACCAGCAGCAAATTCAGATCTGTAAAAAGAATCAGTTAGTACATATCCATTTCATCCGCTCACAGTGAAAGGACCTTCAGAGGGGACGCCATTAAACTGAGCAGTTTGGTCCTCGACAGGCCACTTGGAGGATTTTTTCCTCTTTTTCCCTTCGGCATCGGCCAGTTGAAATTGAATGACCTCGTTTGGGGATTTGAATGGGAAGTCAGGAAGCGGATCAGCCTCCTTGTCGCTCTCTGCATACAAACCCTCATACAACCCCGCCCCCTGTAAAACACCCAAAAAATAACCAGCATAAATATTCACAAAGATCCCATCAAATCATACATACAAACACGAACACAATAAAACTCCATTTCTCACAAAAAATCTCTGCAAGACGTTTAAAATGTTTTGTGTAGTGCGATCTGACCTTCAAGGCCTCGATGAACAGCTCAGAATCCTCCATATCATGCAGAACATTCATCGTTTTCTTGTTTTCTTGAAATCTCTGGAAACTGCCGTCCGGCAACCTTCTCATGACTAAACCTTGGAGGGACCAATCCCAGGAAGCTTCAGCAACCAATTCATCTTCATCATCGAAAAGGTGAAGGTCTTCCCTGCACATCAAAACTAAAATCTCAGAATTTCCTCTAATCGAAACACTTTTCGCAGCAATTCAACAAGAAGAAAATGATCCTGGTACAGACACTTGCACTCGGATGTACAAAAACCTTTGTAGAAATTCTACCCAGCAATGCAGCTCACAAGCACAGCAAAAAAAAAGTGCAGGTCCAACAAAAAAAATTAACAGAAAATACAGAAAATCTCACTTGTTGCTCACTCCAAAAGGAAACCCGCATGGGTTTGACTTGAGATAAGGTGTCAATTCCAAAACTCCTCCAGCAGGAATTTTTCTGTAGTCTCCACACCCCCTAGTTTTTCCGAAAAAATAAGTGGCTTCAGGATTGGATTTATCGTTTCTGGAGTCAGACAGCCACCAGCCTTTCAGGTCGGCAGTCTTCCCTCCAATATTTCTAAGGAGAATCACGTCGCTTTCCCCGTCTTCTGGGAAAGACACCATTCTATCGAACACGACCTTGGCCTTGGTAGACTTTGCTGTTTTCTCATCGGCGCTATCTTTAGCAGCCTGCTTAATGCAATACAGAAAACACAGCCACACAACAAGATATTCACCACGCCAGGATTTGAACTCAGGTCTCTATGGCAATCCTACAACTTTACAGCTGGATGATTCAAAAAAGGCAATGACGTCGAAATATACTCGATTATGCACAGCTCCACCCTGGGTCCTTTCCGATATTATCAACGAAACATACTACGTTCGCTTTCCAGGCAGGCCGAGCGTTTGTGCGAACGATCATTCCTCTCCATGTGGCGGCGTGGATCGGATCGAATGGAGAGGAGCGCTGAGCAATATTCTCACCCGAGCAGCGCAACACCCGTGCACCAACACGATCAGCAGGCACGCCCGCCAAGACATGGTCCCGCGGCTCATCGACAAGGAGAGACAGCCTCCTCAAGCTGCAAATTCTTGAGCGGCTGGCTGAATCCCTGGATCTTCGCGACCACGAGCCGTTGGTGAACCAAGTTCGTTTCGAGCTTCGAATCCTTCGTGGGCGCTCCCCACACCCCAGTTGAATCAGGAAAGAGCTCAGGGAAGCGCAAAAAGACTCAAGAACGCTCGATCCGAGAAGCTGTTTGACTCGGTTCCGCGATCGAGTTGGAAAAGAGGAGGATACATTCTGGGAAGGGCGAGCTTGGCGATCTACTGTGAAAAGACCCCGAAGTGTTGAGGGAACCGCTCAAGCCCATTTTGCGCAAACAGGGCGATGATGTGGTGTCGACGTTCTAGTCGAAGGGAGCCTTGTGGAGCGAATCAGAAGAGGCTGTTACAAGAGAACACGCGAGAATATGTATGCTCATGCGCGATACTCAACACCAAATATCCTGACTTTACTCCTTGCTGGGTGCCGCAGCCACAGGCAACGCGATTGCCCAACTCTGTAGTTTCATCGTTGGCCTGACGATCGATTCGCTGTCTTTCCTGCGACAGGTGGACGCGGTACTCATAACCGAACCACACGTTTCGTTTTGCTGCGCGCGCACAGCGATGGTTTCGTTCATCGTGTGTCTTTGCTCGTTTTTACTTGGGGCCGCCGTGAGTGCCCCCATCGGGCGCTCCCCATTTGAGCGGTCGCTCGCCTGGAAACACGCGACGGACAACGAAGGGGACATCTTTTCTGACGACCTTTGCCAACCGGTTCCAGCAGAAATCGTCGCATCTGCGAACCTCACGGCTGAGGAGTCGAGCGTGCTCTGGTTGGTTTGCTGGAACCGCGTCGTGACGTTTGACGACCGCCCTCTAGAGAACGGACTCCGCCGGGGAATACCCGACGACGTGGAGTGCGATAGAACGACTTGGTGAGAAACCAAAACAAGAGGGCAAGCCCTCATCAGGTTTCCACCAGCAGACTGAGCCTCGGGGGGGGGTCGTTTTTTTCTTTGGTGACGTTATCGAGTCGGTTGCCGTGAGCCGGGCGCGTTTGTGGATGCAGGTGTGATGACGTAGGTGTTTGCTCGGAAGTATGCAGCCCGGGCACGGTCGTCATCAGCCCTTGGTTGAGAAATGCCATCAAATCACAGGTGAGGTGGCTGCCAACCTTGATGATGATCAGTCACAGCCACCCTCAGTCACACAGAGAAGAAAAGCAGATGTCTCTGAGCAGCCTTCCTCGATTAATGGATGAATGAAATCACCCCCGTATTTTTTTTCAGCATTATCATTTCGATTTCAAATCACTTCCTGTAAAGATACCAATCAAGAAGGTCCACTGGGGGGTTGTTCCAAGACTTACAAGGACTGATGGCAAAATTGTGACTGTGCCTAATGGCAGCCGAATCTGAAATGTCCTCACAGCCACCCAGAAATTATTTTATTACAGTTCTGTATTTCAATTGGGTTTGTGTGACCAGACATCGATGGCCAGGACGCTGCCTCTGTGCTATGCACAATTTCTTGGAACACACAACAGTGCAATCACTCTGGCAAATGGCTATGGAAATCGAGATGACTATTTTACAAAACTGCTCAGTCTATCATCATTGGTGAGGTCTTTTTCTTGTTCCATCTTGGGATGTATTTCTCACTTCTGCTTGCAAGCATGTCACATTAATGCTTAACCTGTCCACCTCTGACTTGAATGGACCAAGCTCCTGAACCTAATTTGACCAAAAAAACTTAAGAAAATAGTGTTCTTTTCATCCATTGGAGTGAATCTGATGAACAAGCAGGTGACTTCCAAAGAGAATAAAATGAAAATGCGGAGTGTGAATGTATGGCATTCTGGTGTTATGTAGACCAGTGCTGCGATCGAAACAAACAATCAATGGTTCAGTCTGACAGACCAACTGAACATGGGGGCCCGAATGCTTGAGCTGGACGTCCATTGGGTGAAGGTAAGACTTCTCTATTTTTCCCCCTCAAGTTTTCACTTGTACTTGTGCAGAGTCGCGAAGTTATATTTATGACTTTCCGTTGAGTTTTACGTTATTGGTTTGGGTGTGTTTTGGTTGCTTCCAGTCTCATCTAAGGATCGCACATTGTGGGGGGTTGCATTCTTCTGTTTTAGACGACATCATCAAGGCAATCAATGTGATTAGCCGCTTGCTGGGGAAATCATCGATCATGTGGGACACCGAAACTTTCGGATGCAGCCCAAGTCTCAGTTCCATCGCAGCAGACGATCAAAGGTACATCTAAAGTACATGGGCAGCAGTGGATGCTTTAGTATCGAGTCCTTTTCTTTCTCTTGTTGTTTTTTTGAGTAGTGATCTGTATGGGTGCGTTCGAGAATCCCTGGTGAAAAATTCTATTCAAAATTTGTGATTCTTGTGTGAATATTGAACCTCATGAAAAATATGTCTTCTGGCGTTCGTTTTGACGGTATTAGTGACTTGATTCGTTGGATTGTGGCAGACTGTTCGTGGATGCAATCTCTGAGATCCATGCATGGTTGTGGCAAGCGGAAAATTTGGATGAATTTATTATCATCTACTTAGATTCGCAGCTCGACTTACTCAATTGGGTAAGTTTTCCTGAAATACCCACACCACATGCGTTCTGTTGGTTTTCTTATAGAATATCTCTGAATGGCTCACCACCTTTTGAGCATACATTGAATATTGTCTGAGAATGAACGTATGGTTTTGTGTTTAGGATAAACTAGACGATTTGCTGGCAGAGGTTCTGGCAGTGTTTCCTCGCCATGTGATATTCACACCGGAAGACAAAGCCAAGTTTTTTGATAGGGAATGGCCCACTGCAAATCAACTTGTGGCGAATGGAAAACGAGTGATGTTTGTAAACAGACAAAGTTTCAATGAAGATTTGCATCGATACTTTTTCCGGGCTGGGTGAGCTGGCATTTCCTTGACTCTTTTCTGTTTTTGTGGAATTTGATTGAGCCTAGAAAAGGCAATTTAACACCATCCATACCTTTCTGACAAAAGAAGTTATGTATCATTTTTCTTACTCAAAGAGGAGGGCAATGGTTTGATATTTTGAATGATCAGAAGGTAATTATATTTTATTCTGGGCTGAATTGGTGTATTAGAGACGATGGGATGTGTGGCTGGAGCGAGGCTGAAGTGAGAGAATGCTTCTTGGACCGCCATTTCCAGACTTGTCAGCCTGCCATGAATGGAACGCTGGTGCGGGTTGAAACGTGCGAGCTGACATATGGGCCCCTCAATTGCGAAATGGAGTTTGGAAGGAACGAGTAAGTTTCCCCACGATCAGAAAATTCAGCTGGCGTCCAAGTTGAAAAGATGGAGGGCAGGGGCTTTCTCTGGTGCGACCTGGCCATTGTGTCCCTGGTGGAATAGTTTTGATTCGCTGAGAAAAGTTTACAGTCGTTTCTTCAACCGGAGCATAAGCGGCCACCCCACCCTCCCCAATATATCAATAGTTATATATATAACAAATAATATATATATAAGAATTTCCTGCACAGTCGGTTGATATCTGCCCCGGATAAATACAAAGCATTGTGTGAGTAAAAATGCTGTGTGTGTGCGCGCATCCACAGGATTCCCTTAAACAAAGGCACCCTTCCAAAGATCTTGAATTGCGGCATTAACTTCCCTTCACCAGATCGACTCACCCCACAGAGGGCTGCTGCTGCGATCTGGAGTTGGGCGTCTGGGGAGCCTCAAACCACGCCAGGCGCAAGAGAAAACGAATGCGCTTTCATATCAGCAGACGATGGCCGGTGGAAAGCTGGACTTTGCTCCAGAATCAATCAAACCCCAGTTTCATGCTGGAAAACAGCACACAATCGATCGAACTGGAGTGTTGGGTTTGAAGGGGTGTGTCTGGATGGATCAAAGCCCGGCTCGCCCAGGCATGCTAAAGAAAATGAGAAACTCCATCAATTGCTTAAGGAAACCGGGTTGGAAAGCATGGCTTTGGGTGGGGAAGTTGCCGGGTTGCTTGGTACTGAAGCAGTGGTGGAGCAATGAATGTGAGTTTTGGGGGATATAATTTTTTTTGTTCTTTTGTTGAACATTATTACTGGGTTGACTCAAAGTGGTGACATAAATATGGAATTTGCAGCTATTATGCTGTTTTTATTGTATCAGTGGGGGATTTGTTTAGTTCTTGGTTTTTTTATGGACCCAACGATCAAGGCATGTGAATCTTTATGTTAGGTTATTGGCTTATTGCTTGGGGGAGGTCTTGGATCGACATACTAATTTGGGCGAGAATCGTGGCGCTTTGTATAGTATTCCAACAGTTTTGGCTGGAAAATGTTTTTATTTTTAGTTTCAGGAAAGCGGATGAGAACGGCTCTGTCTGCTGGTTGTATTATTTGGATTCGCATGAATTGGTTGTGATGGATTGTATTCGATTAATTAAACATTGAAGGGTTCCTATCAATGGTTGTGACTGTAGCAAAATGGGCATTTATTTTCGTTAACTCTATAACAGAATTTTTCAGAACTTTATCAGTTCCAACTTAAGAATGTCACGATCCGTGGAACTATGTAGTTTTCATGAATGAAGTTTTCCTGCAGATAGACACCACCTTCCAGAAATGCATCAATGTGCTGCAGTCTATGTTAGGGCCCCACCTTGCATAAAAGTTGCTTTTTCTTGTACTCCACTAAAATTGATGAGGATGCTTCCTGGATTTCAAACAGGGTGCAATTGCGATTGATTGGAAAAGCAATCCACAATCACAAAAACTAGTCCAGTAACTGGTGGTTTCACTTTCCTCACCCTTACTATTCATTAGTTGACACTACAGTTCTGGATTATGTTCTGTCTATTGCCAAACTGAATAAAAACGAAAACAGCCTTGACTTGAAAATGGGCAAACCCTGAGAAATTATCTCCCAAAATATGAAAATTTTGGGTGGAAGAGACCAGAAAGAAACATAGCCTGGAGTGGAAACCGCCCCTGGATCTGATATTGATGTCATAATGTCATTATTGTCCACATGATGTTGACTGATGTTGTTGAATTTGTACATGAGCTCCAACTCAACAAAAATTATCTCCTAAATCCTTGGTCAATTTTTTCCTCAGCACTCTCTTTTGCGATTATATTATCTCTCTAATGTATTAGGATTGTAAAAGATCCCCCCCCCAACCCGAAAAAAAAAGAAAAACAAGCTAAACACACGGACAAAATTTTATCACAGAGACATCATGACATTCTCACAGATCATTCCAAAGCGATGCAGGCACTGGTTGCATTTTGTTGATGCACAAAAGGTGTACCGGCACAAGTTGACAGATGAATTTCCCAATTTTCCAACTAAGCGACCTTGGCTTTCAATGCTTCCATTGTGATGCTCTTAGGTCGCTCGATCGCCAATCCCAGGGCCCGAGACCACACCCCTTGCGACAGCACACCCAAAGCCCTCGAAACCCCGAACAAAACGGTGTAGAAGCTCTCCTCTTTGATGCCGTAGTATTGCAACAGCACTCCAGAGTGGGCATCCACATTGGGCCAAGGGTTTTGAACTTTCCCCAATTGATTGAGAATGTCGGGCACCACCTCGTACAGGTCGGAGACCAGTTTGAAGAGGGGGTCATCGGAAAGGTACTTCAGAGCAAACTCTCGCTGGCACGTGTATCGAGGGTCAGTTTTTCGAAGGACAGCATGGCCGTATCCAGGCACCACTTTCCCAGATTTCAGGGTGGCCCACACGAAATCAGTCAGCTGGCTCTTTGAAGGATTTGCTCCCAACTGAACACAGCAAAGCGAAAGTTCAGCCACACTCCAGATGCAGACCCATTCAGATTACTGGGATTGAGTCATACTCTCGAATAGGGTCTGTTCAAAGCCTGCAATCACGTAGAGTTCGACTGATAATCAATACACATCTATTCCAGCTAGCTTGGCTAACCTCAGCTTGCACCCCCTTGATCCATCTGAGAACTTCTTGATTAGCGAGCCCATGAAGGGGTCCAGCCAATCCATTCAATCCGGCGGAGAAAGACAAGTATGGGTCAGACAGGGCACTTCCCACGAGGTGAGTTGCATGGGCACTGACATTCCCACCCTCGTGATCACTGTGGATCGTTTGGTAAAGTCTCATCAATTCTTTGGCTTCCGTGGAGCTGTAGCCCATCATGTGTGCCAGATTTCCAGCCCAATCCAAGTCACCATCCACAGGGATGTAGTCCCCACCTTTGAAGTCTTTTCGGTAGATCATCGCCGCAATCTACGCCAAATAAGGCAAAATATGATAGAAGTTCAAAATCAAAATATAAGAGTGTGTGCATGTGGAACGCATATTTTGAGCTGCTGAGTGGAAATTTTCCCCCTCCAGTAGCAAATCAGACAAAAGGAGCAATACCTCTGGCAGTTTGGCGATCAAGTTCAAAGCATCTTCGAAGTAGGGCTCCCAGTATTTGGATTTGTGGAGACCTTGCTGGTAAGCTGTGGTGAATTTGCTCTCAGTTTGCAGAGACATGACAGCCTGTCAAATTATTGAAAAAGAATATTGTTAATCATGCTTTTTGGATCCGTTCACTGTGTGGACCCCAGAAAATCTACAAAGCATCATAAACAAAATCTACAAGACATCATAAATATTACTGACAGTTGGTCACCTTGCTTCTTGTGCAAGCCACCAAATTCCAAAAGTTTCAAAAGTGTGACCTAATTTCCCTCAATCTTTCTTTCTGTTGGGGAAAGCTCAATGGTGTTTCTTGGAATTTGGCAATTTGTCAAACTTACTTGAGAGAATTGGGTCATCGGGTGGGTTCCCTCAGGCATGGCCTCCAGCACCTTCAAAATATGGGCTGGCATTTTGGATCTTGACTTCAGTTCCCCACTCAACGCTGCAACTTGGGCATCTGTGGGGATATCACCAGTTAAGAGCAGCCACAACAGCCCTTCTGGAAGAGGTTCCCCACCCTTGACGACAGTTGGAAGCTTTTTCTGGAGCTCTGGAATGCTGTGTCCCCTGGAGAAGGAAAAAAAACAGAAAACAAAAAAAGGATGCCCATTAGCAATATCAGAGGCTTGCTCCGGGTTCTTTCAATCTGTGTTGATGGGGTGTTGCTGGCCACCCAGATTAGCTTTTCCAGTGGTGCGATTTATAGGATCGACGTCAAATCCTGGTCAATATTAATAATTATACCATGGATGGCATCCATCTTGCAAAAACGAGAAAGGACCCTCTCCGAGCGAAAGCATCTGGGCCAATCACCACCCAAAATGAGGTGGAAACCGTTCCCTGGATAGAAAATTATTCACGAAACTCCAGAATTTCACGACAAAGTGCCTAGGTTTATTCTGGTTGACCTTGGGTTTCAAGTGTGACCCTACCTGAAACGGATCCCTTCTTCGGCGTCAAGCAAGGACGTCTCCCAAAGGATTCCACAAATCCCCCTCATTCCCCCAATGCACATATTGACTGTGACGTCGCCAAGTACCTTGGTCCCATGTTCTTTCTTAAGCTTTTTGAGGGAATCCTGCTCAGCTGGAATTTTTTCCGCCAACACGCTCTTCAGATCCAAAGCTGTCGACATCGCGCACGACGATCCGGCGATCCATTGTTGCCCCACCCCCACCGACCTATTCGCAAACCGCGAGAACGAGCGCAGCATGTTTGATTTGTAGAGGATGGGCGACCAGGGCGAAAAACGATAGGTGGGCGCGTGCTGGAGCGCGAAGGAGTAAAGACACAAAGCGATTTCTGTGTTGCTGGCGTAACGTAAGAAAAAGCGTGACACACGTTGTGTGTGTGCATCAGCGTAATCGTAACGCAGCTTCCTTGGATTCTTTAGCGTTGTTGACATTGTAAAGGTCAAAATTAAAACCTTACAAAAAGTGTCGAAAAGTACAATAATCGACACCGACGTCACCAAAGTTCCAAACCAACTGGAAAAAAGAACAACCATCAAATCAAGCCCGAACATGATATAACGCTAACGAATCCATCGCAACATATTCAACACGATCACTCTTATTAATCCAAACACCACACCCATCGTTTGGAATCCGAACGACTTGAAAGGGCCCCGAAACTTCCGGCCAAGTGATACGCGGGTAATACCGCAGAACTAATACCCAACTTCCGACCGAGATTGCCGACACTGAACCCAATTCTCGAGTGCGCCGTTGCATACGATCCGATCTTCGACAATGAGCTTCCAAACGCCGACGACGTACCAAATTATCCAACCCACCGCCAGCAGCGATGATTTGTAACGGAGAAACGCCCAGATCCGAGTGGGGTCCCGAATTATAAATCGGGGGAATTCGAGGAAGCAATAAACTCCAAGGCACCGTAACATATTGCGTTGTAAGCCTTCGCAACGCATTTTTTACTGTCTGCACCGCCCTCTCCGCTGATCCATTCGACTGAGGATGATATACCCTGGAATGCCTGTGAACAATGTTCCGAGACGCCAAAAGGTCCGAAAAATGGGACATAAATTCGGATCCATTATCCGATAATACTTCCCGGACCCTGGGAAACACCTGCAGGACCGGGGTAAACGCACGAGCTACCTCCAACGAAGCTCGGGAACGTAATGGCATGACATAGAGCCACTTACTGAAAAGGTCGATCACGACCAAAATATAACGGGCACCAAAGGCGTCTCCAGGCAAAACAGCTAGATCGCATGCCAGTTTCCACCCGGCACAAGGAACATAGTCGAAGATATAACGGGCAGGGGCCAAGGGGGCGGGGCGACAACGTTGACAAACGTCACAGGAAGAGCAATACAACTGCACCTCCCTGTCCATACTCCTCCACGTAAAATGTTGCCTCAAATGAGCCAGCGTCCGGCGTACTCCAAAATGACATCGAAGATCATGGGCGGCGAAAAGCAAACTTGGTCGGAGAGAAGGGGGGGGAACGAGCTTATCGCGACGAAAAAGATGACCCGCAATCACTGAATATCTTAATGCCCGAGCTCGAATCCGACGACGAACAGAGTTCGACGAAGAAGGATCAAAAAAATGGTGAAACATCCATGTAATAAACGGTTGATCTAACCAAACATCCATAATCTGGATCTCGCTTATAAACGAAAAGAAGAAAACTGGGGAGCCAGCCTGCTCCGAAACCAACGCTGCCGCCTTAAGAGGCGAAACTCCCAGATCAAAAACCTAATTCACTATCACCGAAAACCTAAATCACTATCACGGAAAAACCTCGTACACTACAATAAACCTCGTACACAAATAAAACAACCTCGTACACAACAATAAACCTCGTACACAATAATAAACCTTGTGCACGAAAACAAGTACGAGGTTTACCCAACCCCGTTTATTCTATCTTTTTTTTTTTTTTTAAATGCATTCATGTAAAGCGGTCATAAAAACAAACATCACAGCTGTAAAGGTCAAAATTAAAACCCCCCTAAACAAGCAATATATCATGATTTCCCGATTTGTCCTTAAATTCTTTTACCTTTCCTCTCTCTATAATTTTAAAGACTCGAAAGCTATTATTTTTTTTATTTTTTATTTTTATTTTTTTATTTTTAATACCTAACCTGAATAAGGACTCAGGTGCTATATCTTTTTTTTTTTTTTTTTTTTTTAATACCTAACCTGAATAAGGACTCAGGTGCTATATCTTTTTTTTTTTTTTTTTTTTTTTTTTTTTTTTTTTTTTATTACCTAACCTGAATAAGGACTCAGGTGCTATTTATTTTTTTTTTTTTTTTTTTTTTTTTTTTTTTATTACCCAAACCGAATATGGAAAAAGGTGCTATTTCTTTTTTTTTTTTTTTTTTTTTTTTATACCTAACCTGAATAAGGACTCAGGTGCTATATATTTTTTTTTTTTTTTTTTTTTTTTTTTTTTTTTTTTTTTTTTTTTTATTACCTAACCTGAATAAGGACTCAGGTGCTATATCTTTTTTTTTTTTTTTATTACCCAACCCGAATAAGGACTCAGGTGCTATATCTTTTTTTTTTTTTTATACCTAACCTGAATAAGGACTCAGGTGCTATATCTTTTTTTTTTTTTTTTTTTTTTTTTTTATTACCCAACCCGAATAAGGACTCAGGTGCTATATCTTTTTTTTTTTTTTTTTTTTTTTTTAAAAAAAAAAAAAAAAAGCAAACAGGGTGTTTATTTTTTTTTTTTTTTTTTTTTTTTTTTATTACCTAACCTGAATAAGGACTCAGGTGCTATATCTTTTTTTTTTTTTTTTTTTTTTTTTTTATTACCTAACCTGAATAAGGACTCAGGTGCTATATCTTTTTTTTTTTATTTATTACCCAACCCGAATAAGGACTCAGGTGCTATATCTTTTTTTTTTTTTTTTTTATACCTAACCTGAATAAGGACTCAGGTGCTATATCTTTTTTTTTTTTTTTTTTTTTTTTTTTTTTTTTTTATTACCCAACCCGAAAAAGGACAAAGGTGCTATATATTTTTTTTTTTTTTTTTTTTTTAATACCTAATTTGAATAAGGACTCAGGTGCTATATCTTTTTTTTTTTTTTTTTTTTTTTTTTTTTTTTTTTTATTACCTAACCTGAATAAGGACTCAGGTGCTATATCTTTTTTTTTTTTTTTTTTTTTTTTTTTTTTTTTTATTACCTAACCTGAATAAGGACTCAGGTGCTATATCTTTTTTTTTTTTTTTATTACCCAACCCGAATAAGGACTCAGGTGCTATATCTTTTTTTTTTTTTTATACCTAACCTGAATAAGGACTCAGGTGCTATATCTTTTTTTTTTTTTTTTTTTTTTTTTTTATTACCCAACCCAAAAAAGGAAAAAGGTGGTATATCTTTTTTTTTTTTTTTTTTTTTTATTACCAAACCTGAAAAAGGACACAGGTGCTATATCTTTTTTTTTTTTTTTTTTTTTTTTTTTTTTTTTTTATTACCTAACCTGAATAAGGACTCAGGTGCTATATCTTTTTTTTTTTTTTTATTACCCAACCCGAATAAGGACTCAGGTGCTATATCTTTTTTTTTTTTTTATACCTAACCTGAATAAGGACTCAGGTGCTATATCTTTTTTTTTTTTTTTTTTTTTTTTTTTATTACCCAACCCGAATAAGGACTCAGGTGCTATATCTTTTTTTTTTTTTTTTTTTTTTTTATACCTAACCTGAATAAGGACTCAGGTGCTATATCTTTTTTTTTTTTTTTTTTTTTTTTTTTATTACCTAACCTGAATAAGGACTCAGGTGCTATATCTTTTTTTTTTTATTTATTACCCAACCCGAATAAGGACTCAGGTGCTATATCTTTTTTTTTTTTTTTTTTATACCTAACCTGAATAAGGACTCAGGTGCTATATCTTTTTTTTTTTTTTTTTTTTTTTTTTTTTATTACCTAACCTGAATAAGGACTCAGGTGCTATATCTTTTTTTTTTTTTTTTTTTATTACCCAACCCGAATAAGGACTCAGGTGCTATATCTTTTTTTTTTTTTTTTTTTTTTTTATACCTAACCTGAATAAGGACTCAGGTTTTCTCTTTTTTTTTTTATATCTCTTTTTTTTTTTTTAAACCTAACCTAACCTGAATAAGGACTCAGGTTTTCTCTTTTTTTCCCTTTTTTTTTTTTTAAACCTAACCTGAATAATGACTCAGGTTTTTTATTTTTTTTTTTTTTTTTTTTTTTTTTTTTTTTAATAATAATAACCTATTCTGAATAAAGACTCAGATCCCAACATTTCCTTTTTTTTTTTTTTTTTTTTTTAATAAACCCATCCTGAATAAAGACTCAGGTTCCAACAACCACCATTTTTTAATAACTTCTCACTGAACCAAAAGATAAGAGAAATCCACTCCTGTGGGTAACTTATCTTTATAAACAAACCGATACTCGGCTAATTCCAACGCAATGTAAATCAAATTTGCGTGTAGATTGCCAAATTCTAAATATTTGTTCATGCTTTTAAACGGAGAATAAATCGTGACTTCTGATGTGCGAAGCAAGAAACCGAACCTACGCACCAGCAATCTCAAAGCCCAAAACATTTTCTTTAACCCACGAGCTCCCATTTCGGATTTATCCCAAACATGCGAAGTCCCCGCAATTATTCTAAACCTGGAATTCATTCTTTGAAACAACACCATAACTACCCCCACCGAGGAAAAACCGAACCAAACATCGATTGGGTACTCAAAGACCGGCAACGCCACCTCATTTGACGAAACTATTTGTTCTTTTATTTTCCAAAAAGCATCAACTACTTCTTTTGGTAACGATGAAGACGAGGCGCCTTTAACCAATGCTTTTGAACGAGCCACCTCTAATTTGTCTTGATTCCTGACACTACCGAAACTTTTCTTTCCCTTTTCTTTCTTCCCGAATGTTTTCAAAAATTCAAAACACGGTTTGAGCACAATAGAACTTTGAATAAAATGAGATCCAAAACTTTGGATAAAACCGACGAAAGAAGCCACATCATCCAAAGAGGAAGGCACCGACAAGGCTTCTAAAATCTTGAGCTTTCTCGTTTCTGGGACTATAACATCCGATTTAATTCGTTTTCCCAAGTATACAAAGTCCGACACGAAAAAGAAGGACTTCTTGCCGTTGATTTTCAAACCTGCTTTCTCTAAACGCGTAAATACGCTATGTAAGTGTCTAATATGATCTTCTAATGTATCCGAATATATGATTATATCATCTAGATAGCACATGACAAACTTGAAAAGAATCCCTTTGAAAATTGTTGCCAATGCTCTAGAGTAAAAGAAAGGTGCTAAAGATAAACCATACGGCATCCGCAACCACCTAAACTGACCTAATGGTGAAATAAACGCCGTGCAGTCTTTAAACGAATCGTCTAACACCATTTGCCAGTACGCACTCTTCAGGTCAATAGTAGAGAAGTATTTATGACCTGCTAAATTGTACATTAAAGGCTCTATTGAAGGAATCGGAAAAGGGGTCACTTCTAACTGAGCGTTTAAAGGTCTATAATCTATAGCTACTTTGGTGGTTCCGTCTTTCTTTGTGATTATTAAAGGCTTTGCGCCCCACAAGGATTTACAGGGCTCTATCATCTTATTCTCTAAAAGCTCTGTAATCGTATCCTGTAATAATGAAAATTCATGGGAAGAAAATTGAGGCAATTTACTAAAAAAAGGAATTGGCTTTGTCTTGAAAAAGCCCTTTACTTTTTCATGTTTATAACCTGGAAGTTGCTTATTATCATTCGAGAAAATACTCGAAAAAGATTCAAACAACTCGTTTATTTCTTTCCTTTTCAAAGAACCACTTTCTGGAACCGATTCCCCAAAATTAAACAAACCTCTATTTTCAGTAAAAGCCCCTAACAACCTCAGTCTATCAGACACGATACGACGTTTCTTAATGAAATGATCACGAAATTCACGTTTCATCCACACCCGCTGTGGTAACCCTTCTAAAACTACTTGCTGAGTTTTCTCTAAAAAACTAAAGGAAGAGATCACGAAAAGACGACATAAAGCTAAACACCCGTCGATCCAAACCCGGCTGACCCGCGGCCGGGTTCTACGCAGTTTTTTTCTCCTTTCGAAGGGGCGAAACTAACGGATTTAACTGATTTAACCGAGTTGGCAGATTTCAAACTGGACGACGAAGAAACTTTAGGAAGAGCAATCCGTTCCAAAATCAATTGACACATTCGAAAATCTTTAGAGAAATGAAACGGTTTGTCCGAATGATTATGAACCAAAAATTTCACCTCTCCTCGATAATCACTATCGATAACGCCTGCTCCAATCTCCAGACCATGTTTGACTGCCAATCCAGAACGCGACGCAAGGCGACCATAAAACCCTTTGGGAATAACAAAGCTCAAACCTGTTGAAATCAGACAACGGGAACGAGGCTGGATAATTCCATCCACACTGGAACAAATGTCTAACCCAGCGGAACCTTCGGTTTGACGAGAAGGCAACTTCACAGAAGGATTCAGTTTGTGTACCTTTAACACCACTTTCGAACGCCGACCCAATTCGACGGAACACAATGGAAAGGCTTTCTTGGACCCAGAGAAGATACACTTCTGTTCTTTAAAATTAAGAATGATACCATGTTTTTTCATGATATCCACCCCTAACAGAACATCAAACGGACAATTGTCCGTCACAAACGCTGAAACAGACACTGTTTGTGAACCGATTACCAACGGAACATCAGCAATAAAAAACTTCGGCGTATGCTGATCTCCGTTTGCTAACACAAAAGAACGCTTGTTAGCGACCAATTTTGACCGAAGATTAGATTTAGCGATTGTTTGCTGGGAAATCAATGATACCGCGGAACCCGAGTCAGGAAACACAGATACTGGGTTCGAACAAATGGAGCCTTTCAATTGAAATACACCGCGAATAGCAAAGTTCGCGAAGAGAGGCGAGATTGATGACGACCGAAAAAAACGCATCACAGATCGACACCCCACACAAAGATAATAAAGACTCGATCGAGATCCATAGAACATAAACACCAACAGAGACCAAAGCAAAACCACAAACCGAAAAATCAAAGGAAAAATCTTACCAGGAGCAGGAATGAAAGAAGAGATCACCTGCTCTTCAGAGAAATCTTGTTCTTCATCAAAATCCACCTCAAAGGGAAAAGTAGCCATAGCATCTTCCAAACGTTCTTCCTGATCGAACTGAACAGGTTCCGAATTCACTTGCGCGCTCGTTGAAGGAGGGTTCATCCAACCTTGAAATTCTCGTCTAAAATCATCAACCAAAGTCGAGCCATCTAACCCAGCCAAATCCTTCAAGCTCACTGAATAGCGAGTTTGATGCATGAAGTCCTTAAAATTCCGAGGTACCAACGGAAGCCCTTGTGGTGACGAATTGTTCCTGCGATTACCAGAAAAAGGCTTTTGCCTATTGTTAGGACGCTTCTTGTACTTCTGGGATTTAGACTCAGACATCACTGTATCGTTAATACCACAAGGTTGAAAAGAGTTTGCTTTCAACAAAGGAGATGAAAATTGCTGAAGCGGAGAACAGACCTGGGCCCGACCGGACCGGCAGCGAAAAACCGGTCCGGTCCGGTCCAACCTGTCCATGGACCGGCTGACCTGTCCGGTCCTGTCCGGTCCAACGAAAAAACGCCGGTCCTTGCAAGACCGGACAGGTTGTGACCTGTCCGGTCCTGTCCACTCCGGTCCAGTCAACCTCGGAAATCTGCAGAAATCTGGACCGGTTTTCTGACAGATTTTCCGTTTTTAGACAGGTCACACCCACATTTCGCCTTTATTAGACCGGCGATGTGACCTGTCTAAAACCGGAACGACCCTGTCTTGACAGGGTTGTTCTCCTGTTTTAGACCGGCTCCAGGTCGGTCTGGACAGGTGGGCTGCCTGTCCAGACCGACCTGGAGCCTGTCTAGAACAGGTCGCACAATTAAGCACTTTTAACGTGCTAATTGTGTATCAATCGATTGGGAACTGATTCAATTGATTAAAGAACAAAGTATTATTTATTATATACATTTTTAATGCATGAATGATGTGAGCCAAGCCCACCAGCCACCGACTAGAGGGAGTCGGTCGACTCAAGGAGGATTCGAACCCGGGTTGGCTAAGCCCGAGTCGAAGACACTATCGCTAGTGGACCCCACCACAGGGACGCTCAAAAGGGGGTCGTTACTTTTAAGTACCCGTTTAATTTTCCAAAATTAAACGGGTACTTAAAAGTAACGACCCCCTTTTGAGCGTCCCTGTGGTGGGGTCCACTAGCGATAGTGTCTTCGACTCGGGCTTAGCCAACCCGGGTTCGAATCCTCCTTGAGTCGACCGACTCCCTCTAGTCGGTGGCTGGTGGGCTTGGCTCACATCATTCATGCATTAAAAATGTATATAATAAATAATACTTTGTTCTTTAATTCATTGAATCAGTTCTCAGTCGATTAACACATTAAAAAGTGCTTAATTGTGTGACCTGTTCTAGACAGGTGCCAGGTCGGTCTGGACAGGCGGCCCACCTGTCCAGACCGACTTGGAGTCGGTCTAAAACAGGTCATATTGGGCGTCACATCGGTCTAAAACAGGGTCACACCGGTCTAAAACAGGTCACACGAGTATGACCGTACTAGACAGGCGACAACCTGTCTGGAAAGGTCAAATCCGGTCCAGAAAGGTCAAATCCGGTCTAGAAAAGGTGGCCTTTACTAGACCGGATTTGACCTTTCTTGGACCGGATTTGACCTTTCCAGACCGGATTTGACCTGTCTAAGAAAGGTCAAATCCGGTCCAGAAAGTGGTTGCCGGTCCTGTCCGGTCCGGTCCAACGGGTTGGCGCCCAGGTCTGGCGGAGAACCAACAGAAAACCCATTTTGAAACGATGCAGAAACCGGATTACTAGGAACCACCTTCAATCTCTCCATCCATAAATCAATTTGATGAGCACGATCGATTGCTTCCTGAAGAGTTGGCAAGTTCAATGGAATAATATGAGGTTTATAATCGTCCCTCAAACCTGAGCAGAAATGCTGAACCAACTCCACATCACCATATCGCCCTGGAATCATCCTGGAAACGGTTCGCAAACGCAAACCATAATCCCGAGCGGCTTCTCCTGGAGCTTGCCGAATTGACGCCACTTGATGCGAAATGTCTGCATGCGAGAGCGACCAATGATTTTGAAACGCAGTGACCCATGTATTCCAGAGCGCGATATTCACCGCCGTGCCGGCTGGAACGTTAATATGCCACCAATTCAAATGCCATTGCAGGGCACTGCCCTTAAGACATTTCGCGATCTCCTGAAAACGCTCTTCCGCAGTCCAATTCGTAATCGCCAGAATCGCACGCACATGATCCAACCACTGCGCAGCCGCGACGCCATATGCGCCTTCGAATGGATCTAAGGCCGGAACTTTACGACCTGGAGCTGCCATAACAGGTGGAACAACAGACGAAGCGAAAGGGGAAACTGGGACAGTAGAACCACTGCCACTCGCCGAAACAGCTGAAATGAAACTATCGTCCGAAACAGCCGAAACAAAACTATCCTCCGAAGAGGATGATAACAAAATGGGAGGAACGTCGACCTCTTCTCTTAGAAATCGCTGTCTCACTAAACGTCTCAAAGTCGGGTTACCCTGGAAAAAATCTTCGCTATAACCTTCCCAATATTTGGCAAGGTCATCAACGGACGCCGTATTGACTTAACCCCTGCGCACAGAAGACTGCGTCGCACGAAACCAAACTACAAAACACTTGCAAAACACTTACCACCTAGAAAATACTGTCGAAAATGTCGAACTTCCAAACACTATCGAAAATGGCGAACTGCCAACACTGTCGAAAATGGCGAACTGCCAAAACACTGTCGAAAATGGCGAACTGCCAAAACACTGTTGAAAAAATGGCGAACTGCCTGTAATAATAGAGACTTCTGAGTGGGGCGTGAATATGAACCCAATCAGATACAACACACTGAAACACACAAGGTCTCGGCCCAGAAGGGACTTACAAAGATATCGCAACTATTTCCATCCATCAATAAATATCCGTTCCGTCCCTGTACTGCTTTGTCATACACAGTACCTCTTCCACAGTACTGCCACTTTACAATACACATTCGTACTTTCCTAACCCATCTTCCCTATCCCCTGCGCCCATCTTCTGACTCCTTCCCCTCAATCCTTTACACGCTTCCTCTGCGCTATCGAACTAATACTCCCACATTGACAACCGACATGGCTTCACGAAATCAACGTGAGTCAAAAACTTACTGTGATCCGGGTCATTAACCACACACCTGTGCCTAGACACATACCCATCAAACAAACACGGACCATACCAGAATGCTTTCAATTTTTCCCCTTCCGATCTCATCCGAGTATGATCATAACACCAGACCCACTGTCCAGCCTTATAACTTTCTTCCACAAACTTCTGTTTGGATTGCCTCTTCTGTCGTCCAATTGCATCTCGGTACCAAGCAGTGCCCACATCATTTCTCCATTGTTGGTCAGAAATTGGCAGGTCCCATATGTCTCTCTTTTTCATCAGCTGCCTGGGAGGGAATCCTGTAGCATCATGTGGCATTTCCTGAATCAATTTTTCTGCTTCCTGAACTTGCTCTGGCCACTCCTCCAACACTTTTCCTTCTGTCATTCGCTTGATGCGATCCTCCAGCGTGCGGTGATACCTTTCAATCAACCCTGCGCTTTTATGGGAATATGGAGGCACGTACTCATGCTTGATCCCATACTTCTCCATCACCGTAGAAAATCGGCGCGAGGTAAACACAGCAGCATTGTCAGTCATGACAACCTTAGGTTGCCCATGAGATTGTATCCACACTTCCAAAGCTTGACTCACAGCAACAGCATTCGCACTTGACACAGGTCGTGCTTCAGCAAATCGCGAGCAATGATCGATAGTGGTTACCAGATAATTGGATCCGTCAGTCCCTTTTGGGAAAGGTCCAACCACGTCCATACTGACTGCTTGTCCCGGCCAACCCCCTCGTTTCGTATCTCCCCAAGGCGCCTTTTCCTTTGGTCGCTCGTATTTTTGACAGACAACACAAGCGTGCACGTAGGACTCCACAATAGGCCGGGATATCTTCTCTCCTCGCATCCGTAAAACCTTCAACATTTTCGCGACGCCGAAATGACCCCTGTGCGCTTCCCTAAGGAGTTGGTTTATTCGCTGCTTTCTTTCTTCGTCAACGTGGTATAGAGTCAGCTTTGCTTCTGTCTCATGACTCGCCCAACGTGAAAGCAAGTCGGCGAGCACATTGACTTTACCTGGCAAGTGCGTAAAACGAAGATTGCCGCCGACCGTGTAGTTTCCTGTGATATAGCTGAGCAGGCGCAGCATCCTTAGATCAGAATCGTCAGTTAGGCTCCCCGAATTAAACTTTTTAGCCGACCCTTCGGAATCGGTAAAAACCTGTACGTTTGCTCCTCCCGTAATCCACGCGACTTTCTTTAGCGCACGAACAATTGTTTGCGCTTCGCCCAGGAAGCTGGATACTGCCCTTTTGCTCGGAGAATTTAAGTGTGATCCCAAAAACACAAGTTGATCACCTTGTGTTAAAGCATATCCCCCGGCGGCTGACGACCAATCCGTGTATAGTTGGAAATCCTCCCCTGGCTGCTGCATCCGCATGTCGTACACAGCACTCAGTACGTCCACCACCACTGATTGAAAACGTTCATTGACGAGATCCCAATCCGCTTCCCGCCCGACAGCCGATAATTCCTCGTACATAGTCTGTACTTTCCTCGCAAATCCAGGTACATGTCCTTTCACCACATTTAGCATCCCAAGCGCTTGTTGCAGTGTCTTACGCCCTTGTATTTTTGGTAGTCCTTCACGTAGCTTCTGACAGTACGGGTTCAAGCTGACTGTTCCGTGAGAAACCTCAAATCCAAGGAACGTGACGTGGCTTTTCTTCAGCTGAGCCTTCTCCTTTTTCACTTTAAAACCGAATCGGTCCAAGATTTGAAAGAGTGACTGTAACTTACGATCGTGTTCCCACTCAGTGCGGGCTCCGATGATGAGGTCATCGATATATACCTCGGCGTCTAAATCAGGAAATATCTTCCGAGCTTCTTCCAGTACGCGCGTGATAATCGAATGAAAAATTAATGCGCTCCCGTTGAATCCTTGTACTAATCTCTGAAATCGGTACCGCTTCTTCCCCATGCTAAAACAGAAGTATTTGCTAAGCTCGTCGTCAATCCCCAAATTAAAGAACCCATCTTTAAGATCAATCACGGAAAACACCCTATACTCGGGGTTCAGTCGAGACAAAATCGTCTTCACAGGTGTGAGAGGAGTTTTCCAGGTTCGAAATAATTTGTTTATCCGTCGGCAGTCCAACGTTATTCGCACCGATGTACTCCCTGGTTTTTGGAAAACCAACGGCTGGGAGAATAACCCGCGTTCGTCCCAGCGCAGCTCTTTAACGATCCCTCTTCTTTCGAGCGATGCGATTTCTGTTTCGGCGGCCCCTTCCTGGCCCGTGGATAACGGCTGCCAGTCACTGAAAGCACTAAAGTTCGCAGTTCCAATCTGTTCTAAGTCAGACATCGTGATAGTAAGAGCGGCCATATCACGTGCCAATCCGCTCGATTCTGGTGACAAATCAAAGACTCGAGGAAACCGCTGCATAAGTTGCGACAAACATTCGTCGTGACTTTCTGGCTCGAACAACTCATTGTTCATAACTTCTGCGCTTACATCCTGCGACTCTCCCTGGACATCCCACTTCCCATATCGTCCCCACTTAGATCGACGGACATCCCAAACTTTAGTCGCTCCACGTTCTAAATGTTGTCGCTCTTTCTTGCGCTGAATCCAACTCCCTTCTTTTCCTTGCTCAGTAGATCCCTGTTTTCGTCGCCTCCATTCGCTGTCTGTCTTTTGTACGTACAGTCGGTCAGAAGTATTACTTCGGACTCTGGAGATCGCACATCGTCCGTCAATATCAATCAGTTCACTCAATCGTCCTGGAATAAACCAGGCTCTGGTTTTTGGTGTTACGTGCTGGATCTCACTACTGTCATTAACGAGGTATCCAAACAACGTGCCTCCTGCCCGCTGTTTCATGACCAACCTAACCCCTTTTGCACTAAGACAATCGATAATCGGTCCTCGAACTCCCCTAAGCTCGTAAGGTAAACTCAGTACTGCTACTTCCCCCGGCCCCAACACAATACTTCGGTTAAGGTAAAAAACGACAACATCCTTGTACTGTTCAGGATAGTACTCCACCTCCTGGGTGAGCTGTATTTTTATGCCTTCTTCGCTCGTCCTACCATCGCTTCCTGAATGCACGGACGACTCGCACCCAGGACCCCTTTTTTTGGATCTTCTTGAGCACAGATAGTGGACTGCACTTTGGCTTTCTCCAAAAAAATCGTCGTGGCCAGCTTGGCTCCCTTCTTAAGCAAGACTGGATGGTTTCGCTCATTGTCCACGCCAATGACGATAGGCTCCCCTTCTGTGGGCCCAGCAACCAATTGCGAATGCACACGTAACCCGTGTTTATCTGCGTGTACGTTTCGCGGCTTAACAGCCAGAACCACATTCCCATGAAGAAAGCATCGAGCAGAGGAAACGACTTGTGTAGTTCTTCCAGGCCCCAATAAGGTGTCGTTTCCTAGAGTCAGTACACATTCTCCTGAGTCGGCTTGAGTCTCCTTTGTGTGTCCTGCTGGTGCTTCCTTAGTAGTGGCTGAAAAACAGATTATCTCAGCCTCTGTTTTCTTGTCTACCAAACGGTCAGTCCCTGGGTCTATGATAAAGCCTAACATTCCGATGGCCTCCTTGCCCAAAATGCTCCTTCCGTGCCCTTCCAGAATAATGAACTTCAGTTCGGCTTGGTTCTCTCCGACTTCGACCAAAACTGTGGTTGTCCCAAGGGACTGCACACTGTCCTGCGTGATGCCCTGAATGGAGATCTTTCCCGGCTGCAAAGGAAGCCCAAACTTTCGTAACGTTTTTTCGTAGAGAATACTGACTGCAGCTCCTGTGTCAATCAAGAACTTGACTTGCTGTCCTCTGATAATTCCATTAACATGCATAAGTCTTCTGTTCTGCTGGCTGCTGTCGGAAGTATGTCCCACTCCCACATACGCGTCTTCTTCGTCCGAATCAGAGTTCATCCATACGGTGCTGACAGTGTTTTCCTCTTTGGCGTCGACATGCTTGACTGGCTTTCCTGCCATAGGCCCCTTTCCAGAAGTAAGCTTCCCTGGTACTGATTTCTGTGGAGGACTTCCCCCCTCCGTCTGGGCAGTGGTGACTATGTCAGTAATTCTTTCAGCAAGCCACGGGTTTCGCATAGCCTTTTGGACCGTCGTCAAAAGTTCATTCATGCGCGAGAGCTGAAGTGGGAATGTTACCAACCCTTTGCCGTTGATCGGAAAGACTTCGAGCCTGTCTTCGTCCTCCAGGATACCTTCTGCCGAGTTTACTTTCACTTCCTTGTTCCCTGCAAGGCCCAAAGCTTCCCAGTCGCTAGCTAGCGAGGTGGCGTCTTCGAGCGTGTGTGGCTTACGCGTTTCAACTTGAACACGAATATGAGGGTGAAGCCCTGCCAAATAGTGGCCAACTAATTCTTCCTCGCTGGCCTCTGGTATCCTGACAGCCAATTTGCGAAACAGAGCATTGTACTCCTGAACACCCTTCGCGCCTTGAGAGCAGCTACGTATCAACCTCCGAACCCTGGTGTTGTCGTCCTTTCTTGCAAATTGACTCCTCATTTTTTCCCGTAGCAGCTCAAAAGACAGAGTTTGTATGTTAGTTCGTTCCAAAAGAACTCTGTACCAGCTTTTCGCGAAACCACGTAACATAGTCCCGACGAAGCGTACCCTCGCAGTCTCAGAGCTTTCACCTATCAACTCTAGATATTCGTGTATTCCGAACCACCAATCCTGGAAACTTTCGTCAGGTTTTTCCCCAGTATAATATTCGGGCATGCCAAACTTTACTTTGGCCACTGTATGATGACGAACCCCACTTTCAACTGATGTTCCATTTCGCCTTGCTTCACGGCCACCTGGGCTGGGTACCGTAAAGACCTCTTCATATTCGCTTTCTGGTGGAATGGTTACCCGTTCTGGGGACGGCCTTAGGCCTTGCGAAGCCTCCAGTGCTGACATGCGTAGTTCCAGCCGTGAGAATTCTTCACGCAAGCTCGCTCGAATAGCCCTCACAGTTTCTGACTCCATGGCGGTTGCCTGTTCCGGTAGTGAGCCCTCTGCCAAAATCTCTCCGGGTTCTCCAGGCTCATTCATGGCTCCGAAACCATGTAATAATAGAGACTTCTGAGTGGGGCGTGAATATGAACCCAATCAGATACAACACACTGAAACACACAAGGTCTCGGCCCAGAAGGGACTTACAAAGATATCGCAACTATTTCCATCCATCAATAAATATCCGTTCCGTCCCTGTACTGCTTTGTCATACACAGTACCTCTTCCACAGTACTGCCACTTTACAATACACATTCGTACTTTCCTAACCCATCTTCCCTATCCCCTGCGCCCATCTTCTGACTCCTTCCCCTCAATCCTTTACACTGCCAAACCCTGTCGAAAATGGCGAACTGCCAAACCCTGTCGAAAATGGCGAACTGCCAAACCCTGTCGAAAATGGCGAACTGCCAAGCACGGTCGAAAAATGGCGACCTGCCAAGTACTGTCTAAAAAAATGGCGAACTGTCGAAAAATTCGAATAGCAAAACAAGATCGCTGATACTGAAAGCTAAAAACAGATACGACCACAAATTTTACTCAAACCCTGCAACTCACTTCGCGCTGCAACCCATTCAATCGCTACAGGGCATCTCTACAACATATCGTTACCTGTTCGCTCTACAACGCCACGAACTCCTTTTGGAGTCCAATGCGACCGACCAAAAGTACCACTGCTCCCACAGCGAAAGCTGTTTTCTTGTTTTTTTTTTTTTGTTTTTTTTTAGATCGTCGCGAATCACTCCGCGCTGTGCGCTCGACAACGCCACGAACTCCTTTTGGATTCCAATGCGGCCGACCAAAAGTACCACTGCTCCCACAGCGAAAGCTTTTTCTTTAAATCGTCGCGCTATACCCAAAGCAAGCACCACGAAACAGATCAATGGCGAGCCTGGAGTGCTCTAGAACAAAAAATATATGCGTGAGGTCTCCCTTAAACGAACTCCGAAACCAAAGATATGGGAAATCAAAAGACACAACACGAAAAGAAGAAAACTGGGGAGCCAGCCTGCTCCGAAACCAACGCTGCCGCCTTAAGAGGCGAAACTCCCAGATCAAAAACCTAATTCACTATCACCGAAAACCTAATTCACTATCACGGAAAAACCTCGTACACTACAATAAACCTCGTACACAAATAAAACAACCTCGTACACAACAATAAACCTCGTACACAATAATAAACCTTGTGCACGAAAACAAGTACGAGGTTTACCCAACCCCGTTTATTCTATCTTTTTTTTTTTTTTTAAATGCATTCATGTAAAGCGGTCATAAAAACAAACATCACAACATTCACGTGCGTGTTATGTTGTGAATCTTGGGTTTTCCAAGAGTGACCATGTCTCCAGCGCTTGTTTACAATTTCAATTTCATGGCACAAACACCAAATTCCCGAACTTGGCACGAGGCCCCCTTCCTCCCGCACAACCCCGACAAAATTAAGGTGGGAATATATCATTTCCTTTTACAGCGACTGGAAATCGACTTCTCCAGCGCTTCGACGAGAATATCTTCAACCTTGTTTCCTCGCATGTGAACCTCCCTTATGCTACAGCACTTTTCCTTAAGGCTGTTGGACAGATTTTTGTACCCAATCATACCGATATTGTTTGTGCTCACATCCAACACCTGCTAAGAGAACGAACATCGATTCCGTTGAACAGAAACAGAGGAAAGCAATACCAACAAGCTACTGTTGAGTGGGAGGTCAATGCATGCTGATTTGCGTGCCTTGAGAGAAGTGCTGGTGTGAAGTGCCGCCGCCAGAGCCGATGCACCCCTGTCTCCAATTGTATTTCTAGACACATCAAGCACTTGCAACGTGCTGTTTTTCGAGAGAGCTTCTGCCAAATGCTCGGCGCCCTCCGCTCGAAGCTTGCAGCTGGCCACGTTCAGTTCCACCAGAGATGTGTTCTTTTGGATAGCCAGCGCTATGTGCTTGCAGCCGTCACTCCCCAAATGATTCTTCGCTAGATCCACGACCTTCAACACGGACAACAACCGGTTCACTCCCAACAGATTGCTTGCTGTAGAACACAGGCTTTTCCAGGGTTTTTTTTATGTTTCTGACCTGCAGCGTGGAAGACGTCATTAATGCTTTTCCAAGCGCTTTCGCCCCTGCCGCCCCCACATTGAAATTGTCTCGAAGAATTAACTTCAAGCCGCCAGCGAATCCCTCCTGGCCAAACGTTTCCCCAAGGGCGAGACTGCCAATGTCACCAACAAAATTTCCTGAAAGGAAGCGAACCACAAAACGTTGCGTTGAATAATTTGTTTATCGATGCAAAACAAGTGTCATGAAAATTATGAATAAGAGAGCGCCAGCCCACCCACCAAAAGTCTTTCGATAGACTACCTTCAAAGCTAACCTCTCCCAGCATCTTGCAATGTCCCAATGCAGATGCCAGTTTTTGGGCACCCTCCCCCCCGACCTTGTTCCTACCCAGTCTCAAAACGTGCAAATTTTCCAAATATTTTAGACTTTCCGCCAGGTAAGCGGCACCGCCATCACTGATCTCATTGTCACAAAGGTGTAAGTGAGTTACTCCTTGGCTCCGTTGAAGAATTCCACTCGACAGTGTGGAACAGCCCTCTGGTCCTAGTCTGACGTTCAGCATCACTTGCATTTATCATTGTCATTGCACATCAGAGTGTCGTGTGTGTCAAACACCATGTGATAATAGTAATATTCCATGCGCAGAAATAATCAATATTACATATGTGTTTCACTGCATGCTATTTGATCACAGCACCCACCTATTTCCATCCATCAAAATCGATTTCAGCTGCATTGTGTCGCTTGTATCAACACAAGAAGCAAGGACAGACACTCCATGTCGCCCAATACCGCATCCATTCAAGTTGATGCATTCCAGCTCCATCCTGTCAGACGTGCGCCGCCAAGCACCTGAAGATCAGCAATTCGATGGAGTTTATAATAGATCCATATCAAGCACGAGCAACCTCTTGATGCATACCACCGTCTCACCTGCTAGAATTAGCATTCCCAGATAGCCCAGATGCTTTCCGGAGAAGTCAATGTGCGTCCCAACTTTTCCCTCCGAAAATGGTCGTAGATCAGCATCATTGAATCGTTTAAGACCCATCAATGCTTGGATGGATGTCCCAAACATCTCAACTTCAGACTGCGAAAGCTTTGGGGCTTCTCCAACACTAAGATCTTTAAGCGACTTGCAGTGGGGGATGAGCTCAGAAATCAGCGCCACATCTGCGCTGCGGAGCAGTTCTCCCTCAATCCTCCAAGTCTGATTGGAAGCATCAATGAATTGATGACGTGCTTCGAATGAGAAACAGTTGTCGTGAGTCGAATCAGGGTGGATTTAGATTTCGCATTTTTGGATTGGTGGACACTGGCCGGTTAAGATTGCACTGGAGCTTTATTATTACTATTTACAAGGAGGTTCTACGAATGTAGTTACTGTTGTTTTCAGGGTGTTGGATACTGACCTCAGTTTGAGATGAATCTGTACCAAGCAGCTTTGACACTGGTACAGCAACATTGATAGTGAACGTTTTCAGATATGGCTTGGTTGAGACAAGTAGCTTCCCAAATCTGTGAGCTGCAGGTGTAGGACAACCTGCCCACAGAAAACAATTCACTACAGTTTGCTACGCCTCCTGGAACACATGCAACAAAAAGGACAACTCCGATTTTTGCTGGGGCGGGAATATTTTCTGAAACCGCCATATTAAATCATATAGTCCGGAGCTACCTCCAATTTTTAAATTGCGCAAGGTTTTGTTGTGCCTGATGATCTGGCAGAGGGGTTCTTCAAGCGATATGCACTCGTTCTCTTTGCCGTTCGACTGATGCCCTTCCTGGTTCCAATTGATCTCCAAATCAACAAGCATGTTCAAGTGCACCAAGTCTACTCCAGAAATGGACAACTCGGATTGATGCTTCATGGCTGAGTTTTCCTTCATGCTCAGTAAAGCTTGGGAAGGGAATCTATTCAGAACGCAATCTGGGATGCCGACGATTTTTTTCACCTGAAAAGTCACAAGTCCATGAAGTAAAGCGAATGGCTCATTTACTCACATATTTACTCATTGTCAAGCTGGAGTTCACAATTGAGACGCCTACAGCCACAAACCAAAAGTAGGGACCAAGCGCATTTCTTCCCCTACTTTTTCAACGACACAAATCTCGTCGCTATCATCCGCAATGCGCCAATTCCAAAAGGGTTCCACAGCATTCGACAGCAAGGCTTTGTCTGTGCATCCCAAGTCCGCAATGCCAACGCCGCTTTGCACAACGAATAAAATGGCAGAGCCATTTTGTCGAGCAGACGTGAGCTCGTGCTTGCACCTGGGGTTGCTCAAGCTGCCGTGAGTGGCGAAAAAAAGAACTGTGTGAGATAGCCCAGCAAATGCCACGGCTTCTTCAAAATTTTCAAGATCGTCGCCCTGGGGATGATTTCCACTGCTGGGATCTACAAACACACTGTAGTCGATAGACAACACCCCTGCAACTCGCGCCGCAAAGCGATCTCTTCCGTTTGGCATCATGTAGACACGGAAGGCGAAGCCAAGCGCCTTCAAAGCGTCTGGTGCGGACTGTTGTAGGCGCATGACCTACAATAAACGCTCATTCTCAGTTCTTGGGTTTCCAGATGCAGACTTGATGCCAACCTATCCGCCCCACGAGAATAACCTGGTTCTTCTCCATCTCCAGAGTAGACTTTGCTTTTTGCTTCTGGTTTTGTATTGTCTCTGCGAGGAACTTCCGATCCTGTGTGATTTGTCGGCGGAGGATCTTGTGCTGGGAGGCACGATTCTTAGCAGGCATCTCCGTGTCTGGACATGTTGTATTGTGATGATAAGAAGGCAGTAGAGTGCATTCGACAGGACTACACAATGGGTCCTGACTTCTTACGATTTCTGCAGCGCACACGAATAGAAGCTGTTGCATATGGCCAGTGGGACACACTCGGAAAACGATATGCTCTCTTCGACTCACCTTGGGCTGGAGCGTTTCTCAGCTCCGCCGGCAGAACTTTCGCTTGACTCGAAAATACACGCAATCCCAAAGACCTCGACTTAACCAGCGCGGATCGCAGTTCGGTCGTGAGCTCTGCCTGTGAAGCAGCAGTATCTAGGGCCAAACGTTCCGAGTCCTCAGCCTGTATCCTGCGAGTAGCTTCAGATTCCCAGCCTCGTATCGCTTCATCCCTCTCAGATTTCAACTTTGAGACCAGGGCATCCTTTGCTTCAATATCAATTCTGCAATTAAACATAGCAACACATACAACATCACTGTGTCTGCGCAGTCAGGAGCCTACAAGATATTTCCAAAGCGGAGGTCGATTTAAAATGAATGAAGCGCTCACCTCATAGAATCCAGCTCGTTCTGGACCTGTGCTGTTTCCACAAGCTTGTCATTGCGAAATTGGACGAATTCCCGTTCTAGTGACGAAGCTCGGCTGTTGGACTTCACCAGCTCTCGTTGGAGCTCTTGTATTACCTGTGCACATGATGAAATTCAAAAAAGTGATGTGCAGTGTGAGATGGACTTTACACCCTCCAGCTCCAGACCCTACTTTTATATGCTTTTCGTCATGCAGTTTGAGTTGTTCACAGGCCTCCACGACGTTTCTTTCAAGGTTGATAGCATGGAACTTAAGACTGTTCTCTCGATCCTCCGCATCAACTAGTCTCCCCTTGAATTTTCTCTGAACGTCGAGGAAGCTCTTTCGGACTGATGAGAGCTCATCTTGAAGCTCACTGACACGGGCGCGACGACGTTCCAAGTCTGCAGTCAGTATATCTTGCTCCGCTTTTCGTTCCTGGGCAACGAAGTGTATCGAGTGTTGAGTGGAAATCGAATCCCCTTTAAATGTTGCAGAACGTTTAGAAGGCGAGGAAGAAAAAAATTGGACCATACCTCTTTCTCTGCTACACTTGTGAGCAACGACCATTTGCATGCATCCTCGGCAGTTAAGACATGTGCACTGGCTCTGGCAAGGATCAGACCTGAAACGTGCCCAAAGAAGAAATTGGTGTTGAACAAGAGCTTTCTGGCCGCCACAGGGGTGGTTATTCTAAAAGACGCACGGAATCTTACCAGCAGCGAGTCTAACTTCTGGGGAAAACTCCGAAAATGCATCCAAACACACGTCCAAAGGCTCCTCATTCCATTGGACTTCAAGGCCTCCTTGTTCTTCTTGCTGGGATGTAGCTTCTCCTGGGGAAGATCGAATGTCGCTGATATTATCTGAAATCGCGAAGTCCACCCTTCTGAACACACTTGGGTCGTCATCATGCTGGCTTTCCTTCTGTGCTTCAACTGTTTCGTCACAAGTTTGCTCTGCATCACTGAGGTTTGCCGTTCGATCGTGGCCCTGAAAACAGGTTGAAACAGGTTCAGGTTGGAACACTTGGTTAGTTCCTCGATGTCTTTTAAAAGATGGATTTATATCCCAAGGAATTGGTGCATGCATCCTTTGATCAGAAACGATTTCTTACTTCTGGGGACAAAGATGTTGCCTGAAGCTTTGTGTCATCTGCCTCCAACTGTCCGCACTCTGTTTCCGTACTATCAGCTTCAATGCTTGGTTCTGCGGGTAAGTAAAGCAGACATCCATCAGCCGAAACGATCCCTCTGCATATCGGTTGCTATCCAAAAGAGACATACCGAAGAGTTTCTATGAAATTTTCGATCTAGCTGGCGGCAGAAACATAGCGTACAAGCGTGTCCGAACATTCGCGCCAAAATCGTACCATTACCTTCTGCAGCGACGAGTTTCGTCTCTTCGACGTTCTTGGCTTCAACGTCGGCAAGCTACGAAGACACGTGAAATCGTCATTGAAGCCGGGACATCAATATTTGTGGGCCATTCGTATCTACTTGAACCAACCGTCCACTGGGGCAAGGAGGTCGAACGTTTCTTCACGAAATCATGATTCTAGAATGGCTTTTCCACAATCGAACGAGCGGCGCAGGGGATGCGGTGCTTCTGGCAAGTACTCCGCATACCCCGACGTCTTCTTCCAGGGGGTCGTCATTGCATGAAGACTGATCTGGTTGAGAGCACTCGTCAGGTTCAGGGAGCTGGCTAATCCAACGCTTGACTTGAGCCTCCTTGCGCCAGCCGTAGCCTTCCGGGGGTCCGTTGAGTTTCCTTCCCGAGCACCACAATGGCGTGAAAGGTCGAGGCGGCATTCTCAAGCGGATCACTGGGAACGCACCAGAAGGGGATTTATAGCTGCGAATGCAATCCGTCGTACCAGACGTCGATGGTCGGCTGTGCAACCGAATGACATCAACTACGTACTCGCCCGCTGCTGTTTCACCTGTAATGTGGGTGTTCGTGTGGAGTAGTGTGTTATGAGTTCATCTGGTGCTGGGGATTCTACAGGCTCTGCTATTGTTGGTTCATTGATTGATTGTAATGGTGTGATGACGTACTTTTGTACGTAGTCTTGTGGATTGACACTGCTTGGCAAGTCGTACATGTCTACAAAAAAGACTTCAATGGAGAAAGCAAGGAATGCAACAATCACGTCACACGATATCCTTCCCACAAGTCATACATACATTTTTCCCTGAAGCATCCGATGCTCCTCACTCTTTGTTTTTGGTATACAGCTGTCATCTACCCTCATGTACAAAAACATATCCCTCCAATCAAAAACTTATCGAAAGCAACTATTTGTCATTGACCCCTGATGTTCCCCATGTATGTTAATGATGCGTATGCATGCTGTCTATCTCTATTTAAATCCGCCCCCCCCCCCCCCCCCCCCAAAAAAAAAAAAAGGAAACCAATGATTGCTATTTCATTCATCTCCTCAGCATTTCTTCGCAGTCCAAAATGTCAGGATCCTCTTCCACATCCTCCTAACAAAAGGCACAGTCAAAATATCAAATTATTTTTGCAACGAGCACATGTCATACTCTCTAACTGGAGAAAACCTGCTTTTCTCATTGGCACACGTCAAATCACCGATTATTTCTTCAAGTCCCGCAATAACATCGTGCACCTATTTATATATTTATTTCCGTGCAATGGAAGATTAAAGACTGTAAATAAAAAGTTGTCAATGTAGGGCTAGTGTGCTCACTGTGTTTTTTCTTCCCCCCCCCCCCCCAGGAACGAATCCAGGGGCCGGTCTGACTGGGGCGATACAAGACGGGGAGGAGTCTGGAGCAATGATGAAAATGAGGAACATTAATATTTTTTTTTTCTAGGCTCAACCAACCTGTTGATGCTGTGCTTCACGTTCCGTTAAGTCCTCCCACTTATCAAACACCACTCCAAGAAGAGCCTCCTGAACACGGTTCATTATTTAAAAAAGAATACCATAAAAAACATGGAGTTCATTTAAATTCGCATGAAAAGGGTTTTTTTTTTGGGGACTTTGAAGTGACAAACGAAGGGGCAGATTGAAAGTAAAAAAGAACCAGAACCGAAAGCTGCTTTACCTCGCCATCGATTGCATCCTGAGCTGCAACTTGAATACAAATTGTCTTTTGCTCTTCTGAAACGAAATCAAGTTGCTGCTGAATGGAGTCATGCTCCTTCGAAAACTCACTCTTGATGTTCCGCATATCTTCCCTCAATTTTTTCACTTCACAGTGATATTCTGGAAACACACGCAACCAATATGAAAAACCAAATGACTCCTTGTTGAAAGCAATCTTGTATATATTCTCTCTCCTTTTTTTCTTTTTTGGGGGGGAATTCCCATATTGATCTTCGACTGACCTGCAAGTTCGGCTTTCATGTGTTTCTTCCGTTCAACTATGGTTTGTTCCACTGCTTCTCTGATAATTTGTTGTGCGCTCCTCTTGCAGCTCTCCGATTCCAACATCAAATCCTTCCTCATGCGTTCATTGGTAGCTTTTATCCTGGCCGCTTCCGCAGCAATCACTTCTGCTTTCATCTGAAACGCTGCTTGGCTCCGTTTGCATTCCTCAGCAAATTTTTGCCTCTCCAGCTCCAAGTTGAAAGCTTTTTCGCCGAGCGTTTGGGCTATACCTTTCAGAAAGCCACGCATCTTGCCGAGTTCGCTTGTCATTTCTTGCCGGAGTGATTTCATGTCTTTCCGGACCTCCTCAATATTACCTGGACATTTCCCCCCGAACAAAAATTATCAACACCATCGAAAACACAAGCAACTGTCGATCTGCAATTCACAAGAGGTCCATTGGGAATAGGACAGTCAAACATCAACATCATTGAGTTTTTGATCTTTTCGACGGATGAGCAACTGAACCCACCGGCAGCTTGTGTGCACTTTTCTCGAGTTTCCTTCTTCTTGGTAGCTTGAGCCAAAACACATTCCTCGAATTTTGATTTCAATTCTGAAAGTGGCCCCACGAAATTCTCAAACCTCGATTGAAATTCTTCCGTGAGGTCCTTGTGGCACTCTTTGAACTCGTTCTGGACTTTGGAGAGTTTCCCTGGATGAAAAATATATGCACACACGTCATTTCCAAATGCAATACGCCAACGATTAAAAGGCCTAATGGTTACCCATCACGTCAGTGAGCAGTGTAGAATTTCTTAACTGGCACATTTCCCTCCTAAGTTTGGAAGCATGGATAGAAACCACACCTGTCAGGATTTTGACATCTGCGTTTTTGGCATCAGCGCTTTCTGCTTGACGAAGCAGAGAGGACTTCGTTTCAGCCAAGGCGGATTCCCTTGCTTGTATGGAGAATTCCACCTCCGACCGAACCTCCTGGAATGCATGTCTCAGCGAAGATATTTCCTTCATGATCCTCTCTGGCCACCCAGACAATCTTTCATCAGCTCACTCAGTCTTTTGCAAAAAAAATGGGTCGAAAGGATCCTGAAAAGGATGGGGGGAAAGAAACACTCTTCACCTCCTCGAGTTCGTTCGAATCCTCTTGCGCTCCGTTCCTTTCGCTTACGCTGGTCATCCCGAAAGGCATCCACTACGATTTTTCTGAACGCATGCCTGGTTGGAAATTATACCAGAAAAGAAAATCATCGCCCCATATAGAACACACCCCATTTTGACATACCGCCTTTTCTCTTTCTTTCTTTTTTTTGGCAAGAAATCAACACTCATTGCTGCATGGGGACATATACCAACGAGACAATCGACCAGAACGCACTCCAGTTGACATTTATGCATCCAATGCATTATTGTGGAGCTGCTTTGGAATTACCACAGGCACGATTTTGGAAATATCCAGAAATAAAATGAACCACCAAATATGAAAATGGGGCTTCGTTGACTCACATTTCTGTATGGAATCTAGCATCGAATTGGAGGGCAGCTTGATTGAGCCCGGATTTCAAAGCAGAAACCTCCCCATCAATAGAACCTTCAATAAAACCAATAAATCTGCTTCATTGTTTTATTGTGCATAAAATACCAATACCATGTTTCGTTTCAATTTTCTAACAGAACGTCCAACAAGCAATGATCCAATGGCTTCCTTTTCCTTTTTTAATCACCTTTCCATTTGTTTATCCATGCCTCTTTTGCAGTGACTTTCCGTTCCCTTTCATGGAGTGCGATTTCAAAACTTTTGGCTTTTTCTATTTTGGAGTTGAAAGCAGCAAGTCTTCGTTTCAGATCCTCCTCGTGCGCTTTCAGTTCTGAAATCGAGACGTTCAATCTTTGTTCTTTTTCATCCAACTGGGCGCTCCTTTGATTTATTTTAGATTCAGCACCTGCAGTCAGACGAAATGAAATTGTGGGCTTTCAACGTCCATAATTTTTTCGCCTCTGGAGAATAGAAACGCACTTAAACCATGAGTCATTGATTGAGGAAAAAAAAAGAAAGATCAAGTGCTTTTTCCTTCCCCTCCCAACTCCCTTCCCCAAAAGAAAAAAAGAAAAAAAGAGGTATAAACACAATCGTGCATGTATGACATATACTTCATGCTTGAAGGATCAATGAAACGAAAAGAAAAAACGCTCACCTTGAGCATCTTTCTTTTCCACATGTTCGTCCGGATAGGTTTGAGTAGAAGTCGCACGGTCCGCTGGAAAAACTCTTTCTTGATGCTGCACTTCTCTGAGAGGACTCCCTTGTTTTCCACAGACCTGGACATATGCAAAAATCAAAATTAAAAAAACAGTTAGATCCCTTGAAAATAGCCCACTGCAACTTCTGAAAAACTCCTCCTGTTAAGAATGGAATGTGTTCAGCAAAACTTTAATTCCTTGGCCCCATGAGTGACTCAGCAAAAAAAAGAAAATGTTTTTTTCTTTCAGGAAAGAAGCTGTATAAATTCTATTGGAGTCGAAGGCTGTGCCTCTTTTTCACCTCGGAATCTTTGCAGAGTAGTTCTTGTTTGAGCAAAGCCAATTCATGCTTGAGCCGCACCTGAGGGAGGAGAAAAACACAAACAAAAATCCATTAAAAAAACATGAAAAATAATGTGGTTATCAAATCCCTGCAAGGAAAAATGGATCCAAGACAAAAACCCTCTCAGACATTACATTTTCACTGTCCAACACATAATTTTTATCCTTCAGGGCAGCGATTTCCTCTTTGCTGCAAAGTGATTCTTCTGGAGGTGGACAGCTGTACATCGAACTCTCCTACGAAAAAAAAAAATGAAAAACAAGAAGCAATCACTGAAATGGAACACTTAGACAAGAAGGAAAAACTCTCACAAACGTTTCCTATAAAAACTTCAACAAGAAACTGGACGGGGAGAACTTTTTTGCTTTTTCAATGCGACAAAAGAAAACGCAACGAGTCCATGTTGAGTGCACACAAATCCTAATCGATTCCTAAAAGTTGCACAGGAAAAACACCCCCAAGGCTGAGATTCAAATTCAAGCTGCCTTGTCATTGTAACTGTGTTCAGCCATCAAATACCGGACTGCATGCATGCTCCATTTCCTCGATTGGGCCAAGATTTCTGAAAGGTCCAAACATTCCATGCCTTTCAATCTCAATCATCATTTCATGCTGCATGCAAAAAAGAAAACACCCAACAAAATTAGAACGTCTGACCATACCCACAAAAACACATCACAATTATTATTCACCTTTGGGGGATCCTATTTTCCTGAGACACACATACAGACAACAGATAGGCCGATTGGTTTCACTATATGCTAAAATATTATTGATATATATATATATATATGTATAGGTTTTTTTGTTGGCTCCAGGATTGCTTCAGGTTTCCTGTCAGAAAAGTCACTCCTTCAACCCCTCTACACTGTTGAAAAATACAATTTTTGTTTAATTTTATTTTCTAGGATCTGTTGCAAATCACTGACCTCTTTCCAGTGAGCATTTTGAAAGAGGAAGTCAATTTTGACATAGCCCGTCCGGGCAATTTGCTTCAGTCGCCAAAAATCTTGCAGGGTTTCGTTGAGCTCGATGGCCGCCAGGTAAAAAGATTTTTTCCCTTTTGACCATCGTGAAGTCAGAAACCGGCCGCCTGCCTTTGGGGACCGAAAGCAAAATGTGTCTTCCCCCTGCACATTCACAAATGCATGTTCACCAGATGGTATATAGCTATGATTTGCAACTTTCAAATAGCCCAAGGACTCGGGCTATTTTTAACTACCGTCGTTCATGGGCAAAAAGACAATATTTCGAGAAAAAAACTTCCAATGTTTTTAAAAACTCGCTTTCACAGACCCCTCAAACTCAATCCTCGAGGATTACATTCTGCAAATACTGAACACCCACACAAGCCAAAAAAAAAAGGCATGTGAGTTTACAAGAGTTTCTTTCTCTTTGCTTTTTCAAATGTACAGGCAAGCAGGGTGAAGGAAAAAATTTTGCTCGAGGGAATATCTTGCCTTTTTGATGACCTCCCAGAAGCAGGATTTCCTCTCGACCGAGATTCGATGAACAGCAAAAACTTCCGAGCCGGACTTAAGTTTTTTTCTCACAGCTGCAAATGGGTACCCCTACAATCAACAACAGGAGGCAAATGAGAGCTATCCAATAAATGGATATATATATATACATTGACAGCCCATCCCCTCTCATTTGCATCACATGGCTTTCAGCCTCCGCGTAATATATATGGGAAAAAAGAAAAACAGCGAGGATCAATGACAATCCACTGTTCCGTTTGGGCAGGAACCCAACACTGAAAAGCATACAAGCCAAAGGCAACATCTTGAAAAGAGAAGGATATGAGTTCCTGTTGCTTACCTCTCCTCGGAACTCAAACTACCTTACCATCTCCATGTACCAACAGATGTGGCTGTATACAATTATCATGCGGGGTGCTGGACTGCTCCCTCCAAAGCACTATTTGTTTTTGGAGGGGGAGCTACAGCTCACTTTTTTTAATTTGGGGATATAAGTATCGACAACATAAATACGTCAATGAAAATCCTGTAGACGTCAGGGAGATGTAGCGCAGCGCAACTTCACGTCTTCACTCACTCGATCCCACAGCTTCACGGCGTCGTCCGTTCGCAGGGCATCGAATCTCGCGTTCCCTTGGAAGAGCGTCCTGGTTCGGTCCGGAGGATAACCTGGATCCCGAGTGCACGAAAACAATCAGCTCATGGCGACGTCTTTCGCACAACGGTTGAAACCCACGAGTTCGGACGCATCCAAACGAGAACTCGTTCTTCAAGGAGTTAGGACTAGAGGGTAGGAGGCGTTTCGGGACGTTGATCAAGACTCTTCCAGCATCAAGAACACCCAGGAAACCACCACTCACTCGTCGCCCCAGAAAAATAACAAGGCACACAGGTACAACCCAGCCATTCCCCGGTCATCCCAACCCATTCAACACTGGTTTCAAAGTCGTCAGCGTCCGTCGCTGCGACGTGCACCTCCTTCTGGTGACGTCAATTTCACACCTGAGCTCGTCAAGGACGGCTGGAGGTCCGTCTCTACGATCAAAGACTCGTCGAGCTTTGGAAGCTCGACCAATCGTGATGGCCCCCGCATCGAAACAGACCGGTCCCTGCGCACCAGTGACGATTCTCCCTCACCACAGAGACTTCCCTGACGAAAATCCTTGTTGGGTCGGACAAAGCGGACCGCCAGTATTAGTCACTGGGCAGGTGCATCATCTTCAAGGCGAAAAACAGAGAGAACCTGCCGATTCTGGGATGTGCAAATTGGTCTTTGAGGGCAGGGGATGCTCTTTCCTTTTGGGGAACTAAAGACTGCCGAAAATTGAGAGTGTGGCTTCTCAATGGCGGCTTTCTGGACCGCAAACGTTGATTTTTTCTTTGGAACCCGAAATATGTAGCACTGTGTGCACCCAGCCGCCTTTGTGTTGCTGAAAATAGCGGCTGGAGGCATCCGCGCAACGTCGCACTATTTCCTCTGGAAATTTTCTCACGCAAGACAAAAGCCAAGAACATCGATACACAATTTTACGTTGGCGACAAACAACCACCTCCACGAGAGCGCTGGTTTTGCGCTTTGAAACGGCACCGCTACCACACACAATAACAATAACACAAACAGAAAACGGATATGCATGGATTCAACAATTTTCATGCACGCATCGCTTCTTTTCCCGCAGCCAAAGCTTGGAGTTTCTGGCATTCTGAGACCCCCACCGCCCTCAAGTCGAACGCATCCCCGAGCTCACCTTCCACAGGTAAATCCATCGCAAAGCGTGGGCAGCACACAGGACACGATCGTGGCTGGAAAATGTCAATTTCTGTGGAAGAAGACGGCGCCGCACACGCAAGGTCAAACCTCGACCTCACACGCTCGTTCCAGGTGCCATCTTTCTCGCTGAGGCAATCTCTGCTTCCAGGGCGCATTACGGATGCCTCCAGAAATCATTTGGGCAAAGCATTTTTCCTTAATCATCCCTTGAAAGTGCCAAGCGAGTTGTCTGAGCTCTGCGCAGCTTTCCCAACCCTGCGGATTCGGAGGGATTCTCAGAGCGCCAAAGTGTGGACCAAAGGCATTTCAGCTTCGCCCAGAAACTATAGGAAAAAGGAACCGCTGGATGTTCTGGTGCCTCGACAGCTGACGAAGGTGATCACGAAGGACGTCACCAGTTGGTTTTCGTTTTCGGTTTTTCACTCGCTGAAGGTTGGCACAGCTGCTACCCCTGGCCTGTGATGAAGCTCGGGTTGCCCTTTTCGAAAACTTTTCGTTTCATTATTCCTGTTAGCTCTTTCTGATTCGATCGACGGAGACACAAATATATCGTCAGGACTTGGACCTGGGCCGATTCGTGCCGCTCGTTTTCCGCTCCAGCAAAACGAATCCGCGGTTCTTGAAGAGACTTTTTATTCGAGCTCGTGCTCCACGAACGTGAGGCTGTCGCTTTCCGAAATCTTGCGGACGTCTTTCCGCCTATGTTCGTCGACGGGGGAAGGGAAGAGAATTTCCGCGTTCTGCTTGCTGTAGAGTTTTACCCAGTGCCCAACGAAAGCGCTCGTAACATAGCATTCGCGGTGGTGGGAAGGGTGGAGGTCCCGTTCTCCAGAACTCGCTCTAACTGCTCTGTGTTTGGCTCGCTCCAGAACAAAATCATTCTTTGGAGGGGGACATAAAGGTTCACGAAGAATAGTTGGGGGGGTGGAACGGAGTCGGCCTATCGTCTTTTGAGACGATACCTCCTCGCTTGCCATGCCAGAGAAAAGTGAGTTCATCGACAGAAGCTTCAGGTTTCGTCGCAACGTGAGAACTCTCTATTCCTCCACACCGTTTCTTTGTTTGGTGACCTATCGTTCGTGTGTGTGTTCGAGCAGCAAGGAAGTTCCGAAAGAAAACTGCACCCATCGGGGAAATCCTTCAGTTGGGCCACGTGCAAGATGGGGAGCTTCTGCGTTACAAAGTAAGGCCCGCTGTTTCGCTGACTCGTTTCTGGAAGTGCTGACGAAGCCATCAATCGTTTAACCCCCCCCTCATTTTTCGACCAAGCAAAGAGTGAGATGATGTCGGTTACTGTGTTCCAAAGATGCACAAAGATCAAAAAAAGGATGCTGGGGGAGGTAAAGAAATATGATGTTTTGCTCCTTAGAATAAAAGCAAGGATTTGCTGATGGTGGGGAGGGCCAGAAGCGATGGAATCGAATGCTACGAAAGGCCTGGTGTCAGTTACACTCAATTCGAGCAAATGGCAGGAAGCAAGCTCCATCGTCCCTGCGAGCACATCATGGCTCTGAATGGCAAAACGCTCCAACAGATCATCGGAGAGATTCGAGCCCAGCAGCTCCAGTACGACATCCCAGATGAGCGGAGAGACTACCATCTTGTTGCAAAACTGGATCGAAACCCTTTTTGGAACAAAAAAGATGCAACCAAGTCGGCCCAAGCCTTGAAAAAACTATGTTCTCTGTGCGGAGTGCATTCTCGAGAGGTAGGCAATTTTGTAAAGCAATATTTGGCATCCCAACCAATACAAACGCACTGGTGATCTCCATTTTCTTTGGAATTTCTTGTGGTTCAGGGAGGATTGATATTGTGCAGAAGATGTCCAGCAGCTTATCACCCCACCTGTGCATCAACAGTATCAGTTCTACCATCGCCGGACTGGGCTTGTCCAGCTTGCACTTGTTCGATATGCTGTGGAAGCCACTTTGCCTCACACACACATCTCAGATTGCCGGCCTGCTTCATCGACACCGTGCCAACGGGGCGGCCCAAGAACACATGCACAATCGAACTGCCAGCAGAGGGCTACGTCAGCTTGGAGTGGGTTCAGGCAGTCATGGAGACTCGAAGTCTGGTTAAAGATATTTTGATGGAGGAGGCCAAAAAAGGTGACGTAGCTGGCGGGAGCGGTGGAACTGGGAAGATTGCTGAGACTGGGAATGTGGGCTCGCACCATGCTCTGTTGGAGGAATTGCTTGGGTTGGCAAGGGACTGCACCGAGTTGGAGCAAATTCGATCCAAAGTGGATGAGAAATTTGCAGAGGGTCAGGGAACCTCTGTAATGAGCGACTCCCTTGAAAATTTGTGCAAATTTTTGTTCCCAGCTGAAGAGGCCAAGGTGGGTGATTGGTGGAAAATTGAATGGTGGTTGTTGCACTTCATTTCTTTTGCTTTCTTTTGACAGCTCCCTTCTGGGTGGTTTTCAATGGTGCAATGTGCTTTTGTGTGGATATTTTAGGACCGTGAACAAATGCTAATAATGGTGTCGAAACACTTGCTGGATTTGGCGACCAGCAACGGCTCAAAACCGAAAGCAAATAGTCTTGAAGGGGGAAACATCAAATCCTCTCCACCTGCATGGCGAGGGATACCATTGAAACGAAGAAAGATCCAACCTGACTCGCTGAAACCTCCGAATCGATGCCCCGATCAATCAGCTCAAGAGGGGTTCCCCATTGCTAGAAACGGCGTCCCTCAAATGCCCAAGGGTTTTCCAGGCAGACACCCGATGCAATGGTACCAAATGAATCGAGGTGCTGGCTTCAGAGGCTTTCCTCAAGGCCTCCCTCCCATGGGATCGTCTGAAGTGCGAAACGCAGTTGAGCAAATGACGAGGCATATGATGGGAGCCATGGGTGCGATGGGCAGGTTTGGTATGTTTCCTGGTATGGGGGGCGGCTTCCCCCAAGAAAATGGAATGCCTGGGTGGTTCAATAGGAAATGGCGTCCCAGAGGTTCACCAGCCAATGGTGCAAAAGATCCACGATTTTGCTCCATACAGCCGCCACTGTTGATTCCAGAAAACGACAAAGAAGGGGAGAAAGAGGCAGAGGAAAAAGAACTGAATTTGTTCGTCACTGGGACGAACGGCACCGCCACATGCGAGGCCGTTCAGTCGAAAATTGATGCAAACTTTGATGCTGTTGCTGAGCTGATGGATCCAGAAATCCTACGGCAGGCTGGAGTCGAAGTCGACAAGGTCGATGCTGAATTTGGATCCAAAGACATGGAACTTGTTGAGCTGGTGGATGTGCCAAGGTTCGATTTGGGGGCTTATTTAGCTGAGTATGAAGCCCAGTCTGACCATACGATGAGCAGTGGGAGCGGATCCTCTGTTGATGTCGACATGAGGGATGAAGTTGATGGATTGGGAAGCTGTGGCATTGTGGTGCATGATTCTGATTGCAAGATTGCTGCCGAGGATGATCAGCAAGAGGATGGTGTGCTGGAATCCAATTGCTCGGAGGGTATGGTGGCACCATTGATCAATGCATCCAATGAACCTGGATGCAGTGGAGAGCCTTCTGGTCAAAAAGAGGGTGGCACAGAGGATCAACCTGGAAATGAAGGAGTTGGTAGACCTGGAATGGAATGCAGTGGGAAACCTAGGGAGGATTGTGATGCAGCGGAGGCTCGATGGGATGCCAACACTGGGGCCGAGACAAGGCATGCATCCAATGAGCAAGATAGACCTGTTGATGTGGATTGTATTGTCGATGTGGTAATGGCTGATGCTTGCAACAAGCCTGTCGTGGATGATCGAGGTGGAAATGGGGAGGGATGCGAAGCTGAGATGGAGCTGGATGATGTTGACCATGGGTGCATGAAATGCAGTAATGTGGAGAACGTTGAAGCTGAATGCAACCGAGGTGCAGGGCAGGCATCGGCTCCACCAGACAATAGGAATAACCCAGGCGATGGGTGTGAAGGGGCCAACGCACCACAAACCACAGGGAAAAATGGTGGGAATGGGAAATCATCGCCCCGATGCTTATCCGAAATAGCTAAATCAGGCAAAGGGTCCAAGTCAAAGAGTCAGACTGAGTGCAGCTCTCAGCCAGCGGCTCCTTCGGATTCAGCTACTGTGACCGATAATGGCCTGGGGGTGGCTGGTGGAGATGAGTGTGAGGAAACTCAGCAACCCAGGGAATTGCAAGGTTTCGATCAATCTCTGGAAGTGTGCTGTGCACAGTGCAACAGGAGGTGCCATTTGGGGTGTCTATCTCCTAATCAGATTCGATCATGGGCCCCGTGGTTTTGTTGCCAGGGTTGCCACGATGTCAGCTGGAGCTTGGCAGAGGTCAACTGTCGGGGATTGATTCAGGTAAATATTGAAGACACTGTGCATTCCAAAGCTTGCCTGTTTTCCTGTGAAAACTTCTGAGGGGTGAGCAAGTGCTGTGCATCCAATATTTTTGACAAGAAGTCTGTGCATTGTGAGGTGGGGTCCATCTTGGAATCATTCGAAAATATATAAATTTTTTTTGGTGCGGTAGTGAAAACTGATCTTTGAATTACATTTTCTAAACTATATGTTTGATGAATGTGGGGGTGATTTTTTGCTTTGGCTTGGTCTCCAGATTGACAGGCTAGTGGATAACACCCCAGTAAGCTGGCAGCTGATCAGAGGGGCAGCTGTAGTGGATTCCAACACTTGTCAGGGGTATGCACCCCGATACAAGACGTCGCAGAGAAAGCAACTCAAGCAAGTTTTGAATGTAAGCTTTTATCAATGGATATTCACAAAATATCGCCGTTATTCATTACGCATTTCTGACTGCTGCCAGAAAACTTGGCTTGAAAATCTGTTTGCTTGTTCTAAAAATAGTACAACTCACTTCAGTGCGACGTTGAAGAAAATAAGTCCCCTATCCCTCCTCTTTCCTTCAAAAATTTTCAGGTTGTGAAACGGGCTTTGCCATGTGTGGATGATCTCGACCTTATATCTTTTCTGGTGGGGAACAGGTGATTTGTGATGTAATGCAAGCAAGTCAAGTTCTAGACAATGATATGCTGGCGTCTCTGATACAAGGGCGGGCATCTCCAGACAGCAGGAGAGACTTTTCGAATTTTCACACGGCTGTTCTGTGGGTGGGAGCGACTTTGGTTGGGGCTTGCCAAGTCAGAGTCTTAGGGCAGCCGCTTGCCGAGATCACATACTTCGAAATTCGCCCTGAGTTTCGGAGGAGCGGGCTAGGGAAGCATTTGCTGGGGGCGCTGGAGAAAAGGCTGCTGGAATTGGGGGTGGAGAGATTAGTCATGCCATCGATCAAAAACGTTGAGCACATGGGAGGCTTAAGGAAGGTGGGGAACGAGAAGCAACGAGAAATTGCGAAAAATATCAACTGAACCTGTTTGAAACAGACTCTTTTGAAGATGAAACACTCAAAATTCAGTTTTTTCTTAAATGTCCTCTTCTCCGTAAAACTCCCAATTTGTATTCAGCAATGGAGAAAACTTCGTTGAACTTGAGCAACTGCAATACGAGAGATATAGCAAACCACCCCTACTAATTTCCTTGATTTTTTTCCTTTTTTTGACACCTTAATTTTCTTTGTTTTTTCTGATTAGACAGATGGCTGGCCAGCAGCCATGGGCTACATCGAATCCTCTGTTTCCGAATTTTCCGAATTCAATACATTCGGGTTGGTGCATGTTCCAGGTTTTCCTTTTGCCATGAAAACATGTAAAATGGAAAACCTTGTGCAGGTGCGTAATATATTCTCGATTTTTTTTCCTGAACTTATCTTGATAATTGTTGATTTATTATCATGTTGGGCTAAATCACCACGTTGTGAACGGCCTTCGTTGGGCAAATTTGCCTCATGTAAATTACATTCATTCATTATGTTGCATTTTTCTTTCCTCTTACAAGGGGAGGGTGAAGTTTTGACTGATTGTGACATGGGTCTGTTGATTCGTCACAGTTTGAGATGTATTGCAAAAGACCCCCTGTTCGACGGGAGAGGCTGCTGCAAGCCATGGTGGAACTCAAGAGAAGCAAAACTGGAAAAAAGAAAATTGGAGCTCACACGGACAAAAGCAGTCTTTCACAAGAGGAACCCTCGAAATATCGGGGTCAGTTGCTGAAATAAAAGTTTGACCGTGATAAATTAAGAAATAAAGCTAGAATTGACTGTAATAATGGTACAATACCCTGTGTGTTGATTGTGTTTTGTTGAAAACAGAGACCTGCGAATGACTTATTGGATAGTACTGTTCGTTGTAATGACAGACTCTCAGCAGCCGGAAAAGAGCGATAGAGGGAGTGCTGGAACCTCAAAAACCCTAAAAGGAGAGGATGCCATGCTGGTTGCCCAAATAGAATCCCCCCCGCAGGACGGCCCCAACACAAGCGTAATAGATTCCAAAGAAGATTCTACTATCAAAAAAAGGTAGGTTTCTCTTTTGAAATCTATCTGAAATTTTGCCACGATATCCCAGCCGTTTTATAAGCCCTTCCAACACAGCAGGTTTCAGAACAATTTCAAAGTGGTGACTGGGCTCTTTTCAAAGTGGTGCACATTTTTGGGGAGTTTTGGGGGAACTTTGTTGGAAAAAAACAACAAACAGGGAGTGAACATATTTGCATTCGACACCTTGGTGTTGTGTGTACCTGTTCTTCAATGTACTAATGTATTGTGTGATTTTCCGATTTCTTTTCAGGAAACAACCAACCCAGAGTGAATCCAAATCACTGGAAGGATGACTGGTTCTCGAAACCACTGGTCAATGGTTGCAGCGATCATATTGTCTTTTTTTTTAAAAGTTTTGGGGGGGGGGTGCAGCAGAGGGGCAAGGGGGGGACATACACAGTTTAGCTAGTTATTGATCAAGGCGATATATAAATAGGTTTTATGAAATGTCAACTCGATTGTAAAAAAAACATGATTTCTATCACTGTGATGTTTTGCTCTTTACTGAAATACATTTTTTCCACTGGAAATTACACCCAACGAGAGAAAACGTGCCTCGTTGTTTATAAATCAAGTCACCTATTGGGTAAGCACCACAGAGAAAAGATAAAGCCGTGAGAATAATGATTCAGTGTTGGCCGTACACATCGTGGACTGAGGCAAAAACAGAATGACAGACAGATGTTCAGTTATTGCCCAACTGAGGTGCTAGCCGCCCAATCCAAACAAAAAAAGGTTACATCCCAGTCCAAGGTAAACAGGATCATGTGAAGAATCGAGTACGAATGCCACTGTAGAATTTCTTGTGCCGTAATTATGTTCAAAACGTCTTGACTGAACCGTTTTACTTCAAAGTTTTTGCGTTTTACGGTTTTCCTTTTTCAAGCCCTGTACCCTCAAAGCTTGTAATCGTTGTGGGACTTCACTCCACAATTCGACCCAGATTTCCTCTGTCGTGTACCGGTGCGTTATCAACAGGACCGTTACTAGAGTTGCAAACGAAATCGATTTGGTCTGAACCGCAACCCCGCACCAAAGTGGGCTGGAGTGTGTATTTTTGTGTTGGTAATCTGGGAGAACCGCTGCGGAAAGAATGCGCATCGCTGTACATTTCTTTCTACTGTGTGTTATCCTTTGCAGCATCGCTCCGAGTTCGTTCGCGGCGTCTCGCGCCCTCAAAATTTTTTCAGCCTTCAGAGATCAGGGTGAGCTCCCTCCTTCGGCCAGTTTTCGCTGTTTGTGTTCGTCGATCAGTCGTCGACGTTTTCCCTGAAGTTTTGCGCACACGTGTTCGCCGTCGTTTGCGGAGCTTTCATACACGCGTGTTGATTTTCGCGCGTTCATTGAATCGCTGCGATCAATTGAGTTTTCTTGTTTCGCTGCCTGAAGAGTGCGGTCTCGACGGAGCACCCTGTTGCAGCACCAGTTTCAGCGAACCACACTGCAAGTTCGGTCAGGTGTGCGTTCAATCAGCCGAAGAAACCGAGGAGGAGGAGACCTCTGATTCCGATCCTGAACCAGACTCTGCGCCTGGTCCCTTCAAACCTGTTCAGCAAAGAGATTCCCCTGGAAGGTGACCGAGCTACTGCACCTATCGAACCAGGCTGATGCGTGCATTATACTTGCACGTACCCGCCGCGACCATTCGAATCTGCATCATTTGTCTTGGTACCTTATGTACTGTTCCTTTTGGGTTATGATTTCTAATCATCTGGAATGCATCACTATTTCATCACACAAGATGGTAGACTCTTGAACTCTGGGAAAGTACAATACAATGCTTGAGATTCTTGAAGAAAAGAGCCACACATAATTGCCAAGCAGTGTCGCACCTGGAAACCATACATCACCCTCCATGTTCATTACCAAACACATCATCATAGAAATATGTTTATTCCATGATATATCCCTTGGATCCAAGGGATATCTCATTCCATGGAACCACTCATCAGGTCGTCTCTCTCTCTGATGATTTTTTTATCTCCTCCAAAACAGAACTCCTCTCTTGGAATTTGCTTCCACATATTCAGACTGTTTATTTTCCAGGTGCAGAAGATGTGGGACCAAGGGCAATCCTTGTTGTCCAGGAGACCAATGTTTCGGAATCTTGAAGTGCATCGCTGACCTATCGCTCAAAGAAATGAAGTGAGTTCACTTCAATGCCCAACCATGTGAAATAAACATGTGCTTTGTACAATCGTTTACCAATAAATTTCCACCCAGAATTCTGATTGACTAGTCATGGTGACGTGCGTTTGCCAGGTCAGAATCTACCTGCCGATGATAGCAATTGGGCATCAAAATATCAGAAAAGAAGTCGGTTACTGGTAAGGTGACTGGGTTTTGGGATGGTTGGTTGCTATTGGAAGTCTAGGACAGCTGGAGTGAACACTCAGTGGTGGTGTTTTTTCGACATGAGGGGTTTGTGAGGGGAAGCAATAAGAGCAGTGAGGACAAATACCACTGCAGCGTCGGCTCTGCCTAACGAAAGCAGTTTGAAACCTTTCTTTAGGAATAACCTTTAAGAATTATATGTAGACAGTTATATCTCCCTCTGTCGGAGAGAGGGGGAAAAAATAGATTAGCAAATAGGCCTAGAAAGGAGGCTACCAAGAGAACAATGAGGAGAAAAAGACAGTTTTGCTGGACAGCTGTGCAGCATAGATTTTTTTTTCCCTCAGTCTGGATTTTATATTTAAATGGTAACGTGTGGGTTTGTGTTTTGCATGTCCTGAAACTGATTTTTCAAGAAAAAAAAGTTAAAAACAACAATATTTATGGGAGGTTGAAAAACTAGGAGGAAAAACATAGCACGAATTATTATCTTTTTGGTAAGTGACAGCGAGTTTCCAACAAAAGTCACAGCTTTAAAAAGCACCCACTTCCAGCAGGATTTTTTTCTTCATTTACTGCTATTTAAGAAAAAACAGTTAAGATGGGGAGAGGACAAAATGAAAAAGAAAGTGGGAGAGAGGGAAAAAAAAAATTGCAATTCTGATGTAAGGGGATGTCGACCAGGACACTCCAAGGATCGCTTCATGAAGTTGAGCCGAGTTGTTGATTAGTTATTTAGCGGCCGCCTTGTTGAGGGGATGGCATGAAGTTTGGGATTTGCTTACACTTTAATTTTTACCAAGTGGACTCTAATGATTTTTTACCAAGTGCTTCTGTGGGGTTCTTTGCACTGTGGACTTGTTTCTACAGAGAGGTCAAAACAAGGCATTTGCAGCCCACTCTCTACACATGCATGTGGGATGATCCAATTCTTTATTCTTTTTTTCATGACAGATATAGCACATAACTAAGGATAACTGGAGTGGCTGACCAACAGTCATCCCAACTGGCACTCCTGATATATGTTAAACAAATTAAAATACATCCCCGTGGGGATCACCACCCCTCTCAACCATGCCTGTCGAGAAATTGCAGAGAAAAACTCGAGGCCAGCCCCCGGTGCCTTCACTTCAAAACAGAACAGGCACAACAAATGCATCCAGCGAAAACAACATAGTCACTCCATTTTTTTTAACTTCTTGGAATTCCAAAATTAGCTTTTTGAAAGTACAGCGGTTCCACAGAAGGATAAAAAAAGAGAATCAATCAATAACTCAGTCAAACTTTTTGCACACCGAGCCACCTGCAAATGCCCGGTAATATCTATCCCCGCAATAACCTGGAACGCCACCTTGGGCTTCAGCTTCTTCCCTGGCAGCATCCTCATCGTCCAAAAAGTCTGAAATATTCCTTGATTTGCTATACACGACGCCGTTGGTTGTCACCTTTGAAGGAACTCGTGCTTTGGGGGCATCTGGGCCAGCATTGTCAAAAAATTAAGAAAAATAAAGACTACCCAGAGAACTAAACACTTCGACTTCCTTATCGTGTCTTTGGAAGCCTAAGGGATGGTGTGGAGGTCACGCAGTCCTAGCAAGCTTTTTCTGTACAACTCTATTACTAATCAATATCATTATTAGAAATTTTAACCCCCCCCCCCCAAAATAAAAAAAAAGAAAAAAAATTGAAGAAAAAAATGAGACATGGGACAAAGCTGCACGTAAAAAAAATGGAGTGCCAAGAATAACACCACAGAAAAGTGAGTGAATAGAAAGTCCTGGATTCTGCAGACATGGTTTAGAAACACATCATCCCCAGTCTACCTTCAGTTCCGAACGTTGTGTTGACTCCAATGAAATAGAACGTGCTGGCTGACAGACCCAGGCAAACCGCACACACTATCAGTGTCGTTTTCAGCCTCGCCAGAATGGGACGAACCTAAACAGGGTCAAAATTGCAACCTCAGTATTCCAACCTTTTGTTTCAACTTGATCTGAAACCCCAACCCCATGCCCCCCACATTCACTGTTAAACTACTTGGTATCACACCTCATATGTTCCCAACAGCCGGTCCCTAGCAAGCACTTCCGGTGGCTTAACAAACATTTGGCCATCATACCTGTAATGAAACACTTCCAATATTCAGCCAACCTGGAATTGGGGGGGGGGGGGTCATTCTGACCAGTACATCAAGGCTCCACATGTCAGTCATGGAGCACTGTGGGATTGTTTGGAGCGTCAGACATATTCTTGAGTCGATGATCCCCTTGTTGATGCTGGATTTGACAGATGTTGGGGTTTACTCACCAGCCGGTTTCTTCATATTCCACTGTTGCACTAAGCAATCTGTTCCCAACATAGGACCATGTCAAATTTAGCCGGAGTGCCACAGCAGCAACCGCCAAAAACGCACCAGAAGCACCACCAGCAAAAAATCCAAGTGGCTGAAGACACGGACAAAAAGAAAAACATGACAGTAAATACTTGGATATGATAAATTCACAACCAAAAAGCAATCAAGGTAGGGCAGGGGATGCAAGCATGTGGCAAAACAAAATGGGAAAATCATTGTAGCTTGCATTTGTTTTTTTGGGGGGTATTGAATCTTTGTGTTGGGGCGTAGGGGGTATGCAGCTTCTGGGCCTTGTCAAACAGGAAAAAAAACACATAGCTAAATGCATACATATTGAATATATATAATCTATGAGTATCTATACATTGAATATCTCTTTCAATATCTCTCCCTGTGCATTGCATTGATGGATTGGGTCAACATAATACTGTGGAAAAGCGAAGAACGGTATTTCGTCAATTCGTACATGCTTGTAATGTTTTTGAAGCTGGCACCCACATGGCTGACAGGATCGAAGGTTTGTGCCGAAATCGGACCGGAGATCACAACAAAGAATACCCCCCACACAAGAGCGAACCGCTTTTGGAACTCTGGGGAATCCAAAAGCACCTGATCCAGAAAAAAAATGCCCCACTTAGTCAGTACCCAGTCACATCATCACTTTTTCTGTCACTCAGAAAGGGAAATATAGCCTTGTCCCTGTGGTTGCTCTGCTTGTACCCAATTGAATCAGAAAATTGAAAGAATGATGAGAAACTTCACCCACACTCAGGTTGAATGCAGAAAACTGGATAAAACATAATGGTGTGTCCTTGTATGCATTTGGAAATTCTTCCCTATGAAAATCCTTAAAGACTCAGAACAAATGACAAATGATTTCACTTTGTGAAATTTGATGAAGAAGGTCTGGGTTTCGAATCACACCTGGTACATACCCAAGAGCTGAGCTGGGATTCCTTCAGTTTTTTAAGTTCGTTGATCGGCCTCTGGTCGGCAGGAACGGCCATCTCTAGCTGGGGGTCCAGCCCGCCACCGTTATCGCTTACCTCCCTATCCACAGCGTTCCTAGCAACTCTCCGTTCTATGCGAACAAAGCTACGCCATGAGACCGTGAAAGGTTTGAAAGCCGGTGTCATATAACGGGTGTGGGAAAACATCCTGGTGGGCCCACGGAAATGGGAGGGAGATGCCAAAGGCCTCGACATTTGGTCCGCGTTTCGTGGGGGAGTGTCCATTTTTTCCCCCTCCATCAATCAGTTAGGCTGATTACTACGCAAAAACTCAAGATTTGCTCATTCCAGAAGGCAGGTCGGACGGACGTACGGAAGTGGTTCGTTACGGCTGCGCGTACGGCAGGGCGCAAACGGGTCAAGAGGCGAAAAAACAACGTTTCTTTCACTTTTCCACGCCTTACCCTTCACCGCGTTCTTGTTGAGCTCTTTCGTCTTCTTTTCTTTGGATACCGTTCGCCATGGGAAGCCTCCAGGCCGAGAAGGGAGCCTCTGGCTTCGAGGTGAGTGTGCTCTTTTTCGGAAATAGATTCTTGATCTAGCTTTCAGGCTAATTTCGCAAAGGGGGAGACGCGGACTTGACGTTTCGGTTTTGCTTCTCTATTACAGTATAAGGTCAAGGACATCGCTCAAGCTGATTTCGGTCGTATGGAACTCGACCTCGCCGAGGCCGAGATGCCTGGGTTGATGGCCTGCCGTGCTGAGTACGGGTCAACGAAACCTTTCGCGGGAGCCCAGATCACCGGGTCACTGCACATGACCATCCAGACGGCGGTTCTGATCGAAACGCTGACGGCCATGGGTGCCGAGGTCAGATGGTGCTCCTGCAACATCTTCTCCACTCAAGATCACGCCGCCGCTGCTATCGCCAGGGACTCCGCCGCAGTTTTTGCCTGGAAGGGAGAGACTCTGGAGGAGTACTGGTGGTGCACGGAGCAGGCCTTGACCTGGCCCAACGGTGACGGCCCTGACATGCTCGTGGATGACGGTGGTGATGCCACCCTCCTGATTCACGGTAAGACCTCCCACCCTTCCTCGTTCGTCGCTCTTTTTTCTCGACTCCGCCCTGAAAGGCCAACCCCGACGTGAACGATGTTGTCTGCATGTCTGTCGTGCAACCGAATCTTGACGTTCTCCAACACACCTCCGTGAAACGCCGCGCTTCTTGTTTGATTGTAGAGGGAAAGAAGGCTGAGGACGCTTACGAGAAGGACGGAACTCTCCCCGACCCAGAGTCCACAGACAACCCCGAGTTTAAGATTGTCCTCACCACGGTCCGCAACAGCATCCCCAGGGACCCCAAGAAGTGGACCAAGATGGCGGCAAAAATGATTGGAGTTTCTGAGGAGACCACCACTGGAGTGCACCGGTTGTATCAGATGCAGGACAACGGAACCCTTCTCTTCCCAGCCATCAATGTCAACGACTCAGTGACCAAGTCGAAGTTCGACAACATCTACGGCTGCAGGCACTCTCTTCCTGATGGAATCATGAGGGCCACCGATGTCATGATCGCCGGAAAGTTCGCTTTCATTGCTGGATATGGTGATGTTGGCAAGGGATGTGCTTCAGCCATGAAGGCTGCTGGCGCCCGAGTTGCTGTTGCTGAGGTCGATCCAATCTGTGCCCTCCAAGCCACCATGGAGGGTTACCAGGTCTGCCCACTGGAGGATGTCTTGGACTCTGCCGACATTTTCATCACCACCACCGGAAACAAGGATATCATCCTCGTCGAACACATGGCCAAGATGAAGAACAATGCCATCGTTGGAAACATTGGTCATTTCGACAATGAGATCGACATGGCTGGAGTGCTCAACTTCCCTGGCATCAAGCGAACCAACATCAAGCCCCAGTGCGACAGATTCGAGTTCCCCGACGGCCACGGTGTTATCATCTTGGCTGAGGGCCGTCTGTTGAACTTGGGATGTGCCACCGGTCACCCCAGTTTCGTGATGTCTTGCTCTTTCGCCAATCAGGTCATTGCCCAGGTTGAGCTCTGGACCAAGAAGGACACCAAGGAGTATGAGAACAAGGTGTACGTCTTGCCCAAGCACCTCGATGAGAAGGTGGCCTATATGCACTTGGCCAAGTTGGGAGCTAAGCTCACCAAGCTCACTCCAGACCAAGCTGACTACATCAATGTCCCAGTCGGTGGGCCATTCAAGCCAAAAACTTACCGCTACTGAGTGGAGTCTCTGCAGCGAATTTAATGAAAGAGTCGCTTTCTTTTCTTTCTTTATTTCTTCTTACGGATAGACAACGAACAGATTTTATATGGCAACGATCGAGGATTTCATTGTTCTGGTTTGGGTTTCTGTTGGGTTTATGGGACGGCTGTCCGGTGAATGCGCACGGCATCATTGATTCATTTGGGTAGATAGATAGGATGCAGCAGGGGAGCGAAATCAGAACCAATAGTGGTGACAGAAGGGCAGGGAATGTGGCTTTTATCTTGTGGTTGTTCGACATCCTTGTTACACACAATATGGTGCCGATCCTTATGGAATTCAGCAATGAGGGAAATGCCTTGGCATATCCTGGCAATTTGTGGAGGTCATTGACCAGGGCCGGGGAGGAGCATTTGAAGCTGTCATTGCATGAACTCTATCAAGAGTTCATCAATCAACAATCCAATGGGCTCAAAACTGCACACTATCATTTCCCCAAGATGGTGGTGGTGGAACCCCAGAACTGAAAATAAACAACTTTTGCCTACACAACAGCAAATCATCTCAGCATTCCTGAAAAGCAGTTGCAGTCTCTCCCAAACGAGGGGGGGGGGAAGAAACCTTACTCCACACTTGACGGGAAGTGGCTTGATTCTTTCAACAAGCAAATGTCCACGATGATCTCAGTGGATTTCGAAAAAAAATCCAGTTGCCATCACAGGGAAGTTGATGGGAAGAAGCAGCAACACATAGACACACACACTTGTCCACATTTCGAAGTGGATTTTTTCACTTTTCCCTCTGCCACCCGAATCGTCTCCAAGTGGACACTCTCTGCATTCCTGTGAGATTGACGAACCAACATGGCGCCAAAGAAAAAGGGGCAAGAAGTCGCCGAAAAGCCTTTGCTGGGACGGTTCAAGTCCCACCTCAAGGTGAGTCTCCTCTGATGAGAAGCGCTTTCAAAACACTGGCTGTTTGGAGGTCGCCCGTGTTCAGCTGCGGGGTGACCTCCTGGACGGAAACTTCGATCAGAATACGCCAGGGCTCTACGAAGTATTTTGCACTCGTGGCGGCCGGTCCTGCAACAGGAAAACACTTGCTGGGATAGATGGGAAATTTTTCATTGAGTAGACCAATGAGCCAAATAGGAATCTTGGTTTTTGCCACAGCATCATTGGTGCTGTTTACTGTTTTCAGTGCTGAATGTTTGTTGTTTTGTTGAGGGCTTGAAAGTTTGATCTGGATGATGTAGAAAAGTTCCCAATTTCTTGTTTCAGGGACCTGACATTTTTTCTGTGCAATGCTTCTCAGATTGGTATTGTAGGTCTGCCCAATGTGGGGAAGAGTACAACATTCAATCTGCTGAGCAAACTGGCGATTCCTGCTGAAAACTTTCCGTTTTGCACAATCGAGCCAAACAATGTGAGCTGCTTTCAGATGTTAACTGTTCCAGCATTTTGTCGAGCTCCTTTACATTTCATGCATATTGCATATGCTGTTTGTGATCTTGAGTTCCTGTGATGACTCGTCGTTCTGGGAAAATTCTCATCTATGTTTAGTCATTATTGATGCACTGGATCTTTTTGGAATATGAATGAAAGGGGGAAAAGCTAGTGGGGCGGGGATGCCAGTGGTGAGTTTGTGATTATGTAAAGATGTTGCTCGAGTCTGACAAGGAATGTGGTTTCTGGATGAACAGGCTCGAGTGAATGTCCCAGACGAACGATTTAACTGGCTAGTAGACTTGTACAAGCCCAAAAGTCAGGTCCCTGCGTTCCTGGATGTTGTGGATATTGCAGGTTTGGTGAGGTGAGAATCGCTCATTGTCAGGGAAACCTGATTTTGGGAGGCAGTCCAAATATCGACATGGTTGGTGTTTGAACCTCCCCCTTCACGTTCAGAATATTTCCATTTTTAACTTCAAGTGGCTTGATCTTTATAATTCTTTCTGGTTTCATGAATAACCACTGGGAAATCTTGTTGTGGAAAAAATCAAAGTGAATGGTGCCCCTCCACTGAACAAAAGGACCATCTGTTTTGGAGCCATCATCAACTTCACTTTAAACGTCATTCCTAAAACACGCTGCTTCTTTTGACCCTCGAAACCGTCCAATGCAACAGCATATATTCAAAATTATTCTCCGAGGGATGTCCACTTCTGATTGATGGAATCAACTCTGCAGGGGTGCTGCTAACGGAGAGGGGCTGGGGAATGCTTTCTTGTCGAATATTTCTGCTGTGGATGGTATTTTCCATGTGTGTCGGGCGTTCGTTGACCCCGATGTGACACATGTGGAAGATAGAATTGATCCCATCGAGGATTTTGACATTATCCATTCCGAATTGAGGGCAAAGGATGTGGAAAGAGTCAACACTCAACTCAGGGTAAATCAGAAACCACGCACACATGATTTTTTTTATGTGGACATTCTTTCCCAATCCTGCTGTTGTGATCCTTTTTTTTAATATTAAAAAAAGGGGGGGGGGGGAAGGGGCATTATTGTGTTGACAAGAAAACTATGGAATATGTGCAACAGTGGTGTATGTGTTGATGAGATGGGATGTAATGTGTGTTTTTTCCTGTATGGGCAGGAGTTGAAAGGAATTCGGCAACCAAAAAAAGATGAGAATGAGCAAATGGAAATGTGTGAAAAGTTTATCGCATGGCTTGAAGAGGGAAAAGACATTCGGTGGGTAGTATCATTGTGTTTCTGTTGATAATATCAGATGAGGGGAAAGCACCATGCAACGGTTGATTTCCTGAAATAGAAAGTTCAGTAAAGAAGATGTTGTACACTGCACACGTGGGGTTTTGACAAATTATGGTCAAAAATGGGAGGTGGATTTTGTGAAGTTGGCATTGTTCGATAAAGACAAAGGCGACCACACACTCCTCGACATCAGAATAGTCGGTGCTGTTGATTTTTTGGCTGCTGGGGCTGAATTTAGGGTGAGGATATTGGACTGATTTTGCTTTTGGGGGTTTTCAGGTTTGGAGAATGGAGTTTGAAAGAGATTGATTTTCTCAACACGTTGACTCTGTTGAGTGCTAAGCCAGTGGTTTACCTTGTCAACTTGAGCGTCAAGGATTTCTGTCGAAAAAAGAACAAATGGCTCCCGAAAATCGCTGAGTGGGTCAAGGTCAGTATGAGAACATGCCCAGTAAACTGTCAGACAAATGAAATCAAAATTCTTTTTTATCATTGTTTTTTTCCAAGGGAAAAAAACTCATGTCAACAACTTATGTCACGCACGCAAACTAGCCTAGCTAATTATATCAATGGACAATTGAAATTGGTGTCTGAAATTAGCAGGGCTTCCTCCATGTCTTTTTGAGAGGAAAAGAAACCTGTCTGCCTGGCGATTGATCATTTCTCTTCCAAGGTGTTTGCAGGAGCATGGCGGAGATCCCATCATTCCCTACAGTGCCCAATTTGAACAGGAGCTGGTGGACATGCCTGAAGATGCACGGGCTGCCCATTGCGAAAGCGTAGGAGCTACCAGCATGATCCCCAAAATCATCACTACCGGCTTCAAAGCAATTCAGCTCATCTACTTCTTCACAGCAGGACCCGACGAGGTCAAATGCTGGCAGATTCGAAAACAATCGAAAGCACCACAGGCAGCAGGTATGATTCCTTGAAACTTGATCCAGAGCTTTCTTTTGGGGGGAATAGGGTGGTGTATGTGTGAGGGAAAAAGAGTGAGGTGTGATTTGACTGGGTGTGAGAAATAAGGGTGTTTTTGTGGTAGGTGCTATTCATACGGATTTCGAGAGAGGGTTCATCTGTGCCGAGGTCATGAAGTTTGATGAACTGAAGGAATTAGGGACGGAATCAGCAGTCAAAGCAGCTGGAAAATACAAGCAAGAGGGAAAGAACTACACTGTTCAGGTAATCCTTCCATGCAACCTGTCCAGCGATCCATTGATTTCGTAACCTAACCCAGAATCACCGATGTTGGTAAACCCAGCACAGCAAAATCTATCTGGACAGTGAATGCTTGTTTTACGTCATATTGCATTTTAACTGTTTCTTCAGTAATCTCGTGGAATTCCACAAAAGGGCTTCAAATAACCCCAAGCCCATTCACAATTCCCCAGTATGAGTTCATTGTTTGTGGCTGTACAATTGATGGAATGTTATCTGACTAGGGTAGCCCCATCCGTGGGATGAACGCCATGTGTTTGTTTATTGAAAAGGAAATTTATGGGGGCAAGTGTTTTGACATCATTCTCCTTGCATGTTTTTTTTCTATTGTTCAGGATGGTGACGTTATCTTTTTTAAATTTAATGTCACATCAAAAGGGAAGTAGCGAGTGCGGCCCATGTTGCAAGCTGTGTTTCTTTTTTCTTTTTTTGGGGAATATTTTAAATGGAGAAGAAAGGGACGGGGAAAAAAATGGAATGCATGTGGGTGCAGTGTGAGTTGCCAACGCTAGTGTAAGAATTGAAACATGAATTCTCAAGAGGGGAGAATGATAAAGCTGCCTGTTTCCTTGCATCAGTGGGAATTGATGTTTCTATTCACGTTGCCTTGATTCTTTCTTCAACATAGTTTAGTACTTTTTACAACCTTTTTGCATAATTTGGCCAGAATTCGGGAAAGAAATGTTCTGGCAAATCTGAATCATGTTGCTGTTTGAAGCATACGCACCAGGGAGGTAGGGATGCATGTCAACATGCCAGCCAACCTGCATGGAGGTCATTCCCCATTATCTCTCCTGATTTAATTTCGTTGCAGATGATGAATGAATGAGGAGGGATTCCAAGATCATCATCATTGTCTGAAATTTGACTTCTACTAAATGGTGTTGTATCGGGAAAAAACTACTTCTCAGAAAGAAACGTCCCACAACAGACACATCGGGTTCTTGACAAAAGTTTGACAGCATTTCCTTCCCGATCCACTCAAGTCTCACACTACCAAACCTCTTACTCATACCTCGTATGTACATATAACTTAAATCCCAGATCTCTACTCCCCTTTTGTCACGTCTAATCAAACCAACCCATCTCATCCCATTGAGTCATTTTCCAAAACTGGTGTTGGTAGAATGAGTCATTCTTTCTGCGATGGATTGTTGATGTGGTGTTATCTTGACACCCGAAGCTTTATTCTTTCGGAATAATGTATTTTATGTTTGTTTGTTCTTTCGGGTCCAACAATGGGGAAATGTGAAACATACAGAATTCAACAATGAAGCATCATTTGCCTGGAGGGTGGTTAATATTGTAAGAGCTCAAATAATTCATCTCGTCATATCGAACGATGATGTGATACTTCCCACAGCAGGTGAGCACGCAACAAGAATTACAATGATCTATGCTACCAAATCATCAAGCCAATATTTTCCAAAACAAAACCCAATTCCAGAACCAGTGGGAAGGCATCAAAACCAGAGTTGCAGTAAAATGCATCAAAGGCTCTATTTTTGTCTTTCGAAACTGTTGAGAGTTCCTCTTGCTATTCTTTTCTTTCTTTTCCAAACCATTCCGACCAAAAGCCCTCTCAAATGATTGCACCTCCAACAAAACTCATGAATACACTGCCTCCACCATGGCTGTGCGCAACTCATCAACCACCAATTGACAACACAAATTAGCCAAACCACATCAGAAAAATGATCTGAAAGAAAAAAGCAACCCTTCCGAAATTAGATCTCCACAAGATATTTTTTTCCCCTCCCCTCACTCAATGTTGCTTCACCCCCAAAGACATACAAAATTGCACTGTATTCATTTGTCTATCTATATATATCTGTGTACTATCTCTAAAAATAACTGTATACTGTTTCCATATATATCTGTCGACGTTTTGCCCCCACCCCACCCAATTTTAACACTTTCGTATTTGGTCTTTCATTTCGCTGTGGATGGAAAGTGAGGGTATGGTCTTGTTTTTTTTTGTTTTTTTTTTTCGAGTCCAACCAAAAAGATATCAAATCAAAAGATGCAATTCAACAAATTTTCATCGCTGTGCTCATGAATTGAATGGTTGCATCACTGACAGGGCCTCCTTGCTGTTGTGACCCCTACAAACAATTCGAAGTTAACCCCCCCCAAAAAAAAAAAATAAATAATGAAAATAAAAAGTAAATACTCCCAACACCATTATCGCATTCTACTTCAGCATATCGAAGAAGAAAAAATAATTTCCTGGCTTCAGATTTGTAATTTCTGCACTACTATAAAAAAAATTCAACCCTCCTTTCTACTACTTTTGTGGTGTTGATGGTTGTTTCCGTTTTCAATTTCAGAAATAGTGTGCAGAATTACCCACCAGGTTCAAAAACAAACTGTTTCAATTTCCTCACATTCTTCGAAAAGAACCCAATAGAGTTGAATGTTTTCAATTCTGTTGCAAAAACTGGGTCACCATACCATTCCTCCTTGACACTCGCTGCTTGGGGCACCACACTCTTCGGTGGGGGACTGTAGAAAAACTCAATTCCATTGACCATCTGAATCTGAGGCACCTCTCTGCCACAGCAAGACCCCTCCGACAAATACTTGTATCGGCAAACTGCATTTTTCATGAGGGTCAACGCCAGAGCTTGGGCCACCTCGGTCCCTTGGACTGAAAACATCCTCACTGTTTTTTTCTGGTTGCTTCCGAGGGGTTGGGTCCATGATGTGATGTTGGTTCCCGTTCTTCGCTGGATGGACCGGATGGAAACACCGCCCGGACCGATGATGAATCCAGAAACAAGCAGGGTGACGCTCAAAACAGTGCTGCAAAAATAAGAACAGAAAAATCCCAGTGAAGTTGGGCTTGGATGTGCATGTGGGTGAGAAAAAGTATGGTTTTCACATAATTAACCACTTTTACAGCACCTCTCCTCCTGCCTGAAGCAAGTTTAATGAAGGGAAAAGGACACAAGGAAGTTTTGTGATCACATGTTCCATTGAATCTTTCTCGGAGAAACAAAAATGCGCGTTCGTTCTCACCAGTAGTCCCCGATTCTTTCGACGCTCAGGATATCCTGCACAATATCACTCATTCCTTCGCCTCGCCGCCTGGGACCTGCAGGATTTTTTACTTAAGAGGTTCAGCGATAGCTCCACAAAAATTGAGAAACTCGAAAAAAGCGTCCATCACAAGAAATCATCGCGAAGCACAACTCACCGCTCGGAAGGACGGCCTTCGTTGGCATGGTCGAAGCCTGGATCAAAGGCGGATTCATCGCAGGGGTATTGGCAACGGCCAAAGCACCTTCCGGAACGGGCGTTACAGGAACGATCGCAACCTCGCTCGATGCATCGACGGCAGATTTTTGGCCTTCTGTGGGCTGCTCCTGTGGGGCTTGACTGACGCAAGGCTCAAGCATCTCAAAAACGTCAACCCCTGCCGCCACAAGGTTGCACAGCATCGAGACGTTGTCGCTGCGTGTCCCGCTGGATACCGAAATCGAATCGGGAGGTCCCGAATCGAGTGGCGTGCCTACAGATGGGCTTTCCTCGTTCTTGATGGTCGAAGATATCTTGGTCGCGTTGCGCATTTGTTCGTCGATCGTGTCCTTGGGCACGTTCTCGCACCCATGGATTCCATGCATAACCTGGAAAATCTGGTCGAGGGCGGAAGGATTGTTGAGAAGTTCTCCGCTGAGTTTGTGAATCACTCTCAACCGCTCCAGGAGGACTGCGCTCGACGGCATTTCGACAGCACTCCCCAACACGCTCTCCATGCCAACAACGTGAAGAGAGGCCGTTGCCAGAAAAAACTGCACTGTGGATTCTATCGGACAACTTTCATATTTCAGAGTTTTTCCACCCGAGCCGACTTGGCGACAGAGACTGACTATTTCTGGAAAAAGTGCCAGTCAGACATCGTGGCTTCGAATTAGGGATGAATGTATGTTTCGCCACCATACGAAAAAGTGCACCCAAGACTCAACGTGAAAAAAAAACAAAGCGCAAAACATAGACTCGATGCGAGTAACGAACGTGTGTGGGGCGTGTCGAGGTCTATGACAATCATTCGACACGCCGAACTTTTTTGCTGGTGATATCCAGCATCATATTATTGCACCTGCGGTCTGGGTGGAGAATGAGGAGCGTGCATTACACACTTTCGTGCAACGCACCATGCCACCCAAAGCACAAAAAAATACTAGGTTCTCTCAATCTCCCTCTGTCAGTTTTTCCTCCCATACGCTGAGACGCAATTGCAATCGGTTGCAACTGACGCGGACAGCATCCCGACGGACAAGGCTGCTCCGCCACAAACAGCCCATCAACGACAGTATTGGCCTCCCCTTGTGCAAGAAACAGAACCAATTAGCCTGAGCACAAGAAGGCCAGAAACTACCCCAGCGATGTAGTTAACGATTGGTCGTATGTCTTACGTTTCAGGAACATGCCGTAATTTCTCGCATTTTTCAACGCGCGAAAGGTTTCGCCTTGCTTGAGCGCCAGAAACACAAGAATTAGATTTCGATTATCCTGCGGAACCATCCCGTCCCCGTGCGACAGAGGAAAATCGTTCATTTATACCTGCCCCAGAACGCACTGTCACACTCTTTGCCTTCAAACTGAACTTCGGAGCCGCCAACTTTGTTTCAACCGAAGTGGAAAAAAACCATGAACGTCAATCAGTACACAAGGATCCCCAGAAGGGTGGGACGCAGGAGAGCTCTCCAACCTATTGGAGCCGATGGCCAATATTTGCCCGTTCCAGTGCCACCTCCGCCTCCGCCTTCTCCTCCGCCACCCCCTCCGCCTCCGGCACAAGGTCCATCACAAGCTCCAGCCCAGATTCCAGCTCGATCCCGGGCTACAAGACGAGCGCTTAGGGATGCCAATAGAGTGCAAGCTCAGGAGGTAACGTGCAGAGCTTCTTCTTCTTTGATCTTCCCTCGTTTGAACGACGAACATCCTTTCTTACGTTTTTGTAAGATGGCCTGATGTTTGGCAAACTATTGAAGAAGGCTTCTAAGTTTATATGTGTGGTGTGAGTTCGTCTTTTTGGGTTTCGATCTAACGTTTATAACGTTCTTTTCTCCTTGAAGACTGCCAGAGACCCCGTGGAGGACATCATCGGAGAGGTATGTGATAGCATCGACAGATTTATTTTGCTAACTTGCTTTAAAACGCCGTCTTGGCGACGGCGGCCCGACCGCGGTTGAGGATCGCTCTTGTGACGGGGGCGTTTAAGTGGGATGGGCTCTGTTTCCTTGGTAAGATTGAATTGAGATACGCGGAAGCGCCATCGGGGGTCTTATCTCGCTGTTTGTTTCCTTTTTGCGCAGAACGAGAACGAAGTTAACCCCTCTGAGAACGAAGTTAATACCAGGAACCGAGTCCCAAAAAGAAGACTCGAAGATGCGGAGAGAGCTGGTAAGAGGTTTTTGCTTTTTTCGATTGCTGTCTTTTGCGTTTAGACGCCATCGCACCTCGTGATATTGAAACAAGCCTTTTTGGGAACAGTTGAAGAACCTATGGCCCCCGCCGAAGTTAAGAGACGCTGCAAGGTCCTCAGAAATATGCGCTAGGAGGATGGGCTTTGGTGGTTCGAGCTATTTTTCATGGGAAATCTCATTATCACAATTTGCAGGGATAGATTTACTGTCTGTGGACCAGGCAGTCAAAAACATTTAGAGAATAGTGGGGAGGGACTGGAGCTAGAAAAGGTTAGGTTTGATATAGGAAGACTTTGTTGTAAGAAAAGTCCTTTTAGCACTCTGTATCTGTTCGAACAAAACTGCATGCATGCAGTTTTGCATCATATGATGCAATTCACATGAAGGATCAACTTGTGCCAATGCTGGCCCCAAAATCAGGGAGCTCAAATAACGTTATTCCATGTGCGCAGCTGGGATATCAATTTCAGCAGTAAGGGATCTGTGCTTTTCCAACACAGAACCAACAAATTCAAATGTAAGCAAGAATTCCTGAAATTTTGAGACTGATTGAAGCATGAATGCCAGGAAATAGAGAGTTTTGCCTGGGCCTCTTGATATCAAGAAACACATGCATGTGTTTTGGGATCCATCCATATGGATGAATCCCATCTCACAACTATATTCCTTCCAAAGCATCGAAGTGAACTCGGGAGTTAAAGACCTTGGATAAATCCAAGAAGACTTGCTCATAACAAACAGCTCTATCACACCAATTGCTTATGTCATTATTGCTTATTGCTTGTGGATTCCAAGTTTTCAAAACAAACTCCTTTGTTTTCTGTCCTGGCCATCGAGGTGGTAGACGTTCAAACCTTGCATCTCCTTAAAACTTCATCCTATTTGCAATCTTACAAACATTTGTTGTTGCATTTCATCACCAATCTATCTCTGTTTCCGTTTGGTTGGTTCAACCTCTCGAACAAGACTGTCCAAAATACGATGAACACCAAAAAAAGAATTCACACTCTCAGTACTTTTTCCCTCCCTTGATCTGTGTTTTTTTTTCTTCCCTACTTCTTGCAAAAAACTATGGCATCTGTCTGCAGAAAAAAACAAAGAATTCATCCGTTTTCTAGTAACATCTATGCTATATTTTCCTGATACATAGAAACAAAAATTATCTCCACAAACTGGCTTTCTGCATGGGCACCTACTTCCCATCTCAGATAGCTCTTTCAGGAACAAAAAAAAGTCCCTCAAACTGATCCTTGGTCAAAATTAAAAGCATAATAACAAAAAACAAGCAAGATACCATCCACACCGTTTCACAAATCCCTAATCTGCATATCTCTTCCCCACCCTCCTTCGTCCCAGGAAAAAACAATAATAAAGCGTGTTCCTGGATCTCATTATTCACTTATTCTCAAAAGAAAGAGCAAAAACTTGGTTTTCCTCAATGAATTGGCGTTTCAATTTCTAGTTGAAACATGCTTTCCCAGACCTCAATCTTTCTAGATATTCTTCTCTCATGATGTATTGGCATTTTCTTGCAAATTTCAACTGTTGTTCTTGGGCCTCCCTGTTTCCAGCCCACCTGTCAGGATATTCTTGACAAAAAGGAACCGGTTTGAAAGGCAAACCCCCCATAAAGAGACCACAATAAGTGGGCCAGTGAGAGAGAGTACTGGGTGGGGAGAAAGGAACAACCGGAGCTGGAAATCCACCAAAAATGACACTATCGCCATTTTTTCCTTGACTTTCACGAGGCCAGGCCTGAGGTTTTGGTAATGGCGATGTCTGAGTGGAAACTGTGACAGTTTGCACTCCTGTCTCCGAATCAGGAAAAAAATCTGATCGCATCCGAAACAAAAGCAAAATTCAGCTTTGAACAGGACTATTTTCCTACATCCGTGACTATACTATTCTCCCTTCTTAGGTCATTGCACTCGAACAAGGATAAAACTTCTTAAAAACATGAATTCCAGAAGAAGTTGGAGCAGTGAAGTGTTTCAATTATGGTTTCATTGACTGGAAAAAGCGATAAGAACAGAAAATAAATACCAAATTCGAAACTCTAGACACAATTACGCTCCTGAGGTGAATTTTTCTATATCGGTCTTTCTTTCAGTTAAAACAAAGCTGTCCTCAACTGCACCTGCATCAGATGTCTTCACCGTAGCAGTTGCATCATCTATTCCAGGCCCCTCTGCCTGGACTTCCACATCCTGCTTTTTAGTATTCCCAACCACAGAGAGTTCCGATGGTACATCTGTCACATCATCCGGTACATCCTCCTCTTCACTCATAGACCCCAGACTGGATCCTTCACTCTCACCCCATTCCAAGCACCGCTGCCCCTTCTGCTCCATTTCCACCTCCTCAAAACAAATCTCATCAACACTTCCTCCACTTTTGGTTTCTCTGGCCTCACTCGAAAAGCTTTTCTGTGGCAAATTTTTCAACCCTGAATCATTCTGAACATCTTGTTCATTGTCTCCTGGCTCTTCCTCTTCCATCGTCTGGGGGCCTGTGGATATTTTTCCCTCATCTGATTCCATCTCGCTTTCCTCAGAGACCCCCCATTCCCCAGTGGTCAGACTGGTTCGCTTCTCTCCCTTCGCATTCGGCTCATCTTTGTTTGCAACCATGAAAGCGGCGGCCAAATCCTTGAGTTGTTTCACAATCACCTCTCGCACCTCCATTTCAACCTCTTTCTTCCCACAACATGGCTCCACCCTGCCCACTTCTCCTTTGGTCACAATCTCTGCATAAGTTTCCCTCCTCAAGGCCTTCGATGGGGTTTTCGAAATTGGAGATGCGAGTGGCGTATGCACAACTGGGGACGAAAAGGAGGTGCTGGAAATTCCAGGATTTGATTTTATTGCAACACTTTTGACATTTGAGGACACAGCCATAGACGGAGCATTGCTATCTGGCATATTGTTGCTGATGCATCCTGATTTGCCCCCCATCCCTATTGCTGCATCTTCATAAAGCCCTGAGCTGACTTCTGGAGAGTCTCCACAAGACAAAGCAATATTTTCCAAATCCAATGTCAAAGGATTGGAGCTTGACACATTGCAGCTGCTGCCTTTCTTCTGTAGAACCTTGCCATTCCCGTCACCCTCCTCCAACTCCATAGATTTCTTTCCAACATGTGTTTCTGGAGCATTGTTCATCCCTACCACACAAACCTTTTCTTGAAGATGGACCGGCTCCTTCTTTGTGCTGTGTTGGGTTGGGTGAGTGGGAATATCGCTGGCCTTCCCCCCTTGTGTCAACAATTGTGTGAAGGCATCCACAAAGCATTTTCTAATCTCGTTCTGGACAGAGGTCCTGCTGGCAGCTATCGATTTGTCAGAAGTTTCGACCTCTCCAGGGACCATGTCATTCCCTTCGTTTTTGGACGAAGAGTGTGGATTTTCTTCCCCAACATTTGTGCCATCTTTTTCCTCAATTTGACTTTCACATGTATCCACAGCCAAGCTCCAAAAAGAATTATCATGCTGGAGTCCATTTTTGACCCCACAATCTCCCTCTGTCAAGCATTCCTCCATCGCCACTGTTTTTGCATCAATTGGAACTGCGGCCTCAGAGGATATTACACCGCTGTCCATAGCTTTCAATTCGTTTTCCTCATGATTATGACTAATTTCTTTTCCCTTGTCTTCTTTCCCCACACAAAATCCCACCCTCATTTCAATTCCCTCTTCAATAGCAGCATCCTTGACAGACTTTGCTCCACTCGCATTGAGCCCTTCCACATTCCACTGCTCATTTATAAGCCCTTGTATATTGGGACCCACCGGTTTCCTCTCCTCTGACTGTTTCTCTGGGAGGTGATCAATTTTCTCCACGCATGAATTGTGCCGACTGTCGACGGAATCCAGCTTATTACAGTTAATATGATCGTTGCAAATTTTCAAAAGGAGGGCAACACCCTGCTCAAACCTACTCTCCCCTTGTTCGATCCTCATTTCCACGCTGACCCTACCCTCATGCCTCTCAGAATCAAAACGATCATCGAGGACCTCATTCCTGACGAATTCTCCCACAGTCTCCGATTCGGAGGAGGCGCATGTGCTGTGTTCGGGGGAGGTGTCGTCGAAATAGCACAGCTCTTCCACCAATCCCTCAATCACGGCGTCTGATTCGATAGACCCCTCCTCACGCCAGCTTCCCGGCGTTGAATCGAAACAAGAGGCCGCTCCCTCTCCACACGCAAGATGGTTTGTCGGTGAGGAAACTCCGCCGCCTTTCTCGCCCTTGATCCTGATCATGGCTGATCTTCACTCCACCTAGGGGGGCAAGCTGTCTGCAGAGAAAAGAAAACACACCGATCCATTTTGGTGTTTGTCTGTTCATATCACGGCGCTTCAATTCAACAATCCAAGCAAAGGTTCTTCCCTTCGATCAACCACCCACCCTTGTCGAGCGCCTCTAGATCTGATCGCAAACCAACCCCCAGATCAAAGGTCTCTTGAAAATTTCGTTCCTTTCTTTTCTCTTAACCACTAACACCACCAGTCCTGACGATTGCTGATCTGGGCAGTCTCACCAATAACGTTCACCTGTGCAAATTTCGCTACAGTTTCTGGCATTCTTTTGCAGTCGCATCACCAGTTCCCTATAATTTTCAGTACTTATCTAAAACAGTCGAAAGCAAGCCAGGAATGCAAACCAAACCAGTATTTATGTTTTGCAGATCTGGGGGGATTCTGGAAACTTCGTTTCTGGTGAAATTTCATGTTTTATCTTCAGTTTTGATGATGTTCTGTCAGACATTGTTTCATGATTGAGGAAGGATATAAACCTTCCTGAATGTATGAAGGAAACTGGTGTATGCCGCTTCTTTTGTAAATAGGTCACTTTGCAGTTTCAACAGTGTGGAGTTGTTTTTGAAGTCCCCTTTCCTGAATGTTCTTCCAAGAGAGAATCAGGCGGCGGTTGAAGATAGTGAAATCTATCAGGATTTGTTTTGTTTTGATTGGTCAGCCCATCTCTTTTCCAAATCCAAATTCTTGCAAATTGCTCAGAGATTTTAATTTTTCCATTTGTATCATGAATAATCTATTCCAAACACAAAAACCTCCAAAATTGATACTGAACATAGGAGCAATTTATGTTTCTTTAGCATAACTCGAGAAATATATGGTTTTCATGGGTTTCCACACTTTTTCGTGAAATATTTCATCATTCAGAGCATCCTGAGGCATAACTACTGAGAACACCTTTACATTTGCAATAATCGCTTTTATGAATGAAGGAAAAAAAACACCCCTCACTCCCCAAGGTTGTAATAACCCTTGAGCATCGACTTTTTTTTGTTTTTTACTGGAGTGTGCAGCAAGAAAGATGAACCTGCAGATTGGTGTGTGTGGGGTGTCCTTGCAATACATGCCCGTCTGACTCAGCCCTGAAGCAGAGTGTGGCCAATCCAGCTACCGTTCAGAAAGTCTAGAAATTCCTAGCCTCCCAGCAAAGCTAAAGTGTTGAGAAGGTGCTAAACGTTTTCATGGGCTATCAGGGTATGATCTGGTGTCAACTCATGCCAGACTTGGAGGCTAACAGGAGCAGATTAGGGTTAATTGCGGGGACACTATTTCAAAACGTTCCATCGCTGAAAACCCAGGGCGTCAGGTGATGCTTTTGAAGCGAAACCGCCAGTGAGAGGATTCACTAGCCAGCGAATTCACCTACAGGCGGTGAAGGACGTGCGGCTTTTGTTTTTTTGGTTCACTGCGCAGCCACAATCTGCGTCGCTGCTGTTGCTGGGATGTCAAGCTTTCGCTCGGTGGCCGGTTGGCGTTTCTTCACGGGTTGGCATAGGGGTGCTTGCTTCCCCACCAATCGAAAGTTTTCTTGTTATCCCTGGCGAACCCGTTTTTCGTCGAGTTGAAAAAATCAGGGCGGCGCGGGGGCTCGATTCGGGTTCGACCCCTGAACGCCCTCATGTTGGTGACGAACAGTCGAGGAGTCAATCACTTAACTGACCGTAACCGTGGCATTCCCGCCCCCCTTACTTATTGGCGGGCTGGTCGTTTTTCTTCACGCGCGCATATTGTCTACAGTTAACTGCCCGCGTTCAAAGTTCAACGACCTCGACAAAGAATCGACATGCATTCTTTCGCCACAGTGCTCAGGAGTGCAACAACGAGTCTGATGTAGGGATATCGGGCGGAAACCGCCACAGCACGTGGTGTTTTTCGTGCATTTTGAACGACTCTGCATTTTCATTTTGTTTCTACAGGGATGACTGGATCCACATCCTGCTGATAGTCTTGGGGATCAGTGTGCTTGAGTGTGGGTTCAACTGGCTGTCCAAAAAGGTACAGTGTCTGAAGTCAAATCTTCTTGCCTTTTGAAATCTCTGGAACTGTGGCCCTGCGTCCATTGTTGAAGCTCTTGACTTCAAGCTTCCTAAGTTTTTCAATTCAATTTTGCTTGCATTTTCAATACAGAAGGCGGTACAGGCTGAGGCCAATGACCGGATCATGGCATTGGAGGTAATTAATAGAACTTCGATTTTTTTCTCTTCTTGCATCCCTGTTTTTTTTCACTTTGCTCCATTTAGATTTTGAAAGAAAAAGCATCAAACATAGATTGGATCATCTCATGGAAAACCTTGGACCAACCAAAAGGACATTTTTGGGTGACATCGCCACTGACTCAGTGACTCAGAGATTCAACTCGGAGTTGAATCTCTATAGAACCGCACACTTGACGGTCTTGAGAGGCTTAATTCAACAACAATCAGACATTGTTGTTCACTCACTTACAGCATTTGAAAGGGGTGTCCAACCCTCTGTCCAGCCCCCAAGTCAAATATGTGCATGTTTGATTTCACTTGGAAATGCCTTTTTGACTGGGGATCACAACAACCGATTTTCTGTACTTGTCATCCAATAGATGCGAATCGCTGACCTGCAAACATGCGTGGACCAGCTGAGGAAGGAAAAGGTAACTTCTCAGTCAGGATAACCAGGCAGCGATTGATGCAACTGTTGAATAGAGACTCCAACTCCATGCATCGATCCACTCATGGACCTGTTTCAAGGCTGCCATGCTCCAATCCTTCTGATTCTTTTTTTATCCAGATGATTGTTATTTCTCAGGAGGAGATGACATGCACAGAGCTTGCGGCCACCAAATCTATGCTCTCGACTATTATCAAAGGGCAAGAAGAAGTCTTCCAGAAATGGTAGGGGGAAAAGGAAAAGGGGACCCACTGAGCCGCCACAGAACTATAAGAAAAGTAAACATAGATAACCCAGTTTCTTTTTTGTTTTCTATTTCATTGGAACCATGAGCAAAAAGCCTGAATGGATGGTTGAAGAACAGTCCCTCATTCTTACTATCAGTATCAAGTATAGCTCCGGAAAATAAGAAATCAGCTCGCTGATGGGGAGATTTTGGGGTGTTGTGTTGTGTTTCATTTCTTTTTTCTGAATGTTTTTCTTGAAAAACATTGTATGTTGGTTTGCTTTGCTTTTCCACAGGCAAAAGCTCCTGATTGCCCAAGAAACCAAGGCTGCCAAGCAAAGGGACCAAGAAAGAGTGGTGAAAGTGGAAAGAATGCCATCCCCTCCTCAAACTGAGTTCGATTTCCAGGTATAAGTTGATGGCAATTCATTCTACTACATGTGCAAGGACATATTGGGGAAACGAGAAAAAAAAACAGAGTCTTGCATGCGAGTTTGTAATTTGTATCCAAGATGAAACATTTAATGACCATTTATTTATACAATTTTCTTCAACCCAATTGATGACTCATATTTATAAATTTTTGGATCCATGGTAGGAGTGATTGCTGGGATTTTGTGTGTGTTTTTTTCTCCCTTTATCGATGTTTCGCTAGGTAAAGATTGTTTTTGTGCTTTTTTCAGATGCCCAACACGAGCCAGCTGCGGAGTCCATTTGTTTTTTCTGTGGTAATGTGAACTATGACTTTTTGGTTAAGAAAACCCCAAAATTTTCGAGAATTAAACATTGCTCCATGAACACTGTGTGGAAAAGGGCTGTGGGTGGAACAATGAAGGAAAAAAAAGTGTTAAATTGCTTGATTTCGTTGGCATCAGGAATCCGAGGGAGGGACTTGTCAAGAGGAGCCTGCAAATCGTCCCGTGGATGTTGAATGGTTGCGCGCAAGCTTTGCTCAATATATGGAAAATGTCCAGGAGGAGGATGTGGAGTCTGGGGGTTGTCCAAGTCCCGACTATGGGGTTAGTATTGTGGTTAGAAAATTTGTGGCTTTTTTTCCATATGGATTCTGATGCTGACATTCTCATGTTTCGTTTCTTCTAGGTTTGCGATCGCTCCTTTGATTAAGTTTATTTTTTGGGGGTGGGTGGGTGGGTCGGGGGGACCAAAAAAAACCAAAAAAAACGAAACAAAAAAACAGTCAGTTTTTCAACCTTTGATGGGAGTGCATGTTTTTTTCTTTTTTGGGGAGGGGCATGTTAATTAAAAAAAGATGAAAAAAAAGAAAAAAATACGAAAAAAAACGAAAAAAAAACCTCGATGGGGTGCACAGAAAAAAAGATGAAAAAAAAGGGGTACTGGGATGGGTTTTTTCTTGGAGTTTTTTCGACCACATGGTTTTTCTCCGTCAACAAAAAAAAGAGCACTTATGCCATCAAGGGGCACAGAAAGGGTTCGATTCCCAAATGCTCAAACAAATCTGTAATGATGAAACACTTTTCTTGGTACCTTTTTTGAGAAGAATTTATTGCAATGAACAACGAAGGTTCAGGCTAGTGCCTTCTGAGTTGTTGATAATTCGTACATTTTTTTGGTGGTGGCTGTTCAATGACGATTCCTTCAATAGTATAGTTTGCGTAGTCATCAAAATCTGTTTCTTCAATGTAATATGTCGGTGAAGATGAAAAAACATCGACTGTGCAATTCATTGACCTTACTGCGGTAAAGTCACTTTCATGGAATTTCAGAGTTTCCACAATGAAGGTTAAAATTTCTTGTTTTTCGGATTCCATGAAATTGACTCAGCCGCACTCTAGCAAAAACTCTGACCAAAAAAAAAAAACCGCCATCAGTGGCATTATTTTGGGGCTGTGGGTGAAGGGGGTGACAGACAGGCGATGAAGGATAATTACAATAGGTCCAGTGGTTCCTTTGTACTCTCCCATTGACTTGAGACACAGTCACCTTCTAAATTCCTCCCAATTTCCCAACCGTGAATACTGGGTCCATGCCCCCCCCCCTTCAAAAAAAGAAAAATGTATCTTTTGCAGTATTGATCTCAACATCAGCAACGGAAAAACACAATTTCGGAAGTGATACAAGCAATCCTTTGGGGAGGAGTGTTCGAGATGATAGACGCAATGCACGTTGTTGCTTGGACAATGGTGCTGACTTTTATCGGCCAGGCGGCAACGGAATCTACCCCTCCCTACTTTGCTATATGCTCAGCGATGAAAGACGAGAACGAGTATGTAGCTGAATGGATAAGCCATCACGCGTCCATTGGTTGCCAGAAATTCTACGTTTTCGATCACGGCAGCCGTCCGCCTTTGAACCGGACGTTAGGCAACATCGAAACGCACAAAGCATCCATAGAAGTGGAGAGAATGGATGGAAATGAATATTACATAGACTGGAGATCGAAAACCAAGATACGATCGCCTCAGTTGTGGGCGTACAATCAATGTCTTGCCAAGGCAAAGAGCGAAGGGGTTCGATTCCTGGCATTCATAGATGCGGACGAATTCTTCGTGCTCCAAGACGGGCACGATAAGAACATAAGGGATGTTCTCAAGGATTTTGAATCGTATGGCGGTGTTGGAGTGAACTGGCGAATGTTTGGGTCGTCGGGCCATGTGGTGAAGCCAGCAGGAGGAGTATTGACGAGCTACACCAGATGCTTGCCTCCCAGCCACGACAGCCACAACTTCATCAAGACAATCGCCAACGTTCCCTTTACAGAAAAGGTGCGAACGAAAAAAAACACGTAACGCTTGGAAACAAGGAGTTATTGTGCGTTCCTTCTCTTAAAAAAGGACACCATCAGGAAAGCCTGAATAGTTGGACTTTGTGTAGGTTGTGAATCCCCACTACTGCAAATACGTTGTTGGAAAATTTGCAGTGAGTGAGAACAAGCGGAGAGTTTGGGATAGACAATCCAAGGAGGTCTCATATCGTCGCATTGCGCTCCATCACTACGTTACAAAGTCCCTCAGCGAATTCCAAAAAAAAATGAAGAAAGGATCTGGTAGCTTGAACCACAGGTCCATGGACTTTTTTTCCACACTTGAAAGCGCCGCCACAGAATATTGCTCAAGCGGCCGCTTGCTTGAGGAAAACTGAAAGGGTGGCTTCTGGAATCGGAACGTCCAAGACATTTGAGATGTTGCTAGGGACGCCCAAATGTAAAAGTTGCAAGCTTTTCTCTCGTTACTGTTAGTCATTGTTTGAGGGATCCACTTCAGCAACACCGATTTTGGTGCCACCACAAAATGACACCAGCACTGACTACCTGAAATAGTTCTTTGCAATCATGCAAAAGCACCAATGATGCAGTAGAAATATGAAAGACAATGGAGCACACTTAATACGCAGTATTTGATGGAGATGTAATGGACGCAATCTAGACAGGTTCAATTCTAAAAATGCACCTGGAAGGTTAAAAAGAGAGCTGGAACAATTAATTTTTCTACTTCCTGCCTGTTCATTCAACAAAGTGTGACAGCGACCCTCATCCAGAACAGTGTCTTTGAATCTCAGGCACACAAACATACATAAACACACACAAACAGAACCCATCATCCCGGTCAAGTCTTAACTAGTCATCGGTGCTACAGAAAAATATGTCTGGAAAAAGAAGGAGAACAGATTGATGCAAAATCTAGCCCTCTTCTTCCACAGGGGCTATGTATTGCCGGAAGGTCAAGTTCAAGCGTCCCAGTCGCATGTTGGCCAGGCTGGCCAGCTCAGGGGGCATCGTCTCTGGATAGATTTTCCTCAATCCATGGAAAACCATCCTGGAAGGACCACCGAACACTAGCACATCCCCAGATTCCAAATCGATCGATGAGGCCCCCTCCATGGACTGCTTCTTGTTGAAAACAAACGATCCTGTGGCACCGATCGAGAATGACACCACTGGGATTCTTCTCCGGCAGCTCTCAGGACCCTCTTCTTTGTCCTGAAATACAGCACACTTTTCAGATACACCACCATTCAATTTTACCTGACAGCCAACTTTTAGTCTGTCTTTTTTTTTTTGGGGGGGGGGTCAAGAATGGTAAGAACTCTGGGTTGAACTGCAATCGACCCGCTGCATGAGATTTTCAGTCTTGATATATTTAGATGTATGAACTAGAGTGAATCGGTGCAGTCCATATGCCAACCTGATGCAAACCAAGGGAGCTTTCGGGAGTGTAGAAGTTACACAAGCAAACGTTCGGATCCATCTCTGGGTATTTGTTGCCCCAGCTTTTGCTTGCAGCTTTTAGGGACTGCTGAACTAATTCCTTCAAGAGATCAGGAATGGGTGGAGGTCGAGCTCCATCCACGGATGATCGAACATCCTCATAAGATCGGCTCCTGGGATCCCAATGCTACAACCGCAAAAGATAGAGAAAATAATTAATTCCATAACTCAACAGTCAAAATGAAGTGTCGAATCATTCAGGCGATCGCATTGTTGATTGAACGGGCCATGCGATGACTTCTGCCGTGGGAAAAACTATGTAACAAATCCATGGAAAGAAGGGAAAGCCAAATTGTCCAGAAATTTTGTGTTTCATGAAAGAAATTGAACCGCAATGCACACATGACCTTTTGCTACAATCCCCAATAGCATTTTCAGCCATCCTCACCTTGCCTAGGCACATCATCTTCAAACTGAGTTCAGCCCCATCCGTATAACTGGGAGTGTAAAATCCACCGGGTCCATTTCCGAGGGTTCGGACGTCATTGAGGATTTGGACTTGCTGATCCAAGCTCATCATGCCTTTCAGCAAGACCATGCCAGGGGGCAGCCTCTCCCCAGGTGCGAGTTTTCTCGGCTCCGGACCTTGGGTTGTCGAGGCCGGTCTTTCTGCTGAAGGAACCAGCATATTGGAAAGTCGAGCATTGGCAGAGATTTTCACATCACCCCTGAACACCATAGCAAGGGCAAGGAGATCCCAATGAACTCAAAAAAAAAAATGAGGCACAAAACAAAAAACAGGGAAATGCCTGTGCTGTAAAAAGAATCTGGATAGCTTAACCGTCTATTGGAGGCTTGTGGTAGACTCCAATGATTTTGAAAGGGAATCTCACCAGTTCACACCCCATTGATTTCCCTCAGGGTAAAAAAATCAACACAACTTTTCCCAACCACAATTGAACTCCATTGAGCAAAATCCTTGTTCAAGCTTTTCTGACTACTTTTCAATCGAGCTGAGACTTCAACCGAGCGACGCGCACATTGTAATAAGATTTCACTAAATTTTTTAACATATTCAATGATATATTCAATCTCATTTATCATGAGCACACCTGTCAGGCCGGATCACAGTTGGCATTGCCTCCTTCGTTTCATCCAGTTCTGGACAGATATCGAAGGTTTTCTCAGCTTGCGTATTTAGAATGGAGGCCAAATCCTCAAACATCACAGCAACCTCGGCCTCAGCTTCGAATCCAGCAAAAATATCTGTAGCAAAAAACAATGTCAATATGGATAGAGGAACATCAACACCAATCAGCAGATGGCCTTGAACATTGAGCGAATCTGACCAAGACTGTTTTAATTTGTTTCAAGTGTACTGCGTCGATGCTGGAAGCCTCACACTCCAGACGTATATATTACATAAACTGGCCCAATTTTCGATCTCTTTTTTCGACTTTTTTTCTTTTGTTTTGCATACCATCGTGTTGTAATCTTGCTCCGAAACCTCGAGCCCATCGATTGCCTTTTCTAGCACCGTCCGATTTCCCTTTGGATCCATCATTCTCCTTGTTGGAGGATGGCATGAAAACAGGGGCCGGACCGGGTATCGATGGGTTAGGCATGGCTTTGAGATTTTGCAAAGCTTGACCTCCAGACATCACAGCTGATCCACCCAGGCGCCCGGCAGCTTCTTGGGCAGCCCCAGCTGCTGTACCGCCCCCCTATTCGTTACAGTTGAAAAAAAAAATCAAAAATTACTCAATAGTCAGTGTTTCTCTTCAGTTCAGAGTATATTTATTAAGAAAAACAATAACATAGTTGTATGTATCGTTACCTGTTCATATTCCTTGGATGTCGCGGCTGCTGCTGTCTCAACCAGTTTTGCTTTGGCCTTCGACTCGTCTGAAACGGTGGGATTCTCAGCCACCATCACTCTCCTGCCCACTAGATCAATCGTATATCGAACCTGAAAATCAAACAACACACCATCCAATCGATGAGTCGCTCCAACCATGGCATTCCCACTTGAGAATTGCCATCTACATCCAATGAATGTAAACTGGCCTACTCTAAAGCAAACATGGGTGTTGCAGCAGGTCATCGCACCTGCCTCTTCCGCTGTTCAGCAACATCTCTTTCATGATCGCACCGTTCGCGAAGCTCCTTCCGTTCCTATGGCAGACATAGCATCAACCTTGTCACCCCAAACTCCATTCCAGGTTCAATTCTTGAAAACCCATTTTATCTGTCCTGATAGCCATCTTTTCGGCTATTTTGGAACGGCACTTGAACCGTCAAGAATGGTAAGAACTCTGCGATGACCATGTATGGTCCCCAATTAAATATAACTAGATCTCTTGGGTGCACCAACAGCGAATGCCAAGAAAAAGCCTACCTGCTTGGAGAGCCAGACGTTGGTTTCGATCTCGAAATAATCACTCTGATCATCGATCACAGTGGTTCGTTTTTCGTGATTCCTGTCATACTCCACCAACTTGTTTTTGAATTCCACTGCTTTGGACACCGATTCATCGACTGGCTTGGATGGCTGGGGAGCGGATGTCTGACCAGGAGACATCTGAGAGGAGGGGCCCGACATTTTGGCCGCCGCTTTGTCTTGACTGGGGGCGGCACTTGAATTAGTGGGTGTCGATCGATAACGCAGATTCACAGAGCGGCCACAGAAATTGCAAGTTCCGTTCGACTCTACCGAAATGACACATTTTTAACAAACAGTCAGACATATGTAATGATTTGCTTTTCTTGAAACAATCCCAACAGTTATTCCCCTTTATCAAACTTCCACTTTTCTGCTTCCCCCTCATCAAGTATTGGCCTCCAGCCAATATCCACAACTTTTACTCATAGTTTTTTCTACTTCTATTCACAGGAAACATTTTCCTCCCATTCCTATGTTTCGTTTTTTGTTTTCATTTTATTCTGACAGGCAGGTAACCTGTTGGAAAAAAACAGTTCCACTTCAGCTCAAAGTTTTCTGTTTCTAATCATATGCATCTTTCTTACCCAGAAACCTCAGAATTTCCTCAGTCACTTTTCTGCAATCGTAGATTTTTCCACAACCGAGGCAATTGGCCACTTTCCTCTCCAAATTAGCTGCCGTGGGAAGCTGCTGGTCTATTTGAGATGGGTTTTGCGATTTCTTCTTGCCCCCACTTTTTTTTTCGGTTCTTTTTTCCTTTGCTGCTCCTTTCCCTTTCCCTTTAAAACAAAACGTCATAACAAATACATCCATTGGACACATTCTTGCAACCAGGAAAAAAACTATTGAGTGAAAAAAATCAGAAAATTGAAACATACATCCACAAAAAAATATGTTAAATCCCTAGCAAATGCGAAAAAGAGAAAGAAAGGAAAATTCCCCAAGTCTTGGATCAATTTTTTCCCCCAATTACCTGGCTTTCCACCACCTTCTGCCTGCAATCTGTCCAGTGCTTGACTGACATAGTTTCCCGAATTCAGACTGCGGCCCACCTGAATTTCAGAATGCCACTATTATTATCACCATCATTTTATCTTCAACAGAACCGAAAACAGCCCCATTAAAAATATCGCACCAGAAAGCGTTTCTATCCCTCAACTTCTTCTTGCACTTCTTGGGAAACGGACAACTTTTTTTTCCCATGATTTTTTTTCTATCGATTGCTTCCAACTGGAAACATGCATGCATAAGTAGAAAAAAAAACGGAGAAAAATGCACAGACAATTGTACAACCTCCATCCCCAAAACGACCAACTCGCCTGAGGTGCAGCAGGGAGTTTGGGCGGAGGTGTAGTCTTTGTGTTTTTTCTTCCTTTCTGTTTGCCATCCTGCCTACGATCTGCTGCAGTAGACGATGGGGGTCTTTCCTGAGAGCCACCTGGAAAACAATCAACAGCACTGCTTGTAAACTACTGATCCCAAGAGGCTGGCATGTCTGCCATTACTCTTTTTGGCAGCAAATAAATTCGATCTGCCATAGTGAAAGGGCTTACTTGGGGGTCGGCCAGACGCTTGAGGTGGGGGAGGTGAGGGGGGGGTGGATTCTTGTTGCCAATCTTGGGATTCCACCCTCGCCTTGTGCTCCAGAAACTTGTACACCAGGGATTTCACAGCTGCATCCCCGTTCATGAAATTCTGAACCCAACCATGAGAAAAACAGTTTCAAATGGATTCCCCATGAATGCCTTGCATACAACAGAAGCACCACCGAAAAAAGGCATGTTGAAAATGCAAATCTTCCAACACCAAACCCACACTGCAACACATGCCCACCCACCATGATAATATCGTCGACTTCTTGTCTGCTGTTGGTGGCGTCGATAGCGCCTACTATCGACCCAGCGACGTCCAGATCCCATCCGTCCAGTACTTTCGTCAGTTCAGACGCCAGCCAACTGCCGTCGTGTTCCATTGCAGTGAGGACCAAGCAAACAGGATATACACCTCACCAAACTATTTCTGCTCCAGAAAAAAAGTTTCCTGCAGGGAGTTTCCCCCAACCTTCAAGTCAATTGGTGTGTGTGGTTGTGCAGCCTTTCAGCCAAAAGAGAAAAGGAACCCACCAAGAAGGCATATCATTACTCATATATCCATTTCGTAATGCTCGAAAAAAAGTGGGAAATTCTCTGCGAACCCTGGCAGTTCTACGTTTGCTTTTGGTGGCTACGGAAATCTTGTCTTCGTTTTTTTTTCGCGTTTCTCGCCGCGATTTTTATTGGAGAGGGGTGTTGAAAGTTTTCTCGCTCGTGCTGGTTCTGGAGTGAATGGTCGAGGGGCGGGCGGGCGTGTCCCAGTCAAAAACACACAATATATTCGTGGTAGAAGTTTTTCCTGCTGAAACCCTGCAGCACTTTTTGTTTGCACGAGGTGGACGCGCGCGAGGATGAAGAAGATCGGGGGCCGAATAGGCAAACTCCGTCGAAATGGAAAAAGCCTCCCCTCCGATTCCACCAAACTCTCAACCTTTCCCCACTTTATTGCGCACTCCGGGATCCCGGAAGCCGCGGACTCGTTGGCTTACGAACCCATTCAGAGATTGCTCGCCGTCGGGACGAGCGACGGTCGAATAAAAGTCCTGGGCCAGCATGGCGTGGAAAAACTGCTGCAAAGCGAAACGCCCGAGGGTTCGCGACAAATTCTCTTTCTCACAAATCGGGGAACCGTCGTTAGGGTTGAAAACAGCGGGGGGCTCGAGGTGTGGAGCGTGACTGGTGGAAATCTCGTTTGCCAAGTGCACGTCCCGAGCGATGCGGTGTATTGCGTTTGCTCCGTCCCAGGAGAGCCATATTTGATGCTGGGGTGCCGCTCTGGTGATCTCAGAGTGTGTTGCTTGGTTGATTCGAACGGGGGCCCCACCACGGAGGGCCGAGAAGTGAAAGGGGCCAGGCTGTTGAACTACAGAGTGCCTTGTGGCTCCCTGGAAGCCGATGGAGAATTGAAGTCCTGTTCTGTTTGTATGTCTCATGCTGGGCCAATAGCATTGACCTTGCATTCAGCATCAGGGGTGGCATTATGGAACATCAGACATCAAAAACTGGTTCTCCGAATTTCCCGAGATTCCCATCCAGAGCTGGAATCATGTGGGGGGGTCTCGGCCACTTGTTGGGCGGGGCATATCTATGGACCTGACTACCTGGCAACAGGCCACGACTCTGGAGATATTTTCATTTGGAAGTTACCAGGGGGTCTGACTGGAGGGGTTCAGGCCGTGCCAGAAATGATCCATCACTGTAAAGTGGCCCCACCGGGTAGTCAAGCTAGCAAGATCCTAGGGTTGAGTTATGTGTCTGGCGAATCGGATGCCCTCTTGGTGATGGGTGGGCAGTGCATCGAAGAGCCGGACACTCTAACAAGGCTGCATATCCCCTATCCGGGGACTGACAATGAAGAGGTGTCCACCAGCTATGGTGGCGACAGTTTGCCCTGGTTTGGGACGGTGTATGGCTATGCGATGGTCCCCCCGAATGGCTCCCTGGAGGAGTATGAGGATCCGGTCGCTGCCCTAGTTCTAACAGAGGGTGGGAAATTGACACTACATGATTTCGACACCCAGAATCCCATTCCGTTCAGTTTGCCGTTCCAGAGCAGCACATCGATCACCGCCAGTCATATTCTGACTGTGGGAAATGACGGAGCTGGGTTGGCGAGGGAAATCAAGCAGGAGGGTGGGGAGCTTTGGAAAGGCTCCGAGGAGTTTGGTGGAATGGAGGATCCATTGTACAAATGGGTGCTGTCTGGTGGGGAGGCCCCGAATGCGGAGCATAGCAGAGGAGGCAGATCTCTGTTTTACTTCTCCGGTCATGACGATGGTGCAGTGAGGGTGTGGGAGCTGATGGGTGAAACCCCTCGATGGATAGACACCGCCCCTGGTATGGATGTGTTGGCTGCAATGACTGGGTTCAAGGGGGTACGTGTCATTTCGGTGGGCGGATGCGGAGAGATTTTGGCTGTTGGGTACGAAAAGGGTGATGTACGAGTGTTCCGGTATTCCTCCCACCCATTGGCCGTCGAAACAAGGGAAATAACGGGGGTGGATCGCTCACCAGAAATCGTTCACATATCTCAGCCAGAGGGCTACCAGTTGGTGCTTCAGGTTAGGGTGCATGGTGCGGATATTCGTTCCCTGGCATTTGATTTACAGACATCGTTGCTGGCTGTTGGAGACCAGAGTGGATCGGTGTCAGTCATCGACCTCAGTTCTCCGAGCATTAATTTCTTCGAAAGCCTCTCATCGAATGCTATCCATGGGCTGATGTTTAGCCTGCTGGAGGGTGCGAAAGGCGAAACTGAGAAGCCTGGCCTTTACATTGTGTCTGAGGATTCATGCATCACAGTGGTGGATGGGGAAACGGGCAAACATTTAGGTGGCAATGATGGATGGTTGAAACCAAAGCGTCCGAGTTCAACGCTTGGAATTGCATTGCTGGATTCATTGGGGCATCCGGTCGAAAATGGATCGACACCAGCGGCTGAGATTCCATGGTTACCAGAGACAACTTGGGGAAGGAGCCCTGCGCCTGCAGGGTCAGACAAGTCTGAGGAGGTGGCAGAGAAGCCAGAGGTAGTTGAATGCGGAATACCACAGCCCATCGGGGTTCAAGGAGATTTGACCGTGGATGCTCCCTGTTCTGCTTCAGATGCTGCTGAAAGTGGTTCACCAAATGCGCTGTGTTTGGAGCCGGTGGAGTCGGTTTTGTCGGATGATTTCAGAGCTGAAAGCCCTGACATGTTTGAGGTCCGGGAGGAAGACACTGACGACACCGTGAAAAAAGGCAGGATGCTGGGGAAAATTAAAGTGGGGAAATGGACGATGGGGAAAAAGAAGTGCAACAAGAGTGTGGAATCGCTGTCGTCAGCCACGAGCAGTCCATCCAAAATGGAAGAAGCTATGGTGGTCGATCGAATGGGGAGTGAGAGTGGTTCGCTGGGATTGGGTGAGGGAAGCAGCCAATCAGATACCTTTGTTTTGACGATGACTGACCAGTTTATACGCATCTACTCACCCGAATCTGTTGCAAACGGGGACCGATCGGTGTTGCATAAAGTGACATTGTCAAGCCCCGCAATCTTTGCAGCTCCATTCAGACATCCGACATTGCCAGCTGCTGGAGTTGTAGTGATTTCCGAAAATTACAGGGTGCATGTATTTTCTTTGCCCAGTTTGGATCCTGTGGAAGATATTCCCATGGAGGAAATAATCGGCTGGTCGTTGAACAGGAATTCGGATGATAGTGACATGGGGGGCCCAAGAACTGTCACTGCTGGCTGGCATGGGGATGTGGTGATCTGTGGTGAACTTGGCGAGATGATGAGGTTTGGTTTATTGGAGGGATGCTCAAACTTGAAATCACCCAGGGGGGTGTATGACTGGGAGGTGGCCTCGGCGGCTTACTCCGCGAGGAAGGCTGCCCTACAGAAAACGATAGCAGTGCCTGGAGCTGGGGGAATCGGTGTGGGTATCAAGAAAGGGTTTGGTGCCTTTTTGGACGTGGCACGGAAAGCTAGGGACGAATTTGACAAGACGATGAAGTTTCACCCCTCGAGAGCACCACCTCCAGCGCCAGATTTGCACACTCTCTTCCATAGAGGGGAGGTCCAGATTGCCTCCACTGTTGGTACATCGAATCCCATTTCACCCAGTGCTCGTGTGGACAGCAGCACTGAAGGAGCAGACCCGAGGAAGAGTGGAGGCCATGTAGATGAATCGGACAAGTCTAAATTATCCCCGAAAGCTGCTAGGGAGCAATTGCTTGCAGGGGCAAAGCTGCAACCGAACGAAGACCCCAAAGTTAGGACGGCAGATCAGATAAGGGAAGCATACGGAATGAAGCCAAGGAATGCAAATGCGAAAGCTGAAAGGGTCGGTGGAATCATGGCTGAGAATTTGGACAAAATGAAGGAAAGGGGGGAGAGGTTGAAAGGTTTGGACGACAAGACGGCAGTAATGACTAACGAGGCTGCGAATTTTGCAGATCTAGCGAAACAATTGGCGGATCAACAAAAGAACAGGAAATGGTGGCAAATGTGAAAGAGCTTGAAAATCGCTCTTTGTGTTGAACAGTCATTGGGGTTGTCGAGGGACTGCATGGGCTGGGGATTTTGTTCGGGGAATGGTTTTGAGGACATATAGGTTGGGTTGTAGTTGTATAATTATCGTTAGGTGGACGTTGAGGGCAAGTGACGAGGGGAGTGCAAAATATCTCCATTTTGAAATTTCCTTTTTTTGTGTACAGCGCTTTTTCCCAATTGGGAGCAAGGAAAGCAAGCCACAAACTCGGAGTTGATAGAAACTTCCTAACGCCTCCTGAAATTGCACACCACCGAAATTGATAGAGAAACCTGCACCCCCCTGAGAAAGCTGTACAGAATTCTACAGATGTACCTTCAGCTTGCTCCTCGTCATTTGTTTTATCCAAATTGATGGGGAGTCTGACTAATCCATTTTCGTTTTTGGAAACCATGGAAAGCATGTTTCGAGTCTGGCATAACAGAAAGAAGACAAAAAAAAAGGAACATGAAATTGCAGTGGTGTTGATAATTGGTGTTAGACGGAGGTTGGATTTACCAGGTCAGGTGGCATTGCATGGTCATAAAGGGAGTTGGATTAACTGTGGTTGGCTTGAGCAATAACCCATTGATGAGAGTGGGATTGTGGAAGGATTGCTTGTTGTTTGAAGCATCTTCTGCAGTTTTCAGCAAGTGGAGAGGAGAAGTCGAAAAAAAAGCAGCCGTTAACGCTCCCCAAATCCAATCTTTCCAACTGAAATTGACGTACATGTTTTTATTCATCGAACCGCACCTCGTCGTCTCCCAACCTTCTGTTTTCGCCCCATCCTTTTTTTGGTCACGGCGCCGTTTGTTTCCTAGAGTGGTAGTCGAAGGTATCGTCTGCTTCCATCAAAACAGAGCGAACCTAGAAACGCATCGACGCAGTCGACGGCCGCATCGAGATGCCACGCGGTAGAACTCTGGATCTCACCCTTCCCAAGGGAAAGAAACCAGCGCAGAAAGACGTACGAAGTAAAATCAGGGAGTTCTGGAAGCGGGAATGGGAAAATGAGCGAAATAGAGCCGTGAATTTGGTGAGTTGCCAGGCCAAGGGTGTGAAAAACTCCTCCTGTGATTTTGTTGATATTTTTTTACTTGGAGGAGGGCACCATTTTTTTAGATGGTGTTTTCTTACAGACAGGCAGACAAATTGTGGAATTGTTTTTATGACTTTTGAAGTGAATTCATGTTTGCTGTGGAAGATGGGAGGGAAGTGCAACATTTGGATGTGATTCCCAACACTTTGTTTTATTGGGGAAAATTAGTCGAATAAACATAATTTAATGGTTGGGGGGAAAAAAATACTCTTGGCTTTTTGACCGGAAAGAGGCTATGCTCAGAACATTCCAATATTATACAACATAGGCAATAAGTTTTGCAATAAATCATTGAAACAAAAGCAGAGCTAGCTGACCAACGACATCAGTGCTAGAAAATTTTCGGAACTTTTTCCCAAGCAGTCCAACATGTAGATGTAGGTACATTGCGGTGTAAAATTGTTTTGAAAGTGTTTTTTCTGTGTGTGTGTGTGTGTGTTTGACCAGAACTTGTTGAAAGCTTTGGGGATGTTTGCTGGTGCCGTGGTGGCTTTCCGAACAATCGGAGAGGCTGTGTTCATGTAGCGTTCGATCGGGGATTTGGGTTTTCGGGTTGTATTTTTTTCTTTCTACAAATGCTTTTGACGCTGGGATTCTGGGGAGAGGAAAATAGCTGGGATTGGATGGACACTCTTTTACTAATTTTTTTTCTTGCATAATAGGTTTGCGGGTGGCTCAAGAAAATATGATTTAGGTCTCATCTCTGTTTTCAGGTGAAATTATTGTGCTGGGCTGGTATTGTCTCGCTTGGGTTTTGGTAAGCAGAAATAGAGTGTTGAATTTAAAGGTCAACACTCGATTCTGGTAGAACAGACAGTGTCGTGTGCCCTCTATTTCTGCTTCTTGGGGGGAGGTGAAAGATCTAGGGAAGATTGGCTTTGCATCACTGATGCAAAGTGAATATAAATCCCTCCATGTAGTCCCTTTTTTTTGTCCTGTATCAAAAAGTGACACAAAGAAATCAGCTCGGCAGCTCTAATTAAGTGTCGATTTTGCCAATGTTGCAGTCTCCACGGAGATGAGAAAAGCTTCTTTTCTTTCCAAGTTGGAAGGCAACCCTTCCCTGACAACACTATTTACAAGGTGCTTTGAACACCGAAACCAGGCAGGTCCGACTTGAGTTTTGCCCCCTCTTGTGTAACACTGATCTGCAGCTGTGGCACACTGTTCATTTGATCACGACACAACGAGTATGCCAGGGAACAAACCCATCAGTGCATGATTCGTTGAAACAAAGCTGGGCCCCATTGTGAGGAATCTGGTTCTCTCTTGACAACTGATGCTGGACCCATGATTTTTGAGCTCAATTTGTTTTGTTGCTCTGTACTGTATCGACAGATCAGTGTGAAGGGATGCCACAAGAACAAAAATAGATGTGTATTCTAAGTATGACATAGGGGGTGTTTAAGAAACTGGCAGTTGGCATGGCCGAGATACAAGGGTTGTTGAATCAAGGAACGATCATTTTTTAACGTGACCTACAGATGACCGGTATGAATAACCCAGACTGGGTGTACATGAATGACATAAAGACAACAAATGGAAGAATTGATAGGGGTTGGTGAAGGTTTGACAGAGGGGTAGTTGCAGAGGGTCTGTTTCCCTGTGCAAGCTAGGTCAGACCCTGCACAGACCTGTGGAACACAAGGTTTGCAAATCTTTCTCAACATTAGGATTTCTGGGTTTCTGGGTTTTTGTTCCCCCCTTCAGCCGAGCACAACTGCGGTTCAAAAAGCTCAAATACTATTGCACCTCTACCACATGTACTGGTCACCTCTTAGCCAAACCAATCCATCTAATATCTCCTGAGAAACCTTCCCTTCCCACTCAGAGGACACCTTGGGGCTGCATCCCTCATAACGGTTCAAGACATCTTGGTGGACAAAAAACAACACATGCGGATTCTCGATCTCTGTTGTACAACCTGCTTGCTCAGCATCTGATTCAGTAGCCAGCACAGGAACGCTAGCAGCCACAGCTTTGCATGTCTTGCTGCTGGGGTCAACTATTATCAAACGACAGTGATCAGGGAAAAGTCACATGGAGTCGAACCTTTCGTGTGGTTGTAGTATCCCATACCAAATCGTTCCATGGCAGGCCAAGCAGGCATGGGAAGGCAATGTCCATAGTCAAGGCAAGATTGAAGTAGAATCAACCTCAAGTTCCCTAGAAAGGAAAAGGAAACAAACCACCACAACTATTTTTCCTTCAGTGCACACTAAACCGGTACAAAATAGATTGGGATAGTTTTTCCAAGGTTAAATTGAATGCAATTGAGACATTCCAGCTAAATTTTTCAAATCTGATCTCTTCATTAAGCAGATTCAGATGTAAACCAAAAACACCAAAAAAGGAGTGTCCCAAAACAGTTTGTACCTCTGGGTTAGGAAACAGACTTGTGAACCCACCAGCCGCCTTCACCGCAGTATCGACGTCCCTTACCCAGACGTCACGATAATCGTCAAGACGTCGCCGCCACTCTTTTGTTAACCAATATCCAAACCCTGGGCAGTTTTTTGCAGTTATATCGTTCAATAGCTCCAGCTCGCCGGGAAAGTATTCCCAGGCCGAGACCCACATCGCAGTACCTCGATACATACTCAGCAACACGGCATCCCCTGGCTTCAACTGCAAAAGGCGCTGGGACAGACGTCCCGCCGTCCAACCGCACCCCAAACCTTTCGTGACGAAATTGTGTAAAGTGTCAACAGTTCCAGCCCAGTTTTCTCCAAAAGGTCTTGGCACCTGCCAATAGTCGAAGCACACCACCTCAGCTTTGCCCCCAGGATGCAGATTGGCTCCGACGTTCGTGCGAGACTTGATAAACCGTTTCTTCGTCAGCAGATCACACGTCAAGGCCTTGAGTTTGGTGCACGTTTGAGCAACCCTGCAAAGGTCGTCGCCATCGAGGCGCCCGAAAATTTTTGACGCGAGGCCTTCCTCACTCTCGAACAGCTTTTGCAACATTTTTTTCCGTTCGGCGCGAATCTGTTGTGACGAACGTTTAGTCCAGCGCACAGGGGCTTAAGTGGGAGAACGATGTCCCTGATATGGACATCATTGGACATGGTCTGAAGAATAGCGGGATTTCAAGTCCCACTATTTCCGTACAGTTGTTCGAAGAACATGGTCAGGCATACGCAGCTACGCTAACGCCACCTCAGCGAGCAAGATCGACTTAGTCATACTCAAAAAGTCGCGCGACTGTGGTCACCAACCCCCAAGAAAGAGCTGGGGGCTCGCCGCTGCCGTCGTTTCGACAACCCGACGCAGGACGGAAGACGAACGCGACTCGCGACAGCTGCGCGCGGAACGATGCGATGTGTCATGTAGAACTGGTCTGTCATGCTGCTGTGAAAATAGCGTTCGTGAATTGGACCACCCCCGAGAAATTCCAATTCACGTTACGCTATTTGCACTGTCGTACGTGAAATAGCGGGGAAATAGCGGGATTACAGTTCCATCAGACCATGTCCATTGTATGATTCGAGTGTGGTGGTCTGGGATTCGAACCCCAAATGACCAGCGCACCACCCATGCCTTTCGGGCTCGGCCAAGAATGTGTGAAGCCCAAAAGGCGACCAAAAACTACGCAAGAAGGTACGTGATTTTTTGGGGAGGGTATCGCCCACGGTCAGTTAAGGGGTGGGGATCAAGATCCCATCAAATATTTGTTCTTGGTGTTGCTTCAGTCTTGTGTATCAAGGTACTGTACTCGAAAGAAAAAAATGTACCTACTCAATAATACGATAGCGATCTCTCGGTCCACTCAGCATGTATAATCTCAAGGCCACCCCCAAACACACACAATAACATATTGCTTGAACGATTTAAATCGATGTAACAAGTGCCATTCTTGGCAGGACCCCCCCCCCTCCCAAAAACACCCCTCCAATCAGTGAGGTGGAACCCTTTTTTCCACCCCCAGGATCCACCATTGCCAAAAAAGTCTGGCAGTAATGTTAACCAGGGGTTCCAGCCCTTCCCCGCATTCAAACCTTGTGATTTTCTTTTTCTTGCTCAATCTGGGCAGTAGAAATCCTTGTGGCACCCTTTGCCCTTTCCCAAAATATTCGATCTACTTTTCGCTCCAAAAACCGCTTGACACTTTTTTCTTGTTTCTCTTTCTATTCCAAAAAACCAACCTGCCACATCGTAAACCAACATATGAATAAAACCCAATAGTAGAAAACTTAGTTACCCAAAATACCAATTGCCTTCCAAACAAACACATCTCATTCACGGAAGGATAAACGGAAATGGAAACTAGGTTTTGACTCCGCCGAGAAAAGAAACGGCAAATCATATCCCTGCACAAGCTGGCCACATTTGCTTGTGAAATTGTCACTCCTCTTTCACCTTATTAGACCCAGAGATTGTCACTTCAACAACCCGATACAAATCAGCCCTGAATATCTTGTCAATATATTCTTGTTTGCAGTGCCACCCAGACTCAAGGTCACCAACTCCAAACACAGCAAATTAAAAAAAAAAAAAGCGCCAATAAAAAACAACTGCAAACGAGCCGGAGGAAGGGAGGAAAAACATAAAACCAAATGAAAAGGGGGATATTGAAATCCATTTCCCTTCATATGTTTCTCATTAGCTTTTTTTTTGGTTTTTTCCTGACAGATATTTGTTCTTTACAAGCAAGATAAAACGGGGTAACAGATCCCTGTTAAAAAGTTGGAAAAAAAATCAACCCAAAAATTGTCCAGAACGTATATTCTCGTCCCCCCTCCCCCAAATCAAAACAATGTCAAAAAACACTCCATACCCACAAACGAATAGCAAAGATTGCTGGCTGATTAATCCTGTCTATTGGTCGCCACACACTCCAATGACTCAGCGTACAAAAAACACACACAGATAAAACACACTCAAACACACACATCGAGAAACTCACATGCCAGTCCATCGACCAAAAACGACATTCTTTTTTGTTCCATTTCCCTTTGCTCAATGTTTTTTTTGCGTTTTTTTTTTCCTCCAGTCTTTTCTTCATAGGGGGCTGGGATTTCAGTAACGAAATGAATGGATGGCTGAGAAAAACGGCACATCCTCGATCTTTCCACATTAGTCACCCCACCCCGAATATTGCCCATGCCAACACTTTTCAACAAAACTAAACCCTACTGTCCCCCATTGCGATTGACCCTTTATTTCTCCCTTCGAGAACAAAGGGCAAAACTTTTTTTTTCTTCTTCTTTTCCAAAAAAGAGCATGAAATAGTGCTTCCAGAATGCGACTGGCCCCAAACCACCTTTCCAAATATATGAGAAAAAGACGAGAAACCCCAACAGTAAAAGAAAAAAACATTTTGGTAATGACATCCATCCCACTGAATGTTCCATCTTTTCAACGCCAACCCAAAACCAGACCCCTAGAGTTTGATTACCTCAAACTCGATCAATAATGCCTGGAGCAAAAATAACACGTAGAGGCCAAACATGGTAAATCCCATGATTTTAGTCATTCTCCATTTGGACAAAGCGATTGTGACGATCACCGCAATCAACATTACGAACAGCACAAACACTGAGTACAGCAGTGAGTCTGACTTCACCACGACGGCGTCCCCCCCATTCACAATGCTGTACAGCAACCACGGGAAGGGCAAACCGATGCAAATGTCGAAAATGTTGCTGCCGATGGAGCTGGAAACAGCCATGTCGCCTTGACCTTGTCTAGCAACGATAACCGAGGTGAGAAGATCTGGCACTGAAGTCCCCGCAGCCAGGAAAGTCAACCCCATGACTACATCGGGGATTCCAAGGGTGTAACCAATCGTGGTAGCCCACCACACCATCAGGTAAGAAAACACTCCAATCCACATGATCGACAGGAGAAACGACACTGGGAACCATTTCTTGTACTGGGGCTTGCGTGCATCCGGGATGGTAAACACCAACGCGAACAGCAACGGGAAAGAGATGATATAGAAAACACGCGGGAAAAACTCCTTGGGGAAAGACAGGTCCAGCCCTTCTTCTTCTTCCTCTTCCATGTTGGATTTGGGGTCGTTCTGGCCGTTGGCTGGGGGGTCTGCTGGGGGTTCGTTGTCATCCACACCTCGAGGCCGGATACCAGTGGGGGTGCCACTTTCCTGATCAAAAAGTGGCTCACTCAGATCTTCGTTGTGGTCTTGGCGAGCACGCTGTAGTGTGAATTAGTCAGAATCAGAACAGAGCGAAGACATTGGAATTCGTACGAGGCGTACTCAGTACTGTCCCCATCACTACAAAAGACCTGGATTTGGTGTGGTGAGAACTTTGTGTTGCAAACACTTCACAAAGTATGACATAAACATTATTAGATATTCGAGTCGTTCTGCTCTGGACCAATTTTTCCCCATCGAGAAAGGCAGATAGTTGGGCCCAGCGCAATCAAACTTATCGATATTGACAGTAGAAATGAGGAATATTTTTTTCTGTGCAAACACCCGCGCCACCTCGACTTCAACAAATAAAACTCGTGGATGTGTGGAAAAAAAAATAGAAACAATTTAATTGAAAGCTCAAAAGCAACAAATATGAAAACAGCCACGATGAGAAAAATATCTCACTTTAGGGAAATTGGAATCCGCGTAAATACAGCAGTCCGAAGCAGATTATCCAATCATATTGAAGTCATGGAAATTGCAAACATTCCCAGAAACTCAGCGTGTGTGTGAGGTGAACATACAAAGTCATGAAAAAAAAACTCGGCATATCCACCAGTGAACAAAAATGAGCAAAACATATTGATTGATATGATTGTTCAAATTAGTAGATGTCCTTGGGGAAACAGCATAAGAAAAATAGATATCATGGATTCCAATGGAGAGAAAATAAAACGTTAGTGGTACCTCTTCTGGGTGAAGGGCATTCTCCACAATTTTGGCCTGGAAAGAGAGGTTCTTATCCAACTTGCGGTCGGATGGACCTCCCTCCTTAGGCTTTGGCTTTTCCTTGACTTTGAAAGCATCTACCGCACCAGCAGCAGCTGCTTCCTGTTTTAATTTTTGGAACCTGGAGTACCAACACAAAAAAGAGTTTGTGGAGGGAAAAAGAGATGATCTTCTCTTTTACGTGTTGAATCTATTATGGAATTCTGGTCACAGATAGATTCCAAATTAATAGGTGTCTTTTCCCAATTTTCACCGACAGAAGGCAGAGATTGTTAATGTCAAAGAATTGAGGACGAGAAACCTGATCTTTCTGTTCCATGGAAAATATTCTCACAAGCGCATCAAACAGAGGGAAAAATCCACAGCATCAAGAATTCCAGATCTATTTCAACCCTTTTTCACATCAAACTGTTTGCAGGAAGAGATGACCTCTTTCAAAAGGACCCAGCTGACTATAAGTTTCAAAGACAAAACATACAATGGGGGGCTCCGTCAAAATTCTCAATGAATGTTCAGACAATTTACCTGTTGTCCATGAGGACAGCTCTTCCCAAAGATTTGAAAGTCGTTTTTCCAACCTCCCTCTCGATTATTAGCTTTTGCTTCTCAGCATGTGCCATAGCTGAGAAAATCGAAACTTTCCAAAGGGTTCGAGCCCGAAGAAAACCTCCAGCAGCAGTCTTCACCGGCAAAAATAAAATAAAATAAAAATTATTGCTCGGCACACACCATCAGACACGACCAGAAAAAAGCAAATATTTAGGAAAAAGCAAATAGTAACAACGATTGAAAAAAATGGATGTTTTGTTAAGAAAACGACACATCAATCAGCTGCTGTCGAGGTGGCTCATGGAATCCTCGCGAAACGTTCCACATCATACTGGAAAAGATACGCCAGGTGCCGCTTCTTGACACCTCTTTTTTGTTCGTTTGGTTTCCAAGTTCACCAACGTCTTGTTTTGGCTTTTTTTCTAAGATTCGACCGAACGCCAGCCAAAAAAGGGCTTTTTCCCAGCAGAAATACTCCACATTCTTGAGTACTCCACATTCTTGAGTACGTTAAAATCACATACCTTGATGAGTGCTTCTTCTGCCTCTTCGTTTTCTGGCGGCTTAATAACCCCCATTGCCACCAGCTTGTTCGACACCCACTTTCGCACGGTCTCATTAAAAGCCATAAAGGAAACGTAAGCAACATAAATTGCCAGCAAAACAATAGCTTCCCAAAACTCGATCTTTTCGTCAGAAAACTCCCAGGCCAAAACCCCCAAACCAATCGAGTAAAAAGTGACATCCCTGGTGAGCGGCCACCATGTCAAAGTCAGCACTTCCTGCACAGAATGAATGAGAAAAAACAAGAATCATACATCGGGATGCGAAGACATGGTCTTTTGGGAAAAAAAAGAGAATTGAACAGGAAAAAACCATGTCAATGAGCAACAGCGGGGGGTTGTTCCCAATCAAGGGCGAAAGTGGTTGAAATTTGATTGCCCCAATTGGAAATTTGGGTGTTTTTTTACTGATTTAAAAAACGGAGAGGCTGCATGGGGGTTTTGGTCTTGATGCTGAACATACGAATAAACTGAGCAACATAGGTATAACCCATAACCCCATCCATTTGTATTTTGTATGAATTGCTTCATACTCTATAAGTCTCAACTTATAGCTTCTTTTGGGGGGGTTGGGTAGGGGAGAGTCAATATTGACCCACTTCTTGAAGCTTTGGCCGTCCACAGTCGGATTGAATTCGACTCAAGGACAACTGTGTTTGTTGTTCTCAGGAAAACCAAAAATTCAAAAAATTCAAAAAATCGAAGCACGTGCTGAGGGATGGCTCTCACCTTCGAAAACAAGGAGCACATTCCAATGACAAAAAGGACATTAAAAACGGCTGAACCCACGACGGTTCCGAAACCGACGCTGGAATCGGTGAACACACCTGCAACACCCCAAACCGATGTTAGAGCCACTGAGGCAACCGAAGCGTGTGCGCTCATGTTGAGGTCGACAACAGAATACTGCACATATGTTTTTACAGATTCTCACCAATCAAGGATGTGGCAAGTTCAGGGGCAGAGCCTCCGGCCGCCATAAAAGTTGCTCCGGCAACATCGTCCTTTATTTTCAAAGAGTGGATGATGACCTGACAAGAGCCGCCACAAAAACAAATCACGTAAAGGTCCACAACCCAACACATATTCAAGATTTTTTCGGCCATGATTTTTCACCCAGTACAATATTTCACCACAAGAACGCTCTGTACCTCCAAAGCAGGCACGAAAAATTCATCGCACACAATAGCAAGAGCCAAGAACATGTACATCATCCCAAGAAAATGCAGAATCACAGCTCCTGAAAAAACAAGAAGAAGAAATAAGCTTGCTCAGCCTCCCTCCAACAAATTGCTGCATTGCATTTAGGAACCATCTTAGTTTTATTTTCTCTTTTTTTTTTGCCAACTGTTTTGGAAAGCAGAAAGCAGACGATTTATAGCTTTTTTTTTGCCCGGGGGAAAAGGGGGTCGCATATCTCCATACTGTGGAGTCCATAGTTCAATCCCAATTTTTCAATTCCCCTGGAAATTATGTTTTGACAAAAAAACTCACTAAAAGCCCCCCTCCCCTCCCCAAAGCCTGGTTTTACCCACTGGCAAAAGACAGAAGCATCTTTCTTTCACTGAACTCAGGTGGACTGGCATGCTACAACTTTGACAAGAACAAGCACAAATTCCCGATGCCCAATGCTCCCAACAGTACCTTTCTATGATTTAATGTTGTCAAAGGTGAACCAAACAAGTACGTGCTGCTGATGAATCAATCCAGCAGAAAATTGTTACGTTCATCCTGACAGAACCTTTCTCACGTGGTCGTTGGACCCTTACCTCTTTTCCGCTGTTTCTGTGAAAACAAATCTGGTGGATAATCATCAAGTGGGGTACGATTCTCTTCTTCTGCTTCTTTCAGCAATTTTCGGGAGTAGGATGCATCATCAACTGAATCATTTACTCTTATGTCTAAAAAAGAAAGAAAAAAAACCTTCAACAAATCCATCATTTTGAAGCATAACGGCTAAATCAGAATAAGCGTGGCCTTTGAATACGGTTTCCAGGGGGTGGAATAGCTCCAAAGATTACTGGCTAAAAAAGAACCACTGTCTGATCAATAAAAAGGCGTTGTGGAAACTATCAATGCAGTTTGGAAAAAAACCCTTCTTTTGTTCGCAATGCACCCCTGAGATTGCTCAATACCTGCAAAGAGAATATATGCAAGTCCCACGACCAACATTACCGACAGGACAACATAGCGGACTTTCGATTTCCTCTGCAAAAAAAAAAAACAGGAAAACTTCACATAATATCCATTCAGCATGAAATGATTTTTCCCCTCCCTGTTTTCCTCTGCTGCATTACGTAATGTGATGACTGGCAAAATTCTGATGGAATCAAGGTAGATTCTTGACACGCAAAATTAGACAGTGGCGGCCCTTTCTTTTGATTGACAGTTACATTGCCAGATGCTCGAAAAGCTGCGCTGCTACAACTCACTGCTGCGGGACTTTTCAAAACGAGCAGCACGACGTGGGCGCAGCGAATTCTTTCCCGCACAGGATAATTGGCGTCGGAGGAAGGGAATTATAAGGTAAAACGCCCGGCCACTTACCTTCACGGAGTGCTGCCAGGCAGCCCTTTCTTTCCCCATTTTTTCTTCTGCTGAGACAAACAGATCAGCAGTTTTCGTAAGTCGACTAGCGAGAGCACCGGTTCGGCCAGGCTGCAAACGTCCGACGGGTCTTCCGCTTCAGGAAGCCACGGCGAAATGTATCGTCCTGGGTGGCGGGACAAGGGGACGAAAGCTTTGAGTCGTGTCAACGAGGAATTTTTGGATTATGATTGGAGTCGGCCTGTGGCCCAAGCGCTTAGTAGTACAAGTCAAGTCACAGACGCGTCGGACATGGAGGCCCAGTACTTTGAAACGCGACTTCAAGTGCTCCGTCCAAAGTCCGAGAGTGTTTTGACCCTTCAGGCCAACTCACCCAGCTGGTGGTAGACACTCCTTCCGACACGTAATAGGGCTTCTCTGTCGATCGACTGATATTTTTCCGCCTAGGGTCGGAGCAGACGCCCTCGCAGTGGTTGACGATGTCTCGGAAGATCGGATTGGCTGGGGCGGCAAATTCTCACGCCGTCCAATGTTCAACAAACCGCGATCCTTTCGATTGTCTCGTGGCCAACGCGGGCGAATGAAAAGCTGCCTATCTGACAATGATATTTCTAGGGGTTCCTGTCACACGTGCAAAAGGCCGCGGGCGGGGTGGACTCGGCGAATAAAAGACTGGCCATCCTCTCGATCAATCCTGCAATTCAGTCTCATTCTGCTCGATACAGTTTGTGTTATGTGTGGCGGCAAAGACGTCAGGCGGCATCTTCGCACGTACTCACGTTTATTTTTGTTTGTACTTGTGGCGGCTTGGCACTGGGGAGTGAGGTTGAATTTGGGAGGCAATCAAACATCTGTTTGCCTTCTGCAGCTGGAAATTGTCCAACGGCGTGCAATATGTGTCTGTGATACCGATTCCCATCCAGAACAAAATGTATGGTTTTAGTCTTCTCTTTGTTCGAGAGATGATTTCTTACAAAGATTTAAAAACGCTTGCTTCCCAACAATACAAGTTTCTCAAGGAGCAAGGCTTGAGTTTCGTTCGGTAGCATGCCTTCCGATATCAGAGAGCAGTTGAATCAAGTGAGCACACAAGGCACCCTCCCTTCTCTTGTGAAGGGAGGGTGTCCAACCAATCATGATCAATGGGAAAGATCGTACAGAGACAGCCGAAACTCATGAGAGAAAGCATTTGTTGGAGCGCGTAGCCAAAGAATTTCACGATTTTTGTACCAAAATGCTTCCAAGAGCCAGGAACTGGGAAGCCGTCCCAGCCGCTCAAATCTTTGACCCAAGATAGAGTGGCGAACTCTCCATTGGACGGCTCAGAATCAACCTGGTAGTTGTCAGTTTCTGTCCCGCACCCTTTTAAGGCAGTTTCATTCCGTCAGCAATCAACCCTTCCGTCCTTCTGAGAATCCGCTTGAGGATACAGACCTCCAGCTACCACCGTCTAACTAGAGTGCGAATCTGAACAATACACAATGGCGCAAGTAACCTTTTGGGCAACAGTGCTTTTGGCTTTGGTTGCTCTGGCCAAGTCACGTAAGTGCTTCTGTTCCTATCGAGCTCAGGGTCCTGCTGGCCGGTGTGCGGAATGGCTCGTTGATATTTCTTCGACTTGCAGAATCAGAAGGGCAATCCGATGTTCTGGAAGGCATCAAGCAATACCAAGACACGCTTCCCAAGCTTGAGATTTGGAACAACTTGGAAATTCAACCTATCAAGGTAAGCGACCGATTCCACAAGGGCAACAACTCGACGAAAGCGTCATGCTTCTGGCAAAAGAGCGTCAAAAAACTAATGTGTTGTCTTGTGTGTGCCTCCAGGTGTTGTGCAAAGAGCCCGAATTTTGCTTTTACTGCCCCTTAGCTATTTCGATTGCGAAACCGTTCTACATTCACCATGGCGTTCAAGAAAAGGCGACCTACGATCACGTCAACGAGGTAACCGTCGTCGCTTTCTCGAAACGTTTGACTCCATTTCTTTATTGCAGCTTGTTTTGATTGTGGCGCGCATGGTGTTTTCTTTTTGTAGGTCGGAGTGAAGTGCCTCCAATCGCTCCACGAATCGAAATTCGGCCATCTGCTGACGGCTTACGATAATATCGCCTTGTCCGTTCTTGACCCGCAAGGCGAAAGTGGCGAAAGCGGCGATTACTTCGGCGACTTGCAAAAGAAAGCCCAGAGCAAACTTTCGCTCGTGCAGTCACTCGTATGCGGAGACAAGGTAAGAAACGCATTTGGAATCCTTGCCCTGCAATTTCCGTCGTTTTGATCGATATCTTTGTTGGGGGCAAGGTTCAAGGGGGATTGTGGGTGTTTGCTTCGTTGCTTAAGCTGTGATACCTTCCTTTCATTCAGGTGGAAAAGACCAGACACGATTCCAGCCTTTGCGTCGATTGCACGCACGTGGACTCGAAAGCGTGTGCCAAACATGTGAAGAAACTCTGCGCCGAGGGCACCCGCCCAAAACAGTACAGAAGCCAAAAGCCCTCGTACAACTACAAAGCCAACTTCTTGTGGAGGAAACTTCTGGGAGAAACACCAGCCGTGTGCAAAGCTTACAAGACGCACTACATTTCGAAGGAAGCCAAACAACAAGCGTACGCTCTGGTGGCCACTGCTGTTGCCTCTCGATGCGAGGAAGAAAGACACTACCGCAAGTGCCCATACTATGCCTCCCACCCCCACGGCGGCCACAAGGAAAGCCATTACTATGAGCCAGAGCCAGCCTACGGATACGAGCCACAATACGAAGCAGAAAACGACTATGCCGCCCCCCAACAATATGGACATCATGGCTACCACCACGGACCCCAAATTGAGACGTTGGGCTATGGGCACGAAGAAAGCCACCCAACCTACGAACCTGAAGGATATTCCCCAGAGGTGAATGAAAAGCCCGAAATCGAAATCGTCGACGAGATGAAAGATGAGCCTGAGCCACCCTACAAACCAAGCTACGGGTACCAGGAGCCCAGCTACGAACCAAGCTACGGACACCGCACTTCTCGCTACGAGCCAAGCTACGGACATGAAGAGTACAAGTATGAAGAGCCTTCTTACGGATACGACAGTCGGGGCTACGGTTTCAGTCCCCACAACTATGGTCGTGGATCCGGATATGGCTACAATCAATACAACCGATACTAAGGTGCGGACTTGCATTCCCAAATGCCTTCTCAAGCACATTTTTTTGGATGGTGAGCATGGGGGATTGAAATTTTGTGTGTGTGTGCTCAAGGACTCGAGCCCAGCGAGTTCTGGTTTCCATCTTTGGGAACCGGACACGACAGAAAGAAAAGAAAGATGCAATCTGAGTTGATTTAAAAGTTGAAAATGTGCGAATGGAATCCAAGAAAAAAAAAAGGAACACCTTGCCAGCATCGTTGCACTGGACTGTGAGCCAAAAATTCCAATGATCAGTTCAACACCTTCATTACCTTCATTTCCTTACACACAATTTTCAGGATGCCTTCAACAGGTTCAGATCTCGGTTGGACCCATGGTTACACATTGGCGGCATGAAAGGTTCAATTTCACATACACCATTGCATCATCCGTTTCATTATTATCAAAAAACCACCAAACCACCACCTTTTCTCAGTTTCTTTGATACCCTTCAATCCTGTCAAAAATGAGTATGACGAAAAAACCCATCCAACAGCTTTTCATGAAACAAAATTCTTGGAGATAGAAACAGAAAAAAAAGCCTCCATCTCCCAGCAAATCACCTTTCAACAAAACGTTCATGTTCCCACAATCTCATAAATTTTTCAAAACAATGGAATTGGTCACACTCCAAGAGAATGTGACCAAAGCAACTCGCCTGTACTCACTCCATAAAAAAAAGGACACAAGGGAGTAGATGCACATATTCTGAGAAACAGAACAAGGGTGGAGGGGGGTTGGTGAACCAAAAAAGGCAAAATACAACCCCAACTACATTGCTGCACCAGCTTCTTGTCGTTTTGGGGTTGGCACTGGTTCGATGTAGGGTTTTTCAGTCAGCCCCAATTCTCTGAACATTTTCTCATCGTCGCTGACCTCGTTGTTTTTGGTGGTAAGCAATTCGTCTCCAGAAAACACACTGTTCGCCCCTGCCATGAAACACATTGCTTGGTCTGTGATGGATAAATTCAATCTGCCTGCTGCCAGTCTGACCATGGAGCGCGGCATCACAATCCTTGCAGCGGCAATGCACCTGAGGAAACAAGAGGGAGAAACCACTTTCATGAACCAGGCGGTCCAGCAACAAAACCAAATCGACCAAATTGATGTAGTTTGCCTTCAAGATCAACAGCTTATACTCCTAGGACTTCCCCCTCCAAAAGGACTCGGAGGGACCAGCACGACATTAGTCAAGAGAACTGACTAACAAACATCTTTCTAGGTACGTTTCCTTTACCAAAAGCAGCACTGTTTTCCACTCAATCGTATTTAGTGTGGGTCTTCTACTAGTGTTACCCTAGTAATAGTGCAGGCCACACTAATTCATGGAAAACCAAAACGTTGACAAGAAGTGAAGATTTCAGAAATAGCGTGGGCCCACACTGTTTTCGGTTTTCTGAAATTTCTGCCGTTCACGGAAACAGTGTCGGCTACACTAACTACGATTGAGGGTGTACCTGATCATCTCCACTGCATCCACCAGTTTGTTGTCCTCCATGGGGGTCCCCTTGATGGCAACCAGTCGATTGATTGGGACTGACTCAGGGTGTTCCGGCATGTTCGCAAGTTGCTGGAGCAAGGAGGCTCTATCATCCTCCTTTTCACCCAACCCCAAAATTCCTCCACAGCACACACTGATCCCGGCTTCACGCACAGCACCCACAGTCTTCAGCCGATCCTGCAAAATCAGCCAAATATATAAAAATATCCCCCCCCCCCCAACAACCAGCAACAAGAAAATGATGTTCCACTTCCGCATTGACATTATGGAGTTCAGTCTTTAATATCCCTGGCAAAGTCATTGTTTCTGTGAGGAGCATGTTACCTCGTACTTCCGGGTGGATGTAATTTTGGAGTAGAACTCTGGACTGGTGTCAAGGTTGTGATTGTAGGCCGTCAAACCAGCCTCCTTTAACTGCTTGGCTTGCTCGGGGGTAAGCATTCCAAGTGTGGTGCAAACTTCCATTCCCAAAGCTCTCACTTTGGTTACCATATTCAACACTCGGTCAAATTGACGGGCTCCAACCTTGAAAAGCAACATCCACCATCACCAACCTAACAATCTTGAAGCCCCAATCTCAGGCACCAGGTATTCAAAAAATGGTACTTGCATTCGTTCTTGTTAAAGTAATTTGACCCAGTGCAGATTACCTAGTCAGTAAGATTGAGGACATCAAACCAAGTACCAAACTGTCGCAAATTATATACCACACATTGTTTTTTTACTCTATGGATTTTTGTTGTTCACAGAAAAAAAGGCCCACCTGTGATGGACCCCTCCAGGCAGCTCCCATACAAAATCGAGTGCTACCCTGAGCTTTCGCACGTAATGCAGCCTGAAAGGACAACCAACCAGACATTAATTCCAGTAAAGATTACGTACTTTTCCCACTTTTTTCCTACTCTTTTGATACCAAAGTCATCTAGATGTGACAATTGAGAAAATCCACCTCAATCCAACATCAAAGATCGTGTTAGCAACCACTCAAAACTGTGCTAAAAAAAGAAGCCCACCGAAAAAAAACTCGCCTCTTGAAAGCCAGAAAAAGGAGCGTATCGTCAGAAACAGTTAGAAAATATTTCAAATGAACTGGCCCTTTGGACTGCTCACGATGCATTTGCAGCTTTTCACATTTCTTCCTCCATCGATGTCTTTCAGATTACCCTTCAAAAACATCTATATTCCAGCAGCAAACATAGGAATCACCTCGTATACAGAGTCGAGATCCAACAGCCTTTCAGCTTTCGTTCCAGTTGTTTTGCTGTGTTTTGAGCTTTGGGAGCAATAGCCACAGTCTTCTGGGCAGCCACCCGACTTAATGTTCAAAAGAGTGCAACGCTGAACCTGTATTCGACAATGAAACAATCTCCAATTTTCAACCCAATTTAAGACCCATATTACTTACTCATCTGACTGGACGTGTGGCTTTCAGCTTCAATATGACACATAACAAAAAAAAGTGGATTCAAGTAGTTTGGCATTTATCAATCAATGTGACATCATTTGATGTTGTTGACTAATGGTGTCTAACAATGGACTGTAGCAGTTTGGAGTAACTTGATGGTGTACTTTAATCGAACCAGAAATTTCAACACATCCAAATATGTTACCATTTCTCACCATGTTCGGATTGTGGTGCATTCTGTGAACAGAGGCGGCATTGTACACTAGATCAAGCAGCGATGTCTGCAGAATGTCGCTGATCTCATCACGCCTACACGAAAAGTTTTGATTTTGAACTCTTCACTCGATATATTTGAAAAAGGTGCACATAAAGTGAAGAAAAACCTCTCATGTCAATCACTCCAATTTTTTCAAGGACACAGCCCAAGAACTACAAAAACTACAGATGATTTTCGAAATGCGGATGTGGTAGGGTTTTTTTTCAAAGATAAAGTGCTAAAAGGGATCAGAGATCAAACAGTTTCCCTATTGCTGAAACAGGGACATCAACTCATACAGATCTAGGCTGCTGTGGGATTTTGCTTGGATTCAAAATGCAATCTGAACAGCATTCAGCGATGCTTTTTGAACATCTGTGAGTGTTCCATTCCTCCTCGTTATCCACTTTGATCCTCCAGATCTCTGATCTCTTCTTGCTTTTTCCCTGGTTTATTGAAAAAAGAGCCTGGAAGTTGAAGAAAAGGGAAGCTTTGAATACTCACGTCCAATCCATCCTTATTGCACCTAACTCCCTGGCCCATCGCTTTCCGCTGACCTTTCCTGCTGCAGATTCGTTCGAAGAGCCTTGTGACGTCTCTAGCGGGATCTCAGGGCATGGCTGCGCAGAACGGCAACGGACAAACGCCGGGGAAAACGCGCCGAAAGAGAATTCCCGTTCCAAGCAGGATACGGCGGTCGTTAAACGCCTCAAAATACCCTGCGAACGGTAAGCCATTCTTGCGAGCGGAGCGCGTTCGCGGAAATAGAGAAGATGGCAGTTTTTCGAAAGCTCGCCTTGTGTCGATTCGTCACATTCATTTCGTGAAATATCTCACCCTGTGTGGAGTGAGATCGCCGCATCCTGGGCATTAACGCCCGATTTGCTGAACAATTTCTGCTTCTGGGTCCGACTTGAACGGGACAATTATCTTCTCTGTTTCTGGCAACAGAGCATCGTGCATGTGTTGGCAGGGGTGGGCGCAGGCACCTCACAGTCTTCTTGGCAACTCTATACAGCACTAGCCGGGCGAAATGGCTGTATATACCGATCAATACAGTGGTATACGGGTGAGTTTCGTTCACCATTGCCGCATGCAGAAGCAACTTGAGACTATTTCCCACAGCTCCAAGTTTTTTTTGTACTTTGCAGGTCGCCGATGCGCAACTGTGCGCAGAAGACCTCAAGCGAATGGTGGTGGACTTTTGCGTGTTCAAAGTCGACAACGTGAGGTGAGTTCGACCTCGTTCCTTCGGTTATTGTTCAAAATGTAGTGTTTTGCTTTCCAAACACGCTCGCGAATCGACGAGCAAAAATAAGCTGGCGTTTTCCAGATATTCATTCTCATGCTCTCCGCTAGGTATCACTCTATGAAGGGGAAGGACGTGGTGGTTATCGGAGTGGTGATCAAATCAGCGCCTTTCGACGAGACGAAGGGCTCCGTGGTTATATCTCTGTGGGGTTTCGAAAGGAGAAAATGCTTGGCAATCCTGAAGAAGGAAACGGCCGCTGCAGCTGGTCCCTTGAAAAATGGAACGGTCGTTATTCTTGTCAAGCCAAAGGTGGTGTTCCACGACGAAAAGATGTACTTATCCGTGCGCGAGATTTCCATAATCGGGAAATCGAAGGACTACGGTGTTTGCAGCCACAGTGCACAGGTGATTTCACTCATACATGGAGCATTTTAAACTGATTTTCATGAGGTTTTCACTTTAGCCTTTAGTTTTTTCCTTGCGGGCAATGAGAGATCCATTACAATCCTACTGGTGTGCCAACCAGGAGGATCATCAGAGATATTTCAACCTCAACTTTTTGTTCAGAGGGAGAATATTCACGTTTGCAGCACATTCACTTTTGCAGCAGATTTACGTTCCATTTCAATCAAGTGCTTTAATTTTATTGCGGTAATCCAGGATGGGACGTCATGCGAAATGGTAATCGACTGTCAGCGAGGTCCATTATGTTCAGAGCATTCCAAGGTATTATAAACAAAAACATGATTTTCGTTTGATAGTCAGGAAACCATCCTTCCTACGGTAGCCATTAGAAACACATCACATTTCAGCATATCATTGAGACATTTTCAGTTCATTTTCAAGATGAAATCTTTCAACCTGCCTTGACAACCATTTGCTGGAAAAAATCGGGGTTAGGAAATTTTGTGGGAATTGCATGACCGAAGGCTCGCCTCTTGAAAATCCAAACTGCACAAGCTCTTCGACCGGAACTCAAAGGCTCTTGGGCCGGATGGAGACAGACATATGGCCGTGAATATAAAGGTCAGTTGAGGCTGGTTTTTTTTTCCCTCGCTTTTTTCTCTGTTGATATGATCTGCATTGGCGTTTTGCTTGTTGTTAGGTGTTGGAAAAAGGAAGTCTAGAGGCGGGGAGATTGATATTGAAAGGAGATCCAAAAAAATTTCAAAGCAAAAGTTACCAACTGAAAAGGTGAGATGTGTTCTTTGATGCTTGATTTTTCAGGAAATCTTGAATATTGGTGGAAAAAGAGAAAAGATATATCTTTAAAAAATTGGACTGCTGTTTGTCTCAATTCGTTTCAGGGGGGTGCTTCCTGCACACCCTAATCGTAGCCAAAGCATTTATGATTTCTGTAAAAGTTAGTCCCAGTCCCTCCGGTTAGCCATATCATTATGTGAAAAGTTTTAATATGGGAAGCAGCATCACAGAACATTTTTTTGCCTTATTAAAGAAGCAGAAAGACAAGGAGGAGGGGGAAAAACAACAGAACGAAAACAAATCCCCCTTGCCAGCGAGTACAAGCGAAGTCACGCCACCAGCAACTCAAGATGAGGTGACCTTGCCAGAAACAGCAAATGAACCCAATACCTCAGGCAGTGATGACCTACTGCCAGCATCTCAAAGTGAACCTCCTATTGCAGTAACGGATCATGAGGCTCCCTTGCCAGCAGCACAAAGCGAAGATCCAGGGTGGTAGGTTCTTCAGATGCTTGGCACATGATGCGATTTTCAGAAGAAACATGCTTGTGAAGGAGCAGTGTAATGCGAGCTGTGTTGCTTTCCTTCCCTGTAGTTCTCCTTGAATGTTATTTTATCCTTTCATTTTGGTCAATTCAACCATTTCCTAATTTCCAATGCAGGATTGTTTTGGAGGGTTATGAGACTGACCAAGACAGCTACGAATATTGGAAGAAAGAAGAACCAGGGGTATGTGTGGAAGGAAAAAAAGCAAAACAGTGTTAAAAGCTCTCCCACTCTCTCAATAAGTGAAAATATAAATGTGTGGTGGCAAAGAAATCTAGTCATGAACTTTTTTGGATGTGGTGGATACTCGTATTCAGCCCAAGGCATTTATGCTGGAAAATGTGGATATCTTGTGCCAGGTGGATGAAGCCACATCGGCCAAGGAAGCCTCCACAAAGAAGGAAACGAAACCACCACCCAAGGCAAAGCCGATGTTCCCAAGGCCAGCCGCAAAGAACCAGAGGGGGATGGGGATTTCATCCAGACAAGTTCGTGCGAGGAGGAAGAAAATTGTAGCCAACATGAAATACTCGCTTCCACTCGAGAACGAGGATGATTCAGATTCGAGCAGTAGTTAGTCATGTTGTGAAGGCTGGTGGATTATCATAAAGTGGCACTTGGCCTGAATTTTTTCATGCAGAATGGTAGTTTGGTAGATGCGAAGGGAGGGGAGGGTGCATAGACAAGGTAGGGTACTAAAATTCAAGTGGTTGGATTATGTTTGGCTTTGACAATGTTGCTGATCGAAGATATGTCAGTCACAACACTATTAATTTTGAAGACCAACTTGCAGGAAAACAAGACAATCTTGGTAATCAAGATGACTCCACGACCACAAAAACGTATCATTAGGCACACTAGTGCATTGAACCACCATCAATTCCAATTGTAATTATCTCTCACAGACAATTTGAAGGCATAATTTCTATCTAATTTTCATTGGCATGACTGTGTGGCGAAAGATCGTGAGGGTTGTGCCAGGTTTGGGGATGAGAATTCAGAGGCATTGGTGCCCCTGTGCCCTATGATCTTCTCAAAGCAGTGTGCAAGAAAAACAAATTATGCATGAATTACAATCCCTATTCTATTTACCGCCTTCATTCCTGGCATACCCAACTCTGGGATCTCTAAAGGATCGACCGTAGCTGGCATGGAACCCACTTACACGGCTGTCAGAGGGCGTCCGAGGGGCAGGTACAGAGCCCGATGAACCGATGAAGCGTTGGTCGCTGCCACCCCTCTCTGTTTCTCCAAATCTGGGACCCTCCACAGGTCGATCATGTGGCCCACCATAAAGAACACTTGCATGATCGGAGAAGGATGATCGGTAGTCAGGCTCCGGGATGGATTCGATGAAACGTTGGTCGCTGCCACCCCTCTCTGTTTCTCCAAATCTGGGACCCTCCACAGGTCGACCATGTGGCCCATCATGAAGAACACTTGTACGATCAGAGAAGGACGGCCAGTAAATAGGTTCCGGGATGGGTCTGATAAAACTTTGGCCGCCACCCCTCTCTTTTTCTCCAAATATTGGACCCTCCACAGGTCGACCATGTGGCCCATCATGAAGACCACTTGCACGATCGGAGAAGGATGATCGGTAGTCAGGCTCCGGGATAGATTCGATGAAATTTTGGTCGCCACCCCTGTCTTCTCCTCCAAATCTGAGACCTTCCACAGATAGATCATGTGGCCCAACATGAAGACTGCCCCCATTGGAGAATGCATGGTGTTCAGGTCCAAAGACAGCTTGGGTGGATCCACCCCTCTCAATGCTAGACTTGTAACCGTTTTGGAGAGGCGACGCATGGGCAATTCGATCTTCATGTCTGGAGTGATTTGGGGAGCCAACCTCCTGGGCACCATTGTAGTCTTCGATTGGATGTGAATGATGCAAATGGGCAACGGAAATTGGGCCGTGCCCGTGGTGTTGCTGAGAGAATTGTGAGCGTCCGTGGTTTATGACGTGGTAGCTAGTGTGTCTCTGTGTGTTTGAATCATGGTTGGTATGATGGCCTTGATCATAGTAGTCTGCGCGTTGGTCTTGGGCGGCCGGACGAGGTGGATCGTTTGCATTCTTGGCGTACTCATCGGCTTGGGTGGCATAGCTATATTGCTCATGGTGGACTGGACACTGCTTTGATTCCCTTTCTTCTTCGCACCGAGATGCAATGACACTTGCGATTCTCGCGGAAGCCTGTTGCTTCTCTCCGAAAGGAACATAGTGATTGGAATAAGCGAAGCACACTTCTCGGGCTTTGTCTCCCAGTTTCGACCATAAAAAGTTCACCCTGTTGCTCAGGACAGGTGGCTCTACACGCATGCGGCGCCTTGAGGGGCGCCCAGTCGCACACAACTTTTCGATATGGTGCCTGCATTCCTTCGAGTCAACATGAGTGCAGTCCACACAGAGCGAAGAATCCGAACCGTGCTTTTGCTGGGGAGCCTGAATACAGAGAGTTCCGAATTGTGAAAAAAACATTACGTCTGCACTAGTAGCCTCAGGCGACACTCATTGCCAAACCGCTGTACCTCCTCTCCGCACACAAGTTTCTGGATGATTTTGAGTTTGTTCTGGGCTCTTCTCACTGCGAGCTGCCCACCACGACGTCTTACTCTCCCTGGTGTCATATCTGATTCGAAAACGGCGAGGGCGATGTAGTCGATTACCGTCAGCAGATGTCCGTAGTCGGAGTCGTGCAAGGATCTCAGACACTTCAAACCAACCTGCAGATGTACCACATTGTATAGCTACTAAGACGAGAAAGCTATAGGTCCACCATAATCTCTTGAGTATAGCCCAACCAACAACCCAACCTCATTGATATCATCACTTGTTGGTCTCCTGATCTCGCTGCTGAGGAAGAAAGGCTTCCCTGTTGCGACTGCCAATGGACAATAGAAGCAAAACTTGGGGGTGTCACATAGAACCTGCAACCCAAACCCACAGCTTGAGTAAGTGGAGCACGTGGAATGTTTCTTTGATTGATTCATGCTGGAAACGCCCCCAGGCCAAAAAAAAACATCGATAGCTTGACATGAAGCTAATGAATTCAACCACCTAACCGTCCATACCTTGACGGGATGAACATCGATATCGTCCCAGAGGGAAAGGTTGGGCACGCTTCTGTAGTACCTCCTGATTTCTCTCTTGAGACTTCGATCGCTCAGGGGCGGTTCTTGTTTAACTGGCACTTGGACACCTACAAGAGAACACGTTGACCTTCAATATCGTATTCATCAGGGAACAACACGATGCCTTAGCGAGCATTTCTTCGTTTGTTCGTTAGATTGACGTGCCTGTATCAAGTCCACCGCAGACGACTGTCGCCAGCAACGCAACGCACGCAGCGGCGCACTTCAGCATTGTCCAGTTCTTTTGATGCAGCCACGATAACTACTACGGCAGTAGCTACTTGCCCAGTTTCGACAGGGTCGAGTTTTCAGGCGTGTGTGCGATACACCCAGAGATGGGTTCCACAACTTTTTTCCTGATGATTTGCAGGTGATGGATTCTGGGTCAACGGCGCCGAGCGTTACTGGCCGCTGCTCGGCTTGGCATGCTTTCTGGCAACTTCTCATGCTTTATCCAATGTTCATCATATCATTTGTGCATTCTGGAACCAGAAACACACAAGACAATGAAAACATTACATGTGTGGAAAAAAATTTACTTTCACTTCTCAAAGCAAACAATTGATTTGCAAATCAACAAACCGACATCAAAATCTCTGTGTGCATGTGTGGTAAAAAATTTATGAGAACAAGCAAACACAAACCAACGAGCATACAAACTGAAGTTACACGGTCGGATGTCCCAGGATAAATGTCCCACGATCAGTGCCCCCCCCCCAAAAAAAAACACCAACCATTCTCTAGGAAGTCCAACAAAGAAAACAACCATGGTTGCAAGCACAAAGCACAGCCTGACGGGTTTCATGCAAAATGCGGGGAAAAAACAGAAACAGCAACTCCCATGTGCGATCGTAGTTGTCGTTGTATGAAAACGCTCACACCCAACGTCGCGTAGGTGCAAGCCACGTATACGTAGTCATGCGCAAGGCCTCTTCCCACCCTCGTTCTAGTCCCGTATGTCTGTCAGAATGGTGACCTTTGGGGGACACGTTTGGCTAATGTACATCGGACCCAAGGCAGCCCTTCCTTGATAACGAAGAGGAGGGGTAGAGGAGAACGCAACGCACACTCGCCTTCCATTCCCACACTCTCCTCTCGGCAGGATATCTTTTGGTAAGCTCTCGCTTTCTAGTTTACTTTGTCTTGAGCTTGGGACAAAAGGACATCGCCCAGTCAGAGCAACTGCCAGCAATCTTTTTTGCAGGTTTTCACAATGGCGCGCACCCATGCAAGGATTTCGATCGCGATTGTGGTGGCGGCTGCACTGTGCGGACTAGCGATTGCTGGCCGCCAAGAGTGCTGGGGCAAGAGCCAGGAATCGGTTTGCCAGGGCTGCTTCAATTCTGAAGTCGTCCCATCGTGGCTGAAGAGCGCTGAGTGCCCAAACTGCGCCGACACTAGCGCTCCCGATATTTGCGTTGACTGCCTGGCGGAGCCCATCACCGACTGGGTGAAGCGAAAGATATGCAAGGTGAACCAATGAATTCTCTTTTGATCTGGAACAACAGACGAACGATTTTTCCTGACTCGCAAGCATTAGCGGTGGTGAGGATGGGTTGTGGGTCAGAAGATCATGGGCGGCGTCGATTTGAGTGTGAATATCCTTTTTCGATCGCAGAGATGTGCTGATGGCCCAAATGCAGAGAGCTGCGTCGAGTGCTTGACTTCTACGATCAACGACAAGCTGAAGGAAAACTTATGCACCCAATGCGCCGCTTCCAGCAACCCCCAGATGTGTGACGAGTGCCTGGCTTCCGCGATCGATGACGATGTAAGCAGCGCAGAATGCTGAGGAACCAAAACTGATTGCAAAATAGTCGATACATTATAATGACGACCAAAATACGTTTTTCCTTTCCAACTCAAAGTGATGGGCATTATTGTGATATTCACTTTTCCTTTGTCTTGTATTTATTCAGATTCTGAAGCCAAAGTGCCCAGTTTGTGCAAACTCCAAAGATCCGCTTGCCTGCATGGAGTGCTACACCGAAGCTGCTGACAACAAATTGAAGGCAGAGATTTGCCCCAAGTGTGCTGGCTCAAACAACCCATACAAATGTAACGAGTGTTTGGCTTCTTCCATCGATGACTCCCTCAGGCCCGGATGTGTGCATTGTGCGAACACATGGGATCCTGAAGCATGCATCGGCTGCCTGACTTTTGCCATTGACAAGGATATCAAGGCTTCCACTTGCCATGCCTGTGCGAATACTCCAAACCCTGAGAAATGTGTGTATTGTCTGACTGAGACCATGGATGATGATGTGAAGAGGCAGAGCTGCTTGCACTGCTCCCACACCTCCGATCCGGACTTCTGCCAAGAGTGCATGACCTTCGGAATCGATAAATGGACTAAGGAGACCCTGTGCCCTTCTTGCACCAATACGAAGGACAAGGATAACTGTGGACTGTGCATTTCGGAGTCCCTCAGCGCTGACCTCAAGTGGAAGTGCATTGACTGTGCCAATTCAGCTGACCCCAAGTCTTGCAACCGATGCTTGACTAATTCTCTCATGAGCGAACAAGAGAGGAAGGACAACTGTGTTGGTTATGCTTCTAATGGGCTCCCTGGCAAGAATCAGGCATTCGTTGCTGCTTAAAAAGAAAATTCATGAGGGCAAGCCAATTTTGTGGAAAATTTTTGCAGTAGCTTCTTTTTTTTTGAAAACCACAAATTGTATCTGGTGAATTCTGTTACTACCGCTTTTTTTCTATCTTTGTTTGTCCATGAGAACTCTGTTGCTTCTTTTTTTTTGTTGGTTGATTATTTAGTACCTGCACTGGTGGTGGTTTACTCTTTCAGGGAGAGTCGGCCTGCATCGGTGAAAAGGTACCTAGGAACAGAAAGCAATTTAGGAAAAGATTGGGGGGATGCGTTTATCGATATTGCTTGATTGAGGAAGCCATTTGTTTTTTGGAGTGAAACTTCTTAAAGAATCAATGAGGCTATTTTGTGTGTGGCGGTGTGGGAAAAATCATTTCTTTTCATTTGGGGCCATTATTTTTTGGGGGAGGAAGGACACATATGAACAGGGTTTTTCACTCGAGCTAGCTTTTTGGTTTATTGCTGGATTAGGAGGGACCAGCCAAAAAGCATTTCGTCTGAGGGCCTGTTTCCCTGTTCTCCTGAGTTTTCCTCATATCATGTCCATTTCTTCTGGGTTGTGGTGTTGCTCTTTTTTTTTGTGATTTATAAATCCTCAAATTTCAATCCTTAGTTGGTGATGCTGATACTTTATACTTTTTTTTATTTGTGAGTCTTGGGGGCTGTTGAGAGAGAGTGTGTAAAAATTGCTCTGGTTCCTAAATCCTGACTTGAAATTGATGTTGGTTGGTTGAGGAACAGGTGATGTCATCCATATGGGGAGTAGTTGTACTCTTCAGAATGACATCAACTCATATTCATCCAACTCCTTGGAATCATGCTGCAGCGTTGCAATAAATGAGTTTTTGATGGACAGTTATTGGTTCAATGTTCCCGACTTGAGAATTCTCTTCTCCAAATTTCAGGGTTTTTGGAATATTTTTTCATTTTCAGCTGATTGCCCCTTGTATCTCATCTCCAAAAGAATGATGGATGTGCAGGTTTTGCACAAATAGAAAGTAGTTACATATCAAGATTAAGGTGCCCCAAGACATCTATTGAATTTCCTTTGAAAAATGCGAACAGGGGGGAAACTGCGTAAATAGTCAGATTTCAGTGACCGTAATTAGAGGAAAGAAGAATTAATGAACATTAATTAATTAATTAATTAATGTCTACAACAACTGAAAACCAGGATCATGTTGTTGTTGAACTACAACTGGAAAAAAAAAGACAACCCAAAATGTAGCCAAAAAACAACCCACAGTCCCCAACCTTGCTTTTCCCATTTCAGTATATCGCTTGTTCCTTACGGAGTCGACCACTGACAACTACAGCATTCTCGACCACTGACAACTACAGCATTCTCGTATCAGGATCTTCCTCATCAAACCTCGTTCTAAGAGTGTGGTGTCTCGCTGGCTTCTGTTGGTTGGGGTGCTCATTTTCTTTTTGGCGCCATGTTGTTGTGGCGATGAAACAGCGGTGGATGGTCGTTTGTTTTCGATTTACAACCTGCAAAGATTGTTCCAGCTGGATGCCATCCAGAAAATGAAGGGATTACCTTGTTTAGAGAAAAAAAAATGTATTTTTGAACCCAAGAAGCTCCTTCCCTCTCTGAACAAACAGGAAATGAGGCACTTCAGATATGCTGGCTGGTGTGCCAAAACCAAAGCATTTCGTACTTACAATGCCACTGAATGGTGTTCCGGACAAAGAAGCTTTAAGTAATTCCGCATCGCCCCACTCCACCTACACCCCTGTTCTACTCGTCTATATATAGACACCACCGCATCCAGTTCAATTATCAAAAACCAAGAAGTAGGCATCATCCATTTCTTCATTCATTCAACCAGTTGCTTCTATGTTTACTGTCTGACCCCTTGGAACGTACTTCCCATATCGCTTAAATTTCTTGCGAAATGAGCGTTTCCTACTGAATGCACCCTCTATCGGAACACCCTGGGACATCGACAGCTTGATCGCCTCCACAAGGTCCCGATTTTCCTTTGAAAACAACGAGGTTACCTTACCCTCTGCCCCAGCCCTGCCAGTCCTTCCCACTCTGTGCAAAAAGTCAATAGCTGATGACGCAAAGTCAGCTTGTATCACATGGGTTACATTCGGGACATCCAGCCCTCTGGAAGCCGCATCAGTGCACACCATTATTTTGTCAGGATTCGTTCGGAACATCTGCAAGCTTTTCTGAGCATCATCATGCCTGAGTTTGCTGTGGTATAAAACGGCATCAACACCTCGACTTGAAATCAACTCTTGTATTTGCCCAGCAGCGATCGAGTCTTTTGCAAACACCAGCGTTCGGCCACCACCGCTATCCTCCAAAGCTCGGAACAAAGCTATCCGTGGGTCTGACTCGGACACATCTACCCATTGATGATCCACAGTGCTGATGGTCTTATGTAATCCGGAGCTGGTCACCCACTCGATATCAGGGCAAACACTGCGAATGTCAGTGGCCACATTTTTCTTGGCTTCCGAGGGGACAGTGGCTGCCACGAAGATGTATTGCCGGTGCCAGGGGGGCCGCCCTTCAGGCCTGTTCCCTTTCGCCTTGAATTGTTCAATTGCGTTTTTGGCAGCTTCTTGTTCCGGTTGAAATCCTTCCTCCAGCATCTGTTGAATTCCACCTGATATCATGCACACAACAAGATCAGAACTACAAGCATTTAGGCCGATCCCTGGAAAAGGTGATTTTTAAAATCCTGCTTGATGGACACCTTTTTCACACGGTTTCTTCACAGGCAGGCAGGGGCTGATGCTCCTTACCAAGAAGGCTTTTCTTGGTGGTTGGAAAAAGGTTTTTGCTTGCTCCACAGGGAAAGTACAGATCCAAGGGTGTTTTTTTGTGTATAGTGAACATATTTTATTTTCGGGACTGACCTTTTACCGCGGCTCTCTTAAGGTGTCTTGGGAGGGCACCCACTTCATCCTCCGACATTCCCAAGGCATATGACAAGTAATCATAAGCCGTATTGCGCTCATCTATTCGAAACAACTGCAAAAAAAAAAGAGAAACAAAAAAAGTATTCACTAGTGAAGGAAACGCTGTACTCAAGTAAGTGTCTTTCATTGAGCATAAACCTTCTTTGCAAACTGTTGATTCTTGATGCATGCTTGTTCTTCACCCGAGGGGAGCCTTGGGACAGACCTGACAAAAAACTGCCCTTCTGAGAAATAGTTGCCCAACACGCTGACTCACAAAGCAAAAAGTCCAAAATCCCAGACGTACATATGTGTGTTCTACAAAGAGTGACAATCACCTCGACTATTTTTTGCAGTTTCGAACAGTAGCCCCCAGTCATCAACATGTCAGCTTCATCCACCACCAAATGCCCCACCCCTGCAATCCAGTCCATCGCAAAATCTTTGTCCAAATCTCGAAGGGTGGACAGCAGCCCCGCTGGTGTAGCCACCACCACATCCGGCCTTCTGGAAGCTTCCGTCATCGCTTGATAGACCATCATTGTAGTTGCCAAGGAAGTCCCATCGGGGGTGGTCAGAGCATCAGCCACCGATTTGACTTGATTGCACAGAGTTCCATTGGGACAAAGAACCACGGCGAAGCTCCGGATTGCCCTAAAATGCTAGATGCATTGTTTATCTATATTTTTCTGTGGGTTGCGACATCCACACCTGAGCCTTTTTTTTGTCACTAATGGTGGTTGTAACGATTTCTGATGGCAAAGGATTGGGTGGCAACCGAACATCATGATGAAGAAAGCCGCGCTAGGCAACTTTTTCTTTTTGATTCTAACACTAACCTCACCTCACACTCTTGTTCTCTTCATCTGCTTTCCTTTTTTGCTGTACAAGTTTTGACAGGAGTGGAGCCAAATATGTGATGGTCTTTCCACTGCCAGTCTCAGCAGCCACTAGAACATCCTTGCCCTCGGCAATTTTAGGGACCCCGATCGCCTGATTTTCAACACAAGCGATTTTGGTTCTTTTTTCCCGAGTTCTCTAGAAAAGATAGGAAACATGATGATGACTATCCCAAATTCAACTCATGAAATTCATTGAACCCATGATCGATTTTTTTCCCTTCCACAGAATTTCTGATGTTGGCTTCACTCACAACTCTAACGAGGAAAAGTGGACGCTTCTGGTTGTGGTGGATCTGTCTATACCAGCGCGGTTCTGAAAACGATCAACGTCTCGATACGCGTCGTTGATAGGCTGCCACAACCTCACCAGAATCTACCAAGGAAACGAGAAACGAACCTGAACTTTCGCCGGTCTTTCGAACCCAGCTCTGAGGAGAGCGTCCGCCACCGCCGTGTCGATCCCCAACGACTCGAAAGATGTCGAGGTTTCCGCCAGAAACTCTCGATGAGGGGTTGCTCCAGGAACTATGACGACCTTGCGGCGGCCGTCGAGTGGGCGAGGTTCCTCTGTTGACAGAAACCTGCGTCCTGAGCGGAAAAGGCCTGGAAAACTGGCGAACGACAAACTCTCCGGTCGGCATCTTGTGGAAGGAGTGGACGCACACAGAACGCCGCCACTGTTCCTCGATAGTCGCCCCACTCGAAAACAGCTAGCGACACCCGTTTTCAGCAGCGACATCTGGAATCACTTGGGCTTGACGGCTTTTGCATGGGCTCTCTGCAATGCGCGTTTTTACCCAATGTCTGACCATTTTTGCCAAAGGAGTTTCTGTCCTGTGTTGGCGCCGACAGCGTCATCCTGTCACACCACAATGTGTCGATATTTTTCTTGATCACACTCCTGCCTTTACCCACCATTCGCCGCCATCTCCTTCCTTTCAACCTTCGATTTCGCTCTAGGGTGTAAAATCAGGGTGCGAAAATCAAATGCGGTGTCAGAATCTGATGTGGGTATCTCAGAAGTTTATTTGGAGACCGACAGGGGGTTCTCTGAGAAAAAGGCTGCTCTGTCGCGAGGCCAAAAAAGGGCACAATAAGCATGGTGGCAAAAAGCAATTCAACCAGAGCGAATTGGAAAAAATAGAAATTGATGCTGCAAGAGAAGTTGAGCAGTGAGTCTTGGGTACGATCAATCAGCAGCCACTTTGATCTCTTACAAAACAATCTTGAGGCGATCATAACTACAGAATTGAAACATAACATGCAGGCTTGAAAATCATGGAGACGTGCATGGCTGTGTTTGCTGGGATGTCAATTTGGGATCTTATTAGGATGAAGATCCTCAAGTTGTGACTTTGACTAGTTTTTATGGATCCATAAATCTAATTTGGTTTTGATTTGACTTAGTAAATTGCGCTCTACACTGATTTCAATCTGTGGAAATGTCTGTCTTCTTTTAGGCGGAACAAACGTAATGAGGATGTGCAATCAGCCACGAATGTTGCATTACGATTTCTATCATTCCAAATGAGAAGTGCAAAAGTTTTGAGATCAAAGCTAATTGACAAAGAGATACCGCCGGATCTGGCAGATGAAGCCATAACAAGACTACAAGAGATGGTATGCCACAGCCCTCACACATGCTTTTTCAGGATTCCTTTTGGAAACATGTCGTTCTTTGTTTTTGAAGGGGCCAGAGATTAAATGTTGTGTTGGTGCCACAGTCAAGGTTCCATTTTGGAATACAAGAAGCGGCACCATCATCCTGAGAGTTCACTGTTTCTTTGTGAAAGGGTCTTCAGAGTGATAGGGAGTTTGCTGATGGATTTGCTCGAGGGAAATGGAGGCAATCACGCTGGTCGCCTTCAAAAATCAAATCGGTGTGAATTTTTGTGCCTGCCCTACAGCAGTTGTGTTGGAATACCTTGTTTCCAGCTGAGTGTTTTGGGGGGCAAGACTTGGACCTGTCTGACATAGGAACTGAAATATAGACATGGGCTGAGTGATGAAGATATTGATTATGGCTTGAGGGTGCCATTTCAAGAGGATAATTCGTCTGGCAGCGAATTTGACGATTCTGATGATTTGAAGCCATTTGATTCCAGCTGTTTGGGAGAAGGTATAAAAATGTAGCACTGACTTGTTCCATCACAAAAAACCTCTTCAATATAGATTGGTCAAACCAAATCCGCCTATTCTGGTGAGTCCAAAACACTTTCACCTCATCCCATCCTGAGAACTGATCGTCGCTTTTCTTTGAGCTTTTTCTTTGTAGTTCCGGCCCACTGGCTGCCAATTTTGATCAGACCCTAAGTTTTCTTGCCGCTTGTTAATCAAAGGCGCATTGATGGACTTGGTAGCTACCTGCAAATGCCGTATTGAAATGGACCCTAAACTTCCTGCTGAAACCCACAGGTGGGGGTGACTTCTGAGATTCGATCCTGAATCAATCATTGTTCACTCTTGTTCGGATCATGCGAACCTTCATCCAGTCGAAAGATCTGAGATGGTTGTGTAGTGTTCTCCTAGGTCCAAAATATTGGCTTGTATAATATTTGTGACTTGGTAAAAACACTGCTCTGGAAACTTTAGGTCATTTGTCTTTTCTTTTTTGCAGTAACATGTCTGTTTTGCTGATCAGGCGGAGATTGATAGGATGGCTGCAACGTCGTGGATATGATTGGGACACAGTCAAGAAAGTCCTAGAGCAACTCAGGCTTGGGTTTTGATGAGGATTCTTTTCATCGTTCAGAAGAATCACTCCTATCTGTCTAACCCCGGTTCACCAAGATTCTTCCAAGTCGTCTCCCTCTGCAAAAAGCCTACGAGTTCTTCAAAGCTTTGTCCCCACTCTAGATATCGTCATCAACATGTCAAATCTGGCTCCATCGTCCTTACAGGACGCAGTCAACTTGCAAGAGTCGATAGATTCAACCATGCTTTGCCCCGATAACGCCACAATGACAAGGCGACAGTTTCACAAACCCTCGATCACTTTGTCATAGATACAGTTGTCTTCCAAAGCACATGCAACGAGTCGCACCAAGACAGCAGGATCGAGCTTCCAGAAATCATCTTGCGATTGGCGCAACTCGGCAAGTCGATTCCACGGTCTTTCTGCGGGTGTGGTGATGTATCGCCCCAGCAAGTGGGCTAGCGTGGAGAAGCTGTCAGTCTCGCCTTCTGTGATCTCAAGCCCAGTGATCAAAACCGTCAAAAAATCTGAAAAGATGGAGACATATCTTTAAGTTCGAACGCCTGCAAGAGGAAGAGATACCAGTGCTCACAGAATAGCTGTTGAGTCTGTATGATCTCGTTCGGTTACCCTGTGGAGTGTAGCTCTTCAAAGCAAGATCGACGAAAACGCTGCATTCCAGCAATGTTGAGAAGGCAGCCCGCCGGACTTCAACATCTCTGTGAGCAAGTTCACACAGCCTGATCATGCATCCACCACACTCGCTCTTTATTGGAGAAAACGCCCCGCGAAACACAAATACTTTCCGCCCCACCTATCTCTGATTTTGAACAGCAGCAGTGTGGTGATTTCCTCGCACAAGCTGGAGTCCTTCTCACCCACCAGTGACATTGATGGCACAAGTCCAATTGCAGCGCGACGGATCCTAACAGATGCATCTCTTTGAAGGGTGAACAGGACAATATCTACACACCACTCGGGCCAGGGGAGAGCCCCACTAGCATCGCCTGCATTCTCCACGAGCTGGCTGACCCCTACGAACGGAATCTCTATCACCAGCCGAATGAACGAAAAGAAGCCAGAGCCGAACACGCCAATGTTTATTTGTATGGACTTGTAAAGCCCTTTTTCCAGAATAACTCTCATACCCGAAATTCCTTCTAGGCGCACTTCGAGTCCAAAATTGTTTTCCGGTTTGAGGACCTCACAACATCCTTCGATACTTGACGCAGCGTTATGGGAAAAACAGCACAAGAAAACTTGGAACGCCAGACGAATATCTGTGGGAGCCACAAACCCGCTTGCCGCGATTCACAGAGCAAATATATCACCGTCACAGTGGGCTGCAAAGGCGGCTTTGAAATTGACACCCCATTCAAAAAGAGGGCGAATGTAGAGAGGACACTTTGTAGCGATATTGTGAACATAACCAGGTCGACATTGACCTCGGTGGAGTGCGCTACCAGACTTCGAATCCGCGCGGATCATCCCGAGCAGGGCGTGTATCACTTGTCGCTCCATTCCGTCAATCGCCAAAACCTGGCTCATGCGCTGCATGTTTTCGCTGGAAAGAGCCTCGTCGTTAAGCTTAATAGCACTCATAAGACCCCCCAAAGAAGCAATGTAGCAAGATTCCCAGACCGCCAGGCACCGAGACGGGCGACAACGAAGCTCTTTGACATCAAGAAGAAACTGCGACAATTGTCCGTTCTGAGTTCTGGACTTCTCATCTCTGCGAACAACTTGAATCAAAAATGATGCAACAACAGTATATTTATGATTGTGTTCTGTAGCTTTTACCTTCTGCCCAAGCTTGGATATTTCTATGTTGCATTTGGACATGATCCTGCTTCCCAGCTGTGGCAGACATTCATTTCAATTCAATGTTGAGTATCGAATACTTTACAAAAAGCAGCAGTGGCTCATGCAATGAAAGATTCATTATCAGAAAGAGGGCGGTTCTTTTGCAACAGGTTACCTGAAGGCAATCAAATACTGCCTCAAAGGCATGCATGCACACTCGGCCAACCTCTGCATCGGCGCCAAGAAGAAGTGCTGCCCACTCCCTTGCTTGTCGACTCGAGCCTCCTTCCTTAGACAGCATTCGATGAACGCACATGCGAATAGCCCCCTTGTGATTCCGCGTCTCGAGTTCTCCATGCTCATCCAACCACTGCATAAAGTCGTCCAGCATCGGTTTCATTCTATCGAGAATTCGGATATGCCTCGATGGATCGATGCGCTCGTCTCTTGGCGCCACTGAGCATCGGCTGCCGTCATGTAGTACTTTCTGCCGCCCGCTCCCGCACATCATGTCTCTGATCTGTTCAGAAACTCGGCTCATTTTCTCTGTGATGATAGTGTCGCTCGTCGAGGCGGCGGCGATTTGGTCCAACGCGAGCTCGATCTCCGGCCAAGCCTCCTTCAGCCATTTGAATGCTTGCTCCGTGAGCGCAACTCTTTCGAATAAGGCCAAATGTTGCGAATACGCGAATCGACGGAGTTCCTCTGCCTGGGATGGAAATTCTGCACAGTATTGCGGCATGTGTGAGTAGGTGGCGTGGTCGGCCGATAGAAGAGCTCCAGGAAGGGCTGAGTTCTACCGTCAGCATAGGACGACAGGATTCGGGAGAGCTCTCTTAGTGCTGCCTTTGGCTCCGTTTCTTGTTGGCGTAGGACGAAATCGACGTCGCTGCGAATGGCTGTCCCGATTTCTTCCATTCTTCCAGAACGTTTGTTTGCGAGTGTAACGGTTTTCTGGAAAGGGGTGAGACACGTTTTATACAAGAAAAGGCGACCTCGTCAGCCGCCCAATCAGTGCATCAATTTCGAAACTATGACATGAGTGCATAAAACGTGGGGATGTTTGAATCCGTTTCGATGTGCACACTACTGCGAATTATTGTGGTGGATTTCAGCGAACCAACGTGTTGTGGTATCTGGAATCCGACATCTGTTTACACTTGAGTAGGACTGTGGCTGTACACCTAGGGGCTTCCAACATTTTGTGGTGGATGTCGAGATTATTAGTGAAACGAGAACTGGGTAGAACGATTGGAATGGATAAGCAAGAGATATTTTGTACAATTTCAGAAGTGTCCACCAAACCCATCAAAATCCTTGAATGTCCCCTGGTGATCGATCGTTTGCAATCCCAAATAAACTGCTGCAATGACCCCTCATCTTCACAATTCATTTTTCACTCGTACGGATTGCACCTCTCTTCAACTGTTCCAAAGAGATCTTCATAGCCAAGTTGTTGTAACATGATTTCAACATGATTGTCAACCACAGAGTTCTATAACAACTTTGTCCATGTGGAGCAAGGACTCCAACATTGACTCCCTTCCATTCCCCACACCTCCAACATAAAAAAAAAGAAACGAGCACAAAAACTATCCCTTTTAAAAGTTACCCTGCTGTGAAAAGAACACATTCTATCGTTAAGTTTCATTAAAATTAACATAAATAATGTTATGTAACTGTGCACAGAACTAAGGTGAAGGGGTCAAACTGCCACTGGTCAGGAAACCAGACATCCACAGAGCAATTGCTGTGACTATCGACAGCCATACCAAACCTCTGTTGTTTTCTTCGTTGATATCTTGAGCATTGAACTCTTTGATAGCATTTTCTTGATCCTCGATGCTCTGAGTAACTATCATTCCCTCCCCACCTTCCTTGTCCTCTTTCCCACCATCACGGACCCCAGAAATTCTGATGAAAATTTCCCAAACCACCAAAATACCAACAACAAAGATGATAGCAGTTTCCCAAGGAAAATCTTGGAGGGCTTCGTCTTTTGCCAGCACCACATCTCTCTGAGTGAGAGTGGGGAAAAGTTTTTGAGGAGGCGCGAAAATCGACTCAGGCCGATCGAACACCGTTTTAGGGACATCTATGAGAATTCCGAAAGGATCATTGGCTTGCACCACCCCGACGACGTTTCTCCTCAGACGCTTTGTGCCCAAAAACGGTCGGAATGCAACCTTGTCTTGCCGCCAGGTCGCGGAACATCCCCATGCTTTGATAATGCATGTTTGTGGGTTGGTGGTCCACATCCCGCCGAGCGGAAGAAGACGCCGAGAGCGACACTGTTCCAGATGGGATTGGATGATGTATCGAATGTTTGATTGAACGTTTGTTGAACATTGTTATCGTCACCTTGTCACGCTCTGCGTGGAAAGGTAGTCCGCTGTTTCGCGTCTATTTTTTGGTTCTGTTGGGTGGTTTAGCTGTGGTAGTTCGATCAACATGAGACCTTCTTCTGGACGGACGGGCGTGCAGATCGAGCAAATCGTAGGTTCCTGGTTTCCTATTCCAAATTTGGGAAGAATAGGTGGGCTGTGTTTTTTTTGGCTCACAGTATCTGTGGGTTAGCACTTGCCAACTCCAAGATAAACCTATGTTAATTGATGTGCTAGAGCTTCACTGGTAATCCCATTTTGTTCTTCCCATCTGTCTTCGATGCATAGAAAAATTCATGTAGGATCTGGGCCCTTCTTGGGATATTTATCACCTAACTCAAAAAAAAAATCTTTGGTCATTGTTCTAAGTGTTTCTTTCTTTTTTTCTCAAACCAGAATGCAGAGATATTTACACTGACATATGGGGCCCTGGTGAGACAGCTGTTGATGGATTATGATGATCTTGAAGATGTCCACAAACAACTGGACAAAATGTGAGGCCATTCGCAACTTCAATGCTAATAGATTCTCCAAAACGTTTTCGACAACCACCACGGGGCAGTTTTTGTTGTGAGAAAATCCAATTCCTTGACGGATGGAAATTAGACTGTCCTCTACTTGGTGCCTTTTCTTCGAGACATTGGCAGTTTTTCTTCGATACATAAAGCCAGGTCCGGTGCGTTTCTCATTTAACAAGCAGTAAACCAACCACCCCCCTCCCTTGGCTGAAATCGTAGTTGACAACGAGAGAATTCCTCCAGGGGACACAACATCGGGATCCGCTTGATCGATGAATTCCTTTCAAAATCTCAAACCCCTCGATGCTCCAGCTTTCCAGAAACAGTTGCATGCGTGGCCAAACAAGGATTCACGATGTTCTTAAACATTCAAGCTGAGGTGAAGGACTGGAATGCTGAAGAAACGGAGTGCAGTTTGGTGAGCCAGTGTTTGCTTTGAATGTATGAAGGACTTTCTGGGATTTTTTTTTGGATAACTCCAGTACATCATATGACAGTCTCATTTAGCTCTTCCGGTGCAAATGAGTAATGTAGTAAATGATTTTGCCATGATGGCAATCAATATTCAATCGCTGCTCCTTATTTTGCTCGATATCTGATGTGCATGGATAAGTGTAGACTGGTACGAAACAATGTGCGTGTTTCATGTACTTGCATTAATTTTTTCCCCCCCTCACAAAATAGCTGATTCCTCGGATAGACACGACGTGTTTTTTTTTTTTTTTGTGGTCCAGGTGTTTGTCGAAAACCCATTAGCTGATTTTGCTGAGCTTCCATCGGAATACAAAGAATTGAGGTTTTCCCAGGTTTTGTGTGGTGTGATAAGAGGAGCTCTTGAAATGGTAAGTTTTTCAGCATATAAATCACTTGGAAGCAAAAAACGAATCTCTCGAGTGGCGTTGCCTCGTTATTATTCCAGTGATATTCACCACAAGTCCAACAGAAAAAATTTCAGTGTCAGGTGTAGTCGTTTCTTGATTCACTTCTGTTTGCTGGCAATTTCTCAGGTGAATATGGACGTGGAATGCGAGTTCCGGAAAGATATGCTCCAAGGTGCAGACTGTTACGAAATCAGAATGAAATTGATATCGAATGAACCAGAGCAATATCCTTTTAAAGATGATGACTAATTTAACAATTTTTTTCTGTTTTCGATAACTGGGTGGGGAGATGTCTTGAAAAGGGGCAGTTTTCAGGCTTTTTTTTATAGTGTATTGGGTGAGGGAGGGGGGCAACGTGTAATTATCAGAAATATTGATTGTCAGTGTTGAATGAGGATAGCCCCAAAACATATCCAAGCACTGGGGGTGGATTGAATCTGGATGATTTTTTTTGCCCGTGGTAGGAGCAGTATGAAATCAATGTAATCAATGGCATGGATGGCCTGTGAAAAAGGAATTCCCACATCAAAGATACAATTCATCATTCATCGAAAACTTAAAGCAGATAGACGTGTACACTCGCACTTTTCTTCTCCTAACAGAACCCCAGTTTCCACAACACTTCCTCATCCTGATTCCCTCGATAGAACACACACACACGCACCCCAAAGAATAAGTATTTGTCGCAATTTCTACATGAGCATCAATGAACTCATCAACCTGTCAATAATGATTTACATGCTGAAGAAAGAATATGTACTATTTCTTTCCGTTGAAGGTTACTCAATAAAACCCCTGGACCCTAAACTGGACTTGTGGTGAGACTGGATGTCAAATCCAGGTCAGCAAAGCAACACTCCATTCACCCATTAGCCAGACCTTTCTCACTTTTCTTACTTTTCTAACTTCCATTGACGTGATCTCCCTGCCCTCCGCCCCCCAAAAAGCCAAAACGAAATAAACGAACTGCAATAAGAATAATAAAAGCAGTGGAGGCTTCAAAACTTAGACAATCCTGGCCAGGCGCAGAGAAAAGATCTAAACAATATTCAAGTTTGTGTTGGCATCCCCGCCAGCATCAAACCACTTTTTTTCGATCAAAGAAACGAAAAAACAACAAATAAATAAACAAGAAAATGGAAAACTAAAGCCTCTCCATTCAGAACTTGTGCAAACTCCCTGAACAGTTATTTCCCCCCCCTCTCCCTCCGAATATTGCATTTCTTTCTTTTTGGATATGCTTTCTGTTCTTGATTCATCCAAGTGTCGAAATGAAATTAAGCTCAACAAGAGAAAAACTGACACTGGGAGTTTGGTTGCCTCAGTTGACATTTGAAAGAAAAAAAAAGCGCAAAAGACAGACACACGACTACATATATTATCCCCCCTTTTCCCCAAACAATTCTCCCCCGTCCCTTGTTTTGCTTTTGGCTTGGTAAAACAGAACAATGGCCATTGCCATCAAATCCTTGCAGAACTTCCAGAAAAGACCACGGCTCCACGCACAGCTCCGATACATCACGTGCATGGGTCGGCCACATAAATATAAAAAGAAATCACATTTCTGAGAATGCATCTTGGTTATTGTTAAAGATACACGTTCTCGACGATATGTTCGATTTCCTGCCTACATATCGGGCACTTCTTCTTTTGTGTGCTTTCCATCAGGTCTTTGGCACACTCCAAACAACAGCAACGATGGACACTGCAAAAAAGCCAACAACAGCAAT